>OX637584.1:23378504-24029748 GCA_951800085.1 Comarum palustre | reverse complement strand
TTGTTTTTTGTATGGCTGTTTATTTTTTTTTCTGTTTCATGTTCTATTCATTGCAGGGCTTTACAAATGCAGTAAAAAGGCCTGTTCGTGTTCGGGAATTTCTGACGTAATGATCTAGGCTCTTGCAAGCATCATGGTGCTGCCGTATATTCGTGTGTGCTCTGTTATAACAATTGTTCAATTTATCTAATGCTACCCTCTTATTTTAAGCAATTCCCTTGATGGTTGATTTCTCTACAATTCTCGTATCTACTTGGAAAGTTTGTTGATGTCTTCGTATATGTGAATCTGCAAGTAAAAGCCAATTACAGATGGTGGTACTAGTAAAGAGAAGACGAGGGAAAATTAAGACAGACTATCTTTTGTACATTGAGATGCATGTATAATGTTCTAATTTTCTGATCATCAATATATTTGGTCATCATGACCAACCAATCAAATGTTATGTTAGTTATAATTTTTCAAACCTCATCTTTTTCTATTCTCTCTCTTCACCCTTTTTTTATGATTGGTTGGTTATTATGACCAAATATGTTGGTGGTCGGTAAATTAGAATTTGGAAAATTTACAGGGATTTGTAGGATCAGTCATCTAAAGCTCTACACAAAACTTTCACCGGCAGCTATGCATACTTACGGTACATGAGTCATGGTACCACATGAAATTACAACTGTCATTCGTTTTCGGATACTGGAAAATTGTTGACATTTCTGTCATTATTAGTATATAGCTTACTGTTACTGTTATTATTATATCTTAAATTCTCCGGCACCTGCAGTGGCCAAACCACCGCCAGGAGGATTGATTAGCAGCCAAAGCAAAGATATTGTGATTGCGACCAGTCCCGCCCATATACGATAGTAGGTATCTTTCCTCTCCTTCCCATCAAGCCTTTCATAAATGGGTACATGTGAGCCAACACCCAAAAACTGAAGAAGAGTCCTCCCAGTAGCTTATTCCATTGGGGTATGACGGTATATAAGGTCCTTGTTATTCCAATGACAGCTGCAATAATGTTGGTAACTATGATTAATATTGGCATGATGAAGAGACTTGTCCATTTGACGATGTAAAGATCAGCGTAAATGTCATCTTCGTCTTCCCCAGCAGACTTGGTGGTTAAGGTGAAGGAAATTTCGATGCCTGCTATGACTTTGAGGAGGCCCTGGATGACAGCAGCAAGGTGAGCACTAGTTCCACCAATCCACACCAAACTGCTCATTACGCCACCATTCCTCAAGACCATGCCGGACCATCTGACTTCTCGTATGGAGATGATAATGAGACATACGGTGATGGTGAGGAGGTAGCTTAGGAAGGGAATACTTAGACCTGCCACTATGAATTTCCCTGTAAAGAGGCAAAGTGCTGGGAGGAAACAATAAACCACCAGAAAGATGGAGGTGAAGGGATAGATGCCGACATTGAGGTATGCAATACGCTGTAGAAACTTGAGGCGCCGGCACGCCAGGAATGCATTGTTTCTAGAGTAGAAAATTTCCACTGAACCAGTAGCCCATCGAAGCACCTGGTGCAATCTGTCTGTCAGGTTGATAGGTGCAGAGCCATGGAATGCGTCACGTTTGGTTATGCAGTATACAGACCGCCATCCACGGTTGTGCATTCAATAACCTGTCACCACATCCTCAGATCCACAGTGCATCTGTTCAAGTGTAGATGGTTTGATAATAGCCCGTAAAGCATGAAGACCGATCAGTACGGAATATTATCGGTGAACACTGCTACAAGCGCTTACGAATATGACCCGTTTGTTTTTGTCACATCGGTCAAACAAGTGTTTTGTCTTGATGACCTCCATAGGGGTGGCGCGTGGAAAGTAGTTAACCTTCTGCATCCTTGAAACATTTACCGGGCGGCTACACTTAGAGTGACCGGAGACGAGGACGAAGATGATGCGTATCAGGAGCCCAGTGCAATAGGTATTCCTGACGTCTCTACTGTTCGCCAAAATAATTTTCCAGTGAGTCACTCGGTGCGAACTCGTGAAGAGTCAACCCTTATTGATGTTGATCCAAATGAAGAAAGAGACGAAGACTCTGACGATGAATTAAGGCATAGATTACCAGAGATTACTTTTGACACCGACGAGGACTCATCGGATGATTCTGATTACGAGCCTTAGGTTTTATGGAATCATCGTTTTAATTGAGCATTAGGGTACGTCATGTTTTCATTCTTGAGGTCGGTAGGTATTGGTCTAGTCCCCTACCTCTTCTTTGTATTTTTTGTTCTTTATATATTCTACATTCATCTCTAAAGCGACGAAATTCTTATGTCGTCGCCAAAGGTCTCTCTTAGGCGACGAAATTCTTATGTCGTCGCCTAAGAGGTAGGGTATATCTCTAAAACGATGAAATACTTATGTCGTCGCCTAAGAAGGTCTCAGCATCTCTCTTAGGCAACGACATCAGTATTTCGTCGCCTAAGAGATACCTTCTTATACGACGAAATACTTATGTCGTCGCCTAAGAGGTCGGGTATGATCAAAATCCCTAACTCTCTCCGGTCCCTCTCCTCCACCTCCCTATCACTCCCTCACTCCCTCTCCCTCTCCTCCGCCTCCCTCTCACTCCCTCTCCCTCTCCCTCTCCTCCACCTCCCTCTCACTCTCACTCTCCCTCTCCCTCTCCCTCTCCTCTGTCGTGCTGCAGTACCGCCGCGCCCCCTCTCAGCCTCTCTCCTCCTCCTTCTAGCTTCGAATTCGAAGGTTTGTGCATTTTGTTGAAAATTTGTGGAAAAATTGTGATAATTGTGAATTTGTGAAAATTGTGATAATGTTGTGGAAAATTTGTGAAAATTGTGAATTATTTTTTGTGAATTGTGATAATGTTGTGGAATAATTGTGATAATGTTGTGGAAAAAATGTGATAATTGTGGAAAATTAGTGGAAAAATTGTGATAATTGTGAATTTGTGAAAATTGTGATAAAAATTTGTGAAAATTGTGAATTATTTTTTGTAAATTGTGATAATATTGTGAAAAAATTGTGGTAATGTTGTGAAAAAATTGTGATAATGTTGTGGAATATTTGTGGTAATTTTGTGGTTAATATTTGGTAAATAATGATAATTGTGTGGTAAATTAAAATTATATTTGTTATAGAATATATGAGAGCTGAATCTCGTTATATATTATTCATCAAATGAGAGGCCCCTTATATAGGGGTTTACATCAAGCCTAGTATGGAAACGTACTATATGTGTAGTACATGTACTATGTGTAGTACAACAATACATATATGGTAAGTACTACATGTTTCCTATTACATCTAAGGCCCATGGGCTAAGCCCATCTACACGGCATAAGACCAAGTGCACACACGCACATGTCATATTTCCTACAACACTCCCCCTTGTGCCGCGCGTCGATATGCCGGATGGTGCTTACAATGTTGCCTCATTAAAACCTTGCCAAGTAACAAAAACCCTGTGGGAAAACTAAACCTTGGTCGAAGGAAAAAGAGTACAACGCACCAACTACTCCATTGAGAACTCGCCATGTGATGCTCCCCCTGATGTGTACTTCAATCGGATTTTCCTGATGAATGGTGCATTCCAACATGCTTCTCAAGAGTAGATGTGAGTCAAGACTTAAACAAGTCTACCATGATCAACCACAAATTGGGATCAATGGTCTTAGCGGTGCATGCAATGTTACCTCGTTAAAAACCTTGTCAAGCAAAAACCCTGTGGGACAAAAAGCTGTGACTAAGGGAAAAAGAGTGTAACATGGTTGACACAAACAACCACACCCTTCACATTTGATCATGACATGTATATGCTAGACTTTCTTTCAAATCTGCATCTCCCCCTGATCTCAAGATCATTCATAGGGCGCTTCCGGATCCTTAGTGACCACGGAGCTGTTTTGACAACTTAGCATATGTATGCTCTTTCAACATGTCTCAAATGTGGCATTACTCAGTGCCAGCAGCTATGTGCACGGTGCCTAGCAGCTGTATGCACAGCGCTCGGCAGCTGGCGTGCACAGCGCTCAGCAGCTGGTGCACAGTGCTCGGCACAGGTGCACGTATAGTGTCTGGCAGCAGTGCACGTGTGCACATACAGTGCACAGGCAGCGCTCAGGCAGTGCCCCGGTAGCGCACAGGCAGCGTGCACAGGCAGCGCGCACAGGCAGCGTGCACATGCAGCGCGCACAGGCAGCGTGCACAGGCAGCACGGACAGGCATCGCGCACAGGCAGCGCGCAATATGTCCGGCAACTCGGCCACTAAACCAACCGGTGCCTAGATCATGATTCCGCTTCCGATGCATCTCGATTCATGCATGGCTAGCGATGGCATAGGCAATAACATTTCTCTCATGCCATAGGGATTGAATATGCCAGATACTCTTTAGAGTATTCAAGTGATGTCATATGCCATATCATTGGCATTTGCGTGGGCGCAAAGCTACTTAGCTTTATAACGAATGAAGGTGAGGTCAAGTCTTTCTTTTGATTAAACGGATCACTCTCTCTTGGAGTAAAGACATTGACTAATCATGGGAGCACATGAAGGTTCCACTCTTCTTCAGAGGACCTAAGCCGATTGATGGAAATACATCATCAATACACAATCGATCGATTTCAATACGAGATTGTGTCTTTCCCAAGATACTTTTCATTCCAACATCGGATATCCAGCATATACTGCGATCATCCGGAATCAATACGCAATGGCATTATTCATCATATCCCATCCGAAATCAAGGAGTCATGTACTATGCGACCAAAACACTTGGCCAACGCAAGCTCCACTTGATTTGGCTTATGAAGTCTATTTAAGATCTTCATGCATATCTCTGATCCCATAGAGACGTCATTATGATCATAATCATAGGGCTGCATGTACAGTTATTGGGGAACTACCAAACTGATAAGGTAGTGGAGTGCAATAACATCCATTACGAGAGTATATCTCATCGTAGTCGATCCCAGTGCGTGTTTATGAGAAACCTTGCGCCATAAGGGAGTCTAAGACTCTTGTTCTCACTACGCTAACTCACAAAGGTTTACTTGATAGGGTTTACACTTGCGGTGTCGGCAACACCTGCCCAAGGATCTATCCCTTTGTCCGGGTCGCATCTTCCCATTTTAGGTCAATACACTTTGTTGACATATCAACAAACGTGTGGTTCGATAAACTCATCATCCCACGTCCTCATGTACACTAGTGTAGTCATTGTAGAGATCTCTTTCTATGAATTGGATTTTGGCGTTGAGGCGTCCCCCAACGATAGTCACAATTCAGACTAACATGAGACGGAGTGAGTATCACTGATCAATGGACCAGTAGTGCCAAACTCGCTTTCTCTCTCAGTGCGAGTGTATATCGAACCCAAGGGCCTCAACCTAACCTTCAGGGAGCCACAAGGCCTAGGACACCATGTTGCCACATTATGGCGCCCTCACATCACCACACAAGGTGACGGCGTCAAGACCACCTCAATATGGTCGAGCCACGGCATCAAGACCACCTTAATTTGGTCGAGCCATGTCCTCTTGGTAGGACATCATTCCTTACAGACATATGCAGCTGATCTCGTCACTATAGTTCTTTTGGGGATCATGTTGAGACTTAGTGGTGACCAACCACGACATTCACGTCGTTCCCACTTGAACCCTGGTGTTCGTATCTCCCCCTAACGGCGGAAATACAGTCTCAAAGTGACAATCCGCAGTGTAGCGGCAAAGGAGATCGTCTGTCAAGGAGCTTAAGGTGGAGAGCAATAAAATGACTCCTATCCAACCTTAGAACATATTCATCTCATGCGACACATCATCATTGGGCACTGTGGCAGTCCAATTTGGCACATTGTGGAACTCAAGGCTTGGAGATCCGTTACTATCCCGCCGAGTTCAAGGATTACAACTATGTGTCAATCCTAGCACACAATTACGAGCTGTCGTGCATCAATGCAATGATGGTAAGTCGTGGACGAATTAATACATGTCTGCATGTCCCTCTTCAGGGATGGGTAGTGAGCCCATAGATACATAAGCAGCATGTGGTAGACGATGGTGCAACACATGACCAATGTGTTAGCCCTTCAACCAACACCATAAAAGCGTATACGGTATCCATGCGTTGGTTGCATCGGTCTACATAATCTCTCTTTGGATTTTCAATAAGAATGACATCTTTTGTGGCATAGCATAAGAGGATTTTTCACCTTACTTAGCTAAAGATCAAGCTTTACACAACGAAAACATGAGTACTGTGCGGCTGCCGAGGACATCATGTCGGCGCACAAACACAACATACAATCATGGTGTAGTTCGTTGTTATCGGGGGAATGGATGCCCAAGAATATCAAACAATTCTGGCTCGCATATCTCACCCGGTATGACCAAATGTCATAGCTTGTCTGAGTCAATTGTCCCAAATATACTTATTGGCGACACCTTAGGACTCATGCTCTTCTCCATGATGCTCTCAATCGGCACTCATGAGAAGTATACACAAAAGTCTTAATCATTCTCATCATGGTAATCGTTGGTGTGTATGTTCACAACACACTTCAATGTTCGATTGCCTCTCTCACAATAAGGAGGGCATTTGTGACTTGGATCATCGAGCCAAAGGCATCAAGAATTGATTCAACCATATCATAAATGATGGTGAAGATCCAATCAAGCTTAGTCACAAAAAGGATTCACAATCTGCGAAGAGTATGCAGTTTTCGTGCAGTATGACCTATACTCACTAAAACAGCCATAACTCTTTCGTCTGGATGGATATGAACGAACCGCTTGAACCATTGGAAACTAGATTCACATAGCTTTCCAATGATATAAAGTGGGTGTTCCAGTTCATCCGGAGTTGATCTGGGGGCTCTGACGAAGTTAAGGGACAGTAGGATACAGTCTGCTATGACCTGTACGCACTTAAACTGTCATAACTCTTTCGTCGGGACGGATATGAATGAGCCGCTTAAACCACTGGAAACTAGACTCACGTAGCTTTCCAATGATATAAAATTCGGCATCTAGTTCATCCGGAGCCGTTCAGAAAACTCTGACGAAGTTACGATACAGTAGTTTCATTTTACTGTGATCACAGATTTAGACATGATTAAGCTTTCAACTTTAAAATGGCATCGCAGGAGTTATCCTCGACCCAAAAGTAAAGCGTACATATGGCATTACAAGTCTTCAACGTCCATGAAGGACGGAATTTGGTAACAGCAACATGGGGGGGATCCAAAATCAAGGGAGTAGGTAACCTTTGCCAAGGTTAACCACGTCATCCGATGATGGAAAATCTGCTGTTAGGTGAAGACTAAACCACGAACATCGACACACCTTTATAAGGCTGTGCATGATCATGTCATAGTGTGAATACACTTATCGAATCAAAGAGCCCTTCATGACGTCAAATGTCAGAGGCATCTATTTGACGTTCCGCACGCCCTTTTGTACGTTTATTTGTATGCATTCATTCTTTTGCACAGGATTGTGTGGGTAGTCCCACCGTCTGCAAGGCACTCAGTTTCATCACATAATATACCTATCGAACAAGGTAGATATGTGAGAAAGAGACATAAACATCGAAGGCAACAATGGAAGGCAACCTTGTGCATTGCAGAATTCCTGGCAGCATGACCTTTGCTCACTCAAACAGTCATAACTTCTTCGTTAGAATGGATATGAACGAACCGTAAAAACCATTGGAAACTAGACAAATGTAGCTTTCCAGTGATATATGGTATGCGTTCTAGTTCATCCGGAGCTGTTCCGAAAGCTCTTCGGAAGTTGCTGTTCAGAGAGTGGCAGATTCACTGTTTTTGTTTTTGGTTACCCGCATTTGCAGCTTGCACGTATGCCAATGCACTAGGCACTTGGCAACATTTGGCAGCGCATTGCACCTACACATATGTCATTGCATTAAGCACTTGACAACATTTGGTAGTGCATGAGGAGCCACACATATGCCGATGAACCGGGCACTTGACAACATTCGGTGGCTGCATAACCGCTGGCGCCCATGGCGCACGGTATGGGGCAGTGGGGGGGAGCTCGGCAGCTTATCTCAAGTGTGCAGCATGAGGTGCACAGAGCTTCGGCAGCTGCTGCACAGAGCTTGGCCCTGGTGCTCAGTGCTCGGCAGTCGGTGTCCTGTGCACGTCCTCGAGTGTTCTGTGCTATGTAGCTTACTTAGTGCTTGTCCGTGATGTAAGTGCACAACCATTGGTGATCAGTGCACGGTTCCTTGTGTTCAATGCTAACATATGGTGTTTAGTGCTCAACACCTAATGCACAGTGCACGATAGTTCATGTGTAGAGCACAAAGCATCAAACACATAACTAATCGACATGTGACATATAAGTGGTGGCATTCCTCATACAACATGAAGCAATTGACACACAGGGGCGGCAACTGACACACAATATTGGCAAAAACAATCAAGGGGCAGTAGGTAGCATACAGGGTTAGCAACAGACACATTGGGCGGCAACAGGCGCGTGACTATCGACAACTGGCAGCCAGGTGCACATGGGCTCGGCAGCGTGCACGACAGCTCGGCAACCATGCCAGCAGCTTGTGTAGCGCTCAGTAGCTCCTAGGCAGCGCTCAATAGCTGCATGCCTTTAGCATAAAACAGTGTTACTCAGCTTCTAATCTCCATTCGAGAACTAGAGCGGCATTTAAGGGTCAATATGTAAGTGAGCGGCAAATTTCCTCGCTCATGCATACAAAACCAAACTATGGAGACTCGAGAGTGGTCATCTCGCTTTATAGGTTGGAGGTGCAGCGTAGGAAGCAGTGGCTAAATCTCGAACAAAATCTATGTGATGCTCGGCAGCTGGGTGCTCAGTGGTTGGAAACTAGCACTCGGCAGCTATGCAGCACTGGTCCTTTATAGCTAGGAACTAGGCGCTCTACAGCTAGAAACTGGGCAGCCTGTGCTCTGCAGCGTGGCGGTGATGCTCTACAGCTAAACGCTGGGCATCCTACACCGGTTGCTGATTCTCCTACCATATTCTCAACGGGACTTCTACCCGGAGAAATGTGCTAACGTTGATCAAACACAACGCGGGTTCAATGAATGAGATGTTTCTCTAATTTTGAACTCTCTTTAATAGCATAACACAAACCAACGTTGGATACCTCACAACGTGGACCTAAAAATATCTTCGGTGCATGGTGCACGCAACTGGTGCACGTGCTTGCCACTCGGCAGCTAGTGCTTGACAGTGCTCGGCAGCTGCCCTAGGCAGCGCTCAGTAACAATTGGCAGTCAGCGCTCGACAGTGCATAGCAATTAGTGTGCAAGGCTTCGGTAGCTGGTAGCCATGTGCACATGTAGTGCCTGGCAACAGCGCACGTGTTGGCAGCCGCGTGCATGTGCCAAGGCCCAGCCTCGGCAGCAGTGCTCGGCAGGTGCACAGTAGATGCACGTGTGGTGCCCGGTGGCAGTGTGCGCGTGCGCAGGGCCAATCCCCGGCAGCAGCGCTCGACATCAGCCAAACCGGTGCACATATGGTGCCTGACATCAGTGCACGTGCACAGGGTCGATCCCCGGCAGCAGTGCACGTCAGTGCACAGAAGGTGCGCATATGGTGCCTGACATCAGTGCACGTGCACAGGGTCGATCCCCGGCAGCAGTGCACGTCAGTGCACAGAAGGTGCGCATATGGTGCCTGACATCAGTGCACGTGCACAGGGTTGATCCCCGGCAGCAGTGCACGTCAGTGCACAGAAGGTGCGCATGCGCGCCGGCAGCAGCGTGCACCCGCGCACAGGGGCAGGCCCCGGCAGCGGTGCTCGGCAGCCAAATGCACATATGTTTTAGGATTTTCCATAATAACCTGCAAAGACAAACGTCCCAAGCATAGATTAAACTTTGAAATTACTCAAAATTAAAGCTTACTTGCTAGTCTGCCAAATAAACTGCATTTATATAAGCTGTTCCATGCTTCCATGCTCAAACCCATGCGCGTTCGGCGATTGTTCACGCAATTCCATTATGAATTGTCGTGCGGGGAGACCGTGTGCACATGAAAAATATATGGTTAGTTAAACTTGCTATAAAATAGTAACAAAAGTATTGAAAACATCAACCATATGGAGGATTCATAAAGAAAATAGGAATACAACCCGTGTGCAGAGGGGGTGCGCGCGGTGCGCAGGGGGTGCGCAGGGGGGGTGCACAGGGGGTGCCCAGGGGGGTGCCCCAGGGGGTGCGCAGGGGGGTGCCCAGGGGTGCGCAGGGGGTGCCCAGGGGGGTGTGCGCAGGGGGGTGCCCAGGGGGGGTGCACAGGGGGTGCCCAGGGGGTGCGCAGGAGTGGTGCGCAGCAGTGGTGCGCGCGGTGCACGGTGGTGCACGGTAGTGCGCGCACAGGAGGTGCGCAGCAGTTGGGCGCGGCGGTGCGCGCAGGTGCCCAGGGGGTGCGCAGCAGTGGTGCGCGCGGTGCACGGTGGTGCACGGCAGTGCGCGCGCAGTGCACAGAAGGTGCGCAGCAGTGGTGCGCGCGGTGCACGGTGGTGCGCGCGCAGTGCACAGGAGGTGCGCAGCAGTTGGCACTCGGGTGTGGCCGCTTCGCTCTAAGGTTATAGCGTCGTGCTGATAACGTGTTATAGAATATATGAGAGCTGAATCTCGTTATATATTATTCATCAAATGAGAGGCCCCTTATATAGGGGTTTACATCAAGCCTAGTATGGAAACGTACTATATGTGTAGTACATATACTATGTGTAGTACAACAATACATATATGGTAAGTACTACATGTTTCCTATTACATCTAAGGCTCATGGGCTAAGCCCATCTACACGGCATAAGACCAAGTGCACACACGCACATGTCATATTTCCTACAACAATATTTGTGGTATATTTGTGGAATATTGATTGAAATTTTTATTTTAAACAGGATGTTGAGGAGGTTTCGATCAAGCAAGAAGCGTTCGAGGGACCAAGCGTCTGGTTCGTCTGAGAGAACCGCAAGCAACCCTCCAGAAGAGATGTTTCAAGGAACTATGTCTGCCAGACGTGTGACTCTTCTAGAGAGGCAGAGGCGGCCGAGCGTTTCCACCTCTTCAGGGCAGCTGGACGATTTCTCGTCTGCACTTCGTAGGCCTTCGATTCACGGGGGCCCACTCCATTCGCTGCAGAGGTGTCCACTCCTTCTTATGTTTCGGGTGATGGGTCATCGACGCCACATGTACCGACCACTATATGGTTTCCGTTGACGGTACCGGCCATACCGATCGTTGATGCGGAGTGAAATATATTATTGTTCTCCCCCATACCTGACTGTTCAAGAGGCGTACTTTTACACGTCTTTTGATGGACCTCTTCATCCCGTCAGGTGCAAGGAATCGGCGTCGACATCGGTAGAATCCGTCGACTCCGCGCGCATCACCCTCAGGTAAATAAATTTACAAGGCTTTTTGAATTATTATATTTAATGACGAATTTTAATATTAAATTTGGTTTATTATGTCATAGGTGCCGTCAGGGACAAACCGACGAACAATAAGAGGCATCATCATCAGCAAGGCCCTAGAGAAGCTAGTCAAAAAATCAGGGAAGGTCTTAATCCGGGTTGGTCCGAATAGCGAATCGAAATCAGCAAGCGTGGGTAACATGTACGTCCATGGCTAAATGCCCTATGTTGTGGGGAGAATGGAAAGACGTCCCGGATTCCGTGAAGACCCAGCTCGATAACGATATGTCGGTGAGTTTTAAAAAAGTCTCAATAATAATATTATGTGATGAAGTTGTTGACTTTTTGAGAAAATAGACTAACAAACGGTTAAATGTAGTTATATTTTGAGTTTTCTAAGGGGTCCAAAGAGTTGATAAGGCAAAGGCTGGAAGAAAAACATTCCCAAAGGTACGTACGTTGGGAAAAATATTGTCATGCATTATATGTTATATTAAATATATATCTAATATTTGATGTCGTATATGTAGGTTTAAGGAGTGGAAGCATAAGCTGAGGGACCACTGAAAAGCGCATGGGAACGGCCGGTTAGGTACCCCTCTTGAGTTCCAATACAGGGAGCACGAGTGGCGTTGGCTTCTGACGGTCGAATTCAACAACCCTCATAAAAAGGTAGATAAAAAATAAATTACTTAATTAGTTATTGAGGCTTTACTTAATTGTTAAAAAAATTACGTATTAAATAAATATTTTACTAACGGTTAATTTTTTTTTCTTTCAAGGTCGTCTCTCAGAAGAACGCTGCAAACCGGCAACACAACACGACCAACCATCATGCCGGTTCAAAACCGTTTACTTGCATCATGGAAGAGGTGATGAGGGACAATTCGGAGGTTAACCCGTTCGTGGGAACGCTCCATAAGGCGTATCCTAATTTCGAGGAGGATTTTGTAAGTTATCTCACGCTTTTAATTTTTAATTTTACTTATATATATATATATATTATTTTGTTTATAGGTGGAACCTAATATTTCGCCTTTACCGGGTTACAATTCAAGAAATAACCTCTAAATGTCTAATTAATTATTAAATATGCATTATTAATTGTGCTCGAATTATTGTTTATAGGGTGAAAGCCCAATTAAATGTGAGAAGACACTCTGGGTCCTTTGTCTGGGCCCAATTCGCCATAAAGCTAAATAAGAGCAAGGGAAACTGATTCCACATTGGAAAAGGACAAGAAATGCTGTCTTTAGTGCTACTATAAATACCAGCGCGTGCCTCCCGGTAAAGGGACGCGCAACTTCTTGACTATTCTTGAGTTTTCTGCTTAATTGACAGTGTCTGACTTAAGCATCGGAGTGGCTTCCCTCGGTAAACCCGGGGATGCCTCTTTGACGTGTTTGTTCTTTACACAGGAAAACTCGGAGTACAAGGAAGTACGCTATTTCTGGAGCCGTGTGACCCGCTAAAGGGACCACGAGTTTACCCGGAAACAATTGGTGCTCTCGTTGAGAGCTGAACTCAACCCTCCCACCCGCTATTCTACCACCCATTTGGGATGGTCCATATGAAATTGTTGAAGTCGTGGGCCCAGCCACATTTTACATCAGGGGTACAGATGGAGTTACGCTTCCACGGCCATGGAACGCACAACATCTACATCTCTTCCCCAAATAGGTACCAAGTTATCTACAAATGTCCAAATTTATTATGTTTTGATGTTATATATAAAGCCTTTCAGGCCCACATAATGCATAAAACCCTACCGGGTTATGTTTATCAATCAGTTTGTTGAATGAATGCAGCCTTTAGCGGCCCTACTTGTATGCCTTAATCGGCAATCTCCATGACTTGAAATATTGCAAGCCTTAACGGCCTTATTTCACTGTCAAAACTCGGCAATCTCCATGACGTGAAATATTGCAAGCCTTAACGGCCTTATTTCACTGTCAAAACTCGGCAATCTCCGGCAATCTCCATGACTTGAAATATTGCAAGCCTTAACGGCCTTATTTCACTGTCAAAACTCGGCAATCTCCATGACGTGAAATATTGCAAGCCTTAACGGCCTTATTTCACTGCCAAAACTCGGCAATCTCCGGCAATCTCCATGACGTGAAATATTGCAAGCCTTAACGGCCTTATTTCACTGTCAAAACTCGGCAATCTCCGGCAATCTCCATGACTTGAAATATTGCAAGCCTTTCACGGCCTTATTTCAACCCTTTGGAAGTCCTAACGGACCCGTAAAGCTCTAGCGGCCCTTGAAAGTCCTAACGGACCCGTAAAGCCCTAGCGGCCCTTGAAAGTCCTTACGGACCCGTAAAGCCCTAGCGGCCCTATTTTCATTTTATAACGTTAACATGCCAAACCGGCACTATATATGTACATTTTGTCAACACTTGCATATTGTGCATCAGATTACCGTGTTATTTGACAGGAAGAATTATGCAAAGGAACAGCTTGAATACTTTCATTCAAAAAAGTCACTTACAAAGCAGAAAGCCGCTACAAATAAAAGCTAATCTACAAAAGCAAAGACAAAAATCCTCTCAGAAGCTCCATCTCATGGCGCTGCAGACCCGCTACCCCAGCCAGAGCTCGACCCGCCACGTCCTCCACGGGCCCGTACGATGAACTGTCCTCCACGGGCTAGTGGCTGGTTTTGAGGACCCCCGACAATACCGCCACGGGATGCACCTCTCCGGACCGCTGAAGCAGGAACTGGGGGACTCCGAACCGGGTTTGTGGGAGCTCTAGGCTTTACAGCCACAGCAGGATTAGGCCGGGAGGCGCCCGCAACCTCGTCAGGTCTAACGTGCCCTTGGTGACCATCATAACCCGCTTTGTCGAGCCAGCCTTGGCGAATTCCGGCACTAACAATTTCAGCACGAGCCTCAGCCCTTGCCGTCCGCAGCTTCAAATCAAACTCGGGGCTCGTCAGAAACTCGGAGACAGCAGAGTCCTTGGCCCGGGAAACCGCCTGAACCAAATCTCCTTTTTGCTGCTCCAAAGAAGTCACCTGTTGCTGCAGCGCCTGGTTCTGTTCAGTCAGCTGAGCTATAGCGGCATCTTGAGAACACCGGTCCTCCCGGTGACTCTCGATGACCCTCTCTAGCTCCGAGTTTTTGGCCACCAACTCTGCCATTTGATCTTCTGCCTTGACCAACTCCTTCCAAGACAAAACCGCTGATGCGCTGGCCTCTTCCCGGACACGAGCCAGGCATTCTTCGCTAGCCGTCACCTGGTCCCGGGCCGCCCGGAGGTCGTCCTTCAGCACTCTCTCCCTCTCGGGGATACCTTCATTGAATAGCCGGTCAGTTACCAAGTATGACATCCTGACCGCCTACAAAAAAAAAGTTACCGGGTTAGTATCCAGAAAAAAAAACCCCCAAACACAAGTTACACAGAAAACACTTACCCGCATCAGTTTCTCCTGTGTCCTCCGGGTAGCAATTACCGGGTCTTCATGCTCCAGGATGCAGGAGTCAGCGGCACAGTTCTTCATGTCCGCTACCATCCTCTAGATGGGCACGTCCGCCATCCCTCCACTCGCCAATTCTTCCATGATCTCGTGGATGGCCCGGTGCTGCTTCCTCTCCTTCCTCTCCTTCCTCCTCTCGGACCTCGCAGAGCTGGATGCCTCCCGGGTGCGTTTGCGAGAGGGAACGGGTTCCACTTCGTGAACTTCGTCACTCCCGTCACTCCCCTCAAGGTTCTCCTCACTCATCACCCTTTCAAAACCTACCTCTTCACCCCCGTCGTCATCCTCATCTTCAGTAAACTCCTCTTCACCCGGGAGCACAGATGAGGGAACTGCGCTCATCACCGGTTCTTCAATCTCCACCTCTTCATCTACAAAGGTGAATTGAGTCACCGGTTCTTCCGTTACCGGGTCTTCCGCCACCTCCGCGGGGTTCCCACAAATCTCTTCTTCTTCCTCCTGGTACATCTCCGTACCGAGAACCTCAGCCAGGTACCCGGGGATCTCGTTGAAGTGCAAGGTAACAACGTAGAATTTCTGAGTATCCCCTTGCTCGGCTTCTGAGCGCAGGAAAGCCGCTTTCGTGGTCAGGTCAATGTCGTAAAGTCGACCATCCGCTGCTTGCGTCCGGATCCCGGCCCATACAGCTTTATCTTCAAACCCGTCGTATATCCCCGGGTTCTTCCGCTTGGTAAATTCCATCGGAAGAAGAGCTACAGAAAAAACACATAGCCCGTTACACAAGAGCATATGACAACAGAAAATTTTAAAGGACACTGGACAAACCTGGGAGCTCCATCAACCGGCACCTGCTGTACACGTACAGCCTACAAAGCCGGTACGAACTCCGGTCATCTTGACCCCGGAAGGCCCATAGCATCCTCCGGATCCTCTTCTCCATCACCGGCTCCAGAGGAATGTCGGGGACATCTGCAAAACAAACATAATTATAACCCGGGATAAAGAAAAGAAAGAAGAATCCGGAGAGAAAGAATGACTTACTCATCAATTGTTGGAAGTCAACCGGTACTTGGAGCGTGTATCCCGGGTCTTGAAAGTTTCTTATTAAGAAACTTTTCTCCCTTCAAGTCCTGCTCACTGAGGATGGCAGGTCCTCGACGATCTTCTTAAAAGCCGTTTTGGATTTCAATTGGATAGTCCCGCTGAAACCCGCCTTCCGGGAGTACTCGGCCCGGTACATTGCAAGAAACTCGTGCTGGTACTCGTGGCACAGCGTCCACCCATCCCCGGGAGCGAAGAATTGATCCTCGGGTTCTAAAGGCCGTATCTCCATGGACTCGGGGATCTTCTAGTTGCTCCTTAGCTCCACAATCTCCTCCGCTGTCAGTGAATACCCGGGAAGGGCGAGAGCGGTCCCATCAGTGAAGGTTACAAAGTTGGACTCGGGGAGATGAGTGTCCATTGCTTCATTGGCCATCTGCAAAACAACCAGAAAACACGGGGACGTCAAAAAACCCAGACAACCCGGAGACGTCGTTTTAAGTTCTAAAGGTGGGAAAGATCTGCGGGTTACGCTTGCGTACGGACTTGGGGGACTGGATACCCCGGGTTTGGCTGCTAACTTTGCAACCCGGTAAAGAAAAGATTTTAAGTCCCCACCCAAGCGTACCCCTTGACTGAGGACTTGGGGGACTTGTTTATAGGTGGAACCTAATATTTCGCCTTTACCAGGTTACAATTCAAGAAATAACCTCTAAATGTCTAATTAATTATTAAATATGCATTATTAATTGTGCTTGAATTATTGTTTATAGGGTGAAAGCCCAATTAAATGTGAGAAGCCACTCTGGGTCCTTTGTCTGGGCCCAATTCGCCATAAAGCTAAATAAGAGCAAGGGAAACTGATCCCACATTGGAAAAGGACAAGGAATGCTGTCTTTAGTGCTACTACAAATACCAGCGCGTGCCTCCCGGTAAAGGGACGCGCAACTTCTTGACTATTCTTGAGTTTTCTGCTTAATTGACAGTGTCTGACTTAAGCATCGGAGTGGCTTCCCTCTGTAAACCCGGGGACGCCTCTTTGACGTGTTTGTTCTTTACACAGGAAAACTCGGAGTACAAGGAAGTACGCTATTTCTAGAGCTGTGTGACCCGCTAAAGGGACCACGAGTTTACCCGTAAACATATTTAATGTTAATTAATAATTTGTTTCTAATATTTCCAATTAGGAGAGGATGAGGTCGGCGGAGTCTGATGTGATGCGTGATTACGTGTCAGAGACATGGCCGGACACGCAGGAGGAGGATATGCTGAAGCTATGTCCCGGATCGATCGATCAAATCCACTCATCCGGGCGAGGATCATGGACACGGTTTTCCCACACCGAACAAACAACTTCTATTACCGGGGTATGGGCAGCGTTGGAAACTAAAAGCTGAAGTAAATCAAAAGAGGAAAGAAGGGAGCCTCAAGCAGCAACGTGTAACTACAGTCAGAAGTTGAGAGGCTGCAGCAGAGACTACAACGCCAGGAGCGACAGGAGGCTGCCATGAGAGCCTTCACATCAGCCCTAAATGCCTATGAAGACGCCCGGAAGCAGTATAATGAAGCCCGTAATGCAACCCAGGAAAACCATCAGATGCAGTTGGGGCAGTGGTTTCAGGACTGTCTATATGCTCAGTCAACAGGACAAATTCTGCCTCCGCCACCAGAACGTCCTCAGCTTCGAAAACCACAAGAATCAGATTTCATGATCGATTTAGATGATATTGAATTTACTTTGGACTAAATTTATATATTTGAACGTTTATGAACAATTTAGATAATTTGTAATGAAAAATTTGTTGTTTTGTTCTTGAAATTTTTTGTGTTGTTATTTATATTTTATAAAAATTTACAAAACTAAATAAAAAAATACATAAAATACTTCAGGCGACGAAATATGGTATTTTTCGTCGCCTAAGAGAGGTTTAGGCGACGACTTTTGCACCATTTTATCGTCTTAAGATCACTTAGGCGACGAAATATACCACTTTCGTCGCTTAAGAGAATTTTTAATTTTTCTTCTTAAAAATATAAGGCGACGAATATACACGTATCGTCGACCAAGGTAGAACTCTTAGGCGACGAAACTAGCGTCGTCGCCTAAGATTTAGACTCTTTTGTTCGTCGCTTAAGAGTCTCGCTCTGAGGCGACGACTCCAGTTTCATCGCCTAAGACAAGACTCTTAAGCGACGACGGTTGTTTAGGCAACAAAATGTGTGTCGTCACCTTAACTAACTCTTAGGCGACGAGACTGGTGTCGTCGCCTAAGGTCTCACTCTTAGGCGACGACAGGGATTTCTTTCGTCGCCTAAGATCTTGGGCGACAGACTTCTTGTGACGACACCTTAGGCGACGACGCTACGTCCCCTATAATTTTAGGCAACGAAATTTTTTAACAAGACGACGAAATTGCTTCACCGCCCAAACATTCTGTTCTGATAGTGGCTCCGGCTTTATATTTGCAAACATGTGTGATTCATCGTAGTCGGTAAAATAGTCACGTTTGTTTTGTTTTTGTTGTAGGAAATATGACATGTGCGTGTGTGCACTTGGTCTTATGCCGTGTAGATGGGCTTAGCCCATGGGCCTTAGATGTAATAGGAAACTTGTAGTACTTACCATATATGTATTGTTGTACTACACATAGTACATGTACTACACATATAGTACGTTTCCATTCTAGGCTTGATGTAAACCCTATATAAGGGGCCTCTCATTTGATGAATAACACACAACGAGATTCAGCTCTCATATATTCTATAACACGTTATCAGCACGACGCTATAACCTTAGAGCGAAGCGGCCACACCCGAGTGCCAACTGCTGCGCACCTCCTGTGCACTGTGCGCGCACTACCGTGCACCACCGTGCACCGCGCGCACCACTGCTGCGCACCTTCTGTGCAATGCGCGCGCACTGCCGTGCACCACCGTGCACCGCGCGCACCACTGCTGCGCACCACTCCTGCGCACCCCCTGTGCACCCCCCTGGGCACCCCCCTGCGCACCCCCCCTGCACACCCCCTGCGCACTCCCTGTGCACCCCCTGGGCACCCCCTTTGCACTCCCTGGGCACCCCCTGCGCACTCCCTGGGCACGCCCTGGGCACCGCGCGCACCCCCTGTGCACACGGGTTGTATTCCTATTTTCTTTATGAATCCTCCATATGGTTGATGTTTTCAATACTTTTGCTACTGTTTTATAGCAAGTTTAACTAACCATATATTTTTCATGTGCACACGGTCTCCTCACGCGACAATTCATAATGGAATTGTGTGAACAATCGCCGAACGCGCATGGATTTGAGCATGGAAGCATGGAACAGCTTATATAAATGCAGTCTATTTGGCAGACTAGAAAGTAAGCTTTAATTTTGAGTAATTTCAAAGTTCAATCTATGCTTGGGACGTTTGTATTTGCAGGTTATTATGGAAAATCCTAAAACATATGTGCATTTGGCTGCCGAGCACCGCTGCCGGGGCCTGCCCCTGTGCGCGGGTGCACGCTGCTGCCGGCGCGCATGCGCACCTTCTGTGCACTGACGTGCACTGCTGCCGGGGATCAACCCTGTGCACGTGCACTGATGTCAGGCACCATATGTGCACCGGTTTGGCTGATGCCGAGCGCTGTTGCCCGGGATTGGCCCTGTGCACGCGCATGCTGCCACCGGGCACCACATGCGCACCTTCTGTGCACTGAAGTGCACTGCTGTCGGGGATCGACCCTGTGCACGTGCACTGATGTCAGGCACCATATGCGCACTTTCTGTGCACTGACGTGCACTGCTGCCGGGGATCGACCCTGTGCACGTGCACTGATGTCAGGCACCATATGCACCTTCTGTGCACTGACGTGCACTGCTGCCAGGGATCGACCTTGTGCACGTGCACTGATGTCATGCACCATATGTGCAACGGTATGGCTGATGCCGAGCGCTGCTGCCGGGGATTGGCCCTGTGCACGCGCACGCTGCCACCTGGCACCACACGTGCACCTGCCAAGGCTGGGCCTTGGCACATGCACGCGGCTGCCAACACGTGTGCACTGCTGCCAGGCACTATATGTGCACATGGCTACCAGCTACCAAAGCCTTGCACACTAATTGTTATGCACTGCCGAGCACTGTCGAGCACTAGTTGCCGAGTGACAAGCACTAGTTGCCGTGCACCATGCACCGAAGATGTTTTTAGGTCCACGTTGTGAGGTATCCAACGTTGGTTTGTGTTATGCTATTAAAGAGAGTTCAGAATTAGAGAATCATCTCATTCATTGAACCCGCGTTGTGTTTGATCAACGTTAGCACATTTCTCCGGGTAGAAGTCCCGTTGAGAATATGGTAGGAGAATCAGCAACCGGTGTAGGATGCCCAGCGTTTAGCTGTAGAGCACCACCGCCACGCTGCAGAGCACAGGCTGCCCAGTTTCTAGCTGTAGTGCGCCTAGTGCCTAGCTATAGAGGACCAGTGCTGCATAGCTGCCGAGTGCTAGTTTCCAACCACTGAGCACCCAGCTGCCGAGCATCACATAGATTTTGCTCGAGATTTAGCCACTGCTTCCTACGCTGCACCTCCAACCTATAAAGCGAGATGACCACTCTCGAGTCTCCATAGTTTGGTTTTGTATGCATGAGCGAAGAAATTTGCCGCTCACTTACATATTGACCCTTGAATGCCGCTCTAAGTCTCGAATGGAGATTAGAAGCTGAGCAACACTGTTTTATGCTAAAGGCATGCAGCTATTGAGCGCTGCCTAGGAGCTACTGAGCGCTACACAAGCTGCTGGCATGGTTGCCGAGCTGTCGTGCACGCTGCCGAGCCCATGTGCACCTGGCTGCAAGTTGTCGATAGTCACGCGCCTGTTGCTAACCCTGTATGCTACCTACTGCCCCTTGATTGTTTTTGCCAATATTGTGTGTCAGTTGCCGCCCCTGTGTGTCAATTGCTTCATGTTGTGTGAGGAATGCCACCACTTATATGTCACATGTCGATTAGTTATGTGTTTGTCGCTTTATGCTCTACACATGAACTATCGTGCACTGTGCATTAGGTGTTGAGCACTAAGCACCATATGTTAGCATTGAACACAAGGAACCGTGCACTGATCACCAATGGTTGTGCACTTACATCACGGACAAGCACTAAGTGAGCTACATAGCACAGAACACTCGAGGACGTGCACAGGACACCGACTGCCGAGCACTGAGCACCAGGGCCAAGCTCTGTGCAGCAGCTGCCGAAGCTCTGTGCACCTCATGCTCTACACTTGAGATAAGCTGCCAAGCTCCCCCCCACTGCCCCATACCGTGCGCCATGGGCGCCAGCGGTTGTGCAGCCACCAAATGTTGTCGAGTGCACGGTGCACCGGCATATGTGTGGCTCCTCATGCACTACCAAATGTTGTCAAGTGCTTAATGCAATGACATATGTGTAGGTGCAATGCGCTGCCAAATGTTGCCAAATGCCTAGTGCATTGGCATACGTGCAAGCTGCAAATGCGGGCAACCAAAAACAAAAACAGTGAATCTGCCACTTTCTGAACAGCAACTTCCGAAGAGCTTTCTGAACAGCTCCGGATGAACTAGAACGCAGACCATATATCACTGGAAAGCTACATTTGTCTAGTTTCCAATGGTTTTCACGGTTCGTTCATATCCATTCTAACGAAGGAGTAATGCCTATTTGAGTGAGCAAAGGTCATGCTGCCAGGAATTCTGCAATGCACAAGGTTGCCTTCGATTGTTGCCTTCGGTGTTTATGACTTTTTCTCACATATCTACCTTGTTCGATAGGTATATTATGTGATGAAATTGAGTGCTTTGCAGATGGTGGGACTACCCACACAATCCTGAGCAAAAGAATGAATGCATACAAATAAACGTACAAAAGGGCGTACGGAACGTCAAATAGATGC
This sequence comes from Comarum palustre, assembly GCA_951800085.1. Lineage (NCBI taxonomy): Eukaryota > Viridiplantae > Streptophyta > Magnoliopsida > Rosales > Rosaceae > Comarum > Comarum palustre. The sequence goes on along the minus strand of OX637584.1, from coordinate 24,007,932 downwards.
CTCTGACATTTGACGTCATGAAGGGCTCTTTGATTTTCTCCAAACGAAATGAGACCTCGATGAAATCGTTGGTTCGATAAGTGTATTCACACTATGACATGATCATGCACAGCCTTATAAAGGTGTGTCGATGTTCGTGGTTTAGTCTTCACCTAACAGCAGATTTTCCATCATCGGATGACGTGGTTAACCTTGGCAAAGGTTACCTACTCCCTTGATTTTGGATCCCCCCCATGTTGCTGTTACCAAATGCCGTCCTTCATGGACGTTGAAGACTTGTAATGCCATATGTGCGCTTTACTTTTGGGTCGAGGATAACTCCTGCGATGCCATTTTAAAGTTGAAAGCTTAATCATGTCTAAATCTGCGACCACAGTAAGTTGAAACTACTGTATCGTAACTTCGTCAGAGTTTTCTGAACGGCTCCGGATGAACTAGATGCCGAATTTTATATCATTGGAAAGCTACGTGAGTCTAGTTTCCAGTGGTTTAAGCGGCTCGTTCATACCTGTCCCGACGAAAGAGTTATGGCAGTTTAAGTATGTACAGGTCATAGCAGACTGTATCCTACTGTCCTTTAACTTCGTCAGAGCCCCCAGATCAACTCCGGATGAACTAGAACGCGCACTTTATATCATTGGAAAGCTATGTGAATCTAGTTTCCAATGGTTTAAGCGGTTCGTTCATATCCATCCAGACGAAAGAGTTATGGCTGTTTTAGTGAGTATAGGTCATACTGCACGAAAACTGCATACTCTTCGCAGATTGTGAATCCTTTTGTGACTAAGTTTGATTGGATCTTCACCATCATTTATGATATGGTTGAATCAATTCTTGATGCCGTTGGCTCGATGATCCAAGTCACAAATGTCCTCCTTATTGTGAGAGAGGCAATCGAACATTGAAGTGTGTTATGAACATACACACCAACGATTACCATGATGAGAATGTTTGAGACTTTTGTGTATAATTCTCATGACTGCCGATTAAGAGCATCATGGAGATGAGCATGAGTCCTAAGGTGTCGCCAATAAGTATATTTGGGACAATTGACTCGGACAAGCTATGACATTTGGTCATACCGGGTGAGATATGCGAGCCAGAATTGTTTGATATTCTTGGGCATCCATTCCCCCGATAACAATGAACTACACCATAATTGTATATTGTGTTTGTGCGCCGACATGATGTCCTCGGCAGCCGCACAGTACTCATGTTTTTTCGTTGTGTAAAGCTTGATCTTTAGCTAAGTAAGGTGAAAGATCCTCTTATGCTATGCCACAAAAGATGTCATCCTTATTGAAAATCCAAAGAGGGATTTTGTAGACCGATGCAACCAACTTATGGATACCGTATACGCTTTTATGGTGTTGGTTGAAGGGCTAACACATTGGTCATGTGTTGCACCATCGTCTACCACATGCTGCTTATGTATCTATGGGCTCACTACCCATCCCTGAAGAGGGACATGCAGACATGTATTGATTCGTCCACGACTTACCATCATTGCATTGATGCACGACAGCTCGTAACTGTGTGCTAGGATTGACACGTAGTTGTAATCCTTGAACTCGGCGGGATAGTAACGGATCTCCAAGCCATGAGTTCCACAATGTGCCAAATTGGACTGCCACAGTGCCCAATGATGATGTGTCGCATGAGATGAATATGTTCTAAGGATGGATATGAGTCATTTTATTGCTCTCCACCTTAAGCTCCTTGACAGACGATCTCCTTAAGCCGCTACACAGCGGATTGTCACTTTGAGACTGTATTCCCGCCGTTAGGGGGAGATACGAACACCAGGGTTCAAGTGGGAACGACGTGAATGTCGTGGTTGGTTACCACTAAGTCTCAACATGATCCCCAAAAGAACTATAGTGACGAGATCAGCTGCATATGTCTGTAAGGAATGATGTCCTACCAAGAGGACATGGCTCGACCAAATTAAGGTGGTCTTGATGCCGTGGCTCGACCATATTGAGATGGTCTTGACGCCGTCACCTTGTGTGGTGATGTGAGGGCGCCATAATGTGGCAACATGGTGTCCTAGGCCTTGTGGCTCCCTGAAAGTTAGGTTGAGGCCCTTGGGTTCGATATGCACTCGCACTGAGAGAGAAAGCGAGTTTGGCACTACTGGTCCATTGATCAGTGATACTCACTCCGTCTCATGTTAGTCTGAATTGTGACTATCGTTGGGGGACGCCTCAACGTGAAAATCCAATTCATAGAAAGAGATCTCTACAATGACTACACTAGTGTACATGAGGACGTGGGATGATGAGTTTATCGAAACACACGTTTGTTGATATGTCAACAAAGCGTATTGACCTAAAATGGGAAGATGCGACCCGGACAAAGGGATAGGTCCTTGGGCAGGTGTTGCCGACACCGCAAGTGTAAACCCTATCAAGTAAACCTTTGTGAGTTAGCGTAGTGAGAACAAGAGTCTCAGACTCCCTTATGGCGCAAGGTTTCTCACAAACACGCACTGGGATCGACTACGATGAGATATACTCTCGTAATGGATGTTATTGCACTCCACTACCTTGTCAGTTTGGTAGTTCCCCAATAACTGTACATGCAGCCCTATGATTATGATCATAGTGACGTCTCTATGGGATCAGAGATATGCATGAAGATCTTAAATAGACTTCATAAGCCAAATCAAGTGGAGCTTGCGTTAGCCAAGTGTTTTGAACGCATAGTACATGACTCCTTGATTTCGGATGGGATATGATGAACAATGCCATTGCGTATTGATTCCGGATGATCGCAGTATATGCTGGATATCCGATGTTGGAATGAAAAGTATCTTGGGAAAGACACAATCTCGTATTGAAGTCGATCGATTGTGTATTGATGATGTATTTCCATCAATCGGCTTAGGTCCTCTGAAGAAGAGTGGAACCTTCATATGCTCCCATGATTAGTCAATGTCTTTACTCCAAGAGAGAGTGATCCGTTTAATCAAAAGAAAGACTTGACCTCACCTTCATTCGTTATAAAGCTAAGTAGCTTTTGCGCCCACGCAAATGCCAATGATATGGCAAAGGACATCACTTGAATACTCTAAGAGTATCTGGCATATTCAATCCCTATGGCATGAGAGAAAGGTTATTGCCTATGCCATCGCTAGCCATGCATGAATCGAGATGCATCGGAAGCGAAATCATGATCTAGGCACCGGTTGGTTTAGTGGCCGAGTTGCCGGACATATGGCGCGCTGCCTGTGCACGCTGCCAGTGCGCTGCCTGTGCACTGCCTGTGCACGCTGCCTGTGCGCTGCCTGTGAGCTGCCTTTGCGCGTTGCCTGTGCGCTGCCTGTGCACGCTGCCTGTGCGCGCTGCCTGTGCGCGCTGCCTGAGCGCTGCCTGTGCACTGCCTGTGCACATGTGCACTGCTGCCAGACACTATACGTGCACCTGTGCACCTGCTGCCGAGCGCTGTGCACCAGCTGCCGAGCACTGTGCACCCAGCTTCTGAGCGCTGTGCACCCAGCTGCTGAGCGCTGTGCACGCCAGCTGCCGAGCGCTGTGCATACAGCTGCTAGGCACCGTGCACATAGCTGCTGGCACTGAGTAATGCCACATTTGAGACATGTTGAAAGAGCATACATATGCTAACTTGTCAAAACAGCTCCGTGGTCACTAAGGATCCGGAAGCGCCCTATGAATGATCTTGAGATCAGGGGGAGATGCAGATTTGAAAGAAAGTCTAGCATATACATGTCATGATCAAATGTGAAGGGTGTGGTTGTTTGTGTCAACCATGTTACACTCTTTTTCCCTTAGTCACAGCTTTTTGTCCCACTGGGTTTTTGCTTGACAAGGTTTTTAACGAGGTAACATTGCATGCACCGCTAAGACCATTGATCCCAATTTGTGGTTGATCATGGCAGACTTGTTTAAGTCTTGGCTCACATCTACTCTTGAGAAGCATGTTGGAATGCACCATTCATCAGGAAAATCCGATTGAAGTACACATCAGGGGGAGCATCACATGGCGAGTTCTCAATGGAGTAGTTGGTGCGTTGTACTCTTTTTCCTTCGACCAAGGTTTAGTTTTCCCACAGGGTTTTTGTTACTTGGCAAGGTTTTAATGAGGCAACATTGTAAGCACCATCCGGCATATCGACGCGCGGCACAAGGGGGAGTGTTGTAGGAAATATGACATGTGCGTGTGTGCACTTGGTCTTATGCCGTGTAGATGGGCTTAGCCCATGGGCCTTAGATGTAATAGGAAACTTGTAGTACTTACCATATATGTATTGTTGTACTACACATAGTACATGTACTACACATAGTACATGTACTACACATATAGTACGTTTCCATACTAGGCTTGATGTAAACCCTATATAAGGGGCCTCTCATTTGATGAATAACACACAACGAGATTCAGCTCTCATATATTCTATAACAGTTTTGTAGTTTTCAGAAAAATAAATAAATCTGTATCATGGAAAACGAGCAACGATACGCGTTGAAAAGACCAAAAATTGTTGGGGGATAATGTCGACATTTCATATCAAATAGTAAGACCTGGTATCCGAGTAGGTATCAAAACAAAAAAACAGCAGCGGCCGAAGCTGTGTTCATCAGTGGACTCCAATACTCCAAGTAGGTATCAATCTCTATCTTTTTAGTTTCATTGTTGGTTTGTAATTCTTATCCATCTCTTGTGTTGTGAGTCACCAAGTGAACCCAGACACTACTTTCGTTGGAAATCATAACTAGTTGCACAAATTTTGATCGATTGTGTATTACATGACAATGTTTTCATGGTTGAATTTATAAAATTGTTTAGTGTGTTCTGTCTCCGTCTTCAGCTTTGCACTTCTTTGGGCTATTGAAATTGAAGAATAACTAGTTGCAGAATTGAAGTTTTACTCGAGTCTCTAGATGCCTTGCGTTCGTTGGAAATTATAAGAATAACTAGTTGCTGAATTGGAAATTTTAATCGATTCTTTATCACGTGAAAATGTTTTCGTGGTTGTAATTTAGATATTGCATTGTGATTCTGTTTTTAAGTGTGTTCTGCATTTTAAGTATTAGGGTTAATAAGCTTGCATTTTAACCCTAAACCTTAAGTATTAGTAACAAGCATATAAATAGTGTAATTGTTGAAATTCCTATTTATGCAACTGATTGAGATTTGATGAGTCCATCTTTGTGCCACGCCCATAAACTAGCCACAGAACATAGCATGCTTAAATTTCAATATCTTCTCCAAGAGAAATGAATGCATCTATGGTTATTGCTGTGGTTCTTCCCATTCTGTGCTTGTATGCATATTGAAAGATATACAAATTTATGTACAGGGAATAACAACATACAAAGATGAGGCCTTTGGATGAAGCTGAAACCACTGCAGTGTTCGAAAAGCTTTTCAAGTTCACGGGCAACAACCTCAAAAATATAGTTGAGAACCCCTCTCATGAAGGTCCAGACCCAAATCCAGGTCGCTACTGCTTTCGACTCAACAAGAACAAGGTCTACTACGTCAGTGACTCACTAGTAAAACGTGCAACCAACATAGCTCGTCTCAATTTAGTCTCTCTTGGAACTTGCATCGGTAAGTTCACTCACGGTGGTAGCTTCCACCTAACTGTTCAATGTTTGAGTTTACTGGCCTCAAATGCTAAACACAAGGTCTGGCTCAAACCCACCTCTGAGATGTCATACCTATACGGAAACCATGTTTTGAAAGGTGGCTTGGGGAGGATTACAGAAAATATTGTGCCTGGTGATGGGGTGGTTGTGTTTTCAATGTCAGACATTCCATTAGGTTTTGGGATTGCTGCCAAGTCTACCCAGGATTGTAGGAAGTTGGACCCCAATGGAATTGTGGTGCTTCACCAGGCTGATATTGGCGAGTACTTGAGGATGGAGGATGAGCTTTGATTGACTGGCAGCTTCTTACTGTTTTCGGTACATGGTGTTCGTTGTATGCACATCTGCTTATGTAAGTGGGTCTATCTGATGGAAGCTTTTCGGGATAAGGATGATTTTCTTGAGTATTGTTTCTGTTAGTGGTTATGAGTAGGTACATTAGGAACTTGTTTCGATCTAGTTCCTGATGGCTCCTTTTCAATTTTGGGGTAATTTTCAGTTCCAGTTTTGTATTAAGAATACAGTGCCTTTTTTTCAAGTTAATCAACTTCATTATTTGGCAATTGAAACCTCAAGCTTCCCTTTTCGTAGACCCGTGTTTCTTTCACCCTTGCTGCATTCTTGCAGTTCTTAATATCATTTTCTTGTGTGCTCTTCTATGCTAATCTTGTATCAATGCAATTTGCTTGTTGTTTGACAACATGCCTTATAATGTATTGATGCATGTGAGTGTATATCATAGTCTCCTTCAGTCGCTAGGGGAAGCAGATTATCTTCTGGTGCATCCGCATATTTTGTTGATCAGGGGGATTGAGTATTTGATTATCATTAATGGAGACTCTTATGAGTTTTTGATATTCAAGTGCTCATAGTTCAGTCTTATACCCTATCTCCCTGATATTATGCACAGGAGGGTAGATTTTGCCAGTACCACTCAGGCCAACAATGCCACTGTTTGCGACAAAACAGAGTGACCCTTTTTTCCGATTGATAGAAGAGAGTGACTCAGTATTCAACAGTTTTAGGCTTTTACAGCGATTGCAAAATGAAAGTGACGAGTGTAGGAAGAGAAGGAAGCATATCATCTCCTTCCATGACTAGCTCGGGTAATTATGACTAGTGTTTGGTTAATTACTTTGAAAGTTACTCTACTGAAAAGTAAAAACTATTAAAATGACCAAAAAAATTGGAAAGTCGGTGGCTTGAGACTGAAAGAAAAAAGGAACCAACGAGGGTTGTTTCAGTTGGCAATGGACGGACCTGAGGTGTAACAGGTTCTATCCCCGCTACCAACAATCCCTCATTGGTGGGTAATCTATACAATGTCTTGGGCCTTTGGGCTGCTGGGTGAGGGTGTGGTCTCCTTGGAGCATGCATCCGGGACTCCAACGGAGGGTGCCACCTCTCTTCAAATGTGGGTGAAATTCCCCCTAGTTGTAAATCCGACACCCTTCAGGGCGAAGTCGCATGTTTGCCAGGACCCTGGTAGTGTAGGGAAGTCTCCCTCTTACCTAAACTTTCCACTACCAAACAAAAAGAAAGGAAAAATGATCCAAACGGTGTCCGACTTTTTAGAGAAGCAAAATTTTGGTGTCACATGTCAAAAACTTTAAAACGGTATCCTACGTTTTTACTGCGACTGAAAAAAGATATCTAGAACCGTTAGTTCCTTTAAAAAAGCTAACGACATACATTTTTTGACGTGAAAAGACTTATTTACCCTTTGTTTTTGAAAAAAATAATTCAAATAGTGTCCGACCTTTTAGAGAAGCAAAACTTTGGTATCTCACGTTATAAAAACTTCAAAACGGTATCTCAAGTTCTTATCCCAACTGAAGAAAGGTATCTGAAACTGTTAGTTTTGAGTCACCAACATCCTTTGCACCATTACTCTCAAGCCACTCTCGGTCCCGTCTTCCCGTCTTCATCTTCTTCGTCGAGATCGCATGGTATAGATGACTATTGTAGGATCCGGTGCAACATCCAAATCTCAAATTGACCACATCTGGGTACTTTTGTTTTAATAACCACCAATTAATCATAGACGTTCTCTAATTTTAGCATAAACCATAAAGATTTAGAAAATATGACTCATAAAAAATAGTTTACGTAACTATGGCGGACTAATGTTAACTATCAAGTGCATAAAGTCAAGTATTAGCATCAGAAATTGTATTATTCTCTGAGAGTCAGAGCAAGCTTGATTATATTTTGGCTTTGACTATGGAGAACTTCTTTGAGCGTCGACTACAAACAATTGTATTTAAGAAGAGTTTACCGGTTTGGTAACAATGACGATGACTACCACGACTTGATTGTTTTTCAACGGCGATGCAGCTCTTTTCTCTCTTCTCCTCCAGCGGTGCATCTATCTTCTTTCTTTCTCCGAATGCGGCACTTCTCCCTTCTCTTTTTCTTCGATGGAGACGAAAATGACAATCATTGTTCTATTCTTTTTTATTTTCTAAGTGACACTACCAGAACAACTACTTTAGCCGACGAAATTTTTTCGTCGGCTAAACCCTAAATTTTTTCTGCCAAGTCTTAGCCGACGAAACGTCGTCAACTAAGAAGTCATCAGGAAAAAGCCGTCGGCCAAGACTTTAGCTGACGAAATTACTGTTCATCGTCGGTTAAAGTCATTTATTTAGTCGACGAAAAAATTTTTCGTCGCTTAATTTCTGGACTTTAGCCGACGAATTTTTAGACCTTAGACAACAAAAAAAAATTTAAATTTCGTCGGCTATAACTATTATTTTTATTTATTTATTTATTTAACTTTAGCCGACAAATTTTAATATGTTGTTGCCACTGGAGGAGGAGAAGGAAGGAAGATGAAGAGGAGGAGGAGGAGGAGAAAAATGAAAGATATAGAAAATTTTGAATTTTAGCCGACGAAATACCTTAATTTCGTTCGCTAAAGTATAAAATTTTAGTCGGAAAAATTTCAAAATTTTCAAACTCCCACCAAAAATTTTGAATTTTAATTAACTTTAGCCGACGAATTTTAATAAATTTTTTCGGCTATAGTTATTTATTTATTTAATCTTAGCCGACGAATTACCCTAATTTCGTTGGCTATAGTTATTTATTTATTTATAACTTTAGCCGATGAATTACCCTAATTTCGTCGGCTAAAACCCTAAACCTTATACGTAGAAGCTTCAAAAGAAAAAAAGTCGTTAAATAAGATATGACCGAAATGGTGAAATACGTCTATAGTAGAAAAATCACGTAATTCAGCTAAAGTCTTGGTACCGATAGTTGCGGTTAACGCAATTTTTCATTCTTTCTCTCTAGAGGTAGCCCTATCTCCGGTGGTTATTTTTCATAAAATTTTTATACCACTGGTTGCGTCTCATTGATTTGAAATTATTTTCCGTTGAAAGTCAGGGCAAAATACGTAATTTAGATGGTCAGATGACCGTTTCCGTGCGTTAAGGGGTTTGACTTACGGGATTGACCGTAAGGATTGAGCAATTAACGTTGTCGGATCAAGTTGAATTTTTTCCTAGACATATTTCGACATAATGATCATATCAGACGGTCGGATTTTTGTTTCTCAACTTTGATCATCGGAATCACAACATGCATACTAATGTTGTATAACTTGTTTACTAAGCTTTAAGTAAATGTTCCGTTTAAAAACAAACTCTACGTAGAAACTTCAAAGGTAAAAAAGTCGTGAAATAAGATATGACCGAAATGGTGAAATACGTCTATGGTTGAAAAATCACGTAATTCTAGAAAAGTATCGGTGCCGATAGTTTCGGTCAATACAATTTTGGGGTTTGACTTATGGATTGACCGTCCGGATGAAGCCCTTAAATTTATCGGATCAAGTTGAATTTTTTACATATTGACGATATCTAACGATCGTATTTTTGTTTGTGAATTTTGATAACCGGAATCACACCATGCCTACTATTTACCATTATTTATCCATATGGGGAGCCCTATCATTGAGGGGTAAATGTCACAAAATTTTTAGATAGACAGTTGAGTCTCATCATGGTGAGAGTTTGTTATGTTGAAGGTTCGACCAAAATACCTCATATAGATGCAGATATGGGCGTTTTCTTGTGTTTAGTGTTTAGAAAACCTGCATTTTGAAGCATCAAACGAACTCGGATGTGTTTTTGTAACATCCCGTCCTGAAATTTACCTTTTTACCGGGGGTTAGGCGGGTTACAGAGGGTGGTAACCGCGCTATTAATTTGCCTTGAATTATTATTCCAGTTTAATATAGAAATATTCTCGATTCTGAAGAAGATAGAATTAATGTCCCGAGTTGGTAAATTCTGTTCATACGAGTTCACCAGTATGTCCAGAATATTTTCCGGAGCTACGGGTTGTTTAACATGGATTTATTTAGTTTACGGAAGTTATAAAAGTTATTTATCTTATCGTAAAAAAGTGACCTTATGATAAGTCGAGAATTTTATGAAACTTCCTTCGAGAAAGTTGTAGAGGACATTAATACGAACTCGTGGGAATGTCCTACGCTTTAATCGGAGTTCGTATGCGAAAGTTATGCGAGATAAAGTGTTGTTACCGTGAGGTAAAAATAAATAGAAAAATATCTATTTACTGTTCATGATAAATTTTTTTTTTCTCTCGCTCCTCACTCTTGAGCAGCTCGAGATCACACCACCACCTCCACCTCAGGCGCGCGTCTCTCCTCACCGCCGCCACCATCAAGTTCGCCCTGCTCCAGCGACCTCGTTATGACCCTCAGCCGTGCCAGCGCCGCCGTGAGCGTCGTCTGGCAGAGGAGAGAGCTAGCTCGATGACTGTTCTCTCGGTCTCAAAGCGAATCCAGGCGAGAGAAGGGGATAGGGACTTCCAGGAGTTTCGCCGGAGGAGAACCGCCGGAGCTGTTGTGTTTGACTTCGAGGTATGGAAATCTCGACCTTTTCGTGTGTATAAAGTGTTGTTGAGCTGCTTAGGTTGTGTAGAAGCTAGTTAGGCAGGTGCAGAAACTTGGTTTGGCCGAAAAATGCAAGTTTTCTGGGAAAATAGCCGATTGGGAAACTCAGAGGTAAAAATCCTGGTTTTTATCGCGGTAGAATCACTTTTTACCGTTTTATCGCTATGGAAAATGTCCGAACTACCCCTGATAGTTTGGGGAAATTACCGGGGTGCCATTAGGGCTGAAATCCCAGAAATACCGCTGATAGTTTGGTATAATTACAAAGCTGCCACTAGGTTGGAAATTTTATAAATACCCCTGACAAAATTGTATATTTACGGGGCTGCAATTGAGGTTAAAAAGACCATATTGCCCATGACTGTTATGTTTAATTACAGGACTGTCATCAAGGCTGAAATTCCTAAAATGCCATGACAGTTCTACCTATTTATGAGCTGCCATTAAGGTTAGAATGACCATGCTGCCCCTGTCAGTTTTAGATAATTACTAGGGTGCCATTATATGCTGACTTTTACCTTGGTGCCCTTGGTGGTTGTGTTATTTACGTGGATGCTACTATATTATATATTTTTGTGTGTTTATTGTTTATATTACGTGGTTGCTTTATACTCTGTTTGTACACTTATAGTTGCCGTATATAATTGTGGTGGAATGTTCGGGATAATGCCGATAGATAGTGGGTCAGTGAATATCTCAGCGGAGAGGCTAAACTCCGGATGTGCATTAGGCGTTTGTCATCCATATTATTAAATCGTTCGTTAAATAGAAAAGCGGGATTCGCCCGATTAGGGTGTTAGTTAAAATAAGAGCTATGTGTGGCTTGATCCCTGACAGGGTACGTAGGCAGCTTGACCGGGATTCGGGTGCAGTCATAAATATTACTAGAACTCTAGGTTCTCTAAATGCTTAGTTTGAGATCCAAATGCAGAAATCGGGATAACCTCCCGCAATGAGATCTATTCCGGTAACGTTTGGATTGTTTGAAATTGGCATGGAAAGAGGGTTATCCATTCTAGAGGGGGATTACGAGTAAATCTCTCTTAGGATGGGTCTCACACGTCCTAACCTGGGTTTAGGAAGGTAAACTTGGGCCGGGGCTGACAGTTTTACTCGTATGACCGTTCTGCTTCCAGATTGGTATCACAATAGTCAATCGGACACAGAAATATCCTTAGTGCAATTTTGTAACTAAAAGGTACTTTAGCGGACGAAATACCCTAATTTCGTCGGCTAAAGTTCACAGACTATAGCTGACGAAATAATTTTTCGTCGGCTAAAATTCCACTTTAGCCGACGAAAATTTAACTTAGCCGACGAAATTTTTTTAGTTATTTCGTCGGCTAAAGTCTTTTTTCTGGTAGTGTGATATTCACTCTTACATAAAATTTTAATTAATTATTGTTCTTAATTTTAAAGACATAAAATTTTAGAGATGAAAAAGGAATATAAAAGGTTTTTTTTAACAGAACTGACGGTTCTAGATACTTTTATTCAGTCAAGGTAAGAACGTGAGATACCGTTTTGAGGTTTTTAAAATATGAGACACTAAAACTTTGCTTCTATAAAAGGTCAGACATAGTTAACAAAGGGTAAATTAGTCTTTTATGTCAAAAAATGTTTGTCGTTAGTTTTCTAAGAGAAAATTATACAAACAGTACACCAACTTTGCTTCACTCATAATATTAAGGTATGTGAACTTTTTTAAATAACACATTAGTACATGAACTAACAAGTTAAGCCTAATTTTCGTACATGCCGTTATAACACAGTTAAAAGTTACTGTTTTTTTTTTCTGAGATATATATATACATATATATATATATACATATATATATATACATATATATATATATATATATATATATATATATTAAAGAGGATCTTTTTTCTTCTAGGTGTCAAATCGGTGTTAAATCCACACATTTACTTTCTTTATTTTAAAGAGGATCTTCTTTTTCTAATCAAGGTGTTAAAGATCAAATAGGTTAACCGATTTGACACCTAGAAGAAAAATTATTTTGGTTACACTTTAACCTCTTGTTGCTATATGAGGGAGACAGAGTTTTGGATAGTTGCTCGTTGGTAAGAGATCAAGAGAGGTTAATTAAAGAATTGGTAAGAGAGAGATCTCAAGCACATCCATTACCTATTAACGAAGTCATGTGTTCGAGTCACCACAGGAGTATGAGTGAAATCCTTTGATCCACTTTAAAAGAAAGAAAAAAAAGAAAGAAAAAAGATCTCAAAAAAAAGATTAACTTTTAACGGTGTTATAACGGCATGTACGAAAGTTAGGAATAACTTGTTAGTTCATGTACTAATGTATTATTTATCAAAGTTCAGACACCTTAATTATGAGTGGGGCAAAATTGGTGTATTGTTTGTGCAATTTTCCCTTTTTTTAACAGAACTAACGATTCTAGATATTTTTTTTCAATCGATATAAGAACGTGCGATACCGTTTTGAAGTATTTAAAACGTGAGATATCAAAACTTTGCTTCTTTTAAACATCACATATTTTGAATCATTTAAAAAAAGAAAGAAAAAGATAACGAGTGAATATATAAATACGGACCCCTATATAAATATCCAATATAACCAAAGCGATCCCCAATTTGAAGTCTCTCTCTGCTAAAGGAAAACCTCCTTCACCGCCGTTGCTAAGATTGGAAGCGACTCGATCACTTTCTCTACCTGCAATCTAATTCCAGGTTAGTCTTGGCCTTCTCTGCTTCTAAATCATCCTCTAGGAGTTATGCTCTGCTTCACTTGTTGAGTTTTAGGGCTTTTGCTGCTTTCTATGCTCCAAATTCCTTTCCATTATAGAACCAACTCTAGTTACGTAGAAATTAACAAATAGTTGTGATGGGCTATATATGTGTGTGTTGTTTTTCAATTTCATTTTTGTACCCGAATTCATAGATCTGCTGAACCTTAATTTGTTGTCATGCTAATGTAACCAAATGCCCAGCAGCAATGGCTGAAGAAGAATCAGGGATGTTCGTGGTTCAGAAAACTGTTGGTAGCGTGCTGTGTTGCAAGTGTGGTATCTCCATGACACCCAATGCTGCCAATATGTGCGTCAAATGTCTGCGCTCCGAGGTTGATATTACTGAAGGCTTGCAGAAGCAGGTGACCATTCTCCATTGCCCCGAGTGTGAGACCTACTTGCAGCCTCCCAGGACATGGATCAAAGCCCAATTAGAGTCCAAGGAGCTGCTGTCGTTTTGTATTAGGAGAGTCAAGAACTTGAACAAAGTTAAGCTGGTTCATGCCGAGTTCATTTGGACCGAACCTCACTCCAAGAGGATCAAGGTCAAGCTCATAGTTCAGAAGGAGGTTTTGAACGGAGCGCTACTTGAACAGTCGTTTGTTGTTGAGTATGTTCAGCAAGAACATATGTGTGATCCTTGTTCAAGGGCCCAGGCTAATCCTGACCAGTGGGTTGCATCTGTGCAACTCCGCCAGCATGTTTCTCACAAACGCACCTTTTTCTTTCTCGAGCAGCTCATTCTCAAGCATGGTGCTGCTGCCAGTGCTATTAGGATTAAGGAGACAGATAAAGGAATCGACTTCTTTTTCCCCAGCCGGAGTCATGGCCTGAAATTTGTGGAATTTGTGGGTAAAGTCGCTCCTATAAAGAGTCGCCATGACAAACAGCTTGTTTCCCATGATCAGAAAAGCAATAACTTTAACTATAGGTATACATTCTCTGTTGAAATATGCCCCATTTGTCGTGAGGATTTGATTTGTCTGCCCCCTAAGGTTAAAACTAGTTTGGGTAATCTTGGTCCTCTTGTCATCTGCACTAAAGTAACCAACAGCATTGCGTTGCTTGATCCTTTCACCTTGAGGCATTGTTTCTTGGATACTGATCAGTATTGGAGGTTTTCCTTTAAGTCTCTTCATACAAGCAGGGAGCTGGTGGAGTATATAGTGCTCGATGTGGAGGTTGTTGCGCCTGAAGTTACTATTGGTGGCTCAAGGTATGCTTTAGCTGATGCCCAAGTTGCTCGCCTGTCTGACTTTGGGAAGAATGACACAATCTTCAACATAAAAACACATCTAGGCCATCTTTTAAGTCCTGGGGATTATGCTCTTGGTTATGACTTATATGGGGCTAACAGTAATGATGATGAACTGGACAAGTACAAGGGTCTGGTTATTCCAGAAGCAATTTTGGTAAAGAAGAGCTATGAAGAAAATCATCAGAAGAAGCGTGGGAAGCCTCGCTCATGGAAGCTTAAGTCCCTCAACATGGAAGCCGACGATAAAGGTAGAGCTGAGCATGAAAAGATAGACTCGGAGTATGAACAGTTCTTGAATGATCTGGAGGAGAACCCTGAAATGAGGTTCAATGTATCATTGTACCACAATGAAGAATACCAACAGCCATCTGAGACAGCATCAGTGACTGACGGGGACGGTCTACCTTCTGTTCCACTTGATGAGTTGCTTGGTGACCTTATGCTAGGTGAGGCTGAAGTTGGGAACAGCAGCACAAGGAAATAGAAAGAAAGGAAACAAGGTTAGTTGGATGGTAATAGTGTCTCACAGGGGTGTGTGTTGGTCTGAATTTTCTTTCAGTTTGACTCTTGCTACCGGAATATTGTGAGCCATGTAAAGCCTATTTGGAAAGTCCCTTTCTTAGCTCGCCTGCTTAGAACAGATTTGAGTTTGTTCCTCTTTGAGAGCCATGTAGTTATAAGTTTCCCAAAATCTATTACAGTTATAGTTTCATTGAGTTAATGTACTTTCCTGGTATCATTGGTGCATAGTTAATGGAATTACCAAAACAAAACAGTTATCATTGTGTAGCTAGCTAGGGTAGATTTGATTGACTTAATTTCATGCCAATTTTGCTAAAGATTCAACAGCCAAGATTCAACTACATGAAACTGCAGTGAAAATTGGAGATGGCTTGCTAGCATGACCGATTGACCATAGCTGCGAAGAGAATGACTTTGCTCCTCTGGTTGGTCTCTCTACAAGCAGAGTTATAGACCTCACCAAGGTTTCTGCCGAATTCATCTGGGGGACATCTGGAGAGCAATGCCATTCACATCAGATGTGAAGATCATATCAATTGTTGGTAGTGCTGACGGAACAAGTCCTTCCAAGATGTGGGTGTTCATTTTCAGATGCTCAAGGAATGGAAGTCATTCAGGAGTGGGATTTGGTTGATTTTTTTTAAAAACATTTTATTAATAACTCACACCCTACATATGTCCGTGAGGTTTGAACCTATAACCTTAAAGTTGTCGGTTAAACACCTTAACCAACCCGTGAGGTTGAAAATTGTTCGGGCTAGAATTTCATTTCTACAAAAACCGGCTTTGACTGGCGTGACAACACTGATGAGTCCAATGCAACTTGATGTTTGTGCTGAAAAGCACGCGCTGCTCTCTCTTTTTTCTTCTCAAGTGTTGTGCTCTAGATGCCGATCTATGCACAGACTGAGTTCTTCAGACCTAGCTGTTTCCAACTAGGATTTATTTCTAACTACGTAGGTGGTCGGGTCTTACTCAAACTGCTAAAGCTCAAGCAGAGAAAATATGTGTCAAGATATTTACTAAGGTAAACCTTAGTAATGTCGATGACGGGTAGCTTTACCGACGGGTCAGAAGGTTTGTTGACGGATCAACTCCTTGATGGGATGAGATTTCGTTGACGGATCAACAGGATACTAACAGATTGGTCCATTTAAAAGACGTCGGAGTACCTTTTTGGTAGTGGGTGCGTTCTGGAGAGACGTACATAGATTTGCAGTTGTGTTTGATTGATTTGCTGATACCCTTCGTGTCCACCTCTCAACCGTTATATAAGCTAGGGTTAAGTGATTTTCCTTTATATCCAAGACAAAAAGATTTTCATTCCTTAATTGAACGTAAAGATCTTCACTAGAATATCTAAACTTGATTCTTAAGTAACCCATCAAAACTAAATCCAAAAGGATAGATATAGCAAATTAACCTCTCATACCCTAGGTTCTTACATTCCCTCCCTGATTAGGGGCCTCAAACTCCAATGGTGTAGATTTCATCAAAATGGGAGGTGGGATAAGCAGCTAGGACACAAGGGTCTTTCCTGATCGAACTAGGGGAATTACTCATATTTGACCTCGGCGTTGAGACATTGTTTCTCCTTCAACATAAGTCAATGATCCAGGCTCCATTGAATCAAAGACATATCCTAGGCCTAGGTTCTTTTTGCTTCGGTTTCAACGCACTGGTGAACCTACATAGATACTAGTGAGGGCTGCTGCCCTTAGTGAATTTTTTTTCTAGAAAATATACCGTAAAGTTACCTAAATCCTCTAAAAATTTAATGTTTACACCCTTAATTTCGGTCTTTTTTGAGCTCCTATGAACATTTCACCCCACGCACATATATAAAATCCTGGGTCCGCCTCTGCTTCCACATAGTCTCCTCTTTTTTGTGACATTTTCGGTCTTCTTGATCACTAGGTCACCTCCATCCTAAATTGTGGAACCTATCTCCTCCGAGTTTAATTAGTGGCAACGACACAAATATGGGTCTTTTGTAACACCCCGCCCTTAAAATTTACCATTTTAGCAGGACCAGACGAGTTACAGAGGGTTGTAACCGCACTTTTAGCTCTTCCAGAACTAATATTTGAGTTTAATATCGAGATATTCTCGATTCTGGGGGAAGATAAAATTTATGTCCCAAGGTGGTAGATTATGTTAATACGAGTCATCCGGTACGTCTGGAATATTTTCTGAAACTACGAGCTGTTTAATATGAATTTATTCAGTTTACGGAAATAGTGAATGATATTTACCTTATCGTAAAAAGGTGACTTTACGATAAGTTGAGAATTTGGGGAAGCTTCCTTCGGGAAAGTTGTAGGGGGCGTTAATGCGATACCGTGGGTATGTCCTACGCTTTAATCGGAGTTCGTATGCTGAAGTTATTAAGGATTATGTGTTGTTACTGTATGGTAAATGGTAAATAGAAATATATATATATATATATATATATATATATATATATATATATATATATATATATATATGGGATCGATCAGATAGGGGGAGGGAGAGACCGTCTCAGTCTCGTCTCGATACAGCAGCGACGCCGATCGTCACTCCTCCGTCCTCCAACCGAGCCATGGTGTCGCAGAGGTGGCCGAAGCTTCGCCTCGGCATCCCCGACCCCTCCATGGCCTCAGATCTCGTGGAGGAGCTACTGTGGGAGAGAAAAGGAGGAGAGAAGGCGACTAAGTTGGGATCAGGTTTTCCGATCCCCACCACGATGTCAAGCGTGGTTGGTGTTGGCAGCTTCGCCTCGATTTGGCGAATCTCTCTGTGTCCTTCGTGGTCCGAGAGGAGCACTGGCGAGGAAGAATCGAAGAGATGGAGGAGCAGGCAGTAGTTCATGAGGGTTCCCTAGACGAGAACCGAGAGATTGTCCCTCCCTCTCTATTGAGGCTCAAATCTCAGAAATACCCTTGACAGATTGATATATCTACAAGACTGCCACTGAGTTTAAAAAGACAAGACTGCCACTCAGTAGTTTTAGATAATTACAGGGCTGCCCTCGAGGGTGAAATTCTAGAAATACCCCAGACAGCTTAGCATATTTACCAAGCTGCCATTGAGGCTGAATTAACAATATTGCCCTTGACAGTTCTAGGTATTTACAAGAGTGTCATTAGGGATAAATTGACTATTATATCATTGGTGGATTTATATAATTATATGGTTGCCATTATTTTATATTTATATGTGTATGGATGTTATAGATATGTATGGTGGAATGTTCGGGATAATCCCGATATATAGTTGGTCGCTGGATACCTCAGCAGAGGTTAAACTTTGGATATGCAGTAGGCATTTGCTATCCATATTAATAGATCGACCGGTATATAAAAAACAGGATTTGCCCTGTTAGGGCGTTAATTAAAAAAAAAGAGCTACGTGTGGCTTGATCCCTGATCACAGGATACGTAGGCAGCCTGACCGGGTTTCGGGTGCAGTAACAAATAATATTTAGACCTTAGGTCCTCTAAAGCATTTAGTTTGAAATCCAAATGCGGAAATCGGGATAACCTTAGGTTGTGAGGTCTATTTCGATATCGTTTGGGCTGTTAAAAATGGTTTGGGTAAGGGTTATCCATTCTCAAGGGGGATTACGAGGGTAATCTTTCTTGAGATGGGTCTCGCACGTCCTATCTCGGGTTTAAGGAGGTAAATTCGGGTCGGGCGTGATATCTTTCCTAGTCGAAATATGATAATTACCCATTTTCGGTCTTGGCATCGAGACATTGTTTCTCCTCCAGCAAAAGTCAATGATCCAGGCTCCATTGAATCCGAGAAATCTCCTAGGCCCAGGTTCTTCTTGAGGTGTTCCTTGTTTTTAGTGACTTTTCGATCTTCTTGATCCCAAGGTCACCTCTGTCCTGAACTGTGAAACCCATCTCCTCTAGGTTTAGTGGCAACGACACAAGGACTAGAGCATATGACATGTACACATTCCTTCTTTTGGTTCTTATTCCTTTCTAGCACGCCTCATTCCGATGAACTTAGTTGGAGAAGGGAATGTTAGGACCTCTCTAATTTGAACCGATCTCTTCTTCTTTGGGAATAAGGCTATAGAGGTGGTACAACCAAGATGTTTAGGGTTTGAGAGTTTGTCCTAAACACCATGCTAGGTGGTTCCACCGCTGGAGTCAGGATAGCAACCTGTCCAGGAATTTCTTTAACCTCCATAGGGCAGGTCTCACCATCATGATTAATCATGGGACATGTATGACAATGCCCAAGGAGGCGCTCATATCTTTAGGTGACCATAATGACATTGATAGAGGAAACCCTAATTCGGTGATCTAGTCGAACTGATTGATTTAGAGAGAGGGTGATTCAAACTAGCGCAAGGCCGCGTTGGAAACCACCGTTGTCGACCAGAACAACAGTGTCAATCATCTCCCTTATCAATCTCGTTGTCATCGAGGTAGACAAGGCTGCCCGAATTCCCTATATATTGATCCAAATCCATAAAAAATTCAAGGCCACAACCATAATGTCTAAAAATTCATCACATCCATTGATAAGGATCATGGTTCGATTATAAGCCCTAGGACCACTATGCTTGACACAATTGAGGTCCCTCTTCTAGGTAAAAGTGAAGAGATAACGATCTCCCCTTGTTTAACTTTCACAGGTGTTGGGAGTCTCCACATGAAGCGAACAATGCTCTTGAAGGCGTCAAAGGCGATTGCAAGAGATTTGTTGAGCTGTCCAATAAGGTAAACACGGGCTTCAAAGATGCTATTGGAAAACACTGGAGGTTCCCCATATCCACTGGCTCTGATTGTGTAGAGAAAACTTGGAGATAAGGCTAGTTGTCACATATGTAGTCCAGGCTGTCCTAGGTTGCTTCACCATGAAAATCGTTGCCATGAGAGATGAGAAATGCGTCGTATAGTCTTTTGAACCCTAACCCTAGATTTTAGAGAGGGAGAGAGAGAGGTCGTAATATTTAGAATCCTAACCCTAGATTTTACAGAGGGAGAGAGAGAGGTCGCAATATTTTTTTTATTTAGAAGTGATGTGTAGTCTTTAAATGTGTTTTTTTTTGAAAAAAATAAGAGGAAATTTTATTAAACTAAATACGATTCTGATCATACATCAAGACATTCAGAATGAGTTATGGATCTGAGGAGAACCAATTACAGTGAACGTCATGGTGCAAACCATGATCTTTTAATCTATGAGCCACTTCATTAGCTTGTATGTGAGCAAAATGAATTTGGAAATTGGAAAGATCAGTTAATAAGCCTCTAACCTCAAGAACAATGGGACTCAGAGGAGAAAGATTTTGATGTGAGTCTCAGATAGAGTTAACTGCCTCCAAACAACCACTTTCCACAACAGCTTCTTCCACCCCCATAGACTGAAAGAATCTGACACCAAAGCGCACAGCCTCCAACTCAGCATGGAGGGTGGAACTAACATGATCCATTCTGTGTGCAAAGCCGGCAACAAAATGTCCCTGACAATCACGAACTACTCCACCATAACAGCTTAGAGTAGAATTAGGGAAGTAAGCTCCATCCACATTTAGCTTAAGGATATTACCATTAGGAGAGTTCCAAGACATCCTCTCTTTCTAACCTGGTGTGTTAGTAGAAGATTGAGTTCTCTGTAAGGCATTTGTATACTCCTCATGCCATGCCATAGCTGAAACTATAATATGCGGGGAAGAGTTACCATTTTCATGCCAGAGAACTTCATTGTGATTCCTCCACATGCTCCGTAACAACACCAAAAACCTGTCAAACATGTCAGGGGATAGGGTAGCAACCCTAGCCATCATCCAGCCCTTCCTTAACAGGTTGCAATGGGGGAACAAGAAGGGTGGATTGCCAAAGTTCTCTCGAGCAAGAGGACAAGTGCAAAATAAATGTTCCAGAGTTTCCACTGATTGTCTACACACTACATAGTTAAGACCACCATTGTAGCCTTTGGTACTTAGGGCAGTTATGATAGGTAGAAGATTATGCATAGCACGCCAACCAAATATAGCTACCTTGTTCAGGACTTTCGCTCTCCATAATGCCTTCTATATAAGGATGTACGTGTCTTCCAAAGATGTAGTTGCAGAATTACCTCCAATGTAATAATCTCGAGTCATCGAATAAGCTGACTTGACCGAGAAGAAACCTTTTTTCTCAAACTTCCAATCTAGTTTATCATCGGTAAACCTCCTGCTTAGAGGAATTTGAAGAATAGCTTCTGCTATGTCATCTAGGAAACAAGCATAGACCGCATGTCTATTCCAAGAGCCTGTATCTTCATCAATTAGATTTGATACCAGTTCAAATACAGTGTCCACTAGCTTTGACAGAGAATAAGAAGGGAAGCTCGAGATCCACTCAGAATTCCATATATCCACCTTGGAACCACTGCTAATGCGCCATTGAAAACCAACTTTTCGAATCGGACGTGCTTCCAGAATGCTTCTCCAACCGTAAGAAGGTTTGTCACCCATATCCGCATCAAGGAAAGAAGTGTATGGATGATAAACTGTTTTAAATAACTGAGCCGGAAACGAATCTGATTTTGTGAGAAGTCGTCATCCCTTCTTAGCTAACATGGCTATGTTACGAATGTGCAGATGTTTGAATCTCATGTCTCCTTACGCTTTAGGTAAACACATCCGCTCCGAAGACTGCCAGTGAATTTTCTTCTTTTCCTCCGTACTACCCCAAAAGAAATCACAAAAAAGTTATTGTAGATCATCACATAGAGATTTAGGAAATGAGTAACAATTCATCACATAATTAGGTATAGTCTGTGCTACCGCCTTGATCAGGACCTCCTTTCCACCTGTACTTAAAAGCTTTGAACGCCAACTTGTAAGCTTCTTACTGAGTTTCTCTTTAAGATAACTAAGAATAGCTGTTTTGTTGCGGCCAACCTGAATAGGAAGTCCCAGATACAAACCATGTTCCTCCACGTAATCTACCCCCAATACCTGTGCCATATGATTTTGTTCACGTGGTCTCACGTTTTTACTGAAAGCAACACTTGACTTTTGGAGATTAACATGTTGGCCCGAGGCCTTCAAGTATGTATCAAGAATCTCTTTAAATGCAACACACTCGTAGATCGTAGCTTCACCAAAAAAGAAACTATCATCCGCAAACAAAAGATGATGGAGGGTTGGAGCAGTAAGGGCCATTGAAAGCCCTTGTAATTTTCCTTGACAGTGTGAATCAGATATAAATGCTAATAAGCTTTCTGCAACCAAAATAAATAAGTATGGGGAGAGAGGATCTCCTTCTCGAACGCCCCTTGAAGGAAGAATAAAACCGGTAGGTACGCCATTGATAAGAATGAAGTAGCTAACCAATTTAACTGTGGCCATAATGATATCAACCCGTACAAAAACCTAGTTTAATAAAACAGCTTCTAGAAAACACCACTCTAATCAGTCATAGGCCTTGGAGATATCAAATTTCAAGGAGAAGAAACCTTGAACCTGACGTCGAAGACGCTTCATAAAGTGGTTGACCTCTAATGCTACCAAAGTATTGTTTGAAATCAACCTTCCAGGGACAAAAACACTCTGGAGTGGGGAGATGATGTCTGGAAGAATAACTTTGAGTCGATTGACTAGGACCTTGGAGGCAATCTTGTATATTACGTTACAAATAGCAATGGGCCTCAAATCAGGGCAAACTTTGGGACTTTGATTTTGGAATCAATGTAAAATGAGTTAAGTTGGATTCTTGTGAGATCCGACATGTACGGAGCACTTCTTTAACTACCAAACAAACATCAGTGTGCACAACCGACCAAAACTTTTGAAAGAAACATGGAGGCATACCATCAGGTCTAAGACTTGGACGGGTGCATTTGGAATAGGGCCTTTTTAATCTCCTCATCAGAGTAGGGAGCCACCAAATCTGAGTTCATCTCCGATGTTACACGAGGAGCTACTGAATTTAGAATAGTTACCCTAGCCTCCAGGTCAGAACCACTAGATTTGAAGATGCCCTCGTAATACTCAATTAGAATCTGTCTTACTTCTTCAGGGTCCAAAGTCCAGGTGCTATCTGCCCTAGTCAGACCCTTAACAAAATTACGACAATGCCGATTAGAGGCACGTCGATGGAAAAAAGTTATATTCCTATCACCATCCCGGAGCCACTGAACTATAGATCTTTGTCACCAATACGTTTCATGAGAAGAGAGAATTTCATTCAATCGAACCTGGAGTTTCTTCTTCTCATCAAACTGTTGAGGGGCAAACAGTTGTTTCATTAATATATCTAGCTTTCCTTGGATTAACTGCATCTCGGTCTTATATTGCTAGAAAACGCCAGCGTGCCAAAGTTGAAGCTGTAGGCAGGTATGTTTAATTTTCCGTCCAACCTGGTGCATAGCACCTCCAACAGTAGGAATCATCCAACTCTTCTGAACCATACCACTACATCATGGGTGCAACAACCACACCTCTTGAAAACTTGAATTTATCCTAGGCTTTATGTAATTAGGAGCTTTTGGGTTTACCTCTACTAGGATGGGGCAGTGATTCGATTTGCTGAGGGGTAAAGTGATAACCCTAGAATATGGGTACAGTAGCTGCCATTGAAGGTTTTGACACGCACGATCAAGACGCTCTTTGGTGAAACAATTGGACTAAGTTAACCTAGCCCCCACAAAACCCATATATACTAGAGAATAGTCAACAAGGGCTTGCCAAAATTATCTCTCGCAGTACCGTTACGGGGAGGACCCCCAGGTTTGTCTTCCAACCATAATACCCCGTTAAAATCACCAGCCACCAGCCGACACAGAATATTCCAAGTGATCATTCGGTTTACAGCATCTGCAACACCGTATATACCGGTAAATCTGAAATAACTCGGTGAACCAGACTCTCCAACCTTAACATCTATGAAGTTGTCCTCAAAGGATCGTAGACGAACTAGACTATCATTCTTCCAAAACAAACAAAGTCCACGACAAGTATCAGTTTTTGGGGCGCAAATTAAACCATCAAAACCTAGTCTTTTTCTGACTGGATCCAAAAGATAAGGAGCGGCTAGGGTTTCAAATAGAAACACAAGGCTAGGTTTATGTTGCCGTACTAAATCTACGAAGGCATTTTGGGTTTCGATATTATTTAGCCCACGACAATTCCATACCAGAACCTTGAAACGATTCATGCTTCGAAGGCCAGGAACCGAAATCGAAAGATGCGATCGAGAGGATCACTAAGGCTAAGAGGAATAAGTGCGAGAGGGAGGCTCTCCTAGGGTTTTGCTGGTACGAGTGAAGTTGCATTACGTACTTCAGTCTTTAAATTTTTTTATTAGCCACATACATGTTTAATTATCCCGGGACTCTAGCCCTAAGCATGGTTTAATATATATTGAATTTGATTCCCAAAAAATTGAAGTTAAAGTATGTTTATATGTGGAACCTAATATTTCTCCTTTACCGGGTTACAATTCAAGAAATAACACCAAGTATGGTCAATTATTAAATATGCATCGTTTATTATGCTTGAACTACTGTTTACAGGGCCAAAGGCCAGTCAGACTGGAGAAGCCATTCTGGGTCCTTTGTCAGGGCCCAGTTCATTGTAAGTTTGAGGCAAAGCAAGGGAGTTCATTCCCACATTGGAAAAAGACAAAGTGCAGCCTTTAATGCTACTATAAATACCGGTGAGGACCTCCCGGTAAGGGGAGGGAGGACCTTAACTACTCGAGTTTTCTGCTTATCTGACAGTGTCTGACTTAAGCATCGGAGTGGCTTCCCTCGGTAAACCCGGGGACGCCCTTTGACGTGTTTGTTCTTTGCACAGGAAAACTCGGGAGTACAAGGAAGTTCGCTATTTCTGGAACCGTGCAACCCGTTAAAGGGGCCACGAGCATCCCCGGAAACAATTGGTGCTCTCGTTGAGAGCCGAACTCAAGGCCTCCCAAACACGTATTTCGAAGAACGATGGAAATGGCAGGAGAACAAGATCCAACTGGAAGGCTTAATTTCTCAGGGGATGATAACCCAGGGACCTCCGGGACCCAGTTTGGCCAAACAGATTTAGCAGCAGCGTTCGAGCTCTTGAAAAAGGACTTTCTCGCTCAAAAGGAGCAATCTACTCGAGAACATGCTGAGTTGATAACGGTAAGGGAGCAGTTAGCGACTATCCAGGCCGAGCATGGGCTTCTTCAAGCAACCTTAACTCAAAGAGCGAATGCCATGGGGGCGTCAGCCAGACTTGCTGATATCATCACCCCAGAAGGGAATCCTCCGGGTTGTGGAAACCCGCGAACTTTTGACGGTGCATACATACCATCCGCTATTCTCCCAACCACTGCCCACCCTAACCCAAATCCACAAATGATCCATCTCTCCAATCCTTTGTTTAATCACAATCTTACAGGACCTCCTCCACTCCCAGAGCCGTTGTTAAATCAACCCCTTCCCCCAGCAGATGCCCAGACCCAGCTGCTGTTACAGTTGACACAAACTGTGACCCAACTTGAGCAGCGGCTAAACTCGGGAACGGGACCACAACAATATCAACCCTTTATTACCCGTGCGAGCCCATTCTCCGCACGGGTTCAAGCAGACAAAAAGCCACCAGAAGCAAAGCCATTTAAGATTAAGAGATATGCCGGAATGGGGTGCCCGTATGCACACCTTGAGTTGTTCCAGTCTCAGTTAGATTCAACCCGGTTCACAGACGCCCAAGCATGCCATGCTTTCCAGGAAACACTCAGTGAGGAGGCGTTGAGTTGGTTCCTCAAGTTACCGGCTTTGTCAATAGAGACCTATGGTCAGTTGACACAGAGGTTCCTGTCCCGGTTTATCCTGCTGTCAAGTGCCAATCGAAGCACCACTTCGTTATTCAAAGTCCAACAAAGGGATGATGAAAGCTTGAAAATTTTTGTAACCCGTTGGCTGTCCACGACTTCCAAGTGTGGGCACCTGGACGAGTCAGTAGCATCAGAGGCGTTCTTACAGGCGCTCAAACCAACCCGCTTTGTGGTAGAGCTCAGGAAGCAGCGGTTCAGGTGCTACGACGATCTAATTAATGAAGTAACTCGGCAAGCTCAAGCCGAGTACGACACCTTCGGGGAACGCCGGACGAACACCGGGTTCACAAGCCAGCGAGCTGATGGATGGAAAAAGGAAGGGCAGCATAAGAGTGGCCAGGGATACTACGGCAAAAGTTCAAACAGACCAAGGGAGAAACCAAGAGAGGCTCCATACCTTCGTCATCCAACCCGGGAGGAAAAGAACACTTACATCCCTCGATATGAAGTGTTAACCAACTTGACTGCCTCCTATGAAGAAATTTGGAACCGCCATAGGAATGAAGTTCCCCCGGCTCCAAAAAGAAAGTTTCCCAAAAGGACAGGGCCGGACAACGGGCAACATTGTGCCTATCACAACGAGTCTGGCCACACGACCGACCGGTGCTTTTCTCTTCGGAACGCCATTGAGTACATGATCCAGAACGGCAAACTACAGCAGTATAAATCACCCGCCACAGGTGTCAACCTCATTGAAGTATATGGGGAGATAATGACGATTCACGGGGGTGGCACCCAAGGGGTGTCCGGTCACCGGGCCAAAAGACTCTGCCCAAGAGGCCCGGAGTTTGAGATAATGCAGCTTCGTCAAGAATGCCGCAAGGAGCTGGTTCCTTGGGATACCGTGTCATTTTCTCAGTCTGAAGACACGCTGAAAGTGCATCACAATGATCCCTTCATAATCACTCTTCAGATTGACCACTGGAGAACTCGGAGGGTTCTAATAGACACGGGAGCCGCTGTCAGCGTCATGTTCAGCAGTTGCTATAAGGGGTTTAAACGAGGACGAGATAAGCTCTATAGGAACCACGAGCCATTGATCAGTTTTTCAGGAGAGACGACTCAACCGTTGGGGTCTGATCAACTAACGGTTACAGTTGGAACCGGCCACCAGTCCACAAGAATTGTAGTTCCCTTCATAATTGTGGACTGCCCATCCTCCTACAATGCCATACTCGGGAGAGATGCACTCTGGGGCCTACAAAGTTTTATAGCGGGTCACATGCTGCTTATGAAAGTGCCTACACCCGGGGGTTGGGTTACAATTCGTGGAGACCAAGAAGCCGCTGTCAGATGCAACGCGATAGCAACTCAGTCCCAGCACGAGATGTTTTCGGCCGGTTTTTCCTTGTCTCCATTTGACAAACCCGATGACCCCAGGGATGACCCGGATTCTTTGCCCATCAGCAAGACGGCACAAAAGAAGAGCCAGAAGTATCCTGCCAAGTTCCCCCGGCCAGCCCCAATTGAAGCAACAGAATGGATTCATATTTCAGAAGAATACCCGGAGAGGAAGATTTGCATTGGCACAGGCCTTGACCCCGAGGTCAGAAACCGAATGGTTGAGCTGCTAACCCGGAAACAGAAGGTGTTCGCATGGTCATATGCAGACATGCCCGGGATTTCTCCAGACGTTATGACACATTCCCTCAATATTATCCCGGGTGTTAAACCGGTAAGACAGAAGCGTCGTGCATTTTGCGCAGAGAAGTACAAGGCCATTCAAGCAGAAGTTAAACGTCTTAAAGACATCGGGTTCATTGGAGATGCAACATACCCGGATTGGTTGGCCAATGTGGTGATGGTCAAGAAGGCAAACGGAAAGTGGAGGATGTGCGTCGACTACACAGATCTGAATAAGGCTTGCCCGAAGGATAGTTTTCCCCTTCCAAAGATTGATCAACTGGTGGATTCAACCGCGGGCCACCCCCAGTTGAGTTTTATAGATGCATACTCGGGATTTAACCAAGTTCCGATGAATCCCGCGGATCAACAGCACACATCTTTTACAACAGACAAGGGGATGTATTATTACAGAGTGATGCCTTTTGGACTCCGGAATGCAGGAGCCACGTTCCAGCGCCTCGTAGTGGGCATGTTTGCAAACCAACTCGGGGATACTATGGAGGTTTATATAGACGATATGCTGGTCAAAAGCCGGGAAACAAGCAAACACCCGGATGACTTGGAGACCGTCATCGACATTGCCTTGAGCAAGGGGATGAGGTTAAACCCGGAGAAGTGTGTGTTCGGTGTTTCAGGAGGAAAGTTTCTCGGGTTCATGGTCAGCGCTCGGGGAATTGAGGCAAACCCCGACAAAATTCAAGCCGTCCTGGCCATGCAACCGCCGAAAACCAGGAATGAAGTTCAGCAACTTACTGGCAGGCTGGTAGCCTTATCCCGGTTTATATCCAGGTTAACAGATAAATGTGCACCCTTCTTCAAAATTCTCAAGAGTCAACACCGCGAACGGATTACATGGCAGGAAGAGCACAATCAAGCTTTTGAAAAGTTGAAGGAATACTTGGCGTCAGTCCCTTCTTTATCCAGACCAAACCCTGGGGATATACTATATCTGTACCTGGCGGTGTCTCAAACAGCTGTCAGTTGTGCCTTGATAAGAAAGCCAGACTCTGAAGAACTGCCGGTTTACTATACTGGGAAAGGATTCAATGATCCTGAAACTCGTTATCCAGATATTGAAAAACTGGCCCTGGCCTTGGTTGTAGCAGCAAGGAAGTTAAGACCCTATTTTCAAGCACATTCCATCCATGTACTCACCAACCAACCGCTACGGCAGGTTCTGCAAAACCCGGCAACTTCGGGCAGACTGGTCAAATGGGCAATTGAGTTGGGGGAGCATGATTTGCACTTTAAACCGCGAACGGCAATCAAAGAGCAAGCAGCAGCAGACTTCATTGCCGAGTTAATCCCAGCAGATTCAACATTTGCTGAAACTCTTCCTACACAAGCTGAACCGGAGAGTTAGCAAATATTTGTAGATGGATCAGTCAATCAGAGACAATGTGGAGCAGGCATTACGTTGGTAGACCCGGAGGGTAATATGTTTGACTATGCCTTACGCTTTAACTTCAAAGCATCAAACAACACGGCTGAGTACGAAGCTCTAATCAAAGGGCTCCAACTCGCTAAAGATATGGGCGCCCGGCATCTCCGCATACTAAGTGATTCACAGCTGGTAGTGCAGCAGGTTAACGGCGGATTTCAGGCAAAGGAAGCACATCTTTCGTCCTATCAAAAGTTAGCGGCTTTCTTGCTGGAGAAATTTGATAGCTTTGAGGTTACTCAGATACCGAGGCAGCGGAATGTGAGAGCAGATACCCTGGCTAGGATTGCAACAGGGGACGATTCCAATACCGAGTTTAAAAGCTTACTGGTCGAGACATTGGAGAAACCAAGCATCTCACTCTCCTTTTCTGAGATTTTCGCGGTAGAGGCAAACCCGCCACCGTCTTGGATGGATGAGTTCATCAACTTCATCCAACATGGAACCCTACCTGAGGACCCGGTAGCGGCCAAACGACTACGAGTTCGAGCGGCTCGGTATAGTATCCATGATGGGAAACTGTACAGACGAGGACAAACTTTTCCTGATTTGAAGTGTATTACACCCGAGGAAGGAGACCGGGTTTTGCAGTCGCTTCATAGCGGGGTATGTGGAAATCACTTTGGAGCCCGTAACCTGGCTTTCAAAACCCTAAGAATGGGATATTACTGGCCTTCTTTGGAACACGATGCCAGAATTGTCGTAGATTCCTGTCTTCAATGTCACCGATTTGCAAGCTTTCCACGTGCACCATCAGTCCCACTATCAGTAATAATTTCTCCATATCCATTTTGCATGTGGGGGATCGATTTCATCGGACCGCTACCCACAGCTCCGGGACAGCTCAAACATGCCATTGTCTCAGTGGACTATAATTCCAAGTGGATAGAAGCTCAACCCCTGGCACGGATCACGACCGCAAATGTTAAGAAATTCCTTTGGAACAATGTCTTTTGCCGGTTTGGAATCCCGGAGACGTTTATCACAGATAACGGGACGCAGTTTGACAACGATGAGTTCCGGGAATTCTTACACTCTAACGGGACAAAGGTCCTATATGCCTCCCCTGCACACCCGCAGACTAATGGACAAACTGAAGCCGTTAACAAGCTCATCAAGCAAGTTCTGAAGAAGAAGCTGGAGGACGCAAAGGGTTTATGGGCTGAGAAACTTCCAGAGGTTTTGTGGGCACTAAGGACAACTCCAACAGAAGCCAATGGGGAGAGCCCATTTCTTATGACTTTTGGATCTGAAGCAGTGATCCCGGTAGAGATGGAAGTCCCGAGTGACCGGGTACAACTGTTTGACAGGGAAACCAACGATGAAGGCATCCGCCTTAACATGGACCTCCTGGAGGAACGCCGGGAGCGTGCACATCTCCGAAATATCAACAAGAAGCAAAAGGTGGCTAAACACTACAATTCCCGGGTTATCAACCGCCCACTCAAACTCGGGGATTGGGTAATGAAGGAGGTTATCCCTAAGCCAACGGGGCTTAAAGCTCCATGGGAGGGTCCATATGAAATCGTTGAAGTCGTGGGCCCGGCAACGTTTTACATCCGGGGTACAGATGGAGTTACGCTTCCGCGACCATGGAACGCCCAACATCTGCATCTCTTCCCCAAATAGGTACCGAGTTATCTATGAATGTCCAATTTCATTGTTTATGATGTTGTATATAAAGCCTTTCAGGCCCACAATGCATGAATTACCCTACCGGGTTATGTTTTATTAAAGAGTTTGTTGAAGTGAATGCAGCCTTTAGCGGCCCTACTTGTATGCCTTAATCGCCAAGCTCCGATAATCTCCGATAATCTCCATGACATGAAATATTGCAAGCCTTTCACGGCCTTATTTCATGGTCAAAACTCGCCAAGCTCCGATAATCTCCGATAATCTCCATGACATGAAATATTGCAAGCCTTTCACGGCCTTATTTCATGGTCAAAACTCGCCAAGCTCCGATAATCTCCGATAATCTCCATGACATGAAATATTGCAAGCCTTTCACGGCCTTATTTCATGGTCAAAACTCGCCAAGCTCCGATAATCTCCGATAATCTCCATGACATGAAATATTGCAAGCCTTTCACGGCCTTATTTCATGGTCAAAACTCGCCAAGCTCCGATAATCTCCGATAATCTCCATGACATGAAATATTGCAAGCCTTTCACGGCCTTATTTCATGGTCAAAACTCGCCAATCTCCGATAATCTCCATGACATGAAATATTGCAAGCCTTTCACGGCCTTATTTCATGGTCAAAACTCGCCAAGCTCCGATAATCTCCGATAATCTCCATGACATGAAATATTGCAAGCCTTTCACGGCCTTATTTCATGATCAAAACTCGGCAAGCTCCGATAGATCTCTAATAATCTCTGATTACCGTGTTTGTTTGGCAAAGACGCCCTTGGAAGTCCTAACGGACCCGTAAAGCCTTACTGCCCCTACTTTCACTTTATAATGTTAATATGCCAACCCGGCACTACGTGTGAAGTTGTCAACACTTGCAGGTTATGCATCGGGTTGAAAGTCCTTATGAACCCGTAAAGCCCTAGCGGGACTATTTTTATTTCCCACAAACCGGCATTATATGTGTGAATTTTATCAACACTTGCAGGTTATGCATCGGGTTGGAATTTCTAACGGATCCATAAAGCCCTAGACCTTTAAAGCCTTAGCAACACTATCTTTATTCACACAGAAAACCGGCGTTATATGTACATTTTTGTACTTATCAGGTTACCGTGTTTTGGCACAGGAAGGATTGCGAGAAGGAAAAATTTTATTACTTCAAAAATATCGATTACAAAAAAGTAGCAAACCGCTACAGGTAGACTAATCTTATAGAAATGAAAAATATCCTAAGGCTCCGTTGACGACCCCCTACCCCGGCCAGTGCTAGAACCGCCACGACCTCCCCGGGGCTGTATAATGAACTGACCCCTACGCAGAGGTGGCCGATTCCTAGGACCACCCACAATCCCACCACGGGAAGCACCTCTCCCGGCTGCTGAAGAACGAACTGGGGGACTCCGAGCCGGGTTCGCAGGAGC
The DNA here is from genome assembly GCA_951800085.1 of Comarum palustre. Classification (NCBI taxonomy): domain Eukaryota; kingdom Viridiplantae; phylum Streptophyta; class Magnoliopsida; order Rosales; family Rosaceae; genus Comarum; species Comarum palustre. The sequence goes on along the minus strand of OX637584.1, from coordinate 23,975,898 downwards.
CCTAGGGTTCGCAGCCACGGCAGGAGTCGACCGGGAGGTGCCTGCAGCCTCGTCGGGTCTAACATGACCTTGATGACCGTCATAACCCGCCTTGTCCAGCCAGCCTTGGCGAATACCAGCGCTAACTATTTCGGCACGAGCCTCGGCCCTGGCCGACCGCAGCTTCAGGTCAAACTCTGCGCTCGCCAGAAACTCGGAGACCGCTAAGTCCTTGGCCCGGGAAACTGCCTGGAGCAAGTCTCCTTTTTGTTGCTCCAGGGAGGTGACCTGTTGCTGCAGCCCCTGGTTTTGCTCGGTCAGCTGGGCTATCGCGGCGTCTTGAGCACACCGGTCCTCCCGGTGACCTTCGATAACATTCTCCAGTTCAGAGTTCTTGGCCACCAGGTCTGCTATGTGTTCTTCCGCCTCGGCCAACTTCGCACTCGACGCGATCGCTGATGCGCTTGCGAATTCCCGGACCCGAGCCAGGTTTTCTTCGCTTGCCGTCACCTGGTCCCGGGCGGCCCGGAGATCATCCCTGAGGACTCTCTCTCGCTCGGGGATGCCTTCGGTTATGAGCCGGTCAGTCGCCAAGTACGACAACCTGACAGCCTACACAAATAAAACAACGGGTTAGTACAAGGAAACAAAAACAAAAAGATAACGAGTTACAGCAGAAGACTAACTTACCCGCATCAGCTTCTCCTGCGCCCTCCGGGCTACAGTCAACGGGTCCTCGTGCTCCAGGACATAGGAGTCAGCGGCGCAATTCTTCAAATCCGCTACCATCCTTTGGATGGCCGCGTCCGCCATTCCTGCACTCGCCAACTCCTCCATTATCTCAGTAGTGTCCCGCTGCTGCTTTCTCTCCCTCCTCTCCTTCCTCTCCTTCCTTCTCTTCCTCCTTTCGGACCTCCCCGAGCTGGATGCCTCCCGGGTACGCTTGCGAGAAGGCACGGGCTCCACTTCAAGAACCTCGTCACTCCCCTCACTCCCCTCCGGGTTCTCACTACCTATTTCCCTTTCCAACCCTCCGACCTCTTCACCCCCTTCGTCATCCTCCTCGGTAAATTCCTCCTCGCCCGGGAACACAGACGAGGGAACCGCGCTCATCACCGGTTCTTCAGTCTCATCGGCAAACGGTTCTGCAAATACCGGGTTGTCGTCCGCCTCCGAGGGATTCCCTTCAACCTCCTCTCCTTCTGGGTAGACTTCCGGCCCGAGAATCTCAGCCAAGTACGCGGGAACCTCGTTGTAGTAGGAGACGTCAACGTGGAACTGCCGAGTTTCCCCTTGCTCGGCGTCTGGGCGCAGAAAAGCCGCCTTCGATGTCAGATCGATATCGTACGCCAGCCCCTCCGTGCCTTGCGCCCGGATCCCGGCCCATACAGCCTTGTCCTCGAACCCGTCGTATATTCCCGGGTTCTTTCGCTTCGTGAACTCCATCGGGAGAAGAGCTGCAACAAAAGATCTAACCTATTAGACCGGGGCATGTAAACAAAAATTGTAAAGGAAACGAGACAAACCTGGAAGCTCCATCAATCGGCAACGGCTGTACACATACAGCCTGCAAAGCCGGTACGAGCTCCGGTCATCTTGACCTCTGAAGGCCCATAGCATCCTCCGGATCCTCTTCTCCATCACCGGCTCCAGAGGAATGTCGGGAACATCTGCAACACGTACAATATAATTATAACCCGGGAAAGATAAAGGAAAGAAATATCCGCAGAGAAAGGACTTACTCATCAGTGGCTGGAAGTCACCCGGTACTTGAAACGCGTGTCCCGGGTCTTGAAAGTTTCTTATCAAGAAACTCTTTTCCCTCCAGGTCCGGCTCACAGAGGTAGGCAGGTCCTCCACGATCTTCTTGAAGACCCCTTTGGACTTCAGTTGGATGGTCCCACTGAAACCCGCCTTCCGGGAGTACTCGGCCCGGTACATGGCGTGTAACTCGTGGTAACTCGGCATCTGCTGCTTCAACACTTTGTACATCACGCACAATCCCAGCAGCTGCCTCCACATATTCGGGCCAACTTGCCCGATGGCGAAGTTGCTCGCAGCCAGGAGATACTGCACCTCCACCTTTAGCGGGAGTGACAGACCGCAACGTAGCTGGTACTCGTGGCATAGCGTCCACCCATCCCCGGGAGCGAAGAACTGATCCTCGGGTTCTAAAGTCCGAATTTCAACAGACTCGGGAATCTTCCAGTTGCTCCTTAGCTCCACAATCTCCTCCGCGGTCAGCGAGTACCCGGGAGGGTCAAGAGCGGTACCATCAGTGAAGGTAACTGAGGCAAACTCGGGGACGTGAGCATCCATTGCGGGGTTTGTCATCTGCAAAACAAGAAACAAGGGGACATCGTCAAAACCCCAGATAAACCCGGCGACCACAACGATGAACGCACACACTAACGCAGCAACCCAGTTTGGATCCCAGAAAACAGTACACAATATCGACCCAAAACATTCAAAAACATCGTAACAGAGAACAGTACCTTACTTGTAAGGGTTTCAAAGGATTTGGATGTCGATTTGCGTTTGGAAATCCAACAAGCACAGCGACAGCAGAGGACGAGAGCAAAGGCACGAAAAAGTTTTCGATTTCGAAGGTACGACAAAACGGTCACCCTCAACCCCTATTTATACTGTTAAGAGACGTACACTGAAGCGACGTTTGAGAGACGTACATAGAAAGGACGTTTCGGTTTTTCGAGAAAATCGACACGTGTCGCGCATGCCGCGTCCCAAAACCGAAAAACTTTTCTGTTTCCCCCACTTTAAAACCGAAAACTTTTCGTTTTCCCCCACTTCAAACCGAAAACTTTTCATATTCCCCCACTACAATACGGAGATGTCATTTTCAGTTCCCATAGTCAACGTGTCTGCGGGGCACCCTTGCGTACGGACTTGGGGGACTGGGTACACCGGGTCTGGATGATACCCCTGTAACCCGGTAAAGAAATGGTTTCAAGTCCCCACCCAAGCGTACCCCTTGACTGAGGACTTGGGGGACTTGTTTATATGTGGAACCTAATATTTCTCCTTTACCGGGTTACAATTCAAGAAATAACACCAAGTATGGTCAATTATTAAATATGCATCGTTTATTATGCTTGAACTACTGTTTACAGGGCCAAAGGCCAGTCAGACTGGAGAAGCCATTCTGGGTCCTTTGTCAGGGCCCAGTTCATTGTAAGTTTGAGGCAAAGCAAGGGAGTTCATTCCCACATTGGAAAAAGACAAAGTGCAGCCTTTAATGCTACTATAAATACCGGTGAGGACCTCCCGGTAAGGGGAGGGAGGACCTTAACTACTCGAGTTTTCTGCTTATCTGACAGTGTCTGACTTAAGCATCGGAGTGGCTTCCCTCGGTAAACCCGGGGACGCCCTTTGACGTGTTTGTTCTTTGCACAGGAAAACTCGGGAGTACAAGGAAGTTCGCTATTTCTGGAACCGTGCAACCCGTTAAAGGGGCCACGAGCATCCCCGGAAACAAAGTAATAATAAGAATTACTGGTATTTGTCATCTTCAAAATTTGTACTGTAGAAATGTCGCAATGAGTCGTAAAGAATTTGCTCCAAGCAATTTCCAAAATTTCTGATATAAATTGCAAACTAATAGGTGGAGTTTAAAATTTGTACCAAGAACACCACGTGAAACTTGGTCTCCTCTGATGTTATTGGTCGATCAAGTATTTTTATCTTATTTCTAAGAGAAAATTGTTTAAATAGTATTTCAACTTTGTTTCACTATTAACTTTAGAGCATCTCCAACAGTTCTTGTATCAATTCTCTATTAAAGAGGAGAAAATCACAAAATCTCTATAAGAAAATGAGCTAAACTCCAACAGCTCTTCTATTTTTATATACAAAATTAAATATTTTCCGTATAATTTAATAAATTTATAGAAATATATAAATTCATTCAAATCAAACCTTAATTATTTGGTTAATTGTTTTAACTTAATGACGTTTTGTTCTTTCTTTAGGGAAGAAAATGAATTCAAAAAGATAAGCAATAAAGTTTACATGAAGATTCAAATTTGTAAAAATTCTATAGATTTAGATGATATGTTTCTCTTTCTTCTCACTTTTTGTATTGTTTCCGGGTAAACTCGCGGTCCCTTTAGCGGGTTGCACGGTTCTAGAAATAGCGAACTTCCTTGTACTCCGAGTTTTCCTGTGTAAAGAACAAACAAGTCAAAGGGGCGTCCCCGGGTTTACCGAGGGAAGCCACTCCGATGCTTAAGTCAGACACTGTCAGATAAGCAGAAAACTCAAGAGTAGTTAAGAAGTTGTTCGTCCTCTTACTGGGAGGTCCGCGCCGGTATTTATAGTAGCATTAAAGGCAGCATACTTTGTCCTTTTCCAATGTGGGAATAATCTCCCTTGCTTTCTCAACTTTACAATGAACTGGGCCCTGACCAAGGACCCAGAGTGGCTTCTCAAATCTGATTGGGCTTTTACCCTGTAAACCGCACTTCAAGCATAATAAACGATGCATATTTAATAATCGACCACACGTACGGGTTATTTCTTGAATTGTAACCCGGTAAAGGTGAAATATTAGGTTCCACCTATAAACAAGTCCCCCAAGTCCTCAGTCAAGGGGTACGCTTGGGTGGGGACTTAAAATCTTTTCTTTACCGGGTTACAAAGTTAGTATCCAAACCTGGTGTACCCAGTCCCCCAAGTCCGTACGCAAGGGTACCCCGCAGACACGTTTCATTTTGAAAATTGGAAACGCCGTCTCCGGGTTGTAGTGGGGGAAACTGAAAAGTTTTCAGTTTTGAGTGGGGGGAAACTGAAAAGTTTTTCGGTTTTGGGACGCGGCATGCATGACACGTTGCAATTTTCCCGAAAAACCGAAACGTCCTTTCAGTGCACGTCTTTAACTGTATAAATAAGGGTTGAGGGAGACAGTTTTGTCTCACCTTCCAAACCGATAACTTTTTCGGCCTTTTTGCTTTCGCTCTCTTTTGTCGCTGTCTTCGGATTCCCCAACTCAAATCGATCTCAAAAACCCCCTCAAACACTCAAAATTAAGGTACTGTTTCTTCTTCCCTCCTTTTTGATTATTTTGGGACGATTTGTGTACTGTTTTTGGGTTCCCAGGAAGGTTTTTTGGGTTTCTGCGTCTGGAAATTTAGGTTTGTGACGCCGGGTTACCTGGGTGTTGTTGACGCCCCCGAGTTTTCTTGTTTTGTAAATGGCCAACGAAACAATGGACACTCACGTCCCCAAGTTTGCCTCCGTAACCTTCACTGATGGGACCGCTCTTGACCCTCCCGGGTACTCACTGACAGCGGAGGAGATCGTGGAGCTAAGGAGCAACTGGAAAATCCCCGAGTCTGTAGAAATACGGCCTCTAGAACCCGAGGACCAGTTCTTCGCTCCAGGGGATGGGTGGACGCTGTGCCACGAGTATCAGCTACGCTGCGGCCTGTCATTCCCACTGAAGGTAGAGGTGCAGTACCTCTTGGCTGCGAGCAACTTCGCAATCGGGCAAGTTGGACCGAACATGTGGAGGCAGCTACTCGGGTTGTGCGTTATGTACAAGGTGCTGAAGCAGCAGATGCCAACCTATCACGAGTTACACGCCATGTACCGGGCCGAGTACTCCCGGAAGGCGGGTTTCAGCGGGACCATCCAACTGAAGTCCAAAGCGGTTTTCAAGAAGATCATCGAGGACCTGCCATCTTCGGTGAGCAGGACTTGGAGGGAGAGAAGTTTCTTAATAAGGAACTTTCAAAACCCGGACTACGCGCTCCAAGTACCGGTCGATTTCCAACAACTGATGAGTAAGCCTTCTCCCTCAGGGTTTCTTGCTTTTCTCCGTCCCGAGTTATACTTATGTTATTTGTGTTGCAGACGTCCCCGATATTCCTTTGGAACCGGTGATGGAGAAGAGGATCCGGAGGATGCTATGGGCCTTCCGGGGTCAAGATGACCGGAGTTCGTACCGGCTTTGCAGGCTGTATGTGTACAGCAGGTGCCGGTTGATGGAGCTCCCAGGTTTGTCTCGTGTCCCTTCAACTTTTATAACCAAATGCTTCTTGTGTAACGGGCTATATGTGTTTCTGCAGCTCTTCTCCCGATGGAGTTTACGAAGCGGAAGAACCCGGGAATATACGACGGGTTTGAAGATAAGGCTGTTTGGGCCGGGATCCGAACACAAGCAACTGATGGTCAGCTGTACGATGTTAACCTGACCACGAAAGCGGCTTTCCTGCGCCCAGAAGCAGAGCAAGGGGATACTAAGAAATTCCTCGTGGACAACTTACACTTCAACGAGATCCCCGGGTACCTAGCTGAGGTACTCGGCACGGAGGTGTACCCGGAGCTGGATGAAGAGTTTGTGGGGAACCCCGCAGAGGAGGTGGCGGAAGACCCGGTAACGCAATCCCCCTTGGCAGAGGAGGTGGAGTTGGAAGAACCGGTGATGAGCGCAGTTCCCTCATCTGTGCTCCCGGGTGAGGAGGAGTTTACCGAAGAGGATGACGACGGGGGTGAAGAGGTTGGGGTTTGGAAAGGGTGCTAGGGAGTGAGAACCCGGAGGGGAGTGATGGGAGTGACGAGGTTCACGAAGTGGAGCCCGTTCCCTCTCGCAAACGCACCCGGGAGGCATCCAGCTCGGCGAGGTCCGAGAGGAGGAAGAGAAGGAAGGAGAGGAAAGAGAGGAGGGAGAGGAAGCAGCACCGGGATACTAGTGAGATAATGGAGGAGTTGGCGAGCGGGGGAATGGCGGACGTGGCCATCCAGAGGATGGTAGCGGACTTGAAGAATTGTGCCGCCGATTCCTATGTCCTGGAGCACGAGGACCCGTTGATTGTAGCCCGGAGGACACAGGAGAAACTGATGCGGGTAAGTGTTTCTTTTTCTCTAACCCGTGTCCTTTATTTTTTTTTTGAATACTAACCCGTTATTTGTTTTATGTAGGCTGTCAGGTTGTCGTACTTGGCAACTGACCGGCTCATAAACGAAGGCATCCCCGAGAGAGAGGGTCCTCAAGGACGATCTCCGGGCGGCCCGGGACCAGGTGACTGCGAGCGAAGAATGCCTGGCTCGGGTCCGGGAAGAGGCAAGCGCATCGGCTGTTGCGTCGTGGGCGGAGTTGGCCAAAGCAGAAGAACAAATAGCAGACTTGGTGGCCAAGAACTCGGAGTTTGAGAGAGTCATCGAGGGTCACCGGGAGGACCGGTGTGCTCAAGACGCTACCATTGCTCAGCTTACCCAACAGAATCAAGCGCTGCAGCAACAAGTGACTTCTCTGGAGCAGCAGAAAGGGGAGTTGGTGCAGGCTGTTTCCCGGGCCAGGGACTCTGCTGTCTCCGAGTTTCTAGCGAGTCCCGAGTTTGAACTGAAGCTGCGGTCGGCAAGGGCTGAGGCTCGAGCCGAAATTGTTAGCGCCGGGATTCGCCAAGGCTGGCTTGACAATGCCGGGTATGATGGTCACCAAGGTCATGTCAGACCCAACGAGGCTGCAGGCACCTCCCGGTCGACTCCTGCCATGGCTGCAAACCCTAGGGCTCCTGCAAACACGGCTCGGAGTCCCCCGGTTCGCTCTTCAGCAGCCCGGAGAGGTACTTCCCGTGGTGGGATTGTCGGTGGTCCTCGAAACAGGCCACCGCTTCGTAGGGGTCAGTTCATCATACAGCCCCGGGGAGGACGTGGCGGCTCGAGCACCGGCGGGGGTAGCGGGTCTGCAGCGCCATGAACTGGAGCCTTAAGCTTTTTTGTTTTTGCTTTTATAGATTAGAGTTTACTTGTAGCGGTTCGCTACTTTTTGTAATTGATCTTTTTGAAGTAATCAAACTTTTCCTTCGCATAACTCTTCCTGTGAAATAACACGGTAACATGATGCACAGTACCAAAATTTACACATAATGCCGGTTTGACATGTAAATAAAGATAGTGCCGCTAGGATATACGGGTCCGTTAGGACTTCCATGGGCCGCTAAGGCCTTTCGGGGGAATGTCTTTCTATAACATTTGTTCCCTGTAAAATAACAAGTTGATGCATAACTCGCAAGTGTAGATAAAATTTACACGTAGTGCCGGTCTGGCATGTTATCGTCATAAAATAACAATAGGCCCGGTAGGGCTTTACCGGTCCGTTATGGCTTCCTGTCGAATAACACGGTATTTGTGATGCATAATATACAAGTGTTGACAAAATGTACTCATATTGCCGGTTTGGCATGTTAATAAAAATAGTGCCGCTAGGGCTCAAAGACTGAAATAAGGCCGTGAAAGGCTTGCAATATTTCAAGTTAAGGAGATTACCAGATTATCGGAGATTGACGAGTTTGACAGTGAAATAAGGCCGTTAAGGCTTGCAATATTTCACGTCATGTAGACCGGAGATTATCGGAGATTGGCAAGTTTGACAGTGAAATAAGGCCGTTAAGGCTTGCAATATTTCACGTCATGTAGACCGGAGATTATCGGAGATTGGCGAGTTTGACAGTGAAATAAGGCCGTTAAGGCTTGCAATATTTCACGTCATGTAGACCGGAGATTATCGGAGATTGGCGATTAAGGCATACAAGTAGGGCCGCTAAAGGCTGCATTCACTCAACAAACTGTTTGATAAACATAACCCGGTAGGGGTTTTATGCATTGTGGGCCTGAAAGGCTTTATATATAACATCATAGATAATAAATTTGGACATTCATAGATAACTTGTTACCTACTTGGGGAAAAGATGTAGATGTTGGGCATTCCATGGTCGCGGAAGCGTAACTCCATCTGTACCTCTGATGTAAAACGTTGCCGGACCCACGACTTCAATAATTTCATATGGACCTTCCCACGGAGCTTTCAACCCCGTTGGCTTAGGGATAACCTCCTTCATTACCCAATCCCCGAGTTTGAGTGGGCGCTTGATAACCCGGGAATTGTAATGTTTGGCCACTTTTTGCTTCTTGTTGATATTTCGGAGATGTGCACGCTCCCGGCGTTCCTCCAGGAGGTCCAAGTTAAGGCGAATGCCTTCATTATTGGTTTCCCTGTCAAACAGTTGTACCCGGTCACTCGGGACTTCCATCTCTACCGGGATCACTGCCTCAGAGCCAAATGTCATAAAAAATGGGCTCTCCCCATTGGCTTCTGTCAGGGTTGTTCGAAGTGCCCACAAAACCTCTGGAAGTTTCTCAGCCCACAAACCCTTTGCGTCCTCCAGCTTCTTTTTCAGAACTTGCTTGATTAGCTTGTTAGCAGCTTCAGTTTGTCCATTAGTCTGCGGGTGTGCAGGGGAGGCATATAGCACCTTTGTCCCATTGGAATGTAAGAAGTCCCAGAACTCGTCATTGTCAAACTGCGTCCCGTTATCTGTGATAAACGTCTCCGGGATTCCGAACCGGCAAAAGACATTGTTCCAGAGGAATTTCTTAACATTTGCGGTTGTGATCCGAGCCAGGGGTTGAGCTTCTATCCACTTGGAATTATAGTCCACTGAGACGATGGCGTGTTTGAGCTGTCCCGGAGCTGTGGATAGAGGTCCAATGAAATCAATCCCCCACATGCAAAATGGATATGGAGAAATGATTACTGATAGTGGGACCGATGGGGCCCGGGGAAAGGTTGCAAACCGGTGACATTGAAGACAGGAATCTACCACGACCCTGGCATCCTGTTCCAGAGAAGGCCAGTAATATCCCATTCTGAGGGTTTTGAAAGCCAGGTTACGGGCTCCAAAGTGATTTCCACATACCCCGCTATGAAGTGACTGCAAAACCCGGTCTCCTTCCTCGGGTGTAATACACTTCAAATCAGGGAAAGTATGTCCTCTTCGATACAGTTTCCCATCACGGATACTATATTATGCCGCTCGAACCCGTAGTCGTTTGGCCGCTACCGGGTCCTCAGGTAGGGTTCCATGTTGGATGAAGTTAATGAACTCATCCATCCAAGATGGTGGCGGGTTTGCTTCCTCTGCGAAAATCTCAGAAAAGGAGAGTGAGATACTTGGTTTCTCCAACGTCTCGACTAGTAAGCCTTTAAACTCGGTATTGGAATCGTCCCTTGTTGCAATCCTAGCCAGAGTATCTGCTCTCACATTCTGCTGCCTCGGTATCTGAGTAATCTCAAAGGTGTCAAATTTTTCCAGCAAGAAAGCCGCTAACTTTTGATAGGACGAAAGATGTGCTTCCTTTGCCTGAAATCCGCCGTTCACCTGCTGCACGACAAGTTTTGAATCACTCAATATGCGGAGATGCCTGGCGCCCATATCTTTAGCTAGTTGAAGACCTTTGATTAAGGCTTCGTACTCAGCCGTGTTGTTTGATGCTTTGAAGTTAAAGCGTAGAGCATAATCAAACATGTTACCCTCCGGGTCCACCAATGCAATTCCTGCTCCACACTGCCTCTGATTGACTGATCCATCCACAAACATTTGCCAACTCTCCGGTTCAGCTTCTGTAGGTAGAGTTTCAGCAACTGAGGAATCTGCTGGGATTAACTCGGCAATGAAGTCTGCTGCTGCCTGCCCTTTGATTGCCGTGCGCGGTTTAAAGTGTAAGTCGTGTTCCCCCAACTCAATCGCCCACTTGACCAATCTTCCTGAAGTCTCCGGCTTCTGCAGATCCTGCCGTAGCGGTTGGTTGGTGAGCACATGAATAGAATGTGCCTGAAAGTAGGGTCTTAACTTTCTTGCTGCTACAACCAATGCCAGGGCCAGTTTCTCAATATCTGGATAACGAGTTTCCGGATCATTGAATCCTTTTCCAGTATAGTAGACCGGCAGTTCTTCAGACTCTGGCTTTCTTATCAAGGCACAGCTCACAGCCGTTTGAGATACCGCCAGGTATAGATAGAGTACTTCCCTCGGGTTGGGTCTGGACAAGGAAGGAACTGACGCCAAGTATTCCTTCAATTTTTCAAAAGCTTGATTGTGCTCTTCCTGCCATGTAATCCGCTCGCGGTGTTGACTCTTGAGAATTTTGAAGAAGGGGGCACATTTGTCTGTTAACCTGGATATAAACCGGGATAAGGCTACCAGCCTGCCAGTGAGTTGCTGGACTTCATTCCTGGTTCTTGGCGGTTCCATGGCCAAGACGGCTTGAATTTTGTCGGGGTTTGCCTCAATTCCCCGAGCGCTGACCATAAACCCGAGAAACTTTCCTCCTGAAACACCGAACACACACTTCTCCGGGTTTAATCTCATTCCCTTGTTCAAGGCAATGTCAATTACGGTCTCCAAGTCATCCGGGTGTTTGTTTGTTTCCCGGCTTTTGACCAACATATCATCTATGTAAACCTCCATAGTATCCCCGAGTTGGTTTGCAAACGTGCCCACTACCAGGCGTTGGAACGTGGCTCCTGCATTCTGGAGTCCAAAGGGCATCACTTTGTAATAATACATCCCCTTGTCTGTTGTAAAAGACGTGTGCTGTTGATCCGCGGGATCCATCGGAACTTGGTTAAATCCCGAGTATGCATCTATAAAACTCAACTGGGGGTGGCCCGCGGTTGAATCCACCAGTTGATCAATCTTTGGAAGGGGAAAACTATCCTTCGGGCAAGCCTTATTCAGATCTGTGTAGTCGACGCACATCCTCCACTTTCCGTTTGCCTTCTTGACCATCACCACATTGGCCAACCAATCTGGGTATGTTGCATCTTCAATGAACCCGATGTCCTTAAGACGTTTAACTTCTGCTTGAATGGCCTTGTACTTCTCTGCACAAAATGCACGACGCTTCTGTCTTACCGGTTTAACACCCGGGATAATATTGAGGGAATACGTCATAACCTCTGGAGAAATCCCGGGCATGTCTGCATATGACCATGCAAACACCTTCTGTTTCCGGGTTAGCAGCTCAATCATCCGGGTTCTGACCTCTGGGTCAAGGCCTGTGCCAATGCAAATCTTCCTCTCCGGGTATTCCTCTGAAATCTGAATCCATTCTGTTGCTTCGATTGGGGCTGGCCGGGGGAACTTGGCAGGATACTTCTGGCTCTTCTTTTGTGCCGTCTTACTGATGGGCAAGGAATCCGGGTCATCTCTGGGGTCATCGGGTTTGTCAAATGGGGATAAGGAAAAACCAGCTGAAAACATCTCATGCTGGGACTGAGCTGTTGCTATCGCGTTGCATCTGACAGCGGCTTCTTGGTCTCCGTGAATTGTAACCCAGCCCCCGGGTGTAGGTACCTTCATAAGCAGCATATGACCCGCTATAAAACTCTGTAGGCCCCAAAGGGCATCTCTCCCAAGTATGGCATTGTAGGATGATGGGCAGTCCACAATTATGAAGGGAACTATGATTCTTGTGGACTGGTGCCCGGTTCCAACTGTAACTGCGAGTTGATCCGACCCCAATGGTTGAGTTGTTTCGCCTGAAAAACTGATCAATGGCTCGTGGTTTCTATACAGCTTATCTCTTCCTCTTCTAAATCCCTTGTAGCAGCTGCTGAACATGACACTGACAGCGGCTCCCGTGTCTATTAGAACTCGCCGAGTTCGCCAATGGTCAATCTGAAGAGTGATTATGAAAGGATCTTTATGATGCATTTTCAGCGTGTCTTCAGAGTGAGAGAATGACACGGTATCCCAGGGCACCAATTCCTTGCGGCATTCCTGACGAAGCTGCATTATCTCTAACTCCGGGCCTCTTGGGCAGAGTCTTTTGGCCCGGTGACCGGACACTCCTTGGGTGCCACCCCCGTGAATCGTCATTATCTCCCCATATACTTCAATGAGGTTGACACCTGTAGCGGGTGACTTATACTGCTGCAACTTGCCGTTCTGGATCATGTATTCAATGGTGTTTCGAAGGGAAAAGCACCGGTCGGTAGTGTGGCCAGACTCATTGTGATAGGCACAATGTTGCCCGTTGTCCGACCCTGACCTTTTGGGAAACTTCCTTTTTGGAGCCGGGGGAATGTCATTCCTATGGCGGTTCCAAATTTCTTCATAGGAGGCAGTCAAATTGGTTAACACTTCATATCGAGGGATGTAAGGGGCTTTTGCTTCCTGGGCTGGAGGTCACGGGTATGGAGCTTCTCTTGGCTTCTCCCTTGATCTGTTTGAACTTTTGCCGTAGTATCCCTAACCACTCTTATTCTGCCCTTCCTTTCTCCATCCATCAGCTCGCTGGCTTGTGAACCCGGTATGCGTCCGGCGTTCCCCGAAGGTGTCATACTCGGCTTGAGCTTGCCGAGTTACTTCATTGATTAAATCGTCGTAGCACCTGAACCGCTGCTTCCTGAGCTCCACCACAAAGCGGGTTGGCTTGAGCGCTTGCAGGAACGCCTCTGATGCCACTGACTCATCCAAGTGGCCACATTTGGAAGTCGTGGATAGCCAACGGGTTACAAAGACCTTCAAGCTCTCATCGTCCCTTTGCTGGACTTTGAATAATGAAGTGGTGCTTCGGTTGGCACTAGACAGCAGGATAAACCGGGAAAGGAACTTCTGTGTCAGCTGACCATAGGTTTCTATTGACAAAGCTGGTAGCTTGAGGAACCAACTCAATGCCTCCTCACTGAGTGTTTCCTGGAAAGCATGGCATGCTTGGGCATCCGTGAACCGGGTTGAATCCAACTGCGACTGGAACAACTCTAGGTGTGCATTTGGACAGCCCGTTCCGGCATACCTCTTGATCTTAAATGGCTTTGCCTCGGGTGGCTTTTTGTCTACTTGAACCCGTGTGGAGAATGGGGTTGCACGGGTAATAAAGGGTTGGTATTGCTGTGGTCCTGTTCCCGAGTTAAGACGCTGCTCAAGTTGGGTTACAGTTTGCGTCAACTGTAAGAGCAGCTGGGTCTGGGCATCGGCTGGGGGAAGTGGTTGATTTAGCACCGGCTCTGGAGGTGGAGGAGGTCCTGTAAGATTGTGATTAAACAAAGGATTGGAGAGATGGATAATTTGTGGATTTGGGTTAGGGTGGGCAGTGGGTGGTAGAATAGCGGGTGGTATGTATGCACTGTCAAAAGTTCGCGGGTTTCCATAACCCGGAGGATTCCCCTCTGGGGTAATGATATCAGCAGGTCTGGCTGACGTCCCAATGGCATTCGCCCTTTGAGTTAGGGTTGCTTGAAGAAGCCCGTGCTCGGCCTGGATAGTCGCTAACTGCTCCCTTACCGTAATTAACTCGGCATGTTCTCGAGTAGATTGCTCATTCAGAGCGAGAAAATCCTTTTTCAAGAGCTCAAATGCTGCTGCCAAATCTGTTTGGCCAAACTGGGTCCCGGAAGTCCCCGGGTTATCATCCCCTGAGAAATTAAGCCTCCTCGTTGGATCTTGTTCTCCTGCCATCTCTACTGTCCTTGAAAATATTAAGCGGGAGGTCTTGAGTTCAACTCTCAACGAGAGCACCAATTGTTTCCGGGTAAACTCGCGGTCCCTTTAGCGGGTTGCACGGTTCCAGAAATAGCGAACTTCCTTGTACTCCGAGTTTTCCTGTGTAAAGAACAAACAAGTCAAAGGGGCGTCCCCGGGTTTACCGAGGGAAGCCACTCCGATGCTTAAGTCAGACACTGTCAGATAAGCAGAAAACTCAAGAGTAGTTAAGAAGTTGTTCGTCCTCTTACCGGGAGGTCCGCGCCGGTATTTATAGTAGCATTAAAGGCAGCATACTTTGTCCTTTTCCAATGTGGGAATAATCTCCCTTGCTTTCTCAACTTTACAATGAACTGGGCCCTGACCAAGGACCCAGAGTGGCTTCTCAAATCTGATTGGGCTTTTACCCTGTAAACCGCACTTCAAGCATAATAAACGATGCATATTTAATAATCGACCACACGTACGGGTTATTTCTTGAATTGTAACCCGGTAAAGGTGAAATATTAGGTTCCACCTATAAACATGTATTATAAAGGATATTTTACATGAGCTATTGGAGCCAAAAAATAATGTTTTTCTCAAAAATAAAGATTATTTTAGTTTTACATGATGCTCTTAGTATCCTAACTTTATGAAATATCAAAACCATATCTCAGGTTTAAGCTCCAATCCACTTTTCGTATCCAAGACCACTGGCGGTGTTACTTCCGTTAACTTCTCGAGGATAAATATGTCTGTAGACACATAAAAATTCAACAAAAATAAAATCGTTGATTTGTCAAACCACATGTGGGCCCGATAATTCATATACGTGGCACATGAGTCAGCAAAATAAAAAAGACTCCGGAAGTACACGTGGAGACGTGTGGGTGGTTGATCAACAACAAAATCGTCAAATCCCGACCGAAAGAAAATATTAAATGTCAATCAATAATCATACATCAATCAAGTTGAATTGATTATCTAACATTTAATCAAGTTGACGTAATACCTTATCGGTCATAATCAAGTCAATCAATAAATACCGATTGATTTAATAATGTAAATAATTGTAATTAGACCAATCAATCAAAATTGATTGATTTAATTACACCATTAAGGAAATACGATTAAATGGTGTCTACAAAATATTCCTTACACGGAGAAGCATTGACACTATAAATACCCTCTCTCATATCAAGAGGAGGACTTCCGACCAGAGAGAGAAAATTGCTCCCGAGAGCTCAGAAGTCTCAAAACCCTTTCGAAGAACAACCAAGCTCCTAAATAGCATGTTCTTCACCAAATCCAAATACTCGTCACGTGATCAATTCTTGTGACTACTTTTCCACCTCAAGAACAAGTGCCTTATCAAGAGGAGGACTTCCGACCAGAAAGAGAAAATTGCTCCCAAGAGCTCAGAAGTCTCAAAACCCTTTCGAAGAACAACCAAGCTCCTAAATAGCTTGTTCTTCACCAAATCCAAACACTCGTCACATGATCAATTCTTGTGACTACTTTTCCACCTCAAGAACAAGTGCCTTGTCACTCTATAAATACCCTCTCTCATATCAAGAGACCAGAGAGAGAAAATTGCTCCCGAGAGCTCAGAAGTCTCAAAACCCTTTCGAAGAACAACCAAGCTCCTAAATAGCATGTTCTTCACCAAATCCAAATACTCGTCACGTGATCAATTCTCGTGACTACTTTTCCACCTCAAGAACAAGTGCCTTATCAAGAGGAGGACTTCCGACCAGAAAGAGAAAATTGCTCCCAAGAGCTCAGAAGTCTCAAAACCCTTTCGAAGAACAGCCAAGCTCCTAAATAGCTTGTTCTTCACCAAATCCAAACACTCGTCACATGATCAATTCTTGTGACTACTTTTCCACCTCAAGAACAAGTGCCTTGTCACTCTTGAGTCAAATCCAAATTCGGAGATAGAATCAGAGGAGTTCACAAAGATTTGTAACCCGCAAATTCATCAATAAAATTCTATTATTTTGTACACGTGTTGTTTTATCATTTGCGCAGATAAATTTGTGTTTACAAAATTGGCACGCCCAGTGGGACCTCTTTGCCTCTTATCTCCTTCTCCGAAGAAAAAAAATCCAAATCCGTTCGAGCAATGGCCTCCAAGAACACCGAAGTCATCTCAACGAAGAAGTTCAAATCAATGACCTCAAAGTGAAGTAGCGAATCCTCAAGTCATGTTACTCGTAGCATAGCAAGGACTCATCCGACAACGTTCGTGGCTTTGCCTTCGAAGCCTCACCAACCAATCCTTACCATAGGGAGCCTAAGCAAACATGTTTCCCGAAGTGAAGAGAGAGAAACTCTAAGAAAGCCAAGGGGATGATCGTCGCCACCTGTATAGGATGACGAGTCAAGCACGGCCTCATACCATGGATGTCCCAATGGGGATGAGAACAACACTTATGGCATGTAATCAAGTGATTCTTCTCACCCTGTCCTCATGCAGGTTATGATGGTCGAAGCATCCACCGTTGAAGAACAAATAAGCCAACTGATGGGAGCAGTCGAGAAGCTCACTAAAACAGTGGAAGAGAAAGACATGCAGATTGCTGACCTTTTGAGTAGACTTCAAGAGCAGGACGAAGAAAATTCCTCCAAAAGAGCGCAAAAGGAGAAGAAGGATCAAGATGGTGAAAGTTTCAAAAATAATGACAAAGAGGAGGGTGACTCACTTGGATCCATGTCCCTCCAACAATTGCAGGACTTCATCACCAACTCCATCAGAACCCAATATGGAGGTTCTTCTCGTGATTCTCTCACCTACCCCAAACCCTACACCAAAAGGATCAACAACCTAACGATGCCGTTAGGATACCAACCACCAAAGTTCCAACAATTCGAGGGGAAGGGCAATCCGAAGCAGCATGTGGCTCATTTTTTTGAGACTTGCAACAATGCCGGGACAGAAGGCGACCACCTTGCCAAGCAGTTCGTTCGCTCTCTGAAAGACAACGCCTTCGAGTGGTACACTGATTTAGAACCCAAGTCTATCGACAGTTGGGACCAGATGGAACGCGATTTTCTTAATTGTTTCTATAGTACGAGGCGTGCTGTGAGCATGATGGAACTTACAAACATGAAGCAATGGAGAGATGAGCCGGCAGTTGACTTCATCAATAGGTGGCGCTCACTTAGTCTTGATTCTAAGGATCGCTTATCTGAAGTGTCTGCGGTCGAGATGTGTATTCAAGGCATGCACTTTGATTTGCTATACATCCTACAAGGAATCAAGCCTCGAACATTTGAAGAGTTGGCTACACGAGCGCATGACATGGAGCTAAGCCTAGCTAGCCATAAAGGAAAGAAGCCTGTCATGGATCAACGAAAAGATAAGGTCTTTGGAGGTAAAATTGATAAAGCAGTGAAGCGACCAACGAAGGAGGCGATGACCATAAATGTTGCTCTAGTTCGAATCACTACACGAGACAAGAAAGAAGTTAGGAAATAAGAGCCAACTCAAGGTTACGATAGGAGGAAGCGCTGATGTAACAGGTATGTTGGAAGATTTGCTCGAAAACAAAGTGATAGAACTTCCAGAGTGCAACGTCCAGAAGAGATGAATCGAGTCAATGACCCGAAGTATTGCAAGTATCATCGCATTATCAGCCACCCGATTGAGAAATACTTTGTTCTAAAAGACTTGATAATGAACCTCGCCAGGCAAGGGAGAATTGAGCTAGATGTTGATGAAATTGCTCAGGTCAATTGCACCACCATATCATTTGGGTTGTCTACGTCAAGGAAAGTGCCATTCCATTTCACAAAGGAGCCTTGCAAGGGAAATGAGTTGAAGGAGGTCAAGCTAGTCCAAGACGCAAACCCAATTCCCAAGGCTACATATGAAGTCAACTCATGCGGCGATGATGAGGGATGGATACTGGTGAACAGGAGAAAGTCGCATAAGAATATGTTGTCAAGTCTATCAGTAATTCAGCCAAACCGTGAAGAGCCACATGCGATTCGTCAATGGCTTGTGAAGAATTAGGCGAAGGGTGTGAAATGGATCCTCCTTGTGCGCACAAGCCTCTCAATCAAAATATATCGACCAAGTTCATGTCTAAGGCGCGAACTAGTATGAGAGTGAGTTCGATGGTGACAAGTTATGAAAAAGGTGCCCATGATTCTGAGGAGGTTGAAACAAGTGCGGTCAAAATCAATCAAAGTTTAGAAGAGAACGAGGTGTTGAAGCAGTTGAAAGACTTACCTTTAAAACTTAGCCTCTCTGACTTGTTGCAGCTGCCCAAGTTAGCGAGATGTGCATTGTCACAGTTGTTACTTGATGTGGGAAAACACACCACGGACATCAAAGAATGTGCGACATGTGTTGCGTGTTGCGGTGCCATTCACTTCACAGATGAAGATCTACAGTTGGGCTCTAAGCCGCACAATAGACCTCTTTTTGTAACAAAGTATATGCGAGAACAAAAGTTGAACCGCATGCTTATAGATGGAGGGTCCGCGGTAAACATTTTGCCAAAATCGACAATGTCCAAGCTCGGTATCAATGTCAATGAGTTGTCTAAAAGTCGTCTCATGATCCAAGGTTTCAACCAAGGAGGGTTTCAACCAAGGAGAACAAAGAGCAATAGGAATGATTCGGCTAGACATGGTTATTGGCGAATTGAAGTCCAACACTTTGTTCCATGTGATTGACTCGAAGACTTCGTACAACCAATTGTTGGGACGACCAGGGATTCATGAAAATGAAGTTGGAACTTCAATGCTTCAAATTTTATCGCAGAAGTGTGAAAACAGAAGTAGGTGATTCCAAGCCATTCACTGAAGCGGAGTCATACTTTGACGATGCTAAGTTCTATGCAGATGAGGACTCGGTAGTAGAAGTCATTCCGGTCGAAGTACCCACTACAGGAAAATCCACCAAAGTAAAGAAGAAGGAATTTGACACACAAAGCGAGAGAAATGAAGAATTGCATAAGTCTACATTCAAAGCTATAATATCAACTACAAAAAAGAAATCCAATCTAGTTACCCCAGTTCTTCGTTATGTGCCACAGTCAAAGCGCAAGAAGGGAGAATCCCCATTTATGGGAGCAAAGAAACAAGAAAACCCTCGGAGATTGGGAGAAGGTGATATAAAATTGTTGAAGGAGGCGTCGATACTACCATTGACGAAATTGAATGACCAAACTCCTATCAAGCAACCATTGAAGGGGTTTGTCAAACCAGTCCAAGGTAAGATAGAGCATGGGCCTCTACCTAAGAAAAGAATGAATGAAGGGTTCGACCCTAATGCTTACAAATTGTTAACTAAGGCTAGGTTCGATTTCAGTTCATCGGGCGAAGGAGGTGACCAAGTTGTCGGCGAGAAAGCCCATGAGCTTAATGAATCTCAAAAGAAATTAAGAGAGCGAGGAAGTGTTGTTGATTTGGCTAGAACAGGTCTTGGATTTGTCACAAGTAAGCCAATCAAGATCTCTGGTAGAAGAAAAGCTACTCAAGCAAGCACGCAATATATCGGCATTGAGAAAGTAGAAGATGAAGAGCCAGAAGCTCAATCTGGGTCTCGTACTTCACCATTCGATCGCATATGTCCAAGTTCCCAAAGCACAGCCTCTGAATCAACAAACAGGGTTTTAGTATTTAAACGTTTTGATAGACCAACAAGTCGGAGCTCGGTTTTCAATCGTCTTGATGCCTCACCTAGTTGAACTTTTGTGTTTGAAAGATTGTCGTCGTGCAATGAAGAAAGCAAGCAAAGCCAGACTCTCGAAAACCTGCACTCAAAAGGATCCAAGCGCCTAAAGAACAACAAAGGGGAAAAAGAAAAGAAAATGATGGACAGGTTGAAAGAAAAGAAATACGAAGTCTCATTCTCTCACATATGAAAAGGCATTGCGTGTTGGAGGTGAATCCGGCTGACCAACTCAAGGTAAAGCAACACACCATCATACGCACTGGTCGAAACACAAGAGATGATGCTACTAGCAATGATGAAAGTGACATGGTTGAGTCTGTATATCATATCACGGTAGTGAAAGTCGATGCTTGTGAAGACGAGTGTGAAAGCTCTGATGACGAAGTAAAAGAAGCTCCTCCAGAACTTGAGGATGGAGTGAAGTCTACACTCAACGAACTCAAGGAGCTTAATCTGGGAACAAAAGAAGACCCAAAACAAATTTTTTTGAGTGCGTCTTTAAGTTTCCAAGAAGAGAAGGAATATTATGACATCTTGCTCGAGTACAAGGATGTCTTTGCTTGGTCGTATAAAGAACTGCCAGGTCTTGACCCAAAAGTAGCAGTTCATCAATGTTAAACCTGATGCTCGACCTATCAAGCAAGCACAACGGCAGTTTCGGACAGAGTTACAAACCTAAATTGAAGAGGAAGTGGACAAGTTGATCGTCGTGGGATTTATTAGAGAAGTGCAATATCCTAAATGGATCGCAAACATTGTCCCAGTAGAGAAGAAGAATAAGCAAATCCGTATATGTGTAGACTTCCGTGACTTGAATGCCGCATGCCTAAAAGATGACTTCCCTCTACCCAACATTGAACTCACGGTAGATGCAACCACGGGGCACGAAGCTCTATCCTTTATGGATGGGATGTCCGGCTATAACCAAATAAGGATGGCATTAGAAGACGAAGAGTTAACTGCATTTCGCACACTTAAAGGCATTTTTTGTTATAAAGTCATGGCATTTGGACTAAAAAATGCTGGTGCAACATACCAACATGCTATGCAAAGGATCTTCGGGGACATGCTTCACATATATGCTGAATGTTATGTTGACGATCTGGTTGTCAAATCAAAGAGAAGGTGTGATCACTTACAAGACTTACGAATAGTGTTCGATAGGCTACGCCAGTACCAACTCAAAATGAATCCTTTAAAGTGCGCTTTTAGTGTGAGTTCCGGAAAGTTTCTCGGATTCATTATGAAACATCGACGGATTGAAGTTGACCAACCAAGGATTAAGGACATTCAAGAAATGCCAGAGCCGAGCAACTTGCGCGAGCTGAAAAACCTACAAGGAAAGCTCGCCCTCATCAGGAGATTCATCTCAAACCTAGCAGGTCGATGAACCTTTTAGTTGATTGATGAAGAAGGATGTGTCTTTCGTATGAGATGAATCATGTCATAACGCCTTTGAAGGTATAAAGAAGTACTTGACTAATCCTCTAGTGTTGGGTGCTCCCATACTTGGGAAACCCCTTATTCTCTACATAGCAGCTTAAGAGAGATCAATCGGAGCACTTCTAGCTCAAGAGAATGAGGAGAAGAAAGAAAAAGCTTTGTACTACTTGAGTCGCACTCTAACGGGAGCAGAGCTAAGTTATCCTCCAATAGAGAAGACATGTCTCTCTCTCATCTTCGTGATCCAAAAGTTGAGGCATTACATGCAAGCTTACACAGAGCACTTGGTGGCGCAAGCTAACCCAGTTAAGTTTGTCATGTCAAAACAGGTTTTGGCTGGACGAATGGCCAAATGGGCATTAACCCTGAACCAATATGATATTGTCTATGTGTCTGCCAAGCCAGTTAAAGGGCAAGCCTTAGCCGATTTCCTAGCTGATTATCCGATTCCGCCAGATTGGGAAATTTCGGATGACTTACCTGACGAAGAAGTTTTCCTTACGGAGGTCCTCCCCACTTGGAAGATGTTCTTCGACTGTTTCTGAAGGGCGGATGGAGCGGGAGCTGGTATTGTCTTCGTCACTCCATAAAATCAAATATTTCCTTATGCATTCACTCTTGGGGAATTATGCTCCAACAACGTTGCAGAATACCAAGCTTTGATCATGGGATTACAAACAGCATCCGAAATGAGAATCGCAAGGTTGGAAGTATATGGAGATTCAAAGCTAGTCATCGATCAATTGCTGACTAACTATGAGGTCAAGAAAGAGAACTTAGTCCCTTACTTCCATATTGCTACACAACTCATGGAGGGTTTCGAGGCAGTCACGCTAGCGCATGTCCCAAGAAAAGAGAATCAAATGGTAGACGCCTTGGCTAATCTAGCAGTAACCTTAGCATTGTCAAACAATGAAATAGTGAACTTGCCAATTTGCCAAAGGTGGGTTGTACCAACTGTAAGCGTTCAATTGTGTGAAAGTTTCAATGCAGTGTCTGTCTATGTCATTGATGTCGAAGATTGGAGGCATTCTTTGATTGACTATCTTGAGCATCATAGACTTCCTGATGACCCAAAAGTGAGATCGGATATCAAGCTATGAGCCCCAAGTTTCTTCTATTACAAAGAAACTCTCTACCGACGATCATTCGATGGGTTACTCCTTCGATGTTTGGGGAAAGAAGAAGCAGTTAAGGCCATGTAAGAAGTTCACTCAGGCATTTGTGGAGCCCACCAATCTGGTCCTAAGTTGCACTTCTAAGTGCGGCAGATGGGTTACTATTGGCCCACAATGGTCAAAGATTGCATGGAGTTTGCACAAAAATGTCAAGCTTGTCAATTCCACGTGAACTTCATCCATCAACCGCCTGAGCCATTACATCCTACAATTACCTCGCACCCGTTTAATGTTTGGGGGATGGAAGTTGTGGGACCTATAACTTTGAAATCCTCCGCCAGTCAAGTGTACTTCCTGGCGGCCACAGATTCTTTCTCGAAATGGTCAGAGGCAATACCACTTAAAGAAATAAAGAAAGAGACAGTCGTGGACTTTATCAAGACTCACATCATCCAACGCTATGGTGTGCCACGTTGTATTATCACAGATAATGCCAAGTACTTCTCCAATAGTGCAATGCAAAAACTTAGCAAGAAGTATCACTTCAAGCTACACTATTTTTCGATGTACAATACTCCAGCAAATGGTTTGGCAGAGGCATTCAATAAGACGCTTTGCAACATTTTAAAGAAGATAGTCAGTAAGGCACAAAGAAACTGGCATGAGAAAATGGGCAAAGCATTGTGAGCATCTAGAACGACATATCGAACTCACAAATGCTACACCTTACTCTTTGGTGTATGGCGTCGAAGCTGTCCTACCACTAGAGAAGAAAATTCCATCTTTGAGGATCACATTACAAGAAGGTCTCACAAACGAAGAAACGATTAAGCTACGGCTTCAAGAGCTGAAAGCTCTAGATGAGAAGAGGCTTGATGCGCAACAACATTTGGAGTGCTACCAAGCTCGAATGTCGCGTTCCTTCAACAAAGGTGTCCGACCTCGATCTTTCCAAGTTGGTGAACTAGTCCTTGCTGTGCGCAGGCCTATCATCATGTCACACAAGACTGGTCCGAAATTCAAATCAAAGTGGGATAGACCTTATGTTGTTAGGGAGGTCTACACCAATGGTGTCTACAAGATTGTGGCTCAAGACGGCTTGCGAATTGGATCGATCAATGGAATGTTCTTGAAGAAATACTATGCATGAAGCAAGTGAACACTCCTAGCCTGCACGAGCATAAACTGCACAAGACACCTAAAAAATGTCCATATGTTGAGGTGAAAACCTGAAAGGGCAGTTCAACATAAAAAAAAGACGAAAAAAAAATAATAATAAAAAAATCATCATCTTCCCATAAACCCTTGAACTACATGATGACTTGATTCCTTTCTTGAAAGGGTACGTAGGCCGCTTGAGAATAACATTCTTGAGTTCAGTCACATCAAGATATAAATAAGGGTTTGTTTGCCAATAAGGTAGAACAAAATCATTATTTCAAGAAAGGTTGTTGTCAAAATAGACTTATTACAAGCTCATTGCTCATTACATGATAAGTTCTAATTGTCAAAGTTGACTTATTACAGTCACTAAAAGGGAACAAAAAGAGAAGAAAAGAACATGAACTACTGCTGATCGGTCTTTCACATCCAAGTTAGACCCTTGAAGCTGCTTCGCTGTTCTTCAAAGACTCCTTTCAACCTTTTGGCCTCCTTAAACTCCTCAGCAATCAACACCGGAGTCTCCTTGATTTGGGCTTTCTCCTTCTCTAGATCAGCGATTTTCATGTCATGAAGTAGAAGACTTGTGTCTAGTGAAGCTATTGTCTTTTCCAACACATGTAGCTAGTTCTTCAAGCTCTTCAAAGATTCAATCGCAACTTGACGTTGATCATGTTCAGCTTCGCGAAATGCGATTGACTTTGCAAGTTCAAATTATGTGAGTGTCAAGCGTTGTTCACATGTGCGTGGAGTTGTCTTCTGTAAGCATACGAGTGTTACGTCATTGTATTGAGTAGCGCTAGTCATCAAGCTCTCCACCCTGCCTCTTACTAAAGCGGGATCGATCCCATAGTATTAAAGTGCAGATACCAGCTCATCAAGCTCTTTCTTCTTGGATAGGATGGTTGTCGTTGAGTGCTTTGTTATCATGTCTTCAATTTGCTCGCAAACTTAGGTGGCAGCTTGCAGGTGGATATTGCGAAGCTTTTGGTTTGTGTCCAAGACGTTAACTCCGCTAATGGTGGCTTCAGAGAATGTCATCTTATTCACAAACTGCGGTGGATCTTCCTTTACAATCAAAGCTACACATAAGATTCATAAGTTAGAAACGGATGACATAGAGGAGGTAAGAGAGATACAGGTTCAAAAGTACCTCTATGATCAGCTTGTGGTGGTTCATCTCATTTACTGCATGCTACATCTTCAGGGATGGAACAGACTTGAAGCCCTTCGGTGGCAAAAACAGGAATTTCATTCGAACAAGCTTCATCCTCAAAAAATGGATGGCCTCTTAGCTAAAAAATCAGAAGTTCAAATCGTAAATATACATGCACATAACATCAAGAGTAACAAAGGCAGAAACATACCTCAACATAATGCGGCGACGCTACGGAGGACCTGGAACCTCACCAAATAAATTGTCAGAATCGAGAGCAAAGTCATCATTAGGGTTAAAATAAGTGGAGCCAAAGTCAGGTTCAAGCCTTCAGCGTTTAAAGTGCACATCTCCAGAGGTGCTGCAACTGTCGCTAGACCGCTTTGCTTGTTGACTATTGGAGGACTTTGAATCAGGTGATGATCAAGCGAATCCCCATGACCTTCTATAACTCGGGGTGACTCATTTGGTGGACTACTACGTGGGGGCAACATCCGGGTAGGAGGCACATCATGGGGAACTAATTTTGGATGAGATGGCGTGGTACGAGTGACGTTCTTATCTTCACTCGCTTTCATGGGCTTATGTTGCATCCTCCCCTTCGCCGTAGTTTCCTTTGGCGAAGTGTGGTTGACATTCGTCTCCTTCGTTGCATTCTCCCTTGGCGCAGTGCGAGTGATGTTTTGGCCTTCCTTCGCTCTCATAGGCTCATGTTGGGCACCTCCCTTTGTCGTAACCTCTTTCAGCATAGCGCGGGTGGTGAGCTTATCTTCTTTCGCTTTCATGGGCTCATGATGTGTCTTCCCCTTTTTTGTAATCTCCACTAGCATGGAAAGATACACCTTAGACCACCATTCAACATAGTCACGGGTCACCATGTGCTCCGTGATACTGTTCTCAAGCGGTAAAGTCACCGTGCTTCGTGTCCCACGCCTTGTAAAGCTTTTCCAATGCCAATACATCAAGGGTAATGCGTCCACACGACTGTTATTGTTCTTCTTAAGGCTAGTTAGAATGTCTTGAACATAACCGAACTGTCGACTGAATCGATGGGGGCTATAGGGTTGGACGACTCGTCGTCTATCCCGTCTAAGAGAGAGGAACCTTGCGCTCTTAAGGCGTCTTAGCTAACATGTCCATCTGCACATTGTCGCATGCAGTGAATAAGGAACGAGCTTGTGTATCGTCGAAGTGTTTTGTTGAAGATGCCTCTGAAAAATGAACCATGCCAGGCGCAAATTCATCACGAAGAGGAGCGAAGGAATGTGTGTCAAAATAGGTCGCCAGCCATGCATACACATAGTGAAAAGGTAACGTGGGTGAGCAATTCCCAGGGTCTTTGGATGCAGAAATTTCATTCAAGCCTTGGTAAATGGTAGCCAACACAGGAACCGCTAGACAAAATAAGTGTCCTTGAGACATCTGACTTGCGGCACAGAAAATACCAAGACGGATCAAACCTGTGTCATCCATAGGAAAGACAAATAAGCACAACCAGAATGCGTAAAAAGCAGCCAAGTAGGTGGTCTCTATATCCGCATCACCGACCCCTACGTCATGAAAAAGCATAAATTCCTCTTTAATTCGTTCTTGAACCTCAGGAATTTCACCCGATGGATTGAATGTATGTTGAGGAGAGTTGTTCCGGCCATTTTTGGGAGGTGGCTTCTAGTATCTATGGATTCCTTTGTACCAAAACGTGATCCACGATGCAATCTTCACCTTATGCCCTTTACTGTCTTTGCAAAGCTTGTGGTAGGCAAGGAATAGGTGATGACAAGTTACAGGAATGACCGACTCACCATTTTGGAACGTTGCCACAAATTCCTCAACCGATGGAACCACCTCATCATAAAATCATCCAATGACAGGTAAACCCCCGAGCCGTTCCAAGTCCTGGAGAGAGATAGACATTTCGCCACGAGATGTATGGAGAGTATTGGTGCTCGGGCACCAATACTCGTAGAAGGCCCGTACCACAGGCGCTACATGGTCATAGCTGAAAAGTGATGCAAAGACTGCCCGATAGAGACTGGTTTTGCGGATGAACGCTTCGTGTCGTCCCAAGATGTCTTTTAACCATTCCCAATAACAGTCTGTGTGGGAGAAAGCTCCATTGGCACGAAACCTGCCCCATCGCACAGATCCTTTTGATACACGATCGCTGAGAAGCACAAATGATGTCTGGGGGCATGTTGATCATGATGGGTAGACTTCAACATCCATACGTCTGCGCTTTGCTTCTCCTTGGTTGGTGGAAAGGTAGCCAGTCGGCGGGATTGTTGAAAAGTCCACCGCGAAAGGTGGCCTGAATTGTCATGAGGGGGAGTCTCGATGGCATCTGGCCCAATCAATGGAGGGTAGGTGCAAAAGGTGATGCATTCGCTTTGGATGTCCTCAACGTCCTCAAGGATGGTGACAGTGTCTTTCTTGAAACTCTTGAAAACTACCATCTGGAATGGTGTGCGTTTACGCGAAGCCTAAACACTTTAAGCGGTCTGTCCCACAGTCAAAATGTGGAAGAAAACTAGCGGTTAGGGGATCACGTTTTTCGAATTGCTTCCGATATACGCAAAGCCTAAACACTTTGAACGGTTCGTCCCACAGTCAAGATGTGAAAGAAACCTAATGGTTATGGGATCACGTTCTTCAACTCCTGCTCAAATTCTAAAAAATAAAAAATAAAAAAGAAAAGATGTCAGTACTTTCAAAATAATGTCAGTACAAAACAAAGCCTAAACACTTTGAACGGT
Source organism: Comarum palustre (assembly GCA_951800085.1). NCBI lineage: Eukaryota > Viridiplantae > Streptophyta > Magnoliopsida > Rosales > Rosaceae > Comarum > Comarum palustre. Next base: position 23,948,332 of record OX637584.1, on the reverse strand, counting down.
TCGTCCCATAATCAAGATGTGGAAGAAACCTAACGGTTAGGTGTTCACGTTTTCTTCAATTACCACCAAAATTATGAAAAAAAACAAATGAAATTTGTATTAATGGTTATTGTCGAGAACTAAAAGGGATAAGACAAAAAAGGAAAATAAAATGAACAGAAGAGAGAGGGGTCGCATACCGAAAGCAGTTGTAACTTGTAAGATTGACGATCTGAGGATGGGTTCACCAAGCCTGCAGTAAAGATAAAAGGAGCAAGTCTTGAAGTCAATTGAAGGAAACCCATGTTACAATCATGATCCACCTAATCATTCATGTTGTTGTCAAAAAGAAAAGAAAAAAGTAGTGGTGTCGCAGGAGATGTTACTTCCCCACGTAAAGACAAGATACAATGATTCTTTGATACGGATATAATTTCTTCAAAAGGGATGGCATGTGGACCTGATCTTCATACCTTACCTCTCTGCACAAGTCGCCCATGATTGCAGATTGACAAGAAAACCACATGATGGCAAGATTGACAAGAAAACCACATGAAGATTAACTGTGTCAGTACAGAAAATAAATGTCGTACTTAGGATGAGATTGTGTCAGAAAATAGCGATGTTGTTCGATTGGCACATGGTATTCTCTGACAAAGTCGACTGTGCTCTGAAAAAAAACATAATACACCTACAAGTTAGCTCGGTCAAGGCCAGTAAAAAAACAAAAAGTTACCAGGAAAATAAGTTTACATTGGTGGCAGCTACAGAGACTAGTGGTTTGTTAAGTCGAGATGGTGAAAGGTTCATGCTTGAGGCTCTAATTTATATTGGGTCCTAGGGTTTGCTACGTAAGTAATTTCCTACTTAGCATCAGAAAATTATGGAATGAATAAAATATTTCCCGTCATATGGCGCCAATCGATTCGATTCCTAAAAGATCAGGAATATGCTCAAATATTGCAAATCTATCAAGTAAGGAATATATCCTTAACCATTTACATTCGATAAAGTCACCGTGCTTCGTGTCTCACGCCTTGTAAAGCTTTTCCAATGCCAATACATCAAGGGTAATGCGTCCACACGACTGTTATTGTTCTTCTAAAGGCTAGTTAGAATGTTTTGAACATAACCGAACTGTCGAATGAATCGATGGGGGCTATAGGGTTGGACGACTCGTCGTCTATCCCGTCTAAGAGAGAGGAACCCTGATCGAAGACAAACAAGATATGTGTAGTATGCATGTGTAATGTCCCCATTATCATAGATCACCTTGCGTTCTGAAGGCGTCTTAGCTAACATGTCCATCTGCACATTGTCGCATGCAGTGAATAAGGAACGAGCTTGTGTATCGTCGAAGTGTTTTGTTGAAGATGCCTCTGAAAAATGAACCATGCCAGGCGCAAATTCATCACGAAGAGGAGCGAAGGAATGTGTGTCAAAATCGTCAAATCCCGACCAAAAGCAAATATTAAATGTCAATCGATAATCATATATCAATCAAGTTAAATTGATTATCTGACATTTAATCAAGTTGACGTAATACCTTATCAGTCATAATCAAGTCAATCAATAAAAACAGATTGACTTAAATATGTAAATAATTGTAATTAGACCAATCAATCAAAATTATTTAATTTAATTACACCATTAAGGAAATACGATTAAATGGTTTCTACACATTTATTTAATTTGATTTTATTTAATTTTATTTAATTTTCCGACACATTTAGAGTTTAATTCCGATTACTTTTCAGTACGTCGTAAACTTTTGTCTAACGTCTTCACGTTAGGACACACGTAGCCACATGCCTGAAAGTATTTACGGAATATTTTCCGGCACTTCACGTATTTTTCGTACAACTTTTACGATTGAATTTGACGTTTGGTTGTTTTTAAATTAATTTTTGAAAATAGATTTGGTTTTAAAATTATTTTGGAAGTGTGGTTAAATCGTGGCCGTTGATTCGATCGTCGAATCGTGGCCATTCGTTTTTCTTTAAAACCCTATCACCTTATCTCTTCTCTCCACCTCTCCTTTATATTCTTTCCCTTTCTTCTTTTCTCCCTCACTTTCCTCTTCTTCTCTTTCCTCTTCTGTTTTCTCCCGAAGCAGAAAGTCTCTCATTCCTCTTCGACAGCAGCCAGCCACCTCCCTTACCAGCGCGCGTCGACGCTCACCGCCGCCACCAGTAGCCTCGCCTTGCCCCGGCGACCTTGCCCAGGCCACCAGCGACGCCAGCGCCGCCCAGCAACGAGGAGAAGAAGGAGAAACATTGTGCAGACTAGATAGAAGCGCACCAGGTCTTCTGAAGAGCAAGGAAGCTCCCAGGCGCCACCAGGAGCCGCCTAGGAGGAAGAAGGAGGAGGCCAGCGGAGCTCCGCCGGAGGAGTTCTGCCGGAAAATTCAGGGAGGAAGCTTCAAGGTACAAAACTCCACCTTTTCTGATGATTGTGATGTTGTTGGATAGCCTAGGTTGTGTAGAAGGAGGAAAAACAGGCCAAAGGGCTCGATTTGGCCGGAAAACCGACCCTTTCCGACGACACAGTCGATCGGAGACCGGCACGGTAAAAACCAGAGTTTTTACCGTGTCAGTTTCAATTTTACAGTTTCACCTAGGGGTAGAGTTACCAAATTACCCCTGACTGTTTGAATAATTACAGTTACTGTTTTACTGTTTACTTTTACTATTTTACTGTTTACCTTTACTGTTTTACCATGTTTACTTTTACTGTTTTACCTTTAACTATTTACTGTTACTGTTTACTTATACTATTCACCGGTTGACTTTGATTGTTGACATTTACTATTCATCAGTTGACTTTGACCGTTGACCGTTGACTTTGACCGTTGACCGTTGACTTTTACTATTTCAAAGTTGACTTTTAACTTGTACCGTAGAACACATACTTTACGTTTTCGATCACTACGGTTAAACGTTTTAAAGACTTTTGATTTACAAACGTGGCAAAACGACGTAAGTACTGAATAAGAAATAATCCCGAATTCTCGCCAGTTCGAGAATCGGAGTGTCAAATAAATTAGACTCTAATGTCGGAAAGATAAACATAAAATGTTTATCAAGTCATAATCGTAGATAGTAGATCCTCGAATTACATATACCTGACTGTCATTGTTATCTCACCCACAAACTCAGGAGCACATCGACGTTGGATTCAGGAGGACCAAGAGTTGGAGCGCAGCCAGCTGTATTATCATACCAGGTAGTAGGGGGGCACGCCCAATGTGTCACACCCCGAATCTTTTAAAGTTATCTTATGTGACACCCCGTACCCAAAAGTTACCTTTCACAGAGATTCACGAGTTACTGAGGACTTTTAATTGCGATCGGTAATTCGATAAGTTATCGCTCGAGTTAATTTTCGAGTTTTTAAAAGTACTCCAAATACCTGAATTGATGACTCGATGTGGTAGTATGTGTCGACACGACTCTCCTGGTATTTTCGGAATATTTTTCGGAGCTTCGGTTTATTTTCTATGAATTTTCGAAGTTTCCGGTAACTTTTAATTATCAATCCGGTAAATCAGTTTTACCATTTTATCTTTTACTTTTCACCTTCTTTTGATCTGGACCGTTGGATCTTTCAAGATTGAATCTGGGCCGTTGAATTGGCTATAAATAGAGGAAGAGAGGGTTGACCCGAGTCAAACCCAACTCGGGCGTTGACCCGAGCCAATTTCTCTCTCTCTCTCTCTCCGTTTCAGTCCTCAGCTCCGCCGCCCATCACAGCCGCGTCCGGCCAACCCGCGCCGGCGCACCACCCTCGAAATACTCCCCTCACTCTCCTCTCCAAAACCCCCTTACCAATTCATTCCGGTATCCACTGTGGAAGAGGATTGGCCGAGTGGAGATGCGTCGGTGTTCACCGGTTTTTGGCGAGCTCAGGCGACGGCGAGGGCAGCATGAGGTAGGTTTCTTGATCTCCTCGATGTGTTCTACAAGCTCATGTGTTCAGTTTCTTCATTTGGTGACATCTTGAAATCTCTGGTTTAAGGCAGTGAGTTTCTCCGCCGAGATTGGTTGCTCCGGCGGCGGTTTTCTGAAGATTCTGGGCTGCCTTTCGAGCTCCAGAAGGCCTAGGCAGCTGGTTCTGGAGTTAAAGAGGAAGGGAGAAGAATGGTTGAAGGACTGAGGAAGTCACCTTGACACTGCTGGGTGCAGAGGTCACCCTAGGCAGAGAGATAGAGGTGAGACGAGGTAAAGAACTCATTCTTGGTTTTGATTTTGGTATTGGAGTTGTTACTGTTGTTGGGATGATAATTTGATGTTGTTTTTGTTGTCTTGTTGTCGATAACATGGTGACGAAGAAAACGAGGAAACTCTGGCGAAATTCCGGCAAGTTATCGGGATCCGGCGAAGATTCCGGTGACGCCGTAAACCGGCTGAATGCCGAAGAGGTAGGAGTTGATTCTTTCAATAACCTAATTGTCGTAAAGTTTCCGTAAATTAAAGAATTGGATTAATTACGGTTAATTGGACAAAAGAAGGAAGTTCTATCTTGGGAAACTTCCCATTTAAGAAACTTTCTATTTATGGAAAGTGAATATTTAGGAAATGAATTAAATGAAGGTGAAATTCAATAGTAAAGGATTTGGGTAAATAAGGGAAGCTTGGAGTAAAAGATTGTATGACTACCCAGGTTGTTGTGAATGAGTTGGGTAAATTTATTATTAGATTTATCGACTCACAATTAGTAATTTGGTTTAAGCCGTGGTTTGGATGTGCATAGTAATTCCACAAAATTATTATGCGATGACCTAACTTCAAATGAAATAGTAAGGAAAGTCGATACGCTGAGATTACGAAGTCAGAAACCAAACTTCGAGTCGATAACCGGAAATAAGTGTGATGTTGAAAAACTGTTAAAAAGAAAGGAATTTGGTCAACACGTGGTCAAATAGGATTCCTGGTCAAACTAGGAAAAGACCAAGTCAACTGTGAACGACTAATATGATGATTTGTTGTACAGTCTCTGGTCGGACGTGAGACGGGCTCGACTACGCGGGTAGTTCGAGGGTTTCGCTCGAGGAGCTTTCCGAGCGGAAAGGTCGCAATAGTACTGTGAGTGGACATATTATTTTAAATAAAGGCATGACTTAATTATTGAGTTAATTGCATGGTTTTTATGATTGTTTTCGAGAATTATATCCTTCTCGGGTTCTTGAACGTTTTTATTTGGATAAAGTTTAGCGGGAACCTCGGTTAAAGATTTTTACTATTGTTTGAGATATTGACACTTATGCGTGAACGTATTTACATTATTACTCAATTTTCTATTTCTTCCGAAAATGGTTATAGACGGTGATGGCCGTCCTTCGAATGGAATTGAACCCGAGACTTCGTTGGAAATCGGATTTATGCATATATGACAAGGAATTGTTTTACTTATTTGTTTTGGGAAGAGAATTTGATTAATGTATTGTTATGAATTTTTATTTTAAGGGTTGACCAATGAATATGCTAGCTAGAGTAGCGTGAGGGCGCTACTAGAGCTCTTAGCTCCGACCCTAGCCTGAGAGGTCAGGCAAACTACGTAGTGCACTATGAGGGTTGACCATTTTCACTTTATCTAGAGCTCTTAGCTCCGACCCTGGTCTGAGAGGACAGACAAACCTGAGAGGTCAGGTTGATATTATAAGGGTTGACCGTTATCACTTTATCTAGAGCTCTTAGCTCCGACCCTGGTCTGAGAGGACAGACAAACCTGAGAGGTCAGGTTGATATTATAAGGGTTGACCGTTATCACTTTATCTAGAGCTCTTAGCTCCGACCCTGGTCTGAGAGGACAGACAAGCCTGAGAGGTCAGGTTGATATTTCAAGGGTTGACCGTATTATTTTATATAGCTAGCATAGAGTAGCGTGAGGGCGCTACTAGAGCTCTTAGCTCCGACCCTAGTCTGAGAGGTCAGACTTATTATGTTTGTGAACATTTCTCTTCCCATATTCCTTACTGGTTTATCTTACTGGTTTATCTTACCATGCAGTTGTGGAACATTTAGTAATTGTGGGCATGCATAAATGTTCTTTAAATCATTAAAGTTTTGGGAGAGCATTAAAGGAAATAGAGTTTTTATATTTGATTTTCGTCCACTCACTCTAACAGTTTTTAAATGTTTCTCCCCTGGGCCTTTCGTTTTTAAATGCCCAGTGATGCAGGGTTCTTGAGAGGAGGTTGAGCGCGTACGAGAGTCGAGGCATAGTCGATCATTCCGTTGCTGCTTGAAATTCTTTGGGGTAATCATCTATATAGACTGCTCTGACTAACCCGGTTTAGTTAGTTTAGAAGGAAGGGTTGGCCATTTCAAGGGGGTTTCGGTAAGAAGTTCCCTTGAGGTGGTCCCCGCAGGATTTACTTCGGGTTAAAGGGGTTTAACCCGGGGTGGGTCCTGACACAATGGGTGAGCCAAAACCCTCTTGGGTCGGTGGCTCTTTCTCTTTACTTATATATATAAAAGTACAGTTGCATTATTTTAAGCGTGACCACACGCTTCTTATAGCAATTGGTGTGCGTGTGTGAGTTTGGATAAAAAAGTAGTACCGTTGTCCTGATTTCCGGTGCTTGGCCTGAGAGTGACGGGACCTAGTATATAGCACTCCCGCGGTGTTGATGACCGTGAACCTCCGGAGGGGCAATGCCCTGTTTATTTTAATTATCCCGCTTACGCTCGCCTCGTACAGAGTTAAGCGTGACGTAAGTGCGGTGTGCTGTCAGTTGAGCGTTAGCTGTAAATGGACGCTCTCGCTACTACGCGCACTCGGGCGCATAGGTAGTTGGCCCTGGTTTGCAGTGAAGACAAACCCGGGATTTCGGCCGCGTGGATCCAGAAAGTTCTTTCATGTGTGGTTAATATGTTTTACCGAGCTTTGTGTGCGTGGCTTTTGCATTTATAATTTCACATGCTCTTCATGTATACTTACGAATACCTACATATATAAGTTATATATTTTCTCATGGGTTTTAAACCCTGACTTGGTTGGCTTTTGCCCCATTTGGGTTAGCGAGGACGAGTTGCTCACCTCTACATCTTTTAAGGTCTTCAACACCAATCTCTAGAGGAGCTGGACTAGGAGCTCATGGAGCGTCGTCGGTCATCGTGCACTTCCGCTTTCGAGGGCACCCATTCTGGTGTGGACTCCACATCATGTGATTTCCGTATTTGATGTTTTGATAATCTGTTGAATACTTTGAGACATTATTCGGGCTCGTTGTTCCGAGACTTTTCCTTGTATTATTTTCGTCTCGGGTATTTTCCATTATTATCTTCCGCTTGTAAAACATTTGTATGCTACTCTGTGCATTTGTCATTTCGTATTTGACATTCATATCATTTGTGTGTTGATTATTCATTTATAGTCTTGTAGTTTCGGTCCGGAGGGTTATTAATACGTCAAATGACGTATTGATTACTCGCTAGATCGGGATTACGGCGGTTACCGTCGTGTTCCGGGGCCAGGAATAGTCCCCGGGATGCGACAGTAATTACTTGGTATCAGAGCATCGTTTTGGTACCTTCCATGTCATTGATGCACGACCAGTTTATTTCTTCGAGTCGTATACTTCGAGTTATTAGTGTGCAATGCAGACGTCATTGCATGATCTCATGATTTATTCCTTCATACGGAAATCAAAAGTTCATTCATGTTCCAGTAGTTGACATCCTCATTATCTTTATTTACTGGACAGTGATTCGGTGACCAATCCTTGTTTCTTTTCAGAGTCAGTCATGATGTCACCTCGCCGCGAGATGGATGAGGTTACACGAGCGTTCCGTGCCTTGGGAAATGTTCCACCTCCTACTCCGCAGGACTTAGAGCTAGAGAGGAGGTCTAGCTGTTTATCGAGCTTTCTGAAAGTTACGTCACCTAACTTTACTGGCCTTACAGAGGCTGTTGATGCTGAGATCTAGCTGAAGCACATCAAGAAGCTACAGAGGACAGTCAATACCCATGCCGAGTATCGAGTTGCCTTCGCAGTCCACTGCCTCACTAGAGAGACTGACAGTTGGTGGGAGACCATTGCGGACCGCCATGATGCTGATCAGATGTCTTGGGAGCAGTTTGAGGAGCTTCACATTCTTTTATTGCCACTTGGTTTGCGGATGCATTGGGACTAGAGTCTGAGTCCACGGGTAGTACATACTGTTTCAGCTCTGCCCTTGGAAAGGGGGCAGCTACAGATAGGATCTTTCGTAAGTGTCAGCTGCTGGTTAAAGAAGGAAAGTTGCTAGCAGATGTTTACCCGTTAGACATTGATGGATATGATTTGATACTTGGAATGGATTGGTTGGAGAAGTATCGAGCTCTCATTGACTGTGAAAAGAGGACAGTCACAGTGAGGACCCCAGGCAAGGATAAAGTTATGGTGCTCAGGATGGATGAGCGACTCACACAGCCGAGTCCACTCCTGCGACCATGTTTCCGTGGGAGGAGGACTTTGACTTGCTACAGTATTGTGAGATCAACAAAGAAGACAGGTGGATCCAGTGGTGACAGATATATTCCGGTAGTTGATGAGTATCCCGGAGTGTTTCCTGAAGATTTACCAGGTTTACCGCCACATCGTGAGGTAGAGTTTCGGATCGACTTGGTCCTAGGAGCCACACCGATTTCGATTCCACCTTACCGTATGGCACCAGCAGAATTGCAAGAGTTGAAGCTTCAGTTGGAAGATCTTATGAGCAAGGGTTTTATCAGGCATAGTTCATCACCGTGGGGAGCACCGGTGTTGTTTGCCAGAAAACATGATGGGACCCTTCGACTCTGTATAGATTATCGGAAGTTGAACAGTGTCACTGTGAAGAATAAGTATCCACTTCCGAGAATTGATGATTTGTTCGATCAGCTTGCAGGAGCTCAGTTCTTTTCTAAGATCGATCTGAGGTCTGGTTATCATCAGCTTCGAGTACAAGATGGTGACATAGAGAAGACAGCTTTCCGTACACGGTACGGGCACTTCAAGTTCCTTGTCATGTCATTCGGATTGACGAATGCCCCCGCAGCTTTCATGGATCTCATGAACAGAGTCTTCCGGCCTTATCTAGATCAGTTTGTGATCGTGTTCATCGATGACATCTTAGTCTACTTCAAGACACAAGCAGAGCATGAGTATCATCTTCGCACCATTCTACAGACCTTGTGGAATCACTAGCTTTTCATGAAAAAGTCAAAATGCGAGTTTTGGCTTTCCGAGGTGCAGTTTCTTGGACATGTAGTCTCAGCTTCAGGCTTGTCAGTGGATCCCGTGAAGATCGAGGCAGTTCTAGATTGGGAACGTCCTCGTAATGTTACAGAAGTGAGGAGTTTTCTTGGCCTAGCTGGATACTACCGCCGTTTTGTACAGGACTTCTCAAAGATTGCCACGCCACTAACCAACTTGACAAAGAAAGGAGTCAAGTTTGAATGGAGTGACGCGTGTGAAGAGGCCTTTGCAGAGTTGAAGAACCGTTTGACTACCGCCCCAGTCCTCGTTCTCCCCAACGGTGTAGATCCGTACCAAGTGTATACGGACGCTTCAGGGACTAGTTTGGGTTGTGTGCTCATGCAGAATGGCGGAGTTGTTTGTTATGGCTCCAGACAGTTGAAGCCACATGAGAAGAATTATCCGACTCATGATTTGGAGTTGGCAGCTGTTGTACATGCTTTGAAGATCTGGAGGTGTTATCTCTACGGAGCCACCTTCGAGATCTATACGGATCGCAAGAGTCTACAGTACATCTTCACTCAACGTGATCTTAATCTACGGCAGCGGAGATGGATGGAGTATCTTACAGATTATGAGTTCACTCTACGATACCATCCAGGCAAAGAAAATGTTGTTGCCGATGCCTTGAGCAGGAAGCCGAGGTATGAGCTTGCGAGTATTTTTCTCTCTCGCATGGAGGCTTTGGAGACGCTGGAGGATTATGATTTGGATGTGCGGTTCGGGGATTCTCATGGATTCTTGGCTAGTGTGTCATTCAGGCCCCACATCTTACAGCAGGTGGGAGAGTACCAGTGGAATGATCCAGAGAGTCACTTGCTTCGAGCCCAGGTTTACTCAGGTGAAGCCGATAGCAAGTGGAGCGTCAGTGATGATGGACTTATCAGGTATAAGGGACGTGCCTTTGTCAGTACGTCGTAAACTTTTGTCTAACGTCTTCACGTTAGGACACACGTCGCCACATGCGTGAAAGTATTTACGGAATATTTTCCGACACTTCACGTATTTTTCGTACAACTTTTACGATTGAATTTGACGTTTGGTTGTTTTTAAATTAATTTTTGAAAATAGATTTGGTTTTAAAATTATTTTGAAAGTGTGGTTAAATCGTGGCCGTTGATTCGATCGTCGAATCGTGGCCATTTGTTTTTCTTTAAAACCCTATCACCTTATCTCTTCTCTCCACCTCTCCTTTATATTCTTTCCCTTTCTTCTTTTCTCCCTCACTTTCCTCTTCTTCTCTTTCCTCTTCTGTTTTCTCCCGAAGCGGAAAGTCTCTCCTTCCTCTTCGACAGCAGCCAGCCACCTCCCTCACCAGCGCGCGTCGACGCTCACCGCTGCCACCAGTCGCCTCGCCTTGCCCCGGCGACCTTGCCCAGGCCACCAGCGACGCCAGCGCCGCCCATAAACGAGGAGAAGAAGGAGAAACACTGTGCAGACTAGATCGAAGCGCACCAGGTCTTCTGAAGAGCTAGGAAGCTCCCAGGCGTCACCAGGAGCCGCCCAGGAGCAAGGAGGAAGAAGGAGGAGGTCAGCGGAGCTCCGCCGGAAAAACCAGGGAGGAAGCTTCAAGGTACAAAACTCCACCTTTTCTGATGATTGTGATGTTGTTGGATAGACTAGGTTGTGTAGAAGGAGAAAAAACAGGCCAAAAGGCTCGATTTGGCCGGAAAACCGACCATTTCCGGCGACACAGTCGATCGGAGACCGGCACGGTAAAAACCAGAGTTTTTAGCGTGTCAGTTTCACTTTTACAGTTTCACCTAGAGGTAGAGTTACCAAATTACCCCTAAATGTTTGAATAATTACAGTTACTGTTTTAATGTTTACTTTTACTATTTTACTGTTTACCTTTACTGTTTTACCTTTAACTATTTACTGTTATTGTTTAATGTTGACATTTACTATTCACCGGTTGACTTTGACTATTCACCGGTTGACTTTGACCGTTGACTTTTACTATTCACCGGTTGACTTTACTGTTGACCGTTGTCTTTTACTATTTCAAAGTTGACTTTTAACTTGTATCGTAGAACACCTACTTTAGGTTTTTGATCACTACGGTTAAACGTTTTAAAGACTTTTGATTTACAAACGTGGCAAAACGACGTAAGTACTGAATAAGAAATAATCCCGAATTCTCGTCGGTTCGAGAATCAGAGTGTCAAATAAATTAGACTCTAATGTTGGAAAGATAAACAGAAAATGTTTATCAAGTCATAATCGTAGATAGTAGATCCTCGAATTACATATACCTAACTGTCATTGTTATCTCACCCACAGACTCATGAGCACATCGACGTTGGCTTCAGGAGGACCAGGAGTTGGAGCGCAGCCAGCTGTATTATCATACCAGGTAGTAGGGGGCACGCCCAATGGGTGAGCCAAAACCCTCTTGGGTCGGTGGCTCTTTCTCTTTACTTATATATATATATATATATATATAAAAGTACAGTTGCATTATTTTAAGCTTGACCACACGCTTCTTATAGCAATTGGTGTGCGTGTGTGAGTTTGGATCAAAAAGTAGTACCGTTGTCTTGATTTCCGGTGCTTGGCCTGAGAGTGACGGGACCTAGTATATAGCACTCCCGCGGTGTCGATGACCGTGAACCTCCGGAGGGGCAATGCCCTGTTTATTTTAATTATCCCGCTTACGCTCGCCTCGTACAGAGTTAAGCGTGACGTAAGTGCGGTGTGCTGTCAGTTGGGCGTTAGCTGTAAATGGACGCTCTCACTACTACGCGCACTCGGGCGCATAGGTAGTTGGCCCCGGTTTGCAGTGAAGACAAACCCGGGATTTCGGCCGCGTGGATCCAGAAAGTTCTTTCATATGTGGTTAATATGTTTTACCGAGCTTTGTGTGCGTGACTTTTGCATTTATAATTTCACATGCTCTTCACGTATACTTATGAATACCTACATATATAAGTTATACGTTTTCTCATGGGTTTTAAACCCTGACTTGATTGGCTTTGGCCCCATTTGGGTTAGCGAGGACGAGTTGCTCACCTCTACATCTTTTCAGGTCTTCAGCACCCATCTCTAGAGGAGCTGGACTAGGAGCTCGTGGAGCGTCGTCGGTCATCGTGCACTTCCGCTTTCGAGGGCACCCATTCTGGTGTGGACTCCATATCATGTGATTTCCGTATTTGATGTTTTGATAATCTGTTGAATACTTTGAGACATTATTCGGGCTCATTGTTCCGAGACTTTTCCTTGTATTATTTTCGCCTCGGGTATTTTCCATTGTTATCTTCCGCTTGTAAAACATTTGTATGTTACTCTGTGCATTTGTCATTTCGTATTTCACATTCATATCATTTGTGTGTTGATTATTCATTTATAGCCTTGTAGTTTCGGTCTGGAGGGTTATTAATACGTCAAATGACGTATTGATTACTCGCTAGATTGGGATTATCGCGGTTACCGTCGTGTTCCGGGGTAGGGAATAGTCCCCGGGATGCGACACTTTCGAAGAACAACCAAGCTCCTAAATAGCCAGTTCCTCACAAAATCCAAACACTCATCACGTGATCAATTCTTGTGACTACGTTTCCACCTCAAGAACAAATGTCTTGTCACCTTTGAGTCAAATCTAAATTCGGTGATAGAATCAGAGGATTTCACAAAGATTTGTAACCCGCAAATTCATCAATAAAATTATATTATTTTGTACACGTGTTGTTTTTTCTTTTACGCAGATAAATTCGTGTTTACAATGTTATTTTCTTATGTCTTCAGCCGATCAGCACGGCACCATGACAAACCCATATCGACAACTCCACCTCGAGCTTCGCCACTGGCCACAGCCCGGCCTCCGAGCGCGCGTCCCCAAAGCTCAGATCGAACCTCCCACCGCCCCGGCTCCCCTCACCATACCAACGCCGCCACACAACACCGACAGGTGACCCGGTGCCAGCAAGCCGAACCTTAGCCCCATGCACCGCCCAGCCTGCACCTGTCTGGCCTCAGCTTTTCCCCAGCTTCGCTTTCTTTCTCTCAAGTTCCTCACAAATTTTCACAGCACCAAAATCATCATGGAGGAAAACCATGCTTCCACTCTCGAATCAATCTCCAATGGAGACTGTGAGGTTTTCGCATAGTACAATTCCAGCAGCACCCGTACCAACAGTGGCCATTGTTGGCAGAATGTGACCTATCAGAAGTGCCAGAGGAACAAAGCGGCGGAATCTGTCAATAATCACAACAGGCTCGTCCCCGACGCTTTGATCTCCAGTGGCGACAACGTTTTTCGAGGCGTGGAGAAGGAGGCCGAAGAGCGAGGTCGGAGGGATGTTCCGGTAAAATTTTGAATCATTGAAGCACCGGTCAGATCGGCAAAGGAAACAGATGAAAGAGTCATAAAAACATGCATCACATTGCTTTATTTGTGTAGTTGATTGACACCAACGAGCATTAATCTTCAGCCTCGACAAAATGTCGGCCCCATTGGCGTTGTTTCGGCGAGATCGAAGCACCGGTCTAACGATGAGTATGGTGACGACAGCGATGACGAGGCTGTGCCGCAGAATGCTCAGCCTGAGGAGGAGAAGATGCTGAAGCCGAAGAAATTGAAGAAGCCTAAGGTCACTGTGGCCGAAGTGGCGACGAAGATCGACGTGAACATCTCGCGGCGTTACTGATCAAACTTCCGGTGAGTTGTGTGTGTTCATTCTAATCTGACATTTCGTTTCTGATGCGGTTTGTGATGTAGTTTGATTTAGATTTGAATTTTAACTTGAATCAATTCGACTATTTTGTATAGGAATTCGAGGAGGAGCATGTACAGGTGACGATGTTCGCAGACTTTTTCTCCAAGGCATTCAAACCAATGACTTCCGCACAGTTTCCATGGATCAAGATGTTCAAAAAGTCAGCTTTGGTGAAGATTGCCTATGTGAGTTTTTGAAATCAGCTCTGTAGAAACAAGCAGAGTAGAATCATTTCTGGGTTTTTATGTTCTCATCTCTGGGTTTGCAACTTACCAGTTGAAACTTCCGATACGATTTTGATATGTGAAAAAGATGAGATATGAAAGTTAATAATGAAACAAAGTTGAGACACTATTTTAACAATTTTCTTTATTTCTAATTGGTATATTTATTTATTTTTATAATTTTTTTAAATCCCTACTGGACCCTAAATGGTTTAGGGTTTAAAGCACTGAATTAATTAAATAAAGTTGAAATAAAACTAATTAAATGAAAAATGGCAAGGAAATCCAAAAGTTTCGGTGACCAAACTTGATTTGTATATATTCTCTCAATTTGATAAGAGATGTTATTGTTGTCGGTCGTTCCTTGATTGATTAAAATGCTTAATTAATAATTTTAAAATTACGTGTTCAAACCTTACAATATATTTTTTAATAAAATATATTTAAAAAAAGATGTCATTGTAACTGCAATTTTGTATTTAAATCAAATTCCATTTCACAAGTAAAAGAGAGAAAATGTGAAACTTAGGGCAGGCCTACTTATCAATTAGCATTAGATGTTTTATGTGGAGCTATAGCTAGCGTGGGTACTGTTACATATGAAAATAGTGCATATATGCACTCCATACAATAACATTATCTAGCTTGGCTGCCACACCGAATCCTACTGATATTATCTAGCTTGGCAGCCACCAAATCCTACTGATATCCCTCCCATGTTTACGGATGGCCGATGAGAAGCGATGAACCTGGTACGTACCAACGAGATATGATCGGAATGATCCATTATTACCTTACCTAAAAGAGCTAGGGTGTTGAGATTTCTACTAGATAGTGTACGTGCTTCTCATCAAAGCTAGCTCTGGTGGGATAAATTATCCATCCGGGACAGAGCGGTGATGGCCATGTTGGCCGGGTTTCACAACGTACTGTAGCTAATGAAGAGCGCGCCAGGATGATTAGAATGATGAGGTCTAGTACATATATATCCCGGCATATTTCAACACTGTGAGGACCGATGACGACCTCATCGGTCGAATTCATGCATGTCCTCCAATATGCGTACATATACAAGCGCACTGTAATTCAAGTTTGCGTCTTGAGCTTAATTGATTCAAGTTTCCAGTTCTTAATCGATCAACCCAAATGATATATCATATCCGCTCCAATAACAATATCTACCAGCTTAGACTATCTCTCACTATAGGTTAAAAAACTAAATTTAGCTTACAACTACTCTTATCACAGGCCAAATCACAATTTCATAGATAAAAAATTGAGTCTAAGTAAAATAGTAAGCCAAATTTAGCCACACCTTCCGTAAGGTAAAACTAAATTTTTGTTTATTCAGATTTATTTATTTTTTCAGATTTGCCCTTCCGACTACAATTTATTTCATTTTGTATCCTATTTAAATATCAATTAAATTTGTATAACTCCTCACAACTACATAAGTAAAAACTCGTTTCTATCAATTTTTTCACCATTACGAAGATTTCAACAAGATTTTTCATATGAACTCCATATCGAATATATTTAGATAAAATCATATTTATGATTAATTATTGAATTTAAGAAAAGACATAGCAAAATGGTTACATACTTAAAATATAACAACATAAAATTCTATACTTAACAAACTTACAACATAATGAAATAACAAACATAAAATGCTAGACTTATTATAAAAACTCATATTATTTTAACCGTCAACAATAATTCGCCACTCCACCGCTTTCGTTATGGGGATTTTCCTTGTCCATCACTTGTTCTGGTACCTCCGCTTACATTTCGTTTTATATTTTTATCATCATAGATTTCGTGAGGAATAAGATCTATGTTCATCTCAATAATTGTAGTTACAATTTTTTTAATATTATATATATATATATATATATATATATATTGTTGATGCAAAATCTCGTTGTACACTTTAGTCGACTGGTGATCCGTTGAAATCCGACATGGATCGTTGTGGGGACTAGCGTTCAAGGGTGCGGATTGTTGATGCAAAATCTCGTTGTACACTTTAGTCGACTGGTCCTCCGTTGAAATCCGACGTGGATCGTTGTGGGAACTAGCGTTCAAGGGTGGGGGGTTCATCTCTTCTTGTGATGCTGACCGACTTCGTTTTATGATCGTTAGCTTGAGGAATTTGATTGGTATACACTACCAGTATAAACATTATAGCCGACGAAAAAAAAACAGGCCGACGAAATTTTTTTCGTCGGCTAACGTTCACTTTCGCCGACGAAAAAAAAATCGTCGGCTAAGTTAATTTTTCGTCTGCTTAAGTAGATTTATAGGCAGCGAATTTTTTTTTCGTTGGCTAAAATAAATTTTTCGTTGCCTATAGTCTGTAAACTATAGTCGAGGAAATTTAAAAGTTTAGCCGACGAAATATATAATTTCGTCGGCTAAAAGTCCTTATATTTCCAGATCTAGACAACAGCTCATTTGAAAAAAAAACAGGAGAAAAAGTTTGGTTGTTATCGAAATTGTTGGGTGTCGTCAAAATCTGTCCAAAATTAGTTTGTGGAGCTATATATAGGTACGTATATGTGTATATATCTTGATTTTGAGTTGATTTAAGAGTTTTATTTGAGTTATATATATTGATTTTGAGTTTTAATTTGAGTTGAATTATTGGATTTTGAGTGTGATTGAGTTGATCGATTTTTATTTGATAATATATATGAAGTTGTTGTTATTAATAAGTAGTAGTAGATATAGATATATATATATATATATATATATATATATATATATATGGGAGCCCTTCTAGTGAGGACCTCTAAGTTGAGGACTAGTTGAGGACTTTTCGGTTTATCCCGCTTTTCGATCTTATATCCACATCTTAACCGTTCATTTTATAAATATTTATGAGTAGATCATTTCTGCAAATTTTCAACTAAATTGAAAATTGTTAAGACATTCATAAGTGTGATTTACCAATTATGAACTTGAACGGTTCATGTTTAACAGATTTGGTTCGTCCATTGATTTGATCTAAAACTAGTACTTAACGATCACCAATTTGGCTAAAAATTTGTATGATTGATCTACTTATATAAATCTACAACTTCAACGGTTAAGATGTCAAATTTTGATCAAAAAGTTAGTCTAATAAGTAATTAATTGAAAAGTCCTTAACTAGTCCTCAACTTAGAGGTCCTCATTAGAATAGCTCCCATATATATATATATATATATATATATATATATATATATATATTAATTTAATTATAATATTGTGTTGATGCATAGTATGAATTAATTAATATGTTGATTATGATTGATGTTAATTGATATATAATATTGTTATATAATTAGTAATTAGTATAGATATGCATGTATGTATATATATATATGTGTGTTAATTATTAATTTGTTATTAATTAATTGTACGGTAACTGTAGATAGAATACTGAATGACTGAATGATTTGAAAATTTAATTAATTAATTAGAGTTTATATATATATATATATATTGTTATCTTTTTCAGGATATGGATAAGAGTTGTATTTCGCTTCCAAAATGAGACAAAAGATATGGTAAATGAGTTATTAGTTTTATTGAATATGTGATGGATAATGGTCACGGTAATACAATTTACTATTTTCCGTACACTAAATGTCAGTGTCGCAGCGATATGCATCGATTTGCAATTGATAAGGTTTGGCAGCACCTGAAGAGTAATGAGTTTTAGGAGAAGTACACATGTTGGATATATCACGGTGAAACATCATCAGGGGGTCCGCATGATCATGGGCAATTTTCTGAGATGGACAGTACATCCAACGATCCAACAACTGCCTTCATCAACGATATGTTTCCTTATGAGAGCTGTGTATGCTCTGAAAGACCATATATGCCTGGGCCGGTGCAGCCATTCTCTAGAGTTGTCAACACTGCTGGTATTGACAAGTACAACAAACTACTTGTTTTCCAACAGACTCTGTGTACCCTGGTTGTCAGTAGACGGTTCTTGAAAGTGTGATGGAAGTTATGAAGATTAAAGTTGAGACAAAATCGACCGTGAAGACTGTTGGTGATTATCTAAAATACACTACTTCGATGTTGCCCCACGATCATCGTCTTCCTACCACTCATCATAAGGTCTGATGTATCTTGAAAGATCTTGGGCTTTCCTACATCAAGATCCATGCATGCAAACATGACTGTGTTCTCTTCTGGGGTAAAGATCCAGAAGGGAATGACCTTGATGACCTTGACGCATGTCCAGTATGTCAGAGTGACAGGTATAAGCTGACTCTTGTAGGCAATAGGAAACCTGTGAAGGTACTTCTGTATTTCCCATTGAGAGATAGGCTAGAGCGGTTGTACATGTCATCACACACTGCCAAAGCTATGAGATGCCATGCTGATAGGGAATTGCATGGCAAAGATACTCTTATACACCCTGCTGACGGGGAGACTTGGAAGCATATAGACTGTGAGTTTCCTCATTTTACGTCAGAGGTCCGAAATGTGAGGCTCGGGCTCTCATCTGACGGGTTCAATCCTTTTGGCAACATGAGTCTTCAATACAGTGTATGACCGGTGATTTTGGTCCTCTGGGCGTGCTCTTACGATGCACACGGGTGCGCGCTGACGTGCATACTGAGCATGGGCACTGGGCGTGCTCTTACGGTGCACACGAGTGCGCCACAGTGCACACGGGTACGCGCTGATGTGCATACTAAGCGTGGGCGCTGGGCATGCTCTTAAGGTGCACACGAGTGCGCGTTGACTTGCGTACTGAGCATGGGCGCTGGGCGTGCGCTTAAGGTGCACACATGTGCGCTGCGTTTCATACGGGTGCGCGCTGACGTGCGTACTGAGCGTGGGCGCTGGGCGTGCGCTTGCGGTACACACGGGTGCGCACTGAGGTTGAGCCTCATGAGTTGGTTTAGTTAGAGTAGCGAATAAACTCAAGCAGCTGTTGATTGTTGAACCTCCTCTGTGTCCTCTTCTTCGGGTTCCGTTGACGTCATACGTGTAAATTGGTGGAGTTGTTCCTTGTAGCGAGTCTATCTTCGCCTTTCGGCTAGTTGGACTATTTCTATTGGTTTTGGTCGTCTATGTTCGGTGATTGAAGTATGTCGCGATGACTATGTGTCGAGTTGACGCAACACAAGCAATCAAAGGATTACAAGCGTAATCCTAATAGAACAAGGATCTGGAATCCACCAGAAAATATGAGAGAAACCTCAATATTATTGATAAACCATCAAAAACTAATGAGAGTCTGCCACAAAAGTTGTTTAAATACTAGCTAACAAACCCTAGGGCTGAACCAAACGACCAACTAAGCCCACAAGGTTAAAATATAACCCAAACAAAGTCAACTGAAGTTAAAAGGAAAGTTTAAACTAGTACAAATATTAAACCCTAAACCCTAAATCAATGACAATGCCTATGTAATTGATCTGCCGGAAACCATGGGGATCTCTAAAACTTTCAATGTAGCTGATCTGCATGAATTCAAGGATGATGATGACCTTTATCCAGGTGATAACTCGGGATCGAGTTCTCCTGAAGTGTTGACGGTCTGCCAAGAGCCCAAGATGGTATTACGGACCTTTGGCATTGCTTGGACTCCAAATTGGCATATCCCTGCTACGTCCACCTTTCTTTCTTGCCATTTCCTCTTTGATGTATTCTGCCAATTGCTCTACATCAGTCCCCTCCACTTCAGAAGAACTCGACCCCGAGTTATCACCTGGATAAAGGTCATCATCATCCTTGAATTCATGCAGATCAGCTACATTGAAAGTTTTAGAGATCCCCATGGTTTCCGACAGATCAATAACATAGGCATTGTCATTGATTCGCTTGAGCACCTTATATGGACCATATTTCCGTGGCTGCAGCTTGTTATACTTCCCCACCGGAAATCTCTCTTTTCTTAAAAACACCATCACATAATCTCCTTCTTGAAAGACTTTAGAGCGCCTACGCTTGTCAGCTGCTGTCTTAAACTTTGAATTAGTCTCCTCAAGTTTCTTCGACACTTCATCCCATACATCTATCGTCTCTTTAGCCATGCTTTCAGCAGCAACACTTACGCCATATCCCCTTGGAAGCTTCACTAGATCTACTACATGACTAGAGACAGCAGTGTAAACCACAGAAAATGGTGATCTTCCAATAGAGCTATGGAAAGCGCTATTGTAAGCAAACTCAGCCTGAGGTAAAGCATAGTCCTATTGCTTCGGCTTATCTCCACAAATACTTCGAACCATGTTTCCAAGAGTTCTATTTGTCACTTCTGTTTGCCCATCAGTTTGAGGGTGAGCTGTACTACTACGATTCAAAGTAGTCCCAAACATTCTCCATAAAGTAATCCAAAAGTGACTCAAGAACCTCGTATCACGATCAGATGTGATAGACTTGGGCACCCCATGTAAACGAACAACCTCCCTAAAAAACAGTCTCGCTATATTAGAAGCATCCGCTGTCTTCCTACAAGCAATGAAGTGTGTCATTTTTGAAAACCTATCAACCATAACAAAGACCGAGTCCACTCCCCTTTGTGTTCTAGGCAACCCTAACACAAAGTTCATCGCAATGTCTTGCCAAATATCATCTGAAACAGGTAGGGGCATATACAAGCCAGTATTTTGTGCTTGTCCTTTTGAAACCTGACAAATATAACACTTCTTCACAACAGCTCCAACGTCTCTCTTCAGTTGGGGCCAAAAGTAACGCTCTTCCAAGCTAGCAATTGTCTTATCACGGCCCAAGTGTCCACTCAAACCTCCACCATGCAAATCCCTAATTAACTTCTCTCTCAAGGAAGATTGAGGAATGCATAGCTGATTTCCCTTAAACAAGAAACCTTCATTAATGTAGAAATCTTCTACCGCTGCATGATTAACACACTTGGCCCATACTTCCTTAAAATCTTCATCTGTCACATACAACTTCTTTAGAAATTCAAACCCCACAACTTCTTGTGATAATGTAACCAGCAAGGAAGCCCTTCTACTCAATGCATCCGCTACACGATTAAGAGTACCAGATTTGTGCTTAATGACAAACGGGAACTTCTGCAGAAAATTAACCCACCTAACATGCATCTTACTAATATTTTTCTGACTGTTTATGAACTTCAAGGCTTGGTGATCTGTGAACAACACAAATTCCTTCTGAATCAAGTAATGTTCCCATTGTTTCAAAGCACGAACAACTGCAAAAAACTCCTGATCATAGGTACTCCACTTTTGACGAGCTTCACTCAGTTTCTCACTAAAGAAAGCAATCGACTTCCTCTCTTGAGAAAGTACAGCACCCACGCCCACTCCACTAGCATCACATTCGACCTCGAATACTCTCTCAAAGTTCGGAAGAGCTAGAACTGGGGCGGTACAAAGCTTTTCTTTTATCAAGTCAAAGATCTCCTCTTGCTCATCACCCCACTGAAACTTCCCTTTCTTCAAGCATTCAGTAATAGGTGCGGTAATAGTACTGAAATCACGCACAAACCTTCTATAAAAGGTAGCCAAACCATGAAAACTTCTCACTTCACTTACTGATTTAGGAGCTGGCCACTTTCTTATTGCTCGCACCTTCTCTTCATCAACATGAATCCCCTCTTCTCCCACAACATAACCCAGAAACAGTAGCTTACTAGTACAAAAAGTACACTTCTTTAAGTTACAATATAACTTATTTTCCTACAGAACTGTCAAAACTTGTCGTAGATGTACCAAATGTTCTTCTTTGGTTCGACTATAAATCAATATATCATCAAAATAAACCAATACAAAAGAACCAATGAAAGGACGAAGAACCTGATTCATGAATCGCATAAAGGTACTAGGCGCATTTGACAACCCAAAAGGCATCACCAGCCACTCGTACAAGCCATCTTTGCTCTTGAAAGCTGTTTTCCATTCATCTCCAGGCCTAATACGAATCTGATGGTAGCCACTTCGAAGATCTATCTTCGAACACACCTTCGAACCCTCCAAGCAATCCAGCATGTCCTCCAATCGTGGTATAGGAAACCTGTATTTGACAGTAATCTTATTTATTGCCCTACTGTCAACACACATACGCCATTGGTCGGTTCCCTTTTTCGGAACCAAAAGGACTGGAACCGCACAAGGACTCATGCTTTCACGAATGAACCCCTTCTTCAACAAATCTTCTATCTGCTCCCTTAAAATTTCATTTTCCTTTGGACTCATACGGTAGTGAGGCAGATTGGGTAAGCTTGCTCCAGGAACCAAATCAATTTGATGTTGTATGTCTCTCATAGGGGGTAATTCGTTGGGTAACTCATCAGAGATCAACTCCGGAAACTCTGCCAATATTTTCTGAATTTCCCTTGGAATGACAACTTCTTCTTTTACTGCAGACATCAATCCTTTCACCACTACCGGGTAAAAAGCTTCTGATTCCTTAATGGCTTCATTCATCTCATTCTCATTGCTAGTGAGAGTCAAGAAATTCAAACTCTCTACCTTTGGTCCACTCGGTTTTCCAGAGTGTGTTAAAGTTCTCTTATCACTGAAGGAGGTTGGGCAGCGGAATAGCATATTCCGTTCACTTTGTTCCATCAAAAACAAAGTGTGTAATGTGATAGTGGATAATGGGAGCTGTGAAAATTTTGTGGCAAAGAAGGTGGTAGATGCTCTGAATTTACCTACAGAGGCGCATAGCACTCCTTATTCACTCGGTTGGATAAAGAAAGGACCGTCCGCTCGAGTTACAGAGACTTGTAGGATGCCCATTTCCATTGGTAAGCATTACAAAGATAATGTTGTTTGTGATGTGCTTGATATGGATGCTTGTCATATTCTGTTAGGACGACCATGGCAGTATGATGTCGATCTTACGCATAAGGGGCGTGACAATGTGGTTTTATTTACTTGGAATTCTCATAAGATTGCTATGGCTCCTTTAACACACTCTGGAAAACCGAGTGGACCAAAGGTAGAGAGTTTGAATTTCTTGACTCTCACTAGCAATGAGAATGAGATGAATGAAGCCATTAAGGAATCAGAAGCCATTAAGTGAACGGAATATGCTATCCAGACCCTCCTCATGTGCAACTTCAGCACCATCATAATCGTCCTCTCCGCCATCATCATCTTCTTCTTCCGCACAATCATCTACTATCACATTTGCTTGCTTTCTCTGTGGGCATACATTAGATTTATGTCTAGGTTTATTGCAACGATAACAAATATCGAGACCAGGTTTAGGATAAGTCGTAGGCCACTTCTGATTTCGATTCTGTTCACGGCTTCCTTCTCCAGCTCCTCGGGGCTGAAAACTGGAAGTTTTATTGCTAGCATCCGAATCTTGTACTCCTTTACCACGGTCAGTGGTCATATTGCTAGAAACCTCTGCTGAATTTCTCCGAAAAGGGGTAATACGCTTCTCTTTTTCAAGAAGCTCTGCTTTCAAGGCTAAATTTGTGGCTTCTTGGACAGTCCACACAGTTTGCAACCAAATCTTCTCTTGAATGGAATTCCTTAAACCATTAATATATCTTGCAACCATCTGGTTTGGAGTCTCATTCAATTGGCAGCGCTCAGACAAGCGTAAAAACTCGTCACTATACTCTGTAACACTTCGATTTCCCTGAACACAACTAATATACGAACGATACAGATGTTGTTCATAATCAGAAGGTAAGAACCTGTCCATCATTAGTTGCTTCATCCTACACCATGTCTGAATAGCTCTCTTGCCTTGTCTCTGACGAGTTTTCTGCAATTGATCCCACCATACAGCGGCACTACTTTTCAAACGAAAAGCAGCCATACGGACCTGCCGTGTTTCTGATACCTCCATAATTTCAAAGAATCGCTCAACCTCCACTAGCCAATCAAGAAAATCCTCGATTTTCAAGTGACCAGAAAATTGCGGAATATCAGTCTTCATCCGAAAATCATTGTTCAGATTATAGTTATTGTTTCCCTGATGATTTCCCGGATCTACTTCACGAACATCTTCCTCATAATCTGAATCACTAGCTCCTCCCCTCTCTGGTTGTCTAGGATTTGGTGGTGGGTTGGGCCGATTGTTCATATTCTGCAGCAAGGTACGGATTTCATCCAATTGCGTTGACAAAGTGTCAATACGGGTGTTCTGAGCCTCCAATATGCCCGAGTAACTGGAGCATTTCGACCTTGATCACCCATGATAAAGCCAACGATAAACAGAGGGGAGAAACCCAGGCTCTGATACCACTTGACGCAGCACAAGCAATCAAAGGATTACAAGCGTAATCCTAATAGAACAAGGATCTGGAATCCA
Organism: Comarum palustre; assembly: GCA_951800085.1. Taxonomy (NCBI): domain Eukaryota; kingdom Viridiplantae; phylum Streptophyta; class Magnoliopsida; order Rosales; family Rosaceae; genus Comarum; species Comarum palustre. The sequence continues at coordinate 23,923,913 of OX637584.1, read as the reverse complement.
CCAGAAAATATGAGAGAAACCTCAATATTATTGATAAACCATCAAAAACTAATGAGAGTCTGCCACAAAAGTTGTTTAAATACTAGCTAACAAACCCTATGGCTGAACTAAACGACCAACTAAGCCCACAAGGTTAAAATATAACCCAAACAAAGTCAACTGAAGTTAAAAGGAAAGTTTAAACTAGTACAAATATTAAAGGCTGATTTCTGAAGTGTTGACGGTCTTCCAAGAGCCCAAGATGGTATTACGGACCTTTGGCATTGCTTGGACTCCAAATTGGCATATCCCTGCTACGTCCACCTTTCTTTCTTGCCATTTCCTCTTCGATGTATTCTGCCAATTGCTCTACATCACGAGTCTTGGTAATCCACTGTACATGATCGGAGGTATGACATCGGTTTTGACTTCCTCGACTTGCTTGGTGGACTTTCTCCTCTCGTTCGGAGGACTTTCTCGACTCATTTGGGAGACTTTCTCCTCTCGTTCGGAGGACTTCCTCCTCTCATTTGGTGAACTACTTTCGGATGATGTTGGGCTTCATCCTCAGCTCATTTGGTGGACTTCCTCCATTCGCTTGATGGACTTCCTCCTCTCGTTTGGCGGAGTTCCTCCATTCGTTTGATGGAGTTCCTCCACTCGTTTGATGGTCTTTCTCCACTCATTTGATGGAGTTCCTCTGACAGATGCTTGAAGATTGATCGACCTACAGATATAAAGTGACAGATGGTTATCGGAGGACCAGCCTAAGGCCGGTCAAACACCCTCTGATGCCAAAGTTAGATAAGTGTTTGAACATTATGATGATTCGAGAAGAATGATGATTAAACATGTGGCATGGGGATTTTGTGATTGACAAAGTAAGATATAAGCATGAGTTAGCAATTTGACAGGTTGAAGGAAAGAAGGAAGAGATAGTCTCTCCTAAACTTTCTACGGTGGAAAACGGGAGAGAAGAGAGAAAATATGGAGTTGTGGACATGATGGTGTGTTGGGATCCTTTTAGCCTTGGGGGAGGCTTGTATTAATAGGAGAAAATGTTGGTGACACGAAAGGAAGGTGAGGACGTACTAGAGTCGGTGGAAGCTTGAGACGTGTGTCGTAAATCCTTGAATCACTCTCAAGTCATGCTTAGGAGGTATGCTTGGAGTCAAAGCTCGAGGATTGCCTCGAGTCGAAGCTAGAAGAATGCATTGATTCGATGCTCGAGGTATTCCAGGAGTCAAAGCTCTAGACATACTTGTTGTCGATGCTTGACCCATGGTGACATGTGCGAAAGGTGTTGCGTATCTACAACACCTTCTTCTTTGAATCACTCTTAGTTATGTCTAGGAGACATGTCTGGTGACGATTACAAGACATCTTAGAGAAAGATTGTGCATTAAGGCTCCTAGGTCTTGGAGGTCCTCGTGGCCTTGCAGGCTCTTGGTTAAGTCATGATACGCTTTAGTCCTACATGGACTCTTTGACATTTCAACGCGTCTTACGTAGAATGCATTGAAAAGTTAAGTTTTTTAGCGAACCAAATTATGACATTAACATATATATATATATATATATATATGAGAAAAGAAAAAATATGCATAGAAATATAACATTATATATATATGAGTATATGACAAAAGAAATTGTTTTACCTTTGGATTTAGCTTATGGTGGAAGTGTTTGTTTAAGTCAAAAAGCTATAAATTTGACTAAGAATTTAACCTACGGTGGGAGCATATGGTAAGCTAAAAAGATTTTAAAGAATATTTTTACTTTTTAGACTAAATTTGACTTTAAATTTACCCTAACATGAAATTTAACCTACGATGAGAATATATGGTAAGCTAAGAAAGGATTATAAAGAATATTTTTACTTTTTAGACTAAATTTGACTTTAAATTTACCACATGCAAGATGCTCTTAGAGAGACTGGGTGTCAATATATGCCTTTGCTGCTTATTATGGAGGGAAGAGTCGATCGAGGCCTCGCTAGTCCTTTCACACACATGCATAAGCTATATAGCCGCGCCTAGCTAATACATTATATTGCAGCGCCCGCTGTTTGTCATCTTCTTTCTAAACATAAACTGAATTACCAACAACCTTAATTGCTAGCTAGCTAAGTAGACAAACTAATTGTGGTATTAATGGAACTGAATTATTGATTAAATATTAAATGTGATCAATCTACCATGCATGAAAATCATCACAAATAAATTTATTGAGAGAGATCGACAGAGATGAAGTTGTTTCTGCTGGCGCAAGATAGATATATGAGAGCGAGGGTATAGATAGTACTAGACTACAAGTAAGTGTTTGGTTGCAGCATTAATGGCACCCATGAAATCGATCATCACTCACAACATCAGAGGCTAGCAGCAGCAAAGTGATCGAGCAACCTATCTATCCCCGGATGAGTTTTCACTTCACAATTTTCCAGCTCCAACTTGGAAATTGTTGCTGCAATAAGTTGACCCTAGCTTAGCTCCCTTATTGTGTATTGACTGTATCCTACAAGCGGAAACTGTGGGGAAACTAATTAGGAAGAAAGATCGAGAAGCTAGCTAGCTGGAAGATAAGCTTCAGGCATATTTTCCAATTTATACATGCAGAGTCATCAAATGGAATGCAGATGAAGAAGAGGGCCTCTGTGTTTGAGTCGGAGGGTGAAGGACAGTTGGATAGATCATAACTAAATTGATTACCTGCTGCCCCATTGGCAGATGAGAATTCATTTACTCCATTCAAGCGCGTGACAGTTGGGTCAATATTACTATAGTGGACCTCCATCTCCTTCAATTCAAACATTAATCTTACCCAGCTGCCTCGCTCTTACTCTTTTTCACTATATAAACCCTAACCTCACTCCACTGGCCGGCTTCAGAAGTACTGAAACTGGTGAGCTCTTTCTGATAGTTAGCAATGAGGGTCAGTAATATTTCAGCTGGCTTTGTTGTATTGGCTCTCCTGTGTGTGCTTCTTGTGATCGACTTTGTTGTGGGTGATCAAGATGCTAAGGTAGTTAAGGAGGATAAGCACTTGTTTTTTAAGCGTCCGCGGCCTCATTTCGTCAAGGGAGGAGGCTTCGGTGGAGGCATTGGTGGAGGAGGAGGCCTAGGGCGTGGGATTTACAGGAAGGGGTTCAAGCATGGAAGGTTTCCTCGGGGTGGACTTGGCGGTGGAGGAGGCTTAGGAGGTGGTGGTGGACTTGGAGGCGGAGGTGGTCTAGGAGGAGGTGCTGGAGGTGGGTTAGGAGGCGGTGGTGGTCTAGGTGGCGGCGGCGGTCTAGGGGGAGGTTCTGGTGGTGGGTTAGGAGGCGGTGGAGGTCTAGGTGGCGGTGCTGGAGGAGGTTTAGGCGGAGGAGCTGGTGGTGGGGGTGGACTTGGACATGGTGGAGGTTTAGGTGGTGGAGGTGGACTTGGACACGGTGGAGGTCTAGGTGGAGGGGGTGGGCTTGGCCACGGTGGTGGGCTTGGTGGTGGAGCTGGAGGAGGTGGCGGACTTGGCGGTGGAGGTGGAGCGGGAGGGGGTGCTGGTGGAGGGTTTGGAGGTGGCGCAGGTGGTGGCACAGGAGGAGGTGCTGGAGGCGGTGCTGGAGGAGGAGGAGGGTTTGGAAGCGGTGGAGGAGTTGGTGGTGGAGCAGGTGCGGGAGGAGGGTTTGGAGCTGGTAGTGGAGTAGGAGGTGGAGGAGGTCTTGGTGGAGGCGGAGGTGGTGGGTTTGGTGGAGGTGGGGGAGGTGGTTTTGGTGCTGGTGGTGGGGCTGGCTTTGGCGGTGGAGCTGGTTTCGGAGGTGGCGGAGGTCACTGAGTTAATTACCTCGCTCGTTCCTTTATGCTTCAATTGCATGATTACTTAATTAAGTTAATTGGTTATCTGTCCTTAATTTCCTTTAGTACGTCCAGCAATTTGTGGTTTAATCTATAAAATGTCTCCTACGTACATGCAAACGATCGAGCAGAAAAGTGTATTCTCGATCTGTGCATTGGACATTTTCTGCACTTTGAATTTATATTAAAATGAATTTGAGTGTTCAATTAATTCATTCATACATCATATCATGGTGGTGGTATTCATTAATGTGATCAATATTGTGAAAATGTATCCATGTATAATTGGTCGATGTTTAGGTCCCGCATCAAAGAAAGAGGATCAGAAGAAAGTGAGCCGAGGGAAAAGCCGGATTTGATATGATCTATTAAGGTTGAGTTTGAGTTTTCATAAAAAATACTAGCCTCGCATGCGTGCCGAAATACGTTTTTGTAGGTTTGATTAATTGTTGTATAACTTTTAGTAGTTATATCAATATTGTGCACCAACTCTATAAAACTGTGACAAAAATAACGTGATTGATTGAGATGTAGTTAAAATCGAATTTGTATTAACAACCAAAATATCTAAAATATCAACTATATAAAGTTAGGTGAGCGAAAAGATGGATTTGATATTATCCATTAAGATTGAGTTTCGATTTTCATAAAAAACATGCGAAAAACATCTCGTCGAAAGAAATAATAAAGCTGCCTATCTTTTTTTGCCCAACAGAAACTGGGTTTGCGTCTAGCTAGGTCTGCCACTGAAGAGGATGCTTAAATAAGCAGGCAAATACATATGCATACCCTGCCATTTCCTGGCTTAATCTATGAAATGTTCCCTTCATGCAAGCAAACGACGAGAAAAGTGTATTTGATATATGTTCATTGGATGCATTATTTGTATTTTTAGTTTCCTTCATAGCTAGCTAGATAAATCAAGATGCTTTAGAAAACATCTAGCTGATCGGCTGTTGAAAATTGAGGTGTTGGCGTGCCAACGTTTCTAGGTTCAACATAACCTTTTTTGTTTTGATTTTATGCATTTCTTCTTCTGACTTTTGCTCCAAATGACTGCTAAGCTATTTTATCAAACCTAAGATAGAGCTTAGGGTGCTTAAACAATAAAGATAAAAGAGATATGGACTAAGGATTGCTCCTTAGAATTGGGTTGGCAGACTCGTGCTCTTGCTTGTGGCTTTATGAACTGCGGATGGACTTTCGCTCCAAAGAAGGCTTTGGTGAGTGATGCGGGGTTTGCTCTTGGCAAGGTTTTGATGATGCTCTTGTAGAGAAGATTGTTTCATGAAAAGGTTTTTTGTAAGATGAGTGTTCCTGGAGAGGCTTTGACTACAGAGCATGCAAGTTTTGTTTTTAAAGTTGAGATTTCTATTCTATTTGTCGAATCCTTCTATATATATGAAATCATAATGCTAGGGTTCATGAATGACTTGTCTCTAAAGCAATAATTACACATTTTTAACCGCAGGTATTGGTTCTCGTATCTGACTAGATACGATATCGTAGGTAAAAATATTTATTTAATTCATGGATATCAATGTAACGTGATCTTTCTAAATAATACATTCTGGACGTGCATATCTTATATAATCCAATTAAGGATTGTACCTATATGGCTAAAGACTCATGCACGAACTACATAGGAATCAAGAATGATCAAAGTCTTCGGGTGAGTTTGGTGCAGCTGGGCTTATAAGATATAAGCTGACTTTTAGCTTATAAGCAGAAGGTAGGTGTTTGCAGCTTCTCCTTTTTTCCTCAAAACACTTTATACTTTTTTAAAAAGTAGCTTATTTTTGAACTTATCAAACACCAAAACCTTTGGTGCTTAAAAGCAAAAGAGCTTATAAGCTCTCCCAAACCCAACCTTCGGCTTCATGCACGTCACCTATATATACCTTAATTACCAAGGTAATCAATGTTTCCTCATGAGCATGACGTACGACCAAATTCTCCTTTTATATAAGATCTTCATTATTTAGCCGATCTTGATCACCAAGTAAACCATATTAATCTCCAAATCATAGATACTTTGATAACCGTTTGGATTTGGACCCAACACGGCTTGATCTCCAAGTAAGCTTTATATGGCCTCGATTGCAATTATCTCTAAAGATACCCAATTAAATCCTTGACAAACCGCTAAACCGGTTCAAAACCCTATCATTCCAAAATAGGTAAATTTATTCTCAAATATAGCCCCTCAGGTCATGTGTACGTGTTGATTGAAATGACTTATGAGTTCCACGTCATGAAAGTCACTTATTGACTCAACTAATAACTATAAACCAAGAAGACTTAGCTCGAGCTGATGTAGATATAGGCCTCACAAATAGGCCATAGAAGCTTGAATGTCAATGAGCAACTGTTGCCAAATAATTCACATAGAAGAACAATTAATCATCGATATGATAATCAATGAACTCAACATGAATACATGGAACTTGATTACAACAAAACATATATATTCTAACAAGAACATGCATGAAGCTCATGTCGAACGACTGGGCATAGAGAAGAACCCCCTTATGCTTAATGAAAACATGGTAAGAAGGCCATATGTATTGGTCACTACCAGGATCAGCACTTTAGCCGACGAAAATTTTTCGTTGGCATGTTAGCCAAATTCGTCGGCTAAGCTCTTAGCTGACGACAACTCGTCGGATAAGATGTCATCGGCAAAGACTCGTCGGCTATACTTTTAGCCGACGAAATAAGAGTGGTCGTTGGCTATAGTTTAACACTTAGCCGACGACTTATTTTTTCATGTTTCATCGGCTAAAGTAAGACTAAAGCCAACGAAATAAATTGTCGTCGGCCTTAACCTAAAACATAAGACGACGAAATATAAATATTTCTTCGGCCAAAGTATTTAATAAAAAAATTAAAAATAACTACATCCGACGAGTTATATACATTTCATCGGCTAAATACTGCTATAGCTGACGAAATATGGCTTATTTCGTCGGCTAAACCTTGGAAAAAAAATAAAAATACTATAGCTGACGAATTATTACAAATTTCGTCGGCTATAGTACTTTTTATACTAAAAAACCATAAAATTTCTAAATTACCATCCAAGCAACCTGCAAATTACACAAACAATTTCATATAACCAACAACACCATCAAAAGTGGTCTAATTGTTTTTCATTAAATTATTTATAAATTGTTCATAAACCCATAAAACTATATAAAATCTATATCATCTAAATCTATATCTGCGTCAGGAGGAGGTTGCTGTTGCACGGTGCCTGATAGCAGCGCACGTGTGCACAGAGGCAAGCCATGGCAGCAGCGTGCACGCGCATAGAGGCAGGTGCACATACGGTACCCGACAGCAGCGCACAAGTGCACAGGGGCAAGCCCTGGCAGTAGCGTGCACAGAGGTAGATGCACATATGGTGCCCGGCAGCAGCACACAAGTGCATAGGGGCAAGCCTTGACAGCAGCGTGCACGCGCACAGATGGTGCCCAGCAGTAGCGCACGCGTGCACAAGGTATGCCCCGGCAGCAGCATGCACGCGCATAGAGGCAGGCCCTTGCAACGGTGCTGAACAGGTGCACTCGGCAGCACAACATTAAGTAGGTGCACGCGGTAGCACAGCGGTCAGTAGATGCGCGCGCCAGATCACATCACTCGGCATGAACGCATGTGTGCCAGGGCACAACGCTCAGCAGTTGTGCACGCGCCAAAGCATAGTGCTCGGAAGCAAAGTACAGCGAGCAGCATGTGGGCTAGTGGTGCCGGTAGCCAAATGCATATATGTTTTAGGATTTCCATAATAACATGCAAATACAAACGTCCCAAGCATAGAATGAGGATGGAGAAGGGAGGAACGGATTTTATCCTCCCCGAGGTTATTGAACTATGAAATTACTCAAAAGTTAAGCTTATTTGCTAGTCTACCATATAGACTGCATTCATATAAGCTGCTCCTTGCTCCCATGCTTAAATCCATGCGCGTTCGGCAATCGTTCGCGCAATTCCATCATGAATTGTCGCGTGGGGAGATCATGAAACACATGAAAAACATATGGTTAGTTAAACTTGCCATAAAACATTAGCAAATTATTGAAAAACATAAACCATATGGAGGATTCAAAGAGAAATTAGGAATACAACCTGTTTTTCCCAAGGAAAAGTGATTTCCATGCGCGGTGCAGTCATTAGGAGGACCGGTTCACCCACCTTTACTCTGGTTCTAGGGGTGCCCTTTTGACTGAAGAATCCTGACATCTTTATGCATAACCTCTCCAAATTTCACAGAAATCGAACTTCGGAAAGTGCCCGAACCGGTGGCTAGAACAGTTCGGCCGGTCTGTGCATTCCGACGGCCGGTTCGGAATCTTCCCGGCCGGTTCTTGGGGTGAGGGCGGTGGCGTTGGAATCGTGAGAACAATATCTTCAAGTTCTCCGTTGGTGATGAAATCCAATTCGTATTTTATTATGTCAATATTGACGTTTGGACCCTGAGGCAGATTTTAGGGTTTCTTGGTGCGCAGGTGCACAGCACAGGGTGTGAGACCCCAAAAATTTAATTTAATTTTCCGACACATTTAGGGTTTAATTCCGATTACTTTTCAGTACGTCGTTAATTTCGTCTAACGTTTTACGTTAGGACATACGTCGCCACATGCGTGAAAGTATTTACGGAATATTTTCCGGCACTTCACGTATTTTTCGTACAACTTTTACGTTTGAATTTGACGTTAGGTTATTTTAAATGAATTTTCAGAAAATGGATTTGGTTTTAAAATTATTTTAAAAGTGGGATTAAATCGTGGCCGTTGATTCGATCGTCGAATCGTGGCCATTCATTTTCCTTTAAAACCCTATCTTCTCCCTTATCTCTCCACCTCTACTTTCCCTTTCCCCACTTTCCCCTTTTCTTCACTTTCTCTTTCTGCTTTCACCCGAAGCAGAAAGTCTCGCCCTCTCTCTCCTTCCTCTCGACAGCAGCCGGCCAGTGCCTCCACCAGCGCGCGTCGAGCCTCACCGTCACCGCCATCGACTTCGCCCTGCCCCGGCGACCTCGTCCAGGCCACCAGCGACGCCAGCGTCGCCCAGCCGAGGACAGAAGCTCGGAAGTACAGTGCAGAGGAGATCGAACCGAACCAGAGCATTTGAGGAGCTAGGAAGCTCCCAGGCGCCACCAGAAGCTGCCCAGGAGCAAGGAGGAGGTCAGCGGAGCTCCGCCGGAGGAGTTTCGCCGGAGAAACAGTGGAGGAAGCTTCAAGGTATAAATCTCGATCATTTCTTCTGTTTGAAGTCTTGTTGGGTAGCTTAGGTTGTGTAGAAGGAGATAGAACAGATCAGAAGACTCGATTTGGCCGGAAAACCGGCCAAATCCGGCGACACAGTCGATCGGAGACCGGCACGGTAAAAACCAGAGTTTTTACCGTGTTAGTTTTACTTTTACAGTTTACCCAAGAGTAGAGTTACCAATTTGCCCCTGACTATTTGAATAATTACAATTACTGTTTACTTTTACTGTTTACTGTTAATGTTTACTTTTTACTGTTGACTTTGACTGGTTGACATTTTGACCGTTGACTTTTTGACCGTTGACCGTTGACTTTACTGTTGACCGTTGACTTTTACTATTTCGAAGTTGACTTTTAACTTATACCGTAGAACACCTATTTTACGTTTTCGAACACTAAACATTTTAAAGACTTTTGGTTTACAAACGTGGCAAAACGACGTAAGTACTGAATAAGAAATAATCCTGACTTCTCGCTGGTTCGAGAATCGGAGTGGTAAACAAGTCAAACCCTAATGTCAGAAAGATAAACAGAGAATGTTTATCAAGTCTTAATCGTAGATAGTAGATCCTCGAATTACTTATACCTGACTATCATTGTTATCTCACCCACAGACTCAGGAGCTCGTCGACGTAGGCTTCAGGAGGACCAGGAGTTGGAGCGCAGCCAGCTGTACCGTCATACCAGGTAGTAGGGGGGCACGCCCAATGGGTGAGCCGAAACCCTCTTGGGTCGGTGGCTCTTTCACTTTACTTATATCTATAAAAGTACTGTTGCATTGTTTTAAGCTTGACCATACGCTTCTTATAGCATTTGGTGTGCGTGTGTGAGTTTGGATCGAAAAGTAGTACCGTCGTCCTGATTTCCGGTGCTTGGTTTGAGAGCGACGGGACCTAGTATCTAGCACTCCCGCGGTGTCGATGACCGTGAACCTCCGGAGGGGCAATGCCCTGTTTATCCCGCTTACGCTTGCCTCGTACAGAGTAAAGCGTGATGTAAGTGCGGTGTGCTGTTTGTTGGGCGTTAGCTGTAAATGGACGCTCTCGCTACTCTGCGCACTAGGGCGCTTAGGTAGTTGGCCCCGGTTTGCAGTGAAGACAAACCTAGGATTTCGGCCGCCTAGATCCAGAAAGTTCTTTCATGTGTGGTCACATGTTTTACCGAGCTTTGTGTGCGTGGCTTGCATTTACATTTCCACATGCTCTTTTCGTATACTTACGAGTACCTACATATATAAGCTAAATGTTTTCTCATGGGTTTTAAACCCCGACTTGGTTGGCTTTGGCCCCATTTGGGTTAGCGAGGACGAGTTGCTCACCTCTACATCTTTTCTGGTCTACAGCACCCATCTCTAGAGGAGCTGGACTAGGAGATCGCGGAGCGTCGACGGTTATCGTGCATTTCTGCTTTCGAGGGCACCCATTCTGGTGTGGACTTCATATCATTTGATTTTCGTATCTTTGATGTTTGTTAATCTGTTGGATACTTTGAGACATTTTTCGGACTCGTTGTTCCGAGACTTTTTCTTGTATTATTTTCGTCTCGGGTATTTTCCATTATCTTCCGCTTGTAAAACATTTATATGCTACTCTGTGTATTTTTCATTTCGTATTTGACATTCATAATATTCATGTGTTGATTAATTTTATTCATAGCCTTATAGTTTCGGTCCGGAGAGTTATCAATACGTTAAATGACGTATTGATTACTCGCTAGATCGGGGTTACGGTGGTTACCGTCTTGTTTCGAGGCCGGGAATAGTCTCCGGGATGCGACAGAGGGGGTGCCCGGTGGTGCCCTAAGGGGTGCGTATCGGTGCCCAAAAAGTGCGCAGCAGTGGTGCGCGGCAGTGCACGGTGGTGCACAGTGGCGCTCAGCGGTGCGCGCGGCAGTGCACAAGCATGCGCGTGACAAAATTTTTCCATCTTTTGGGTGGTGGCCTACTTGCTCTTTTTAGGTTTAGAGCTAAGTGTCCGATAACGTCTACTTGCTCTTTTTAGGTTTAGAGCTAAGTGTCCGATAACGTGTTGTAGAATAATATTGAGGGAATGAATTCTCCTTATCTTATTGATAGAATGATTCCCTTTATATAGGCAAATACATGAGCCTCTTGAGCTATTACATGGGTCAATGGGCCTATTACATGGATATGTGTAAAACCCTATTACAACATGGATTACTACAGAAAACCCGTATACAAGGCATGAACCAAGACACACATATATATCAAATATCCTATAACATATATTTGTTATTTTGTCATGTATAAATATTTTTTTTGAATTGGTGTTTATGCATATATTTGTTATACTATGGATATTATTTTTCTAAATTGGTGTTTATGCATGAGACTTTTAGAATTTATTTCTTCTTGTATTATGGATACATGCAGCCTCTTTTGTGTATCTTTTATTTAATATGAATGAGGCGATCTACAACCTGGCATGCTTTTTTATTATATATATATGATTTTGATTTGATGATTTTTTTTATTTCTGCATAAAGACTAAGTTTCTGTTGTTCTGACCAATTAGACTTGATGAAGATGATCAAGTAGTATCGTTCGACATAATTGAAAGCCCTCTTATTGGCAATTACTTATAGAGAGATTCTTGTTTTTGGAGTATCAACTACATAAAGCAGAAACATCAATCTGGCTAAATTGAGCAGAAAGTTTCTCTCTAATTCAAACCATGATTGGTACGTGGCTCATTGCCTCAGAATGACAGAATCCAAACATTTTTAAAGGGTAATTTAGTATTTAAAGTAGTTTTGATTCTGATTCCATATAGTAAGTAAACAACATCAATCGTAATTGATTCCATTCATATTCCAAGTCCATGTGATAAGTAATCAGTTAAATGGAATTGAACTCCTTACATACTATTTCATTCCGTCTCTCATTTCATTTTTATTCCATTCCTAATCAAATCCATTCAAACAAGTAAACGTGCCTTAGATGTCTTGTTTATGCACTGAGAGAATTAACTACATAAGTAACAATGAAAATCAGCTATTAGAATCAGTTTCACCATTTACAAGCTTATTACACACAAGATGAGCTTTCAAAGTTGACGGGGAACCCTTTTTTGTATTGATGAAATGTTGGTGTCAATCCATTAACATGTAGAAGTAGGTAACATAATGGATCATCCCCCCGATGAAGAATCCAAGTAATTAGAGAAGGCTATAGGGGTCCTGCAAGAAGGCTAACAGAGACGTCAACCACAGGTGGTGGCTTTGCTCCTGTTGATTGGAATCTGAGCAGTCCATGTTGGAGGACGGCGACGAAGCATGCCAAAGTGACATAATATTTTTGAGAACCATATGGTAAACTCTCGGATGCCATTAATAATGTAGGAGGCAGATATAGAAGGTGTTGTTTGGGGATGGAGATCGGAGAAGAGTGAATCCCGCAGTGTGGAAATGGAATTCATGGTGCAGCAGGCAAGCAGTGGCATTGACTGAAACCTAGGCCAATGTGTTTTTACGCACCACACATTCCATGACTCGATCAGTTTTTTCACGCGCTCGCTACATCTGTTTTTTTGTTCTTTTTTACAGCCCACCGCCCATGACTACTCCTTTATCCTCTTTTTTTTACTCTTTCTCATAGTGGAAGCTTGGATAATAAAATCCATAAATGGACGTGGTGTTCACTCTTAAGGTTTTTTGACGTAAAAGCGTTGAAAACGTTGGTTTTGTTGTGGATAAGTAATCAATCAAAGATCTACGGTATACGAGTATTTTTAATATAGGGTTGTGTAGAATTAAAAAATATAATATTAATATATAAATAATTAACTATATAAATTATTATAAATAATTAAATATATAAATTATCGGTAGGAATATGATTTTTCAAAACCTGTTGATGAAACAGATATTCCAATGCCTCGGAGAACAAAGTCGGAAGCTTTAGACTTTTCATTCCCTTTCCCACAGTGGACTCACTCCCCCTCCAATCAAATCTCATCGGAATCGATTCCCCCGTCTATCGGTTTCCGACGAGTCAAATTGAACGTCTTTCACCTCAAGCTTTCATCTTTGCTTTGGTTTTAGTCTTAAGCTAAGCTGCCCTTTGCTTTTATTCTCTTGTTTCTTTCGGGGCCAAGGCAGAGAGATTGGTTGGTTGATTGATCATGGTTAGTGGTAATCTCTTCCACTGTAGAAAGAATTCATGGCCTCCTCAGGAGTACATCCCCAGGAACACTTTGCAATTGGTACGCGCGCTCTCCCTTCTTCTTTCTCTCTTTTACAATCAAAAATCAAAACTTTACTTCACCATGTATGTTCAATTTGCTAGGTAGATTAAACTGTTCAAAACTGAGCCTAGTTAACACTCATTTATTTAATGACTATCTACTGCTGCTGTTTCATTGCTTTGATTAGAATGTGGGAACATGTCAGTTTGTAATGCATGTATGTTTGGTTGGCTTTGTCATATCTCTTCATGAGAAATCCGTCTTCTGTTCTCCAACTGACTCGTTTTATTCGCTTTCTAGTTTGACTTTGATAGTGCTGCCCCACCAGAACAAGCCTGGAGGAGGAAGTTAAACAGCCATGCTAACATTCTTAAAGAGTTTAGTATTACTTTTAGGGAAGCGATCAAAATGGTGAGTCATTTTTCTTACTTACATTTTGTCCTGTGGAATCTCTGACATCGTGGTGTGTAGTTTCCTCAGTTTCTTACGCGGTATTGCGCGTACCCTGCACTGCTCTCTGATTGCTGGAAATTTTGCAATTCTAGGTTAGGTTAGGTGTACGCTTGTGGTCATACGTCAGAGAAGAGGCCTCTCATGGAAGGGTAAGTTTTCTCAGCCTTCTTGATAGAGGGCATAATCTATACTATTTGTATCTTCATTGGATGAATATGTCCTTGCACGAATGTGAAACTTGGCTATACTTTTGTAACAATGCAGAAAGCACCTATTGATCCTTTCACACGAGGCATTTGCAAGCCATCTGCATCTCAAGGGGTTCCACTCGGAGGGATGGGGTATGTTCTGCTCACAAGGTTATTAACTTCTTTGGACTTTATCTGCACTTAATTTAATAGTGGCCATCTGTTGATATGTTATTGCAGAAGCGGCAGCATCTCAAGAGGTTTTAGGGGCGAGTTTAGGCAATGGCAAATCATTCCGGGTGTATGTGACGGTTCTCCTATCATGGCCAATCAATTCTCTGTAAAGTTCTACTCTTATCTGTCTACTTTTTACCTATTTGAGATATAAGTGTTGCTCATACATTGATATTTGTCTTCTATTTTATGTGCGCTTATTGTTTTATTGAGTACATAATTATTTGTTTGTGTTTTTTTTTCTGCAATGCAACTTCATGCTGATAGTCTAATATGTAGAACGTGTTTTGTGCTTACTTTTGCTTTAGTTATATATTCAGTCATACCAAGCAGACTATTAGTTGAGGTACACAGTTAATATATGTATAACATGTTTTTCCTTCTCGTTTCTGGGACTGTAGTCTACCTTGTATGCTATTGATATCTAAATTATGATATTAGAACTACAACATCACTCTATGTTCAGAAAGAGCTGATCTTTGTGACACATTTAGAAACGACTAGACAAGGAATTTCTGCTTCAGGGATTTCAACTCATGTTTTCATCTAGTTAGTGATCTACTTGTTCATGGTTGTTGCTTAGTTTAGTTACATATAAAAATATTTAAGGTTCTCTTGGATTTTAGAAGAGATAGATGTTTGGATCATCTGTGAAGGATGTGTTGCAAAATTAAAGTGTAATACATTTAGCAATGAGGAGTGTGAACAACATTTAAGGAATATCTGTGTTGTAAGCTTTTAAAAAAATTCATGGGATAACAATATCAATAAGCAAGTAATTTTCTCTTGAGAAGAAATAAATAGCTTTTATTTATTTTTTATTTTTTGGATTTGAGTTGGTGATTTAATTCCAATCATGTTTACTTGTGCTGTATTATTGCAGATCTTTGTATCTAGAGATGGAGGGAGTAAGAGCTATGCATCAGTCTTGGCCCCAGGTCAACATGATGGAATAGGGTAAGGCAATAGTTCTTTTTTGAGTTCAAAAATCTACCCTAGCAGTTGAAAAATCCATATTCTTGGTATCCTGATGTAGTATGCTTGCAGAAAAGCTGGTGATCAGGGTATATCATCATGGGGTTGGAATCTGGGTGGTCAGCATTCCACGTACCATGCTCTATTTCCAAGGGCATGGACTGTATATGATGGTATGGCTCTGTTTTTTGCTTTAATGTACTGTGCATGTATTCATTCCCCTTTGAGTGGCTGCTGATATATTCTGATGCCTTTTTTTAGGTGAACCTGATCCAGAATTGAAAATTTCTTGTCGGCAAATATCACCATTTATTCCTCATAATTATAGAGATAGTAGTCTTCCTACAGCAGTTTTTGTCTACACGGTATGTTCATAGTACCTGATGTCAATACATTTATCTTTGTTTAATTACGTCAACAAGATATAAACCTAAGGATTAGGCCACAAGAATTCAGGATTTCTATTCCTTGGACTGCTTATGAAACTGTTGCTTCTTTTTTTAGTTGGTGAACACTGGAAAGGAAAGAGCAAAAGTCAGCCTTCTATTTACATGGGCGGTAAGATTCTTATCTTGAGTCATTAATTCTGTGTCAATGAATACAGAGAATCTCAGAGTTCTGGTGTTTAGTACTTACTGCTTGTCCTGGTGTAGAATTCAATTGGAGGAATCTCACATTTGTCGGGAGACCACGTCAATGAACCATTTATGTAAGTATCTATGGTGCTTGTATAATCATGGAATTATTTAAGTTTTGTTCATAATTTAACTTGCTTTTTTTGCTTTTATAGAGGCGAAGATGGAGTCTCTGGTGTACTTCTTCATCACAAGCAAGTCATAAAACCTTATCACACTTTTATGATGGTTGGTTTGCAGATGTCTATGCCATCAGTGTTTATATAGGTTAAGAGGATCACAAAGGTTTAAACAACCTCCGTGTAATGGACGGAGGCAAAACAAGATGCTTCTGGTTCAACTTACTAACTTAAGATATCAAGAAAATTAGTTATCAAGTAAAAACAGATTAGACCTCATTCTCTCTGACTAACATTTAAGAAAAAAGTCAAAACTTTGAAACTGCACGTTGAGGATATTATAGATGGAAAACAACTGAACTGTATCTACCCAAGACGCCAAAGGCCTGTTTAATAGTTTCGGTCCTAAAAGTAAAATGTGGTTGTTCATGTTCATGCAATAGAAACTAAATGCTTTTGCACATCTTGCCAGTTTACGATGATTGCGTACATTTAGCTATTGGTGCAATAATCTCTTCCTCCATGTCTTTGTCCTGAAAACCTATTCTTTATCGCAAGCCAGTCCCCAAACATCCTGACAAACAAAATCTTTCAATACCTATTTCATCATTTTCCTTCTCTTTTCCCCAATAAGTCTGCTTGTTTATATGTGAACCATTATTAATCATTTTCTAATGTCTTGTCATGGTCAATAAGTTAAAGCTAGTATTTGGGGCCCCTGTAGCTCTGGTCAATTTGAGATGTCTGAGCCTTATGTATGTGTTCTGTAAAATATACTGACTTGTAGATTTCTGTTATAATTGTCCTTTTGGTGTCTTCTATAGAATGGAAATAATTGAAACTGTAAATCACCTGCTTGGTTTTTGCAAATTCTTCCGAATACCACAATCTTGAATTTGCCAACTCTGACTGAAAATGTTAACTGTTTCACAAACTTTGTCTATTTCCAGGACTGCAAAAGGGAGTCCACCTGTTACTTTTGCAATAGGTGCATGTGAAACACAAAATGTAAGCGTTAGCGTGTTGCCATGTTTTGGTTTATCTGAAGGAAGTAGTGGTACGGCAAAAGAAATGTGGGACAAAATGGTGAAGGTACAATTCTCAGCGTGTTTCTTTATTGGTGCTATGTACCTGAAGTATGTTCAGTTGCTTACTGTGTTCTGCCTCATTTTTCTCTGGGCGTATAGTTGGATGCCTTAAGTAGAACTTTCTGTCAATTCAATGATCTAGTTGAATATATTAGATATTGCAAGTAGTTCTACTCAGTTTGGATGCACAACTTCTCATTGTTATAAATGAAGACTCACTGTTGTTGACTTGGTGCCTTTATCTCGCAAGGATGGACAATTTGATCGTGAGAATTTCAATTCTGGGCCATGCATGTCTTCCTCACCTGGAGAGACACTCTGCGCTGCAGTGTCAGCTACTGCTTGGGTAGAACCCCATGGGAAGTGCACTGTTGCCTTTGGTCTATCCTGGTCATCGCCAAAAGTAAAGTTTTTGAAGGGAAGCTCATATCCAAGGTGAGTTTCTTCCAACTCTTCCCCATCCACCCCCTCCTGCTGCTATCAGAGTTTCCGTAGTCAAATTATTATGGGTTGCACCTTGTGCCTTAGTGCTTTCATTAAAACATGACGATATTTATCCAAATGTCTATTGCCGATACTCAAAAGTGCATGTTTGCATAACTGTGCGTTACTGATTATGAGCCCCTTTTCTTTTATCTTACAAAAAGAAATCTTCTGGGATGCTCCATTCCTTTGTATCAACAATAGAAACCAGAAGAGATAAAATATACCGACATAGATGCATCACGAAGGCATTCATTTGATAATTGCAATTTATCAATCTAAACAGCAGTACTAGTAGATGTGTTATTAAAGCTTAAAAGTGTGTTGCAGGAGGTACACAAAATTCTATGGGACCTCTGAAAGGGCAGCTCAAGACTTGGTGCATGATGCTCTAACAAGTATGTGTCTCTGGTTTTGGCAAGTTTGATTTTCTACTCCCACCAGTTTTAGCATGATTAGGTGTAAAAACATTATGATTCAAGAATCGAACCTGTTGAGATGACGATGTTTATCAAGTTTAACTAATACTTAGGTGTTTGCTGTAAATGAACAGATTATAAGCGATGGGAAGAAGAGATTGAAAGTTGGCAAAACCCTATCCTCAAGGATGAAAAATTACCAGAATGGTAACTATTTATTAAAGCATAATAATGTGATTATTCTTATTTATGGTGACTATGTCGAACATGGTGAGATTAAATTTTATTTTGTACATGCATTGCACTGCTTGTGAAAACAAAGTCCATGTGCGTGCTGTAGGACATGTTTCAATGGAGAACTTCATATGTCTAACGTTGAACGTAGTTAGTCTTGCTTCTCAATTCTTAAGAGTGATTTTGATGTCAGATAATTGTGTTCAAGATGAACACAATTTTCAAATTGGCATCCCACAGTTGTCTCCACTGAAGGAAATTGTCACTGTATTGAGCTTGAACCGTAGATTAGAGCACATCTTATGTTTAGATGGACAATGTGATATTCTCATACAAGGCCGGGTCGGTTGAAATCAAAACGGTCCAATATTGTAATTAGATCATTGCACAGCCAGAACCATCTCCATTACGTATAGAAAGCGCAACAGAATGATTAAATAAAGATTTTGATATTTGTTTGCAATGGTTATTTGTCACTGAAAGATTATGCTGACTTTCAGTGACAGCTGATAGCCTGGTCCTAATGTTGTGTGCAATGCTTTCAGGTACAAGTTCACGTTGTTCAATGAACTCTACTTTTTGGTTGCTGGTGGAACGGTCTGGATTGGTAGTAATTCTTACCTACTTCCTTCTGTTGGATTTTATTTTGGTTTTCCGAATGTTTGTGATTTTGAGTTTCAGACACTAGTCGTAGAGCCATTTTTCTGTCATGCACATATAAGTTATGTCTTCCTCTTCCTTTTGGCTTCATCTTTCCACAAAATTAACTAGTTCCTTATAAGTATTAGTGTTTTTCGTGCAGAATCTCCCACACTTGACACAAACATTAAGAAGAATCAAAGTCAATTAACAAATGGTGAGTTTAACAAAGCTACTGAACATAAAGTGAACGGCAAAGTGGTCGAGGATACTGCAATAGTGGACCCACAAAAACACTATGAACATGTGGGGAGGTTTCTTTATCTGGAAGGAGTTGAATACATCATGTGGAACACATATGATGTGCACTTTTATGCATCATTTGCCCTTCTTGATCTGTTTCCCAAAATTGAACTTAATATACAAAGGGACTTTGCAAAAGCAGTCTTATCTGAAGATGGAAGAAAAGTAAAGTTCCTGGCTGAGGGGAATTGGGGAATTCGCAAGGTTAGAGGAGCTGTGCCCCATGATTTGGGAACTCATGATCCTTGGAATGAAATGAATGCGTATAATATTCATGATACTTGTAAGTGGAAGGATCTAAACCCGAAGTTTGTACTTCAGGTATATAGAGATTTCACTGCGACAGGGGATATGTCATTTGGAGTTGATGTCTGGCCTGCTGTCCGTGCGGCAATGGAATACATGGAACAATTTGATAGGGACAATGATGGTCTCATTGAGAATGATGGTTTCCCTGACCAGACCTATGATGCTTGGACAGTTCATGGAGTAAGTGCTTATTGTGGTTGCCTGTGGCTTGCTGCACTTCAAGCTGCTGCAGCAATGGCCATTCAACTAGGTGATAAGGCCTTTGCTGAATGGTGCAAAACCAAATTTTTGAAGGCCAAACCAGCTTTTGAAGAAAAACTATGGAATGGATCTTATTTTAATTATGATAGCGGATCTAGTAGTAACAGTAAATCTATACAAGCAGATCAACTGGCTGGACAGTGGTATACTGCATCCTCAGGTTTACCTTCACTTTTTGATGATGCTAAAATCCAAAGTGCTTTGCAGAAAATCTATGATTTCAATGTCATGAAAGTTAAGGGAGGTAGGATGGGTGCTGTAAATGGAATGCACCCTAATGGTAAGGTGGATGAGTCTTGTATGCAATCTCGTGAAATATGGACAGGTGTCACATATGGGGTGGCTGCAACGATGATCCTTGCTGGAAAGGAGAAAGAGGCATTCACCACTGCTAAAGGAATTTTTATTGCTGGCTGGTCTGAAGAGGGCTATGGGTAAGTAGAACTCACTTCCACTTTTTTACAGAGCTCTACTATTCAGTTTATCATTCTTAAATTCATTGAAAACCATTCATGTCTGTTGATTTCATAAGATGATAACAGTAGAATATTGTGGATACTTGCTCTATCTCTCCATCTATGCAGACTTAACCCAATAATGTGGAGGGCAATTTTGTACTGTCTAGAAATCAGGGTTTTTTTTTTCTTAAAGCTTAATATTTAGAGGAATGGCCTAAGGAAATATTTCCAACTTGACAGAACTTACAGTAACGTGCTCTTCGTGTGGTGAATGAAAATGTGTGCTAGGTTGAGATCCAAGTATACAGGAAGTATAGGATTGTGAAGGATGATTTGTTCGTCTAATAAAACAGTAATCTTTATCAACTGCAAATGTATACACATACAAATTTGCTGCTCACTGGGTCCATACAGAAGATCCCTAGATGGATCAGTACAATAAGCATATAAGTAATAGAACAAAACAATAGTGGGAGAGAGCTAGTCTAAGTAAATTATATTACTCGAAACTATAGTGGGAGAGCTACGCCTTGCAATATAAGAAAGCTAACGATGTGGGTGAGCAGTTGTGAGTAGGTGTGCCTCATGTTGGGCGAGATTAGGTGACCATGCTATGTTGGCATACTTTTCTTACATTTTGTGCAGGATTGTTCCTTTTCATAGTTAGTGGATAAAGCCCGGGAGGTTAACAGTGAGATTTGTCACATTGTTACTCAATTGAGCATTTTGTTATATCACCATTTCCATGCCTCATTTAGAGACATTGTTTTTATCATATGGTGGTTAAGTTGCTTTGATTTAACAACATTAATACTCGAATTGTGTTATCTAGATACGGTTTCCAGACTCCCGAAGGGTGGACAATGGATGGGCACTTCCGATCCCTGATATATATGAGGCCACTGTCTATATGGAGTATGCAGTGGGCATTATCAATGCCAAAGGCAATTCTTGAGGCTCCCAAGGCCAATATAATGGACAGAATCCATATATCGCCCCTTAGTTCTCGATCCTCCCACAGCGAAACAGGTGTGAGAAAGATTGCAACCAAGGCAAAGTGCTTCAGTAATTCTTTGTTCAATTGTGCATGCTGATTAGAAACTTGTCACGACTATATTGTAAAGTGTAGTAAATCACTCGGTTACTTGAACCCTCTTGCAGTGAAGTAATGATGCTGGGGGAGGTTTGGGTAGCCTTCTAGAAAGAGCGAAAATAGGTAATAACTTGTAAGTGTTTGATTTACATAATGTGAATTTGTCTTGCTTTGTCATTGGAACGTTTATGTACAAATTATTCAGAAAATGTAGGAAATGAGCTGCCATCTGAATTCTAGGATCTGCATTTGAACTTGTTGATGGCTGAGTATATTTATAACTTGATGACTCATGTAGCATAGTTTCTTTCAACAGTGCCAAAGCTTCACAGGCTTGTTTCAGAAGATGTTGGGATATTATATGGCAGTTCGGATGGGAAACTTTTTCATTCTTGATTCCCATGTACAGCAAATCCTGTTGAACAACTCTTTATCTGTATTTGCATCTTGATGGGAGTTGTAGCTTTTAGCAGCTTGTCATGTGTGTTTGGAGGACCACGCATCTTGATGGGAGTTGTAGCTTTTAGCAGCTTGTCATGTGTGCTTGGAAGACCACGAGATGTCATCTTTTAGCATTGCCTCAGCTTTACATTCCATATTATACAGTATTTGTCATCATGGCACTCCACAGTGGTCGTTCTCAATTTTAACGGTTGTTTAGGTTGTAGATCATTGATATGTAACAATCTCATGCCACTATCCCATTTCCAAAGGAGATGGTCCAAGAAAGGAATTGCTCTAGTGATCTTGACGATTCTCCGTTTCGTTTTCTTTTGCCCCCTTTTAGCTATCTTGCTCTTATGTGACTGGTCAGACGATTTGGATCAATTTATTAAAGATCGGACGGTTGTCGTCGTTGCGTTTCATCCCGTACGCCATTGCTGCGCCTGAGCAATTTCGTTGCTCTTAATACAAATTTCTTTTTGCCGAAGGAGATCTTGATGTCTAATGTATATCACAAATACACAAAGCCATGATTCACATATTCTCGGGAAACCCCTCGACTTCTTAATGGAGGGCTAGTGTGAACTGTGTGGCTACCCGCGTTCTATTATTATTATTTTATTTTTTTACTCTGGTTACTTATTTTGAGTTTTGGTAAGAAATCTGATTTAAACTAGCAAAAATGAAAGTGGATTAACTGGGAATTGGGGGTTGTGGACTGCACGACTAAGCGAGTTATTTTGGTTTATGTTGGCTAAAGAATTGGTTAGGACTTGAGCTGTTAAGGCAAACAAATAACCGCTTCCTAATGACGAAAATCTTGAATGGATAATGAAGGGTTCCATTAGTGATTATTCAGTCCACTCGGTGATTTTTCAACAAGTTGACGTGGCAGTAACATAACCGTTGGTTGGTTTCTTGGTGAAAAATCATCTAATAGACCGAAGAACCTCCGAGGTTTCACAATGAAAGAGCCACATGGATCATAATAGGGCACAGTGGCGTAACAATCTAAAGAAAATCTAGAACGAGTGAGCCCTATCACATTTCTCGAGTTGTTGTGAAAGGATTTGTAGTGGAACGACTTTCTTGAAAATCATTGTTGTGATCCTAGGCAATGTTGGGTAAAAATGTGCACGAAAATGTAAAATGTCACCCAACGTAATTTCACTCTATTTTATTAATTAAAATAGAGTTTTAATTATGTCTGGTTCAACTCATTCAAGACGGAACGCGTCTCTTAATTACAATCCCTCATTATAAGGGAACACCCCTTGATTCGATTTATGAAGAAACCGATGTGTGTTTGTTTGTTTTTGCGACTGCACCCGAATGGGTTGCCTACGTACCCCGGGAGGGATTAAGCCATTCGTAGTTCAGGATCCCCAACAAGTGAATGACCTATTGGAGGGCTTTGATTTTGAAATGAGAGTAGTGTTTGAGATTTGTATCTGAAGACGTATGAGCTATGAAGCGAGGCTTCAGAAGATCCGAGAATTTATTTGAAGTTGTGGTTGCATCCAGATTTAAATCTAGACTGCCTACATACCCTGTGAAGGGATCAAACCGGTGTAGTTCGAAATTTAGAGTGGGTTTGAGAATTTGACTGAAGTCATTTGGACTGGTCGATTTTTGACTGGTGGTCAGGGATTCTGATTGGAATGGTGAATTTGACTGATAGAATCAGGAAATTGGCTTGAAAAGAACCAGGATTTGGTTTTAGCCATGGTTGTATCCGGATTTGAATCCAGATTGCCTACATATCCCTTGTGGGAATCAAACCATTGTAGTTCACGCCTGGATTTGGTTTTGACAGATGTATTTGAATCCATCAATTGCATTTTTGTCGATACTTCATTTGGTGGGGTGCCAGCTGATTTGATTTGGACACCCATCATCTTGGGCTTTGCAGTTGGGCCTTGAGACTTGAAGTGAGCTTTTTACACTGCTGCACTTGGATTTGTACTCGACATGTAATTTGATAATGACTTTTGCAGTTGGGCCTTGAGACTTGAAGTGGGCCTTTTTCACTGCTATATTTGGACTTGCATTGTCTTTTGTGGGCTTATTTCTCTTTTATTTGTGAGAGGCCCATAGATTTTTCTTAGAGACATTTCATTTGATTTGGGCACTCATCGTATTTTGTTGTTGGGCCTTGGAATTTAAACCGGGCTTTTGTACTGCTGTCTTTAGCAAAGTGGGCCTGTTTCCATTTTATTTGCAAGAGGCCCAAAGATCTTTGATTTGGGCCTTGAGACTTGGATTGGGCTTCATACTGAAAAGTTGGTGGAGTTGGTCTTGAATTGATGATGGGCCTGTGGAGTGGGCTTGTTTCCCTTTTTCTTTTGTTGAAGGCCCATCAAGAAGATGACCGAAGCCCAATGTCTTTTTTTTTGTTGAAGGCCCATGAGGAAGACGACCGAAGCCCATATATCTTCAAGTGAGATGGGTTTTAGTTGTTAGGCCCATGTGGCAAGCTTTTGGTTGCCAGGCCCAATTAATTTGGAGACCCATTTGTTTTTTTACAGGCCCACTCGTTTTTTTCTTTGGCAGGCCCAGTTTGGCCCTAAGATTTTCTTGGCAGGCCCATTTGTTTTTCTTTGGCAGACCTAATTGTCTTTTTTTTTTGTTGAAGCCTTTAATTGCCAGGCCCAAGAGATTTCGGAGGCCCGGCCCAGTTGGAGGTCCGGCCCAGAGGCCCGATCCGGTTGAAGGCCCGGCCCATCTTTTTTTCGGCCTTCTCTCCTCCTCTGTTTGCTCTTCGCCATTTCTTCTTTTTTCCTTCGGTCTCTTCTTCTTCTCGAATCCCAGGCGAGAGAGGGAGAGAGTTGGGTTGAAGGTTTGAGCTCCACCGGCGAGTTTTCCTTGGGATGGGTTCGCAGATGGAGGCAGTCCGAAGCCGGATTTGAAGTCAGGCAGCGCCTGTATTACATCCCCATAGAACTCAGACCTTTCGATTTGGAGCAGGTGAGGGCTTGAAGCCTGCAATTTGGGGATCTCTGCATCGATTGGGTAAGGGTTCCTTGATTTGATTTCGAGAGTTCCTGTTTGTTTTCTTTTCCTCAAACTAATCCAATTTCCCCTTTGCCTCGTCCTTGTTACTGTTGAAGACGAATTTGGAGTTCGAAATTGAATTGGAGATGGACTCGAGTTGGAGAAGGATTTGCAGACCAGTCTAGGCCGAATCGGAGCTGGATTCACAGGCCAAGGCCTTGGAGCTTTTCGATTTGATTTCGACACACCAGAAACAGGTGAGGCCTTTTGTTCTTTGTGAGTTGTTAGGTGAAGGCTCAATTTTCTTCTGTTCTTTTTAATTTGTGAGAACGAAGATTGAGAGCTTGTCCCTTTTCTGCAGGTGAACATTTGATTGGTAATTGGGATGCCATTGCAGGAGCATACCGAGAAGGTGAGTTTACGTATTTTGATTTTGAATACATGCTTCTCTGTTTTGTTGTTCCTGTATGTTAATGGTGTTGTAGAATAGGGAATTTGGCTGTGGTAGTTGACATAGAACTTGGGAAGAAATTTGGCCATGGTGATTAGTAGGATGTCAGTGGCTGTGTTTTTTTTGTGATGGAAGTTCGAGTGTTGGTTCTGTGTTTAGGTTTTGTAGGATCAAAGTAACATGATGAGTGGGTAACCGGGTTGTCACTGTAACCATTGTATCAAGCATGTAGCCAGAGAACCAGAACCATACAGTAACCATAGGAACAGAACTTTGAGAGACATAGAAACCAGTAACCATAGTATCCAGTGCCAAGTAACCATAGAACCAGAGCCAAGTAACCAAGAACCAGAGCCAAGTAACCAGGGAACAGTAGCCATAGAACCAGAACTTTGAGGGCTTTGAGTAACCAAGTAACAAGGACCAAAGAGCACAGTAACCAGTAACCATAGTATCCAGAAACCATAGGAACAGAGCTATAGTAACCAGTAACAAGGGCCAGAGAACCAAGAACATGAGAGGATGAGAGGATGAGAAAATCAGTTATACCTCTAGGGTTTTGTCTGTTTTCTTTGCTTTTCCTGCGTCTTCCTCTTCTTCTGCGTCTGTTCTTCTTTTTTTGGCGTGTCTCTGTTTTTTCAGCATCCTCTAGTCCTTATATATTGTGTGGAGTTGAGGAAAATGAGTCCCAATAGGCTAGGTCACTTATATGAGTTATAAGTAAACTCAAATACCCCTTGTGTGGGAGCATAATACCTTGATAAGGACTCCTTCTTTTTCTGTCTTTTCCCCTTTTTTTTATTTAATTCGGCTGCCTCCCTTTTTCCACAAATATATATATATATATATATATATATATATATTTGTATACATATATGTATTTATTTATTTTTTTGCGTATCAACAGGCAAGTAGCATGGTCTTTGACAGTTACATCCGAAATTGGCATCCGGGAATGATTTAAAGTATTGAACACGTAAAAAGTTTAAGTTTTCTTTGATCTTTTGAGTAAACAATGTAATTATGGATTTTTTTAAACGGTGTTCTGAACCGAGCCTAGCTAGACTGCCCCATATAGGACTCATCATTGGCCTTTCGGCCCTAACCCGTCTTACCCTATAGAGCCGAAGCTTTACCTGATCTTCCGTTAAGACGGGTCGGTTCTAGCCCTTTTCAATTAGGATAAAGCATGGATTAAACAAATGAAACATGACCCGGTCCGTCCCTAAAAACTCGTCCTTTTAGTCATAATATATTCTTATTTTTCCATTGTTTTTTATAGGTGTCTATTTTTTTAAACAATACAAACTATTTTTTTTTATTTTATAATTGATTTTGTAAGCTTTATTTCTTTAGTTTTTACTTTGCTTTGTTAAATAATAATTGATCGGTGATTTAGAGAGATAGTTAATGAGATATATGAATATAATTACTTTGATTAATAATTCTGAATGTCTTAAGTTAAATATAATGTGTGTATGTTAAATATGATTAAAAATAGGGTCTTGTATCACATATATTTCTTCATGTTGTAAATATTTACAATCAAGTGTCTGTTCATTCATATTCAATGACTTATATGCAATATCAGAATAGTATATGGACTTATCATGTAATCCCTACCTCTATGTAAAGGAGGCATATGACACATAATAATACACTTCATCCTCCTATATTTTGTCTTTCTCTTTTCTCTCTATTTCATTCTTCAGTTTATAACACGTTATCAACACATTTTGGCTCATTAGTTCTATAAACTCTGTGATGATCTACGAGATGTTGGTGCAACTTTGTTGCTCATTATCCACACTCATGATCTATGAGTTTTTTTACCTCTTGTTTTGTTATATCTAATTCTCTATAATTTGTCTGCATGTGTGTTTATTTATATTGCTCAATTCTATCATAACAATTACTTATATTAGTGAGCCCGAAGTTTCACTAAATAATACTCAAACTAGAAGTTTCAAGATTATGAACCTAAAGTTCAAGATTGCATTAGACTTGCAATTCTAATTGTTTACATGAACTTGAAGATTATACATATAAATGTGATCCATTGTTCATTATATTTGAACTCGAAGTTTCGATGTTGATCTATATTACGAACTTGAAGTTTCAAACAATATATTTGGATCTATGATGATCGATGTGTTCTATGGTGCAAGTCATTGCATAACAGTTAAGACCATGATCACTGATTTATGTGTTTATTGTATATTATTGATTGAATCAAAAATCTATGTTCCTACATTGAAATATGTTATGAGTCTGCAGCTCTAACAAATTGGACTTTGATGCTCATGATTTCTGACAAGAAGTATTTGAGTCAGGTCTTTGAGGACGAAATTCACCTCAACGTTGCCATCGTATTAGACACTAAGACATATGGGCAAGATCATGTCAAAGATAGATAGATATATATATATATATATATATATATATATATATATATTGCATTATCATATTGATAAGAGTCTCAAAGACGAGTATCGATCTAACGGTGAAAGATCCGTACAAGGGTGTCATTAATGCTGATTTTACCTTGATGCTCTTGGTGGATTCATTATTTACGTGGATGCCTTTATATTTATGTGATTATTATGTGTTTGGATTATGTATATCTGTACGGGAATATGTTTGGGATAATCTGGATAAATAGCTGTTTAATGTTACCCCAACGGAGGGGTGGAACTCCGGGTTTATGATAGTAATGTTTTAGCGGGTTAATTAAATGGTCTGCTAAATAGAAAAGTAGGAATTAACCGGTTAGAAAACTAAAGTATATAAGAGCTACGTGTGGCTTGATCCCTACATACAGGGTATGTAGGCAGTCTGTCCGGGATACGGGTGCAGTCATAAATAATATTTAGACCTCAGGTCCTCTAAAGTAATTAGTATCAAATCGAATTCGGAAATCGGGATAACCTCAAGTTTTGGGAGGTCTATTCCGGTGTTGTTTGGACTATTGAGAATGGTATGGGTAAAGGGTTATCCTTTTTCAAAGGGAATTATGAGGAAATCTCTCTTAGGATGGGTCCTGCACGTTCTATCTCGGGTTTAGAGAGGTAAACTCAGGCGGGGGCGTGACAAATGGTATCAGAGCATAGGTTCAAAACCTCAAACCAAAGGATTGGGTAATTAATGTCTTTAGAAATGATTAAATGCGTTATTGATTTCCAAGTGAGGCTAGTTGCTTATACTTATTATTATGTTTTGTGGCAAGGTTGTCACTTGGGGTTGAATTAGTAATGTTAATGTAATTATGAAGTTTGCGACATCAATTGCAATTAGATGTCGATATTGACTTTTCGTTGGATCGAAAAGTCGAGAGGTTTGTAAGTATAGTATAGAGCCAGATTAGGAAAAATAATTTTGAATTTAGGTATTGGGTGCGAATAGGTTTAAAAGTGCGCCTAATATTATTCGAATTTAAAAATCGACGATTATCAAGCTTATTAGGGTTTGATCCTTTTCGAGTAGGCGAAAAGTCTTGGTCAATTTTTTGGTCAACCAAGGAAAGACTTGGTCAACCCTAAAGTCAATCATTAACTTTTCTGGTCAAACTAGGAAAATTGGGGTGTTAGACTATTCGATAGTCGTTTTGCGTCCTACATTTTTGATCGACGGGTTAAGGGAGTATGTAGGGCCACTTATGTCGACAAATTAGTGTTGCATATTATATTTGAGGAGGATCAGGGATGATCAAGTGATTAAGATGCTGGATGAGGTTAAAAGAAAGGGATTACGTAATGTTTCAGAGCCCAAGAGTAAGCTCAATGAGGAATATTTTATTACGGTCGGGAAACCGTATAGTAATAAGTTATTATGGTCGGGGAACCGTATAGGACATGAAAAACGTTACTAAATGCCGTATTTAATTGAGGATGGTTAGAGTATTGTACATGGCGCATGAGATGCGTTGCCAGTATGATGAGTGGACCTTTAAATCGTTTTAAAGAAATGCATGTCATGGTTTATTACTTAAATGGTTTTAAAATTTTTCCAGTAATGATGATTTTTCAGGTTTCTATATATTTTCGATTCCTTTGGTTTTTGCGAGCACCTCAGTGAAGAGTTTTTATTTGTTTATTTCCATTTGATTTATGGATTTCAGCTCGCTTATCTTCATTTGAGTTTTGAATGGTTATCGACGGGTGAGACCCGTCGTACAGATGAGAATCAGACCCGATGTTTTACTGAGATTTCTATGTTTAGCATTTGCCGAGTTTGAATTGTTTTTGGCATTTTTCGGGTTTGGATTATTTTTGGCAAATTCTGGGATTATTGATTTATGCTTTTGGCATGTTGTCGGGAATTGGTTATTTAGCATTTTTGTCGGGATTTGATTTATTTTGTTGGCATTTATCTAGATTTTATACATAGGATTCGGGCCTAGATTTATATATTAGGGATTTATTTTAATTTTACCATAAAGGGTCGTCAGATGTTTATTACTAGCTAGTAGGCGACACTCCTCATTCAATGGGGTGGAAGCGCGGGATTTGTGTTCTTATTGAGAATGGATGGTACGCGGGATTTGTGTTTTCACTAGACAGTGGGTGGGATGTCAGAGCTCTTAGCTCCGACCCTAGCTTGTGAGGCTCACTATCATGAAAGGTCGTCCTATGTGTTGATAGGAGCCTAAAAGGTGACGTTATTATGTGCTAAACACCCTTGTTTATGCTTTGTTGAGTCTATTTAGGTTAAGATTGAGTCATAATATAGTTTAATGTTGTTTTGAAGAGTTTTTGGTAAAGTGAGCTAAAAAACATTGTTGCTAAAGAGTTTCGGGAATATAATCTTTGGTTGCTGAAATACATTGTGTTAAAATTTCAGGTCAATTGAAGCACTACAGAAGGAGATATGCCGGAATTACTAAGGCAAGGTCGTACTGTCGAAAACTGCAGTATTTTCCTGGATGCATCAGGAAAGTTTCTTTGGACTTTTGAATTACAATTTCGACAATCATGGACCTTGGGGCTTGATGGACATATCCATATGTGTTTAATGGAGAACTTCAAGCTGAAGACTCATAGAAGTGGCTGGCGAAGAGAAGGGAGAAAAGAGAAGCACATGACTTGCACATGGGAATAACCAAATCCATCTTGGTTCGGGATTGCTTGAGGGCCGGCCAAACCCTAGTTTTTTCCCCTATAAAAAGCCTTTTAATCGCAAGAGGGAGGCATCATCAACATTGCAAACTCAAGCCGAAGCCAAAGCTCTGCCGAAACTTCTATCACCATTCAAGGACCCCAATTCCGATTTTCATATTCCATCCCTTGATCTGAAGCACGTAGTCTAGGATCCCCGTGCACTTGAAGAATAGACCACGTAGGAATATTTCAAAGTGTAATCATCTTCTATTTTCGAATTGGTATGTCTTTGTTATGGTTGATGTTTGTTTTAGGTTTTTGTTTGAGTATGATTCAATTCTTGTCTATGAGATATTAAGTACTTCTGAATGATGTAAGAATTATAGTTTTTGGTTTTTAATCAAGGATTTGAAGTCTATGCCGAGAATTCCTAGTGTTTGGTTTTATTAAATTTTCTATTTGCTCCATAATATTAACGTGTGATTAAGACAAGTAGTTGATGTTGCATTAGTTAATCCTTCAAAGAATTACATGACTTTGATACACGTAGTGGATAGGTTGGTGTGTTCTTTGTTGTGTTCGAAAATTACATGCTAGAATTGGATTTAGATGGTGTTAATGAACATGTTAGTTTATTTGTGTGATATGTAATTGCATAAGTGAATTAGTATGTTAGATTTCGTGTTTGATACGTTGAGCATGGATGTGTGAAAGGTTTCGAATGAAACAAGTAGTCGATTTCGAATGCATCTAATGGCTTAGGAACCACGTAGGAACCTAATGTGCATGTTTCGATTCTAGCATGATTTAGGTATTTCGGCATAGATTGATATGAGATTAGAAATTGTTTTCTATATTCTTGCATTGTTGTTTGGTGTTGGTTTGTGTAATTGTTGATCGATCACATGTTTATATGTATAAAAGTAATATAGGACTTTATTTCATTGCATCTTTCCGAAAATATAAACTCCAAATCTTTAAAATTCTATGTTTATTTCGACATCTTTGATTAGATTAGATGGATCTACCCTGTGGTTGGATCCCCGGTTTAGAACGATACCCTTACTTGCTTTATACGATGACAATGACTGTGTACAGGGTTAATTGATGCGTGTGCAAATACGAACTATCAAATGGCGCCGTTGCCGGGGATCCTTCGGGATCCTCAATCTTTTTAATTGTCGAAATTTGCATTGTATATATGTCTATATGTGAATATTTGTATAGTTGGTTCGATGTATATATTTGTGTGCTTTTGTAATTATAAAGATTGGTGCCATGTATGATTGTTGAAATGCTTTTGTAATTAATTTTCATGTTTAATTTTGCTTTGTTTGATTTTTGGCCTAGACGTGCATGCTAACTTGATCTTGGCCAATTGGTTTTTCAGGTGCTAGACGTGCATGCTACCCCGCGTTACTCGTTCATCTTCACAAGGAGATCTTGTTCCTTTGAATCCGGAGATTGATCGTGTTTGCAGAAAACAAAAAAAGACACAAAAGGCAGCAAGTAGTAGCACGGTCTCACCTCGAGAACTTGAAGAGCAAGAACCACCATCCCCATTCCGAATTCAGTCCGAGGATTCTTCATCCGGATCCGAGGCAGAGACCGAGCAAGCTTTTGAGAAAAATCAGTCCGACTTTGTCATGGCCAACACACCACTCAAGGATGCTTTCAACCCCACTACTCCAGCTTCACCATCATGCATTTCTGTTACAGTTCCGGATCAAGCTCACTTCTCTATTCCAGTTCAGCTACTTGGGCAACTGCCTAAGTACTCAGGCTCAGCCATGGAGGATCCGAACGTGCACTTGAGGGAGTTTCTTGACATCTGTCAACTCCAAGCTATCACCCATCTGCCTTCAGACACTTTGAGGTTGCTTTTGTTTCCATTCACCTTGAAGGATGACGCCAAGCGTTGGTTGTACTCTTTGCCTTCAGGAGTGGTTACAACTTGGGATGACATGACTAAGAGGTTCTTGAAGCAGTTCTTCCCCGCTCAACTCACTAAGAAACTTAGGAGGGAGATTCAGAACTTCACTCAGAAGGATAGAGATACTTTTTATGAGGCTTGGGAGGAGTTTCAGGAGCTTCAGCGCAAGTGTCCACACCATGGAATCAGTTTAGATGAGTTGGTTCAGTTTTTCTATGAAGGATTGGACAATGCCAACAGGGGTATGATCGATTCTGCTAGTGGATGCACATTTATGAACAAGACCGGAACTCAAGCTTATGCTTTGATTGAGGACTTGGCGGATAACAACCGTCAATTTAGTACCAAGAACTCAAGGAAGACAGCAGGAGGCCGAGGTGGAGGCGTGTATGACGTGGGAGCTCAAAACCAAATGATCACCATGGAGAGGAAGCTCGATGTCTTGGTCAAGGCCATGGCCGGTTCGACTATTGGTCAACAAACATGTGGAATTTGTTCAATGACAGATCATAATTCGGATACATGTCCGAATGGTGCATTGAGCGAGGAGGAGTTGAATTACATGGGACAACAGAGGCCGAAGTATGACCCTTACTCGAACACCTACAATCCTGGACTCAGAGATCATCCCAACTTTCGTTGGAGTAATGGTGCTCAACCGAACAATGCTCAAGCTCAAGGACCTCGTCCTTCAGGTTTGTTTGTGAGGCCTCAGGTACCTCAAGGTTTTGTTCCTAACTATTCTAATTTTGTGCCTAATAATGCTAATGTTCAAGGTTCACATAATAATGCTAGTTCTTCTACTCCAAATTATGATGAACTCTTGAAGTCCCTTGCTCAAGGGCAACAGAATTTAACATCTGCAGCTCAAGCTTTAGTGACAGGTCAACAGGCTAATTCTAAAGAGATCACGGAGTTAAAGAAGCAGATGGGACAAGTTATTGATTTCATGGGTAAAATCCATGAAAGTGGTAAGTTGCCAGGACAAACTTTGCCAAATCCAAATGCAGGACAATTCAAGATAGTTGCAACTCGGAGTGGGAGAGTTTTTGAGGAGCCATTGTTGAAGAAGTTGGTGACTTCTAAAGGAGAAGGTGTTGAGCTATTGCAAGAGGAGGAAGATAAGGATGTGGAGGAGGTTTTTGTGGAGCAAAATCCGGCAGCAACCCTGTCAGGATCCGAGCAGCAAGGCGGCGGTCAGGCAGGCAGTCTGGCAGACTTTTCTGCCGAGTCCGAGAAGGTGAAAGGTGGTGAGGCCGTGCCTCACCCTCATGCAGTCCCTGCTGATCCGAAAGGTGCAAAGGAAAAAGGTAAGTCTTCTAGTTCTAGTGGTTTAGTTTCATCTAACGTCCAAACTCCATACCCTTTCCCAAACAGGTTTGCAAAATCAAAGCACGATGAAGCTGATCGTGCAATGGTTGAGTTATTCAAGAAGGTGGAAGTGAACATGCCATTGTTGGAGTGCATTCAACAAAATCCTAAGTATGCTAAGTTCTTGAAAGAGTTGTGCACTAACAAGAGGCTTCCACGAGAGAAGGATGTGGCGGTTATGAATGAAACCATCTCTGCGGTTTTTCAAAGGAAACTACCACCAAAGCTTAAGGATCCAGGGAGTTTTTCTATTCCTTGCACTATTGGCACTCATAGTTTTGACAAGATCATGTTAGACCTAGGTGCATCTATTAATGTCATGCCTTCTTATCTTTATTGAAAAAGGATAGGTCTAGGTGCATTGAAAAAGGATGATATTATTATTAGACTAGCTGACCGTTCTAATAAAATCCCTTTGGGATATGTTGAGGATGTTTTGGTGCAGGTTGCTAGTCTAACTTTTCCTGCAGATTTCTATGTCATTGACATGGAACCCACTGTCACGCCCCGAATCTTATAATTTCACTGCGAGTTACCTTCCCTCCGTTATCCGGGAATTTACGGTGTCGATAATAAGGTTTGAACAAAAAAATTAACTGTCGGGATTGTTGACGGTAATTTTAAAATTATCGGGGATTTTATTGGGGTAAATTCCGGTTTGGAGTGGAGGAAAATTTTGGGGTCCCCTGTGTTCTAGAAAGTTTCCTTGTTTGGAAACTTACTTCCTTTATTAAGTTTCCCTTTTCGTCTTCGGCTGGGGTGACACTTTCCTTTTTCTTTTTTTTTCTTCTTCTTCTTTCTTCCTTCTCCTTCTTCGCGTTCGTCCTTCTCCCTGGGTCAGTGCTGCACTTTCACTGTGCACGCCGAGATCCGCCACCACTGGCTGCCGTGGGGCGCGTGACCGGTCTCCCTCGATTCGGCGGAGGTCCGGCAACCCAGCACGCCATCGATTCGGGGCAGCGCCGCTGCGTGGAGAGAGAGGAAACCCCCGAAAGGTTACTGTATATTCGGGTTCCAACCGGTTCAAGCCATCGGGCCGTCGCCGGTCGTTCGGGGCAGGTCCACCGTCGTCCTCTGTGTCTTCCATTTCAAAGAATTGGACGATTTCGATCTAGGTGGGGAATTGATCAAGATTTTCCCAGATTTGGGATTTTATTACTGTTCATAGTGATTTGTGGTTGTTAGGGTTGAATTTGGTTGTTGAGTTGTAAATGAAAGTTATAGGAGAGATTAAGAGGAGCAAGAAGATGGCCGGAGATCGCCGGTCGGAGGCCAATTGGCCGGCGGCCGAATTTTACTGTTCACAGGGGCATTTCTGTCCTTTCACGGAGAATTTACTTTTAACAGTTATGGTAAATGAGTTAGGGGTAAAGGTAAAAATAATTCTAAGTTAATTGGAGGTAAAAGGTGATAATTTTGGAGAATTGGAAGTAAAAAGGATTATAGAAATTATTGTATATAAAACCTTGTGGAGGAAGATTATTGGCCGTACCGATTAAGTTTCGATTATTATTCAAAATGTAGTTTCGGTTCGGAAAGAGAATTCCATGTTATCGTTGGTCGGGATTGATCGAGGATTGTTAAGAGTATACAAGAATTGAGCTAGTTTAATACGGAGTTTATACTAACGTCTCCAGAGACCCGACTTTATGAATTGGGATAATTAACATATTTATTTCATTTAACAGGACGTGAGGATTTACGTTCCGGGGAGGCACAGGATCGCTCTTAGGGCTAGTCCCTTTACTGTGAGTGGACAGATTATTTTTAAATGAATGCATGCCCTAATTATTGAGTTTATTGCAAGGTTTATATGATTGTTTCGAGTATTATAATTTCCTCGGGTTCTTAAATGTTTATTTGGATTTATGCATATATGTCGAGGAACGGTTTTACTTATTCGTTTTGGGAAGAGAATTTGAGTAAAGTATTGTTGTGAAATTGATATTATAAGGGTTGACCGTTACCACTTTATCTAGAGCTCTTAGCTCCGACCCTGGTCTGAGAGGACAGACAAGCCTGAGAGGTCAGGTTGATATTACAAGGGTTGACCGTATTATTTTATCTAGCTAGCATAGCGTGAGGGCGCAACTAGAGCTCTTAGCTCCGACCCTAGTCTGAGAGGTCAGACTTATTATGTTTGTGAACATTTCTCTTCCCAAAATCCTTACTTGTTTATCTTATCATGCATTTGTGGAATTTTAGTAATTGTGGGCATGCATAAATGTTATTTAAATCAATAAATCTTTGAGAGAGCATGAAGCATTGGTTTTATTTATTGTGGTGAATTTTTTTAGTGTTTCATGGATTATTTTTCGTCCACTCACTCTAACATTTTCCATGTTTCTCCCCTGGGCCTTTGTTTTTCTTAAAATGCCCAGACTGCAGAGTTCGGCCAGCAAATTAGGAGGCGCATAGTGGTTACCTCTCCACACAGTTTTCACTAGTAGGTTTCTGAAAACCTACAAGTGTACTTTTCCTCCTTTATATTAGAGCTCTGATAACCTGGGTGTATTATTACTATGTTTCGGGTTAGAGTACGGAACTTATTCGGTACTATTTCAGGAATTTCTGACTTTTATTTATGTTGAAGATTATTAAGTTTCAAAATGATATGTTATTGTGGTTGTATTTGTGGAGGTGGTTGTGTGTTGATGTGAGCAGGTTGGCTCAAGTAGGAAGGGGGATGGAATTAGAAGTGTATACTGCCTGTGTTTACTTTGATTTTAGGTGAAGGGTTACTCACTATTAGGGGACATTATGCCGAAATTTCGGTAACTACCCTTTTAGGTGGGTCCCGCAGGAGTCATTTTAGGATTTACTGGGAAATCTCGGGATGGGTCCTGTCATTGGTATCAGAGCACTAGGTTATTCGATTCCTTTCCTAATTGTTACTGCTTATGCCTTGTGTGAAACTAGTATCTATAGAGTGATGGACCGACCCCGGAGGATCCATCAGCATTTATGCTTATGATACGAAGTGATCATCGGGTATTTGCAGTAGCTATTATAGTATTATGTGTTCTACATGGTACTAAACATCTTGGTTTCAGGTTTAATTATGCGCCGAGCACGTGGCCGAGCTCGTAGGGAGAATCCTTCCCCTCCACCGAAAGGAGAAAACCCTCTTCCTCCTCCTTCTAGAAGAGGGAGTGAAGAGTCAGCTACTATGGGAGCGGGTTTGCTAGAGCGGTTAGTGCAGGGTATCCGCTCTGGTATGAGTTCTGAGCTTAACTATGAGAAGGCCCGCAAGCATGGTGCTAGAGTGTTTACCCATGCTAGTGAACCCATGGAAGCACTCAGTTGGTTGGAGGAGACCGAAAAGATGTTCCGAATAGTAGATTGTCCAGAGGAAAGGAAGGTGGCGATAGCTACGCAGTTCCTGGAGAGGGAAGCTTGGCATTGGTGGCTTGATGTAAGCCGCAGGGTGGGTGATGCAGCTCAGCAGATGTCCTGGGAGCAGTTTTCCGCTCATTTTAAGGAGCGTTATGTCAGCCGAGCACACATGAACCGCATGAGGGAAGAATTTCTAAATTTGAGGAAGAGTGATGACATGTCGGTTTCGGCGTTTGAGCAGCGTTTTAGGGAGCTGGCTTATTACGTCCCCGAGTTAGTAAAGACAGAGCAGGATAAGGTCTATCAGTTTTTTAGAGGCCTTGGTGGTATCTACACTACACAGATGACGGCGGTACCATATTCATCATTCATGGAGGCAGTGATTGCTGCTCTTAATCTTGAGGCCCAGCAGTTTTCTTATAGCCGGTCGTTCGGGGCAGAGGACTTTGCGGTTAGGAAAGATGGAACCCTTTTATTTAAGGGTAGGTTGTGTGTACCGAAGAGAAATGAAGAGCTTAAACGGGAGATCATGGAGGAAGCTCATAGTTCAATATATGCAGCCCATCCTGGTAGTACAAAGATGTATAGAACTTTGAAGAATTATTATTGGTGGCCGAATATGAAGAGGGAAATAGCAGCTTTTGTTAGCCGGTGTTTGGTTTGTCAACAAGTGAAAGCTGAGAGACAAAAACCCTCGGGTTTGATGGAGCCATTGCCTATTCCGGTGTGGAAGTGGGATCATATCACCATGGATTTTGTCTTCGGCCTGCCTCGTACCCGTAATGGGTATGATGGAGTTTGGGTTATTGTGGATCGTTTGACGAAATCTGCTCACATTCTCCCGGTTAATAAAAAGTTTTCCCTTGATCGGTTGTCAGTGATATATATGAATGAGATAGTGAGACTTCATGGGGTTCCAGAATCCATTGTGTCAGATAGAGATCCACGGTTTGTTTCAAAATTTTGGGGAGCTCTGCAGGCGGCATTGGGCACACAACTTCATTTTAGTACTGCTTTTCATCCTCAGACTGATGGGCAGTCAGAGAGGACCATTCAGACCTTGGAAGACATGTTGAGGTCATGTGTTCTACAGTTTCGGGGGAGTTGGGATGAAAATTTGATGTTAATGGAGTTTGCTTATAATAATAGCTACCACTCTAGCATTGGCATGTCACCATTTGAGGCATTATATGGAAGGCAATGCCGTACTCCCCTATGTTGGAATGAAGTTGGAGAAAGAGAGTTTTGTGGCCCGGATATCATCTTTGAGACCAATGAGAAAATCAAGGTGGTAAGAGATCGACTCAAGGTGGCTCAAGATAGGCAAAAGACTTATGCGGATAACCGCAGTAAGGACTTGGAATTCCAAGTTGGTGATTGGGTGTTCTTGAAATTATCTCCTTGGAAGGGAGTGGTGCGTTTTGGAAAGAAGGACAAGCTTAGCCCTAGATATATTGGTCCTTATGAGATCCTCGAAAGGATTGGCCCACTTGCCTATCGATTGGATCTACCTCTTGAGTGGTCCAAGATTCATAATGTCTTTCACGTATCCATGCTTCGGAAGTACATTGCTGATCCTTCCCATGTGTTGCATGCGCCACCTGTTAGTCTGAATAAAGACTGGACTTATGTAGAGGAACCGGTGCAAATTATTGATCAAAAAGAGCAGGTGCTTCAAAACAAGACCATTCCTCTTGTTAAGGTGTTGTGGAGGAGTCATGAGGTGGAGGAAGCTACTTGGGAACCCGAAGCTCAGATGCGACATCAGTATCCCTACCTATTTGAGTAACAGGTACGTAAATTTCGAGGACGAAATTTTTATAAGGGGGGAGAATTGTCACGCCCCGAATCTTATAATTTCACTGCGAGTTACCTTCCCTCCGTTATCCGGGAATTTACGGTGTCGATAATAAGGTTTGAACAAAAAAATTAACTGTCGGGATTGTTGACGGTAATTTTAAAATTATCGGGGATTTTATTGGGGTAAATTCCGGTTTGGAGTGGAGGAAAATTTTGGGGTCCCCTGTTTTCTAGAAAGTTTCCTTGTTTGGAAACTTACTTCCTTTATTAAGTTTCCCTTTTCGTCTTCGGCTGGGGTGACACTTTCCTTTTCTTTTTTTTTCTTCTTCTTCTTTCTTCCTTCTCCTTCTTCGCGTTCGTCCTTCTCCCTGGGTCAGTGCTGCACTTTCACTGTGCACGCCGAGATCCGCCACCACTAGCTGCCGTGGGGCGCGTGACCGGTCTCCCTCGATTCGGCGGAGGTCCGGCAACCCAGCACGCCATCGATTCGGGGCAGCGCCGCTGCGTGGAGAGAGAGGAAACCCCCGAAAGGTTACTGTATATTCGGGTTCCAACCGGTTCAAGCCATCGGGCCGTCGCCGGTCGTTCGGGGCAGGTCCACCGTCGTCCTCTGTGTCTTCCATTTCAAAGAATTGGACGATTTCGATCTAGGTGAGGGAATTGATCAAGATTTTCCCAGATTTGGGATTTTATTACTGTTCATAGCGATTTGTGGTTGTTAGGGTTGAATTTGGTTGTTGAGTTGTGTTTCCGGGTGACTCGTGGTCCCTTTAGCGGGTTGCACTGCTCCAGAAATAGCGGACTTCCTTGTATTCCGAGTTTTCCTGTGCAAAGAACAAACACGTCAAAGAGGCGTCCCCGGGTTTACCGAGGGAAGCCACTCCGATGCTTAAGTTAGACACTGTCAATTAAGCATAAAACTCGGGAATAGTCAAGAAGTTTCATCCTCCCTTTATGGGGAGGCATGTGCCGGTATTTATAGTGGCATTGAAGGCAGCATTCCTGTCCCTTTCCAATGTGAGAGTAGTTTCCCTTGCTTTACTTAGCTTTATGGCGAATTGGGCCCAGACAAAGGGCCCAGAGTGGCTTCACATTTAATTGTAACCCGGTAAAGGTGAAATATTAGGTTCCACCTATAAACAAGTCCCCCAAGTCCTCAGTCAAGGGGTACGCTTGGGTGGGGACTTAAAATCGTTTCTTTACCGGGTTACAAAGTTAGCAACCAAACCCGGGGTACCCAGTCCCCCAAGTCCGTACGCAAGCGTAACCCGCAGACACTCTTTACGTTGAGAATTCAAAACGACGTCTCCGGGTTGTAGTGGGGGGAAATTGAAAAGTCTTTCGGTTTTGTGAAGCGACATGCGCGACACGTGTCGTTTCCCTCGAGAAACTGAAACGTCCATTCAGTGCACGCCCTTAACTGTATAAATAGGGGTTGAAGGTGACAGTTTTGTCTCACCTCCAAACCCGATAACTTTGTCGTGCTTTTTGCTGTCGCTTTCTTTTGTCGCTGTTTCTTTTGATTCTCAATCTCAAATCGATCTCAAAAACCCCTTCAAACCCTCAAAAGTAAGGTACTGTTTCTTCTTCCCTCCTTTTTGATTGTTTTGGGACGATTTGTGTACTGTTTCTGGGTTCCCAGGAACGTTTTCTGGGTTTCTGCGTCTAGGAATTTAGCTTCGTGACGCCGGGTTACCTGGGTTTTGTTGACGCCCCCGTGTTTTCTTGTTTTGCAGATGGCCAACGAAACAATGGACACTCACGTCCCCGAGTTTGCCTCCGTAACCTTCACTGATGGGACCGCTCTTGACCCTCCCGGGTACTCATTGACAGCGGAGGAGATCGTGGAGCTAAGGAGCAACTGGAAGATCCCCGAGTCTGTAGAAATACGGCCTTTAGAACCCGAGGACCAGTTCTTTGCTCCCGGGGATGGGTGGACGCTGTGCCACGAGTATCAGCTACGCTGCGGCCTGTCACTCCCGCTGAAGGTAGAGGTGCAGTACCTCTTGGCTGCGAGCAACTTCGCAATCGGGCAAGTTGGACCGAACATGTGGAGGCAGCTACTCGGGTTGTGCGTTATGTACAAGGTGCTGAAGCAGCAGATGCCAACCTATCACGAGTTACACGCCATGTACCGGGCCGAGTACTCCCGGAAGGCGGGTTTCAGTGGGACCATCCAACTGAAGTCCAAAGCGGTTTTCAAGAAGATCGTCGAGGACCTGCCAACCTCCGTGAGCCGGACCTGGAGGGAGAAAAGTTTCTTGATAAGAAACTTTCAAGACCCGGGACACGCGCTTCAAGTACCGGGTGACTTCCAGCCACTGATGAGTGAGTCATTCTCTCTCCGGATTCTTCTTTCTTTTCTCTATCCCGGGTTATAATTATGTTGTTTGTGTTGCAGATATCCCCGACATTCCTCTGGAGCCGGTGATGGAGAAGAGGATCCGGAGGATGCTGTGGGCTTTTCGGGGGCAAGACGACCGGAGTTCATACCGGCTTTGTAGGCTGTACGTGTACAGCAGGTGCCGGTTGATGGAGCTACCAGGTTTGTCTAGTGTCCTTTTAAATTTTTGTTGTCACATGGCATGCTCTTTGTGTAACAGGCTATGTTTTTGTTGCAGCTCTTCTTCCGATGGAGTTCACCAAACGGAAGAACCCGGGAATATATGACGGCTTTGAGGATAAAGCTGTATGGACCGGGATCCGGACGCAAGGGGCGGATGGTCTACCGTACGATATCGACCTGACCTCAAAAGCGGCTTTCCTGCGCCCAGACGCCGAGCAAGGGGATCTTCAGCGGTTCCATGTTGATCCCCTACACTACAACGAGGTCCCCGGGTACTTGGCTGAGGTTCTTGGACCAGAGGTTTATCAGGAGGAGGAAATTGAAGGGAATCCCTCTGAGGCGGGTGAAAACCCGGTATTCGAAGAACCGGTGGCTCAATTTACCTTCGCCGATGAAGAGACTGAAGAACCGGTGATGAGCGCGGTGCCCTCATCTGTGCTCCCGGGTGAAGAGGAGTTGACTGAAGATGAGGCTGACGACGGGGGTGAAGAAGTTATCGGTTTCAAAGGGGTGGCGAGTGAGAACCCTGAGGGGAGTGATGGGAGCGACGAAGTGC
Organism: Comarum palustre; assembly: GCA_951800085.1. Lineage (NCBI taxonomy): Eukaryota > Viridiplantae > Streptophyta > Magnoliopsida > Rosales > Rosaceae > Comarum > Comarum palustre. Next base: position 23,882,188 of record OX637584.1, on the reverse strand, counting down.
GCGAAGTGGAACCCGTCCCCTCCCACAAACGCACCCGGGAGGCATCCAGCTCGGCAAGGTCCGAGAGGAAGAAGAGGAGGAAGGAGAGGAAAGAGAGGAGGGAGAGAAAGCAGCAGCGGGACACTGCTGAAATAATGGAGGAGTTGGCGAGCGCAGGAATGGCGGACGCGGCCATCCAAAGGATGGTAGCGGATTTGAAGAATTGCGCCGCTGACTCCTATGTCCTGGAGCATGAGGACCCGTTGACTGTAGCCCGGAGGGCGCAGGAGAAGCTGATGCGGGTAAGTTAGTCTTCTCCTTTAACTCGTTCTCTTTTTGTTTTTGGTTCCTTGCACTAACCCGTTATTTGATTTGTGTAGGCTGTCAGGTTGTCGTACTTGGCAACTGATCGGCTCATCAACGAAGGCATCCCCGAGAGAGAGAGAGTGCTCAGGGACGACCTCCGGGCGGCCCGGGATCAAGTGACGGCGAGCGAGGAATGCCTGGCTCGGGTCCGGGAAGAGGCAAGCTCATCAGCTGCCGCGTCGTGGGCGGAGTTGGCCAAGGCAGAAGAACAAATAGCAGATTTGGTGGCCAAAAACTCGGAGTACGAGAGAGTCATCGAGGGTCACCGGGAGGACCGGTGTGCTCAAGATGCTGCTATTGCTCAGCTTACTCAACAGAATCAAGCGCTGCAGCAGCAAGTGACTTCTCTGGAGCAGCAGAAAGGAGCGTTGGTGCAGGCTGTTTCCCGGGCCAGGAACTCTGCTGTCTCCGAGTTTCTAGCGAGTCCAGAGTTTGAGCTGAAGCTGCGGTCGGCGAGGGCTGAGGCTCGTGCCGAAATTGTTAGCGCCGGGATTCGCCAAGGGTGGCTCGACAAAGCCGGGTACGATGGTCACCAAGGTCACGTTAGACCCGACGAGGCTGCAGGCACCTCCCGGTCGACTCCTGCCATGGCTGCAAACCCTAGGGCTCCTGCAAACCCGGCTCGGAGTCCCCCGGTTCCTTCTTCAGCAGCCCGGAGAGGTACTTCCCGTGGTGGGATTGTCGGTGGTCCTCAAAACCGGCCACCGCTCCGTAGGGGACAGTTTATCATACAGCCCCGGGGAGGACGTGGCGGCTGGAGCACTGGCGGGGGTAGCGGGTCTGCAGCGCCATGAGCTGGAGCCTCTAAGTTTTGTCTTTGCTTTTGTAGACTAGACTTTTACTTGTAGCGGTTCGCTACTTTTTGTAAATGACCTCCTTGAAGTAATCAAGCTTTTCCTTCGCATAATTCTTCCTGTGAAATAACACGGTAACTTGATGCGTATAAAAATTTACACATAATGCCGGTTTGATATGTAAATAAAGATAGTGCCGCTAGGGTATACGGGTCCGTTAGGACTTCCATGGGCCGCTAAGGTCTTGCGGGAGAATGTCTTTCTATAACACGGGTTTTTTCCCTGTAAAATAACACGTTAAACTGATGCATAATTTGCAAGTGTTGACAAAATATACACATATAGTGCCGGTTCGGCATGTGAATAAAAATAGGGCCGCTAAGGCTTTACAGGTCCGTCAGGACTTCCAACCCGGTGCATAACCTGCAAGTGTTGACATTTCACATATAATGCCGGTTCGGCATATAAATAAAAATAGTGCCGCTAAGGCTTTACGGGTTCATAAGGACTTTCAACCCGATGTATAACCTGCAAGCGGTGACAAAATTTGCACATATAATGCCGGTTTGGCATGTAAATAAAAATGGTGCCGCTAGGGCTTTACGGGTCCGTTAGGACCTCCATGGGCCGCTAGGGCTTTTCAGGGGGGGTCATTCTATAACACTCGTTCCCTGTAAAATAACAAGTTGAGTTGATGCATATCTCGCAAGTGTAGATAAAATTTACACATAGTGCCGGTCTGGCATGTTATCGTCATAAAATAACAATAGGCCCGGTAGGGCTTTACCGGTCCGTTAGGGCTTCCTGTCAAATAACACGGTAATGTGATGCATAATATACAAAAAATTACGTATATTGCCGGTTTGGCATGTTTAATGTGATTAAATAAAAATAGGACCGCTAAGGCTTTACGGGTCCATAAAAACTTTCAAGGGCCGCTACAGCTTTACGGGTCTATTAGGACTTCCAACCCGATGCATAACAGGTTCATAAGGACTTTCAACCCGATGCATATCCTGCAAGTGTTGACAAAATTCACACATAGTGCCGGGTTGGCATGTTAACATTATAAAGTGAAAATAGGGCCGGTAAGGCTTTACGGGTCCGTTAGGACTTCCAAGGGCTTCCTGCCAAATAACACGGTAATCTGATGCAAAATATGGAAATGTGATAAAATTTACACATATAATGTCGGTTTGGCATGTAAGTAAAAATAGTGCCGCTAGGGCTGTATGGGTCCGTTAAGACTTTCAAAGACTGAAATAAGGCCGTGAAAGGCTTGCAATATTTCAAGTTATGGAGATTACCAGAGATTATCAGAGATTTATCGGAGTTTGCCGAGTTTTGACAATGAAATAAGGCCGTGAAAGGCTTGCAATATTTCATGTCAAATGGAGATTACCGGAGATTATCGGAGCTTGCTAAGTTTTGACAATGAAATAAGGCCGTGAAAGGCTTGCAATATTTCATGTCAAATGGAGATTACCGGAGATTATCGGAGCTTGCTAAGTTTTGACAATGAAATAAGGCCGTGAAAGGCTTGCAATATTTCATGTCAAATGGAGATCGCCTGCATTCACTCAACAAACTGATTGATAGACATAACCCGGCCGGGTTTTATGTGGTCCTGAGAGGTTTTATATATAACATCAAAATATAATGAATTTGTACATTTGTAGATAACTCGGTACCTACTTGGCATGTATGCACTGTCAATAGTTCGCGGGTTTTCATAACCTAGAGGATTCCCTCCTAGGGTCATTACATCAGCAAGTCTGGCTGATGTCTCATTGGCATTTCCACCATTGTTCTTCAAAATATCGAGTGAGAGGTCTTGAGTTCGACTCTCAACGAGAGCACCAATTGTTTACGGGTGACTCGTGGTCCCTTTAGCGGGTTGCACGGCTCCAGAAATAGCGGACTTCCTTGTATTCCGAGTTTTCCTGTGCAAAGAACAAACACGTCAAAGAGGCGTCCCCGGGTTTACCGAGGGAAGCCACTCCGATGCTTAAGTTAGACACTGTCAATTAAGCATAAAACTCGGGAATAGTCAAGAAGTTTCATCCTCCCTTTATGGGGAGGCATGTGCCGGTATTTATAGTGGCATTGAAGGCAGCATTCCTGTCCCTTTCCAATGTGGAAGTAGTTTCCCTTGCTTTACTTAGCTTTATGGCGAATTGGGCCCAGACAAAGGGCCCAGAGTGGCTTCACATTTAATTGTAACCCGGTAAAGGTGAAATATTAGGTTCCACCTATAAACAAGTTGTAAATGAAAGTTGTAGGAGAGATTAAGAGGAGCAAGAAGATGGCCGGAGATCGCCGGTCGGAGGCCAATTGGCCGGCGGCCGAATTTTACTGTTCACAGGGGCATTTCTGTCCTTTCACGGAGAATTTACTTTTAACAGTTATGGTAAATGAGTTAGGGGTAAAGGTAAAAATAATTCTAAGTTAATTGGAGGTAAAAGGTGATAATTTTGGAGAATTGGAGGTAAAAAGGATTATAGAAATTATTGTATATAAAACATTGTGGAGGAAGATTATTGGCCGTACCGATTAAGTTTCGATTATTATTCAAAATGTCGTTTCGGTTCGGAAAGAGAATTCCATGGGTTATCGTTGGTCGGGATTGATCGAGGATTGTTAAGAGTATACAAGAATTGAGCTAGTTTAATACGGAGTTTATACTAACGTCTCCAGAGACCCGACTTTATGAATTGGGATAATTAACATATTTATTTCATTTAACAGGACGTGAGGATTTACGTTCCGGGGAGGCACAGGATCGCTCTTAGGGCTAGTCCCTTTACTGTGAGTGGACAGATTATTTTTAAATGAATGCATGCCCTAATTATTGAGTTTATTGCAAGGTTTATATGATTGTTTCGAGTATTATAATTTCCTCGGGTTCTTAAATGTTTATTTGGATTTATGCATATATGTCGAGGAACGGTTTTACTTATTCGTTTTGGGAAGAGAATTTGAGTAAAGTATTGTTGTGAAATTGATATTATAAGGGTTGACCGTTACCACTTTATCTAGAGCTCTTAGCTCCAACCCTGGTCTGAGAGGACAGACAAGCCTGAGAGGTCAGGTTGATATTACAAGGGTTGACCGTATTATTTTATCTAGCTAGCATAGCGTGAGGGCACAACTAGAGCTCTTAGCTCCGACCCTAGTCTGAGAGGTCAGACTAATTCCCAAAATCCTTACTTGTTTATCTTATCATGCATTTGTGGAATTTTAGTAATTGTGGGCATGCATAAATGTTATTTAAATCAATAAATCTTTGAGAGAGCATGAAGCATTGGTTTTATTTATTGTGGTGAATTTTTTTAGTGTTTCATGGATTATTTTTCGTCCACTCACTCTAACATTTTCCATGTTTCTCCCCTGGGCCTTTGTTTTTCTTAAAATGCCCAGACTGCAGAGTTCGGCCAGCAAATTAGGAGGCGCATAGTGGTTTCTCTCCACACAGTTTTCACTAGTAGGTTTCTGAAAACCTACAAGTGTACTTTTCCTCCTTTATATTAGAGCTCTGATAACCTGGGTGTATTATTACTATGTTTCGGGTTAGAGTACGGAACTTATTCGGTACTATTTCAGGAATTTCTGACTTTTATTTATGTTGAAGATTATTAAGTTTCAAAATGATATGTTATTGTGGTTGTATTTGTGGAGGTGGTTGTGTGTTGATGTGAGCAGGTTGGCTCAAGTAGGAAGGGGGATGGAATTAGAAGTGTATACTGCCTGTGTTTACTTTGATTTTAGGTGAAGGGTTACTCACTATTAGGGGACATTATGCCGAAATTTCGGTAACTACCCTTTTAGGTGGGTCCCGCAGGAGTCATTTTGGGATTTACTGGGAAATCTCGGGATGGATCCTGTCACCCACAGATGCAGATGACAAGGAAATTCCCATTCTGTTGGGAAGGCCATTCATGAGGACTGCTAGGACCAAGATTGATGTCCATTCCGGAGAGATAACGTTTGAAATTGATGGCGACATCATTAGTTATAACGTGTTCGATGCTATGAGGTATCCACTTCCCGAAATTTTTCGTGATTCTTTTTCTATTGATGTGGTGGATTCTCTTGCAGAAGAACATGTTGAAATGATAACTTAAGACATCTTGGCTCTCACCCTAGCTAAAGGGATCGGATATGACAAGTTTGGATCAAAAATTTGTACAATGCAGCAAGAGGCCGTGCCTCTTGCTCTCATAGAGACCGCGGCTTCTCTTGAGGTCGCTGCTGAGGTAACCTACTCGCCCTTTAGTCCAATTTTCTCTTCATCTAACAAGTTTCTACCATCCATTGTTCAAGCTCCAAAGTTAGATCTCAAGGTTCTTCCGGAACACTTGAAGTATGTGTACTTGGGAGAGAATGAGACATTGCCGGTTATCATATCATCATCATTAGAGAAGGACCAAGAGGAGAGATTGATTGAAGTGTTGAAGCGACACAAGACGGCTATTGGATGGACTTTAGCCGACATCAAGGGAATCAGCCCTACTATGTGTGTTCATCGAATTCTTTTAGAGGATGGTGCGAAACCGACCAAGGAGGGTCAACGTCGACTTCACCCACCTATGATGCAAGTTGTGAAGGATGAGGTGACTAAGTTACTTGATTGTGGAGTCATCTATCCTATCTCGGATTCGAGGTGGATTTCGCCGGTTCAAGTTGTGCCAAAGAAGAGTGGGATCACAGTTGTGACGAATGCGGAAAACGAGTTGGTGCCTCAACGAACCGTGACCGGTCATAGAGTGTGTATTGATTACCGGAAGCTTAATGCTACTACGAGGAAGGACCACATGCCGCTGCCCTTTATTGATCAGATGCTTGAGAGGTTAGCCGGTCACTCGTTTTATTGTTTCCTTGATGGATATTCCGGTTACAATCAAATAAGTGTTGCGGAGGAGGACCAAGAGAAGACCACTTTTACTTGTCCATTCGGTACTTTTGCATATCGACGCATGCCATTCGGACTTTGCAATGCTCCAGGTACGTTCCAAAGATGCATGTATCATATATTCTCTGAGTTCATAGGTTCTAAGATAGAAGTGTTTATGGATGATTTTTCTGTCTATGGTGGAGATTTCGATTCATGTCTGCATAATGTTGAACTTGTGCTTAAGAGATGTGAGGAAACTAGTCTTGTGCTTAATTGGGAAAAATGTCACTTCATGGTTACTCAGGGTATAGTGTTAGGTCATATTGTTAGCTCTAGGGGTATTGAAGTTGATAAATCGAAGATAGATCTTGTGCGTCACTTACCCATTCCCACAGGTGTGAGGGATGTTCGAAGCTTTCTTGGACATGCAGGATTTTATCGCAGGTTTATTAAAGACTTTTCAAAAATAGCAAGACCCTTGAGTTCTTTATTGCAAAAGGAGGTGCCATTCCATTTTGATGAGGAGTGCAAGGCCGCATTTGAGAAGTTGAAGGAAGTATTGTGCACGGCACCGATCATGGCGCCACCGGATTGGAGTTTGCCATTTGAGCTTATGTGTGATGCTTCAAATCATGCAGTTGAGGCCGTGCTAGGGCAAAGGAGAGACAAGCAGCCCTATGCCATCTATTATGCCTCAAGGACGCTCGATGATGCGCAACAAAACTACACCACCACCGAGAAAGAACTTCTCGCAGTCATCTTTGCTTTGGATAAGTTTCGTTCTTACTTACTTCAATCTAAAGTTATTGTTTATACTGATCATGCTGCTTTGAAGTATTTGTTGACAAAGAAGGATGCCAAGCCGAGATTAATTCGATGGATTCTGCTCCTACAAGAGTTCGACTTGGAGATCAAGGACAAGAAAGGATCCGACAATGTGGTTGCCGACCACTTGTCACGTTTGGTGCGTGATGAAGATGTCATTGCTATCCAAGAATGTTTTCCGGATGAGCAGCTCTTCAAGGTAAGTGAGGTAAGTGATCCTTGGTATGCAGACATTGTAAATTATTTAGTTACCAAGGATTTTCCAAACTCTATGTCATATCATGCTAGAAAAAGACTCAAGGCACTAGCTAAACATTATGTGTGGGATGAACCTTATTTGTGGAAGCATTGTGTAGATCAAATTATTAGGAGGTGTGTTCCTGAAACTGAGCATAAATCTATTCTTAGCTTTTGCCATGAACAAGCATGTGGAGGTCACTTTGGTTCACGTAGGACTGCATTGAAAATTCTTGACTGTGGATTTTTCTGGCCTACTATTTTTCGAGATGCCCATATGTATTGTGCTTCATGTGATAGATGTCAAAGAACAAGGAATTTAGGACCTAGGGATGAAATGCCTATGCAACCTATTATACATGTTGAAATATTTGACTGTTGGGGTATTGATTTCATGGCACCTTTTCCAAATTCTCAGGGTTTTCTGTACATACTCGTTTGTGTTGATTATGTGTCAAAATGGGTGGAAGCCAAGGCCACCCGGACTAACGATTCTCGAGTTGTTGTAGATTTTCTACGTTCTAACATCTTCTCTAGGTTCGGCATGCCGAAATCTATCATCAGTGATGGAGGTTCTCACTTTTGCAACCGGACAATAGAAGCTCTCATGAAAAAGTATGGAATAAAGCATAAGGTTGCTACACCTTATCACCCCCAAACAAGTGGACAAGTAGAGCTTAGTAACCGGGAGATTAAGCGGATTTTGGAGAAGAGTGTGAAGCCATCACGCAAAGATTGGAGCCAACGACTGGATGATGCTCTTTGGGCTTATAGGACGGCATACAAAAATCCTTTAGGCATGAGCCCTTTTCGAATGGTCTATGGTAAGGCATGTCACTTGCCTGTGGAGTTAGAGCACAAAGCTTGGTGGGCGGTGCAGCAGTTCAACATGGACATAGATGAGGCCGGATTGCATAGGAAGCTACAATTGTGTGAACTTGAGGAGATCCGGAACGAGGCCTACGATTCTGCCGTGATCTATAAAGAAAAAATCAAGGCGTTCCACGACAGGATGATTCGAAAGAAAGACTTTGTTATTGGCCAGAAAGTACTCTTATTTAATTCTAGACTTCGGTTGTTTCCGGGCAAACTACGCTCTAGGTGGATAGGACCTTTTGTTATCACTAATGCTTTTCCTTCTGGTGCAGTAATGATCAAAAGCATGGTCAAGGGATCTGAATTTCAAGTTAATGGTCATCGCTTGAAACCATATTTGGAGAGCATGGTGGATCACACCATCGAGGAGGTTCCTCTTCAGGACCTCACGGCATGAGCATGAGGATGCATGAGTCTAGGCTAAAGGACTATAAACACCTAAGCGCTGCATGGGAGGCAACCCATAGAAGGAGCCGTCTACGAGCGTTTGCTTTTCTTAACCCTTATTTTCGTTCTTTCATTGTTTTAGATATTGAACATTGAGGACAATGTAATTTTCAAGTGTGGGGTGGGGAATGGCTTAATATAAGTCTCTGTGAACAGTGATTTTGAGTTTTTGTTCTAGGTTCGGTTTTTGATTTTTTAGGTTTGTATTTGTGATACTGTTTTAGGTGTTCTGGCAAATTTTCATGATTTTTGGAGTTTATTTTGATCTTTAAACTTGAGTTTTAGTTTTTGAGTCTAGAAAGTCGCCTTTAACCGTTGATGATGAATTTTTGATCTTTGATCTCATAGTTGATTGGATTGCATGGACTTGATTTCTTGAATTACATTGCTATTGAATGGTTAATAGATGTGAAGAGATCGTGCACTTAAGTAGTAGATGAGGAACTGAAACCTAGGTACAGACAGAGCATGTTCATTACAATGTTTGATTTCATGTTTAACTTTGTGAGTTTCGAGCCATATATGTGCCTTTTCATTGATGAGTGTTTAATCTATCGTTTTATTGGTTTTATGACCTCATATTACATTATTTGATCAATGTGCATGCCATAGAGATAAACCAATGAACACGAGAGTTACTAGAACTTGTTTGTGAAACATTCAAAGCTTTATATCATAACTTACTTTGATTTGGAAAAGGATTGTTGGATCTTTATTAGGTTATCACCACTTTATCTAAATAGCCATGAGTCCTATATGAGCCCTGTTCGGGACACCTTAGTATGAACCCCCTAGAGCCTACGTTAAGCCTTTTCTTTGATTACCAACATGTTTTTACCTTGCCTAGAATAGTTATCTCTACCTTGGTTGCAAACTTGATGGAGATGTTGTTTTGTGGTATGAATATGGAGTGATCGAAAGATCTAAGTGTGGGGTTGGACTTGTGAATGCTATGATGTCGATTTTGGGTGAAAAAGAATGCTATAAAAAAAAGAAAAAAAAAGGAAAGAAAAGAAGATTTTCGATGTGGAGATTTGATTTGGACACCCATGGCATGATTTATTTTTGTGAAATTGGAGTTGTGATATGTATTTGCTGAAGGCTCAATAAAGTTATACATAGCCTTTGTTCGATTTTACTATGTTTATAGTGAAGGATGGGTCCAACATGATGAAATTTGGCCTTGATGTTAGTTGGTGATATAAGGAGGATATCCATGTTTTTATTAGCCTTGAGGATGACCTTTGTGATTCCTCTTTCTTTGATTATATCCTACCTTATTCGAACCCTGAGCTATCCCTTTTCTAAAGATCCGCATGATTCTTAAGATAAGTAGTCTTTGATCTGTGGAGTTTGTTTCATGAATAAGCATATGGTTGTGGTTCATTTGTGCATGTAATTGGTATCTTTCTTGAGGTCTATTTTGAAATTCACTATCTATATAATTCTTGTGTGTGAAAAGCTTTTAAGCATATGCCATGTTCTTGAGAGAAAAGATTTGGAGTGCATATCCCTTGTGAATTGAATTTGAACTTGTTTTGAACATGTCGAGATTAATTCACCTTTGTTTCTACCATGTCTTACTTGTTACATCGAAATCTCATGTTTATTAACCAGTGAATTTATTCTTTCGATTTCGACTCTTGTGCTATTCTTGATACTATGATGTTGAAGATCTCTGAAACAATTTCGTTGAAGGCTTTAGATTGAGTCATCGTAGTATGTTTTTGTTTAGTGTTTGCTAAGGGACTAGCAAAGCTTAAGTGTGGGGTTGTTGATAGGAGCCTAAAAGGTGACGTTATTATGTGCTAAACACCCTTGTTTATGCTTTGTTGAGTCTATTTAGGTTAAGATTGAGTCATAATATAGTTTAATGTTGTTTTGAAGAGTTTTTGGTAAAGTGAGCTAAAAAACATTGTTGCTAAAGAGTTTCGGGAATATAATCTTTGGTTGCTGAAATACATTGTGTTAAAATTTCAGGTCAATTGAAGCACTACAGAAGGAGATATGCCGGAATTACTAAGGCAAGGTCGTACTGTCGAAAACTGCAGTATTTTCCTGGATGCATCAGGAAAGTTTCTTTGGACTTTTGAATTACAATTTCGACAATCATGGACCTTGGGGCTTGATGGACATATCCATATGTGTTTAATGGAGAACTTCAAGCTGAAGACTCATAGAAGTGGCTGGCGAAGAGAAGGGAGAAAAGAGAAGCACATGACTTGCACATGGGAATAACCAAATCCATCTTGGTTCGGGATTGCTTGAGGGCCGGCCAAACCCTAGTTTTTTCCCCTATAAAAAGCCTTTTAATCGCAAGAGGGAGGCATCATCAACATTGCAAACTCAAGCCGAAGCCAAAGCTCTGCCGAAACTTCTATCACCATTCAAGGACCCCAATTCCGATTTTCATATTCCATCCCTTGATCTGAAGCACGTAGTCTAGGATCCCCGTGCACTTGAAGAATAGACCACGTAGGAATATTTCAAAGTGTAATCATCTTCTATTTTCGAATTGGTATGTCTTTGTTATGGTTGATGTTTGTTTTAGGTTTTTGTTTGAGTATGATTCAATTCTTGTCTATGAGATATTAAGTACTTCTGAATGATGTAAGAATTATAGTTTTTGGTTTTTAATCAAGGATTTGAAGTCTATGCCGAGAATTCCTAGTGTTTGGTTTTATTAAATTTTCTATTTGCTCCATAATATTAACGTGTGATTAAGACAAGTAGTTGATGTTGCATTAGTTAATCCTTCAAAGAATTACATGACTTTGATACACGTAGTGGATAGGTTGGTGTGTTCTTTGTTGTGTTCGAAAATTACATGCTAGAATTGGATTTAGATGGTGTTAATGAACATGTTAGTTTATTTGTGTGATATGTAATTGCATAAGTGAATTAGTATGTTAGATTTCGTGTTTGATACGTTGAGCATGGATGTGTGAAAGGTTTCGAATGAAACAAGTAGTCGATTTCGAATGCATCTAATGGCTTAGGAACCACGTAGGAACCTAATGTGCATGTTTCGATTCTAGCATGATTTAGGTATTTCGGCATAGATTGATATGAGATTAGAAATTGTTTTCTATATTCTTGCATTGTTGTTTGGTGTTGGTTTGTGTAATTGTTGATCGATCACATGTTTATATGTATAAAAGTAATATAGGACTTTATTTCATTGCATCTTTCCGAAAATATAAACTCCAAATCTTTAAAATTCTATGTTTATTTCGACATCTTTGATTAGATTAGATGGATCTACCCTGTGGTTGGATCCCCGGTTTAGAACGATACCCTTACTTGCTTTATACGATGACAATGACTGTGTACAGGGTTAATTGATGCGTGTGCAAATACGAACTATCATGTATTGCTTGTTGCCCGCTAGCGAGCAACGCTCCTCTCCTTATGGGGGGAGATGGTAGTATTAGCTCGGGATTGCGTCCTCATTGAGAGGTACGCTAGAGCTCTTAGCTCCGACCCTGGTATGTGTGATCGATCATTTGTGAAATCTATTTTCCCGATTTGTTTTATATTTGGCTGCAGGCCGGGCTTTGATTTATATTTGGCTGTAGGCCGGGTTTTGATTTATATTTGGCTACAGGCCGGGCTTTGATTTATATTTGGCTGTTGGCCGAGATTTGTTTTATATTTGGCTGCAGGCTGGACTTTGATTTATATTTGGCTGCAGGCCGGAATTTGTTTTATGTTTGACTTAAGGCCGGGTTTTAATGGGTGTGTTTTATTGAGCATGCGTAAATATTTTACTGGACTATTTTTAGGAGAATATGAAAATTGAATTTTTGGTTAGGAACCATTATTTTTGGGGTTGATTTTTGGTCAACTCACTCTAATGCATTCCACGTCTGAGAAGTTTCAACCTTAGTCTGGGAGACTGTCATGCTCACGCTGATTATGGATGGTATATAAAATTTAGGACTGAAGTACTCCAGGTTTCTAAGGGTATATTTGGAGACAGTTAGGTTCGCTTGTGATCGCTTGTGGGATTGGGTCACAGAGCAATGAGAATATGTTTATATGTTTCATGCAGTGAATTCATGGATTACATATCATGCTGATGTCTGGTTACACGAGTGGTGGTTGAATTTGGTAAAAGAGATCGGGTTATCTCTTGAAGGAAAACCCACTCTTGAGGAATGAGTTTTTGGGTTGATGGTTATTATAAATATATATTAGGAAATGATTTTGCTCCTGAGTTATAGATTAACGGTATATATGTATACGTCGTGTCGGTCGCAAGGAAATGATGGAAGCAACAGCGGTGGACCAAATCTCATTGAATCATGGAGCAAGAGTATGGTTGTCCATGATTTTCTAAATTTTGAAATTTGTTATCTGGATAGTCTGCTAATGACACTTGAATGTTCAATTGGTAAATCATCGCTATGAGCCGACGTGGGAGTTGGTCTACCTGCTTAATGTAGTAGGTATGGATTGTGAACCTACGCACATTTTGTTTCTTAATTTGGGGTCGTATGTGCGTGAGGAATTGGTTTATTGAAGATACCTTATTATGTATGTTGTAGGCCATATGAGTGTTGGCCAGGGTAAGATATGTCTTTGTAGGATTTCCGTTTGTAGACGTAAGTTTGATTTTTCTTTGATGCTGGCATGAATTTTTCCTGAATGGGAAGTTTATATAAATAAATTGATGGAGCCAGAATGTAGATTGGTTTTATTGTGTGGATTTGTGAGATCAAGAGTAATAGTTTATCGTTGGAGTCGTACCTCTAAAATTGTATAGAGGTTGATTAATAAGGAGGCCTAGGAATATCGCAAGAGTTTCAGTTGAGTGAAAAGTGTTGCATGATGAAAATGTGCATGACATGGACATGAATTACATCCTGTCTTGGGAAGAAATAGTCTAAATATGAGATTCATCTTCGACTAAGAGTAATGACAAAATGTGTCTTAAACATGTAAACACATCTCTCATTAGTGAGACGTGTATTGAGAGAAAACCATGAGGGAGATGTCCAAAGCTGAATATCTTGCTATACTAGGTTGTTACACTGAAGATAACTCATGAAATCGATAGTCTAAAACTAGCTCATAGATACTCATTCTATTATAGTTAAAGTAATCAAAATTGTCTCAATGAGTATTATGATTGGACTACAAAACCGAATTCAGATTATGTTGCTCATATTTTAACTTTTGTGAAGTTATGAATGAGCTCCTGAAGAGTATATATGAGACATATCAATAAATCGAGATATGAATGGCTGGGTATGCCATACTAATTTTTCAATATTTTGAACCATACATAGTTAAATATGTTAATTAACTTCTATTTTTAGCTATTACATAATGTATGAATTTGAACATGTGAAGTTGTTTCTAACATTACTAAATGAGGTAAGACCTATTAAAATTATATTACTTTGTTTGTATTGCATTAACTTTGCAGGTATGATAATCTTATGATGAGCCCCTATCTGCAAAACACACAAGATCTCACTTCAGTGATAAACAAACTAAAACGGTTGTTTACAGTACATGAAGCTTGCACTAATCAGGGGTGATTCTCATCAGGGGAGCATTCAGAAGTATGCTACCAATGACATATGCGCGTTGCACTCTTTTTCTCCTTCGGCCAGGGTTGTTTTTTCCCCCACAAGATTTTTATTACATGACAAGGTTTTTAACGAGGCAACACTAAGCGCGTCCAACATCATACTACTGATGGACATCCAAGGGGAAGTGTTGTAAATATTTACAATCAAGTGTCTAGCCATTCATATTTAATGACTTATATGCAATATCAAAATAGTATATAGACTTATCATGTAATCCCTATCTCTATGTAAATGAGGCATATAACACATAATAATACAATTCTTCATCCTCCTACATTATGTTCTTCTCCTTCTCACTATCTTATTCTTCAGTTTATAACACTTCCATTAATTTTTGAGAGAAAAAAATTAAAACTATTGAATTTATTTTGTTAAAAAAAATAACGTCATATTCAGCCCTTTCGACCCTATTTAGGTTGGGTTTGGGAGAGCTTATAAGCTCCTTTGCTTTTAAGCACCAAAGGTTTTGGTGTTTGGTAAGTCTAAAAATAAGCTACTTTTTAAAAAAGTATAAACTGTTTTGAGAGAAAAAGGAGAAGCTGCAAACACCCACCTTCTGCTTATAAGCTAAAAGTCAGCTTATATCTTATAAGCCCAGCTGTACCAAACCCAGCCTTAGCCCTATTTAAAAGGTAGGGTAAGGACCATATTTAACCGTAGCCTATTTAAAAGGTCGGCCGTACCTGAACCTATTAGCCCTAACAAAATGTGTTTGGATGGTGAGTAAGAGCTTGCATATTTATGCCTCGGTCCTAAATTTTGTTTCCCAAGTCAAAACCTTACCCGACTCTATCCTAAGTCCTAAAATTTAGGGTAGGGTCGGCCCACACGCCCAATTTGATTAATGTAAATGATAAAAGAAAAAAATATAAGGTGTTGCAAGAAATGAAAAACAGAGAGCAGAGGAATGCCACCCTACGACTCTTGTACAAAACCAAATAAAAACATGATACAAAAATAAAAAAATAAAAACTCTACATGGCCTATCATCCGGTAGATCAATTGAAAGCAGTAGTTGTGTATTTGTGAGAGCATATGATGAATAGTAGTAGACAATCTCATCTTTACCACAACTTAGTTATCGTCAATTCGTAAGGTCTGCTAACTAGTTAGCTCAATAGTTAGGATACCCTAATGCATCCCTCACAAGGAATAGAGATAAACACTAGGAGGAGGAGAAACATGCTAAAACAATGAAGAAGAAGTCAAACCCAAGTTTGCAAAACAATCAACAACAATATTTCCTTCCTGAAAAATATGAGAACAACGAAAAGTCATTGATTTGATAAGGTGCATACAATTACTCCAAGCTATGCGAAGAGGCCATGGAGGAAGAAAACTTGATGACAACAGACATGTGAGCACACTTGCACAATCGCTCTCTAACTATAAACTATGTCATCCTAATTGAAAATCAAATTCAATCTCAATAATAACAGACATTAGTTCATAAATTAAAGCAGAATGATGTCTCAAACCCTTGCAAAAACCGACCTAGAGAGTCTTGAAAAACTCCTCCACAAGCAGCGGGACCTGAATTGTCTTTTGTTAAGCCATCAGTATTAAGCTTGAACTAGGAAGTTAGAGGAGGATGTCATAACATGAGTCAGTAATCCTTTTTTTTGAGGAATACCTAGACCAATAAGTAAATGAGTATCCAAAACACCCTTAGTAAAGTTTGGAACATGAGGAGCCAAAAACAATAATCAAGCTTTAGTGGATTTGAAAATTCATGGGAGAGATGACTTATTATCTTCAAACCTGAGCTTGTTATGAGCTTTTCAAATAGCCATAAGAGCAAACAAACCACATGCAAGACATAAATTTGAAAGTTGAGAGGGGAAAGCCTTATTGTGAAAAACATTCTAGAGAACTAATAAAGAACTTGATGATGGTAATAACGTGCCAAAACAACAAAACAACAAGCTAGCCATTACCAAATGTTTTGAGTGAAAGAGCAATTTACAAAAAGATGAACAAAGTCTCCCATATGACCAAATTTACACATTTGACAAATAGACATCATCAATATACCCATCTTCTAAAGTTGATCATCTTTAGACAACTTATTATGAAATAACTGCGAAGCTAGAATAAAGTAGAGAGATGGATTGAAACCTCACCAGATTGTTGAAACCCAAGAATGACCGACAAAGTGCAAACGAACATGCTCATATTCCTCAGAAAAAGATAACAATCCAGTAATAGAATTCCTCCATATCAAAACATAATAATTAGGATGAATTGAGAGGGACATCAATAATTTCTTGGGCTATGTGAGGGAAAAACTTAGTAAATTTGTGAGAAAAAGTCCACTCATGGTCAGAAATATAACATCCAACCATCTTCTAGACCAAAAAGAGACCGACTTCCCATTTCCAATAAGCCATTTTACATGCTGAAATATTAGAGGAATAAATCCATAGCCATAATAATGCTTAATCCTATTTGTATCAATTGTGAAATAACAACAAGCAAAATGAGACGGAGAAGAAGTAGTTAGGACACACATTTGCATGCTAGTATGTTCCTTCATTATCTATATAAGAAATTTATTGTCAGTGAGTTATGGTCTGATTAGTTAGGGAGCCTAATCAACAACGTTGAAGTTATGGATTCAAACCTCATTAATATAGATAAGGCGGGTGAGTTATTTAATAAAAAAATTTAAATATAATTTCTTTAAAATTTGTTCTTTGCTTTAATGTCATAGAGAATTTATAGAGATGCAAATTCCATTTTTAATAGCTCTTTTAAGAGTATTTTTCATTTAAGAAAGGACCACTGTGACTTTTGCAACATGTTAGGGCATGATCCATCCCTCTAAAAGCGTCCATGTTCAACGCCTATTTATGAATTTCTTGTCCCTTGATCCTCCTAGTTTTGTTGTCTGGTTCCCCATCACAAATGAAAATATGAAATTGCAAAATAGCACAAGAAACCTTAACATCAGAATTTTTTCTTTATTTATTTCAAGATTTTGAGATTGGAATGCGGATCCAACTAATTGTCATGTTACAACTAATTGTCCTATAAATAGGCGGAGACTGAAGCAAACCCAAAAGCAGAGCAGGAAGAACAAACAAGAAACAGCAGCAGCTGCCTCAATACCGGTAAGCCCCCATCAGTCTTTCACTTATCTTCTCCACCTACCTTTTCCATTGTTGTCTCTTAAAACCCTAAACGACCCACCACTGTAACTCCCATTTGGTTCGATCCCACCTCGTTTTTTTCTCTTATTAGCCCCCGAAGGTTTGAACTTTATCACTAACTTTACGTAGCTATTGTAAAAATCTAAGCTTTTGCATATGGTTATGGGAATTGGGTAGTAGATGTGTGTTTCTATTGATAAGTGGAGGTGTATCTGGTTCCTTCCATTTCCAAAGTTGGATGCCTTTTTACTTTATTTACCGTTTTTTTTCTGTAAAGATACGAATTTTGATGATGATATTGTGGTTGTGATGTGGAACTCAGGTCGATTTAGTGGGTAAAAATGGCGAGGAAGATGCTAATTGATGGTGAGCTGGGCAAATCGAATGAAGAGGAGACCCAATATGACTTCGACTTGTTTGTTATTGGGGCTGGAAGTGGTGGTGTTCGTGCCGGCAGATTCTCGGCTAATATGGGAGCTAAGGTAGAGAACTCAACAATCGTTGTTGTTAACTTTCCTGATTGATGCCTTGGCTTGCCAGATATAACGTTAGGTTCATTACATCTTTTTAGGTTGCCATATGTGAGCTCCCATTTCATCCTATCAGTTCTGAAGTGATTGGAGGAGTTGGTGGAACGTAAGTTTGTTACAATTCCTAGATTCGATGCTCTTGTTGGTTGTCCGTCACATTGTTATCAGAAGTTGAAGTTGCTTATCATTTTATGCTTTGCACATTTTTGGTTTTTCAGATGTGTCATTCGTGGTTGTGTTCCTAAAAAGATTTTGGTATATGGATCATCTTTTGGCAGTGAAATTGAGGTGAGAATATGTTGATGTGCGTAGCAAGTCATTTTGTTGAAACTGTTAAATTCTTAGAATCCAGTGAAGAAAGATGCATGCCAACACAGATAGACGGGATCAGTTCTTAACCTTAACGATTTGAAAGGTTTCGAGTTTTTACATTCAATGCAGTAGACTTGATGCTATTGTAAATTCTTAAATTTGACTAATTTCTTTTATAACAAATGTAGGTGTTATTCGAGCTTAGTACTTAATCTTGTACAGGTATAGGTGCATAGATTGAATTTTGTAATTTCATCAATGATGACTTGTTTAAGGTTAATTACTAATTAAAGAAGTAAGCAGTTTACATCTTTTGTTTGAGGAAGTTTATTTGAGTTTTACAAGGCTTCAGTATCCTCTATAAGGTAAAGTCGTCAGGTAGTGGTGAAAGTTCTAGTCAATTTGGTGACTATAACACAAGAAAATTGTAAAGTAGCGTATGAGATTTTCTAATTCTAGGATGCATCGGTCAAATAATAGAAATCCAACCTTTCTCAAAGAGAATGCTATGCAGCTCAGTTGTATGTTTGATAGCTTGCTCTACTTGTCGAGATAAAAAATTCCCTCTTAGTACATGATAGACTGCTATCATTCTTATTGATGCATATTGAGTCAGAGCATTTGCGGGAAAGTTACCCCACCCCTACTCCCTGGAGCCTCTAAATATATCCTTATTTTTGATGCAAGATGATCCTGATCTGAGGAATGTACTTTTCCTTACCCCAAATTCATGCAAATGACTGGAAAATATATCCTTACTTTTCAATTAGAAGTAATTTGACACTTTGGAAAATTAGAAGTGATACATACAATTTAGTTGATGCTCAAACTAATTTCTGTACTGCATATCTACCAGCTGTTGTTTTTATTTTCAGGTGTATGTTCTTTTATAATTAGAAATGGTATTTATTTCTTGGTAAGATGAATGGTCTGATTAATGTCCTTTTGTTATTGTAGGATGCTAAGAATTATGGGTGGGAAGTGAATGACAAAGTTGATTTCAACTGGAAGAAGCTTTTGCAGAAAAAGGTTGGTTAGCATACCATTTGTGTTGTAAAATCTACTCTACTTATTATCATGGATCTCCTTAGCACAGGTTTCCAAACTTATTACAGAATTACTGAGTTGGAACTTCTTGTGGCTTGGTCTTGTTATTTTATGATCATGGAAGCTTTCAAAAGTTGTAATTTTGATAACTTTCATTTGCAGTTAATTTTTCTTTCAAATTACTTGTAGATAAAGAAACTACATAATATGGACACCATTAATTTTACAACTGGGTGAACAAGAATTTATTTTGTTATACATATCATATTAGTCTCAAGTCAATGTAGAAGCTAAATATCTTTCTTGTACGCATCCAGGATGGTAATTTTTATTTGTTTGAGGTAATTAATCATTAGTTTTATTGATTTTTACTGATTGTTCATTTGTTCTATTTGAAAAATGCACTTTTTTTTCAGTTGGGGATAACTATTTGAAACTGAATTCTTTTTTTCTTTTCTCTATGTGTCACTTAATAAACAGACAGATGAAATAGTTCGATTAAATGGCATATACAAGCGTTTATTGTCAAATGCTGGGGTTAAATTATTTGAAGGAGAGGGTAAGCTAGTTGGTCCCAATGAAGTTGAGGTGACACAGTTGGATGGCACTAAATTGAGCTATTCAGCAAAGCACATATTGATTGCAACAGGCGGTAGGGCTCAGCGACCTGGTATTCCTGGTGAGGTATATATTCTGCACTTTGGGTGTTGAATAATAAGTTAATATTCTGTGCAGCATGTCTTTTGGCCTGAGTCTGACTTTGGTTGATGACATTGTGCAGTATATTTGATTAAAGAAAAGAATTATTGAGTTTTTTCCTTGACTATAAAAAAGAATTGCTAACAAGAAATAGGAAATGCACGCAGTGTTTTGTAGACAAAAGAAAAACTAGAGATTTGATTTGAATGTTTCATAAACAGGTATCTTGTTGAGTTCACAATTTGAATGTTTCATAAACAGGTACTTGAAACTTCTAGTATGTACAATCCTTCCTCTCCCCACTACCAAACATTGACCGATTCGTGTCTCCATTGTTCATTAGTCATAATTTGTTATTGTTCGAAAGAACACAAAAACATTGAAAGAAACTTAAGACACTTGCTTCATTACAAATGTAGTCAAATCCATTGAAATGACTGCCACTGGTGTATGGTGGCTCATTTGCAAATCCAGTTAGATGAATGATTGAACTTGATAAAATTAGACCATTTCTGCATTCATTCAAATTTGATGTTAACATGTACTTTTATTGTTGGTTAACAGATTTTGGCTTCTATCTAATTTTGTTTTTCTTATTTTTCTAGGAACTTGGTATAACATCGGATGAAGCATTGAGTTTGGAGGAATTGCCTAAACGCGCCGTAGTGCTTGGGGGAGGGTTTGTCTTAATCTTTTCTTCTGTGTTTGTTTGATTTTAGTCTCTTAGCATGCCCTTGATTTTGTTCCATCAATTTCTCTTATTAGATACATTGCGGTTGAGTTTGCCTCAATATGGCGTGGGATGGGCGCTTCTGTGGATCTTTTCTTCAGAAAGGAACTTCCGTTGAGGTACATTTGTTAGGAATTGTTTTTGTTGTTTCCAATTAGATTTAAGCTCTTTGATCATTAAGCAGAGCTGGAAAAGTTAATTGCACTCTTCTAGAAAGAGAAAAATTAAACTTATCTGTTCAATATGCCAGTCTGTAAAGCTTCCCCTGATCAAGATAGTGGGAAAGTATAGTTTTTGAATGATACTCACTTGCTTTGCACTTGATAGAGTTGATGTCATTTTTTGTTTGAGAAGCAAATAATTTTTTCTGAGTGAATGCTTCATGTTTATGTTACAATTATTTGTGAAAGACACATAGCTTTCGTGATTAATTATATCTGGCAATCTTATGTTACAGAGGTTTTGATGATGAAATGAGGGCAGTTGTTGCAAGGAATCTTGAAGCTAGGGGAATTGATTTACACCCGAGAACAAATTTGACAGAGGTATTACAATTCATTGGAATACTAGTAAATTTACTTTCATTGCTATCATTTCATGCTTCTATAGTTAGAATTGGACTGTTGTTTGTCCTTGCACTATTGATTTTTTTCTTAATATTTAGTTGATTAAAACGGAGGATGGCATAAAAGTTATCACAGATCATGGTGAAGAGCTGATAGCGGATGTTGTACTGTTTGCCACTGGTAACTACCAATCTATTTAGTTGCAATTCAACTTGTTAATTTACAGGTTTAGATCAAGGTCATAATTGTTTGATGCAGTTTTAATGGTTAACAATCCATTTTGTTTATTGAAATTAACATTTGGAAAGTAAACATGGGTGGCCACAACTTGCACAAGCGTGGCACATAACCAATACAAATAAAAACGCAATAGAATGCTTGCACAAAAGACACAGAGTCTGCACAAGCATGAAACATATATTTGTTTCCGGTGGGACCAAGGAATCTTGCAATCTAGCATAAAACAGGCCATGTGAGGCCCAAGCATGCTCATGAAATTTGTCCCTTATTTTCGGCCTTTGAAACAAATCCTTCAAACCGCTTAGCATTTATTTATCGTAACTTAAGCTCTTGTGTGCGTGTGTGGGTGTGTGTGTGCGCGCACATAGGCATGATCATGAAACTTGTCCCTTAGCTATTTTTACCTTTGTAATTAATCCTTCAAACCGCGCAGCATTTATTTATTGTAACTTAAGCTATTGTGTGTTGGTGCGTGCATGCATGTGTACGTGGGCGTGCCTGCTTGAGATCCTTTTTATTGGTCATTTTGAGGGATAGGGCAGTTGACAAACTTTTCAATCAAAAGTTCATATCAACACCGTTCAGTTTCTAGGTCTATCTATATATAATATTTTGAATGTGCATAGTATAGGAGATTTTTGTTTTATTTTTCTATTGATGATGCGGTTATGTAAACTATATTAGTTTCTATCGGTGAAAATCTCGAATAGGACAATTGTTACAACTCCTACCACTTTCTACCTTAGTAACGTAGATCATAACCTGTCAATAAATTTAATTGTAATAGCAGGAAGCTGATTTTGTTGATTGGTAATAGTAAAGACCCGTCAAATTAGAATCTACCGGATTTATGTTAAGATGAATCAGATTTATGTTATATCATCTCAGCTCATTGTCTTATCCAATATATTGATAGGAGTATATGCACTTCAAAAATATGGTTATCTGTTCACTACTTGGCATTAGTGGAGCATTAGAGGTGATTGCTGTTATAATATTCTATATTTACCTTGTCCATTCTGTGAATGACAGGTCGGGTTCCCAATTCAAAGAGGTTGAACTTGGAAGCTGTGGGTGTGGACCTTGATTCAACAGGAGCTGTGAAGGTGACGAACTACCTTTCCTTTTTGTGCTTATTGTCATTTGACTTTATGTCACATCTTTCTACTTTTGAATTTATGGTTGTTTTCTAGTGCTTTGGCATTTGAAGTTATTGAAAATTTGAATCACTAATCTAAGTGTCCAAGTGTCATATGTCTCTCGTTAAGTTGTATTTCTACATCTGATTTGCATATGTTACTTTATACATTCTCAGGTTCCATCTCAATCATTTTAATTGCCTGTCATAGTGTAATGATATTAATTACCTGTCATAGTGTAATGGGATATGGACGGTTTAGTAAATGTCACATGCAAACCCCAATATATACCTCTCATTGTGTAATCGGAAGGGATTTGACTGTTAGTAAACTTGTCTTGAATACCCACTTGTAAAAAATAAAAACAAAAAACAAAAATGATGTGATATAGGGTATAGAAATCACAATCTTCTGCCAATGGGATGTCTTAAAAGTATGTTTGTGGGATTGAGAAATCTCATCGGAGTGCTAGAAGGACCGGATGGCGGGATGGGGGTGGTCAGAAATTAGAGGATAGGAAAATCAAATTTGTTGATAGTAATGCTAGCTCTGTCTTCTTGTTTTCCATTATATTGTTTTCTAAGGGAAGCAACAACCGTAAAAGTCTTGGCCCTCTTTCTCTTTCAGGTGGATGAGTATTCCCGTACCAACATTCCTAGCATATGTGCTGTTGGTGATGTTACAAACCGGGCCAACCTTACACCTGTTGCTCTAATGGAGGGAACATGTTTTGCAGTATGTATTTTCTTTGTAATGTTTGCATTAACATATGCTGTGTAATTGTTATAGCCTTGAGAATTTGGTTCTAACAAGAAGGGTGTTATGCTGTTAATTCATTTACTTTATGTTCCTTACAGAAAACAGTTTTTGGTGGGGAACCTAGCAAACCGGATTACAGAGATATACCTTGTGCAGTTTTTAGGTAACACCTTCTCCTCAAAGAATTTTATTCTGTTTTGAAATTAGAATTCTTTTCTGTGGTGAAGCTGGTAGCAGCAAACACAGTTACTATCTGTATGCAAGTTTAGTAGAATAGACAGTAATCGGTCCGGATGATATCCTTGCCAGAGTTCTGCCTCATACTTTAAGCTTTCGCTAGAACAAGCATTATGAATTATGTTAAAGTACCTAATAGCTTCTGTCATAGCATTGCCTATATTTATCCCTCTAAAATGCAAATGCAAGAGTCTAGAATTCCCTCCATGAATGTATTTAATTGCATAGTTGTATAAAAGACTTCCTAGGCCTCATTATGGTTTCTGTGGTATGCAGTTCGCTACATTTTCAATATTACTAGTCATCCTCTTGTCCAAAGACAGACATGATTTGATAAGGGATTTTGATTTTACATGTATTTAAGTTGGGGGCTGGATGGAGTAAAATATATATCTAAAACATGGATACCTATGAATCTGAATATGGCTGCTCAATAATTCAGAACTTTCTTGTAGAAGTTCTGTTGGGGTGATCTGAGATGCCTTGTATTCTTCTGGGGATCCCACTTACCATTGTTCTTACTTAGTAGGGTATATATTTTAGTAGTAGGAAAACATTAAAAGTTGGATTGCATTTAGAATGAATCATTTTGTTTTCATAGAAGTACTCTTTCCTGTAGGTGAATTTAATTCATGAAGTTAAGCTTTTTCTTGAGAGTCGGAAACACCATAGTATCATATAGTTCGCTTCTTTTTAATTTTTTTATAATATATATTTATAATATGTTGACACCAGTAAATTATGGAAACACCAACGTAATAAATAGTCTGTGGATCTTTTTCTTTGATCATGTTAAACATCTCTTATCCATTGAATTCACGTGGGAGAGCATACAATGGTGATCTATCTGTGGTTTGTGCTAATGTGAAAGTTGAAGTCTTCTCAAATTAATGTGTGTGCTTATTTGCAGCATACCACCTCTGTCTGTGGTGGGGCTTAGTGAAGAACAGGCAGTAGAGCAAGCCAATGGTGATCTATTAGTTTTCACGTCAAGCTTCAATCCAATGAAGAATACTGTATCCGGGTATGTACAGCATTGTGAAGCCCCACTCTATGCATTTGGTGTAGCAAAAATAGGCTATATTTGGACTTGCCTACACAAAAGCTGGCTGAAGAATAATTTACTATTTTCATTTGCAATTTGTGGCTTTATTATTAAGTTTGAATTTAGACCCTAGTCATTCTTGTGCTTGCAATTACTATGATTATAATTAGACATCAATTATCCATTTCATACATTGTAGTTTATCTTCAAATTATTAGCAATATTGAACCTCCAATATAAATTATGATTAATTCAGAATCTGTTGTGTAAGAGATGTAATCGTTTCCCTTGTCTTTAAGCATTAACTTGAATATATTTATTCCAGACGGCAAGAGAAGTCGGTCATGAAGCTTGTTGTTGATGCTGAGACGGACAAAGTTCTAGGAGCGTCAATGTGCGGGCCAGATTCTCCTGAGATTATGCAGGTATATCCTACAAGTCATTTCATTCTATTGCGGTGTAATTGGTGCAATGCAATTATGCTTTCCGTACTGCAATTGACATGAGTAATCTTAGTCAGATTTAGTTTTGTGTTGCTAGAACACGGGTGTGAGGGTTTAAAATATTGTGGAGTTCCCTTTGCTATTATTCCATTCTTATATTTTGCAATAGACTGCCCAAGGGTCTTTGAGTCAAATGAATTCTAAATTACTGGTTCCTACTAGGTGATGCTTAATGTTCATAATGGTTGATGTTTTCTAACTTGAGCTTCTACTGTTTCTGCGTGCTGTACAAGTGTACAGAGTATCATTACCAAAAAAAAGTGTACAGAGTATAAACTGTAACACTCTTTTCCTTCTAATCTGACCATCTTTTTGTATAGAATTCATAGTCTATTGGGCATCTTACCACATGTTTCTTACACAGGGAATTGCTATTGCACTGAAATGTGGAGCAACTAAGGCGCAATTTGACAGTACAGTAAGTTTTACCTCCTTTTGGGTTATGTTTCATTTTCTGAGTTATACTTCCAGATCACCCACTTCATGATCATGTGGTTTTGGTGAGGGCTGTCAATAGGGAATACTGTCCTCTCCACTTCAGTGACCTTTTAAGAAATAATTATGTTTACATTGCGCTATTAGGATTACTGCCTGATACTTTCACAAAACTGAGATTAAATGCATGTATTCAACTAAAAACACAACTGGAAAAGAGAGGGGATATGTTGTCTGAATCCCTAATTTAGTGCAAGGATATTTTTGAGAATAGGGGAAAGAAGAGAAGAGATGGTAACTATCATGTCTTCGGTTGTGGATATTGGAAGAATGATTGTAATCCTTTGTGCAGGTCGGAATACACCCATCTGCAGCGGAGGAATTTGTGACTATGCGATCAGTGACTAGGCGTGTTTCTGCAAGTGGCAAACCAAAAACAAATCTATAAGGTGGCAAACAGTAGGAAGAAAGAGTAATAGTATACAAGATGTGGAGGAGACCGAGTCCTGTATTCCCAAGCATAGGTAGTCCTTTCAAATTGCCTATAGGAATGTAGACATTTGGAAATTGAAGGGGTGAGCCAATAAAAGTTTGACATTACTGAATGATGCAAGCTATGTTCATTAATTCATGAAGATGCAGCGTTTTTCCATTTGATTACATATGATATCTTAAACTAGTTGTGATTTAGGATGCTACTGCTTTGTATAAAATAAAGCCTTTCTTTTACTCTTGACGACAACTTTATGTAGTCCATATTGTGTTCAGGGTTTGTGTTCATGGTCCATCAGCGAAAGATGAGAGCAGCGCTCTCAATTCAATAGCTGCACTCACCGAGAAACAATGCTCTCGGCTAAATAGCCATAGCCGCAAGGGCATTACCTCTCTCAAACCCTTGTTCCTCTTCTGTCCCCCTACTCGCCCAAGTTAAAATCTACAGTAGAGTTGAACTTGGGGGATTCATGCAATATCATCCTTGATCAAGGATTCAAGGGACATGCGTCTCTTATATATGCAATCTGTAGAGTTGAACTTTCAGACTTGGTGCAACCTAACTAAGGTCATCATTCTCTTTGGTTTGCACAACCAAAGAATTATTCCAAAGATCTACAAAAAGATAAAAAAAATTTACAAGATTGTATTAAAAATTATGTAAAAAAATATTCTAAAAATATCGGGTAATGTGAGGGATTGATTTGATTCTGGCGATTCATGCATATATCAGTTTAAATAGTTTCATTTTATTTCTGGTGTCAATAAATTAATGAATAAATCATATGAGGAAATTAATTTAATTTTTTCCTATGATTTTGGTGTCGATCAGTATCTTGAACTCGATATATCTAGGGCAAGAAATTCTGAGGATTGCGACGCCTTTCCAACCTTGACAAGGGTTTTGCGAGAGAATATATAAGAGAAGGGGAGAGATTGAAAAGAAAAAGAGCCCTAATCACTTTTTTAAAAAAAGAGAGCCCTAATCACTCGTTTAAAAAAGAGAGCCCTAATCACAGCAAAAGACAGATCAAAAGTGATGTATCAGAGGGAATTTGCAGCAGCAGCTGCAACTGCAGTTTGTAAGTGGCGGATCCAGCCACTTTTCACCTGGCTCAAGCCTAGGTGGGATTTTGATGTAGGAAAAAACAACACTGTATATATGAAAGAGGAAATGATAGAAGTAGAGGCTTAATAGTTTAATATGTTTTTAAGTGCTTGAGGTGTCTTGTATTCGTATAAAATTAAGATGTCAATGGTTGACTTTTGTGTGCCAAATATTTTAAGTATTATAAATAGTAAATCCTAGAGGCCGCCTCCTCCTTCTAAAACTTTGTCTCTGTCCAGTAGCGTCGTGATGGTTAGCTTGGCTCTTGTCTTGTCGCCTTCAATGGTCAGTTACCGGATGGGGATTTGAGATCTAATCATCTATTGCTCTTGGGTTCGGTCAAAGAGAGGATTGCAGGCATTTGATGTGTGATTTGGTTGGGGGAAAGAAAGACGGTGGTCACCAAGCCTCATCCAACAATCTTCCAACAACAAAGCCTCATCCAGCGGAGACTGTGGCATTGGCTGGTCTTTTGGCCATGTCTATGTCATCTGGCCTTGCTACCAGACGAGATCTCACTATGCTTAGGAGCGTCTAACATGGATGTTGTTCAAGATTTCTCAAGGCCAGTTTTGTCGTTGATTTCGGTAGACGTTGACCTCCCGATTGTCATGGTGCTGAAGGTGGAGCAAAGACGACGTGATCTGAATGACGTATGGTGTTGTCATGGCAGCGAGTTTAGGTGCGTCAAGGAAGAGGCATATAGGCGGTTGCAACATCAGGTGCGGCGACTATTCTGCTAGGTCACGACATGACAGGCTTTGAGCCTTGGGCGACTCTCTTTGTTGGGTCTACTCTATTGAACATATTTTATGGATTGTGTGTTAGGCCTCAATCCAACTTTATGTTTTAGTTTATCTGTTACAATAATTCATTGTCTTTAGGAACCTAGGTGCCTTTTGTGCACACTTGATATACTTGTAGCTCCTCCAGCATAGTACCAAAGGAGGGTTTCACTACCTCTACGAATCTTTAAAGTTGTAATGATTAGGTCTAGTCTATGTGTCACTGTGGATACTACCACACTCTTTATCTATCCATAGTCGGTAGAAGGATGATATGTAATGACATTTTCTTGGTTGAGGTAATATATCAATTTTGATATTTTTCAAAAAAAAAATTGTAAGTACTCTAAAGGGAGCTTGTAACTGACTTGAGGTTTTTAGAAGAATAATTTAGGAGTGAGAGAACTGGTTAGTTAGGAATGAATGTTGCTTATTATGTATATTTCTCTTCAAGCATGCTAAAGTATCTTTTATAAGCTATGAAACAGGGACGCCGTGTTTTTATAATGAAATTTCTAATAGGAAATCAATGGAGTTGATATTCTCAGTTGTTCTAAAAACTTATCATTAAAAATATACCTCATGTTAAAAAGAGATTTGTTGAAGTGGTTGAGGATGAGGTCATGATTAAAGGTTTTAAAGTTTTCTGGCATTGTTTTATAAGGCTTAATTAATTAGTTTTTCACATAAGTTTCTCACAAGATTTTTGTTGATTGTTTTTTCATGTGTCACAATTAGCCCAGTTAACTATTTCATTCTGGATCCGTCACTAATTATTCGCCGGCGGCTCCCTAGACGATGTTGACAAAATTTACACCAAGGCATCCTAAATGTTTCACATTCACCACAACACCGCGTAAAAATCATCATCAATTTCCAATTGCAATGTTTGAGTTGCAAGGTAAGTTCTACTGTCTTGACATTAGAAACCAGCAATATTACAGTATTGATCCCTATTTCCAGTGATGGGTAACTATCACCACTACACCAATGCTCCTCCTGCTTTTGCAGTACTCGACCCTAGAGGTGATGATGCAGAGTCAGGCCAAATGGTTGCCTCTAGAGTCGCCTCCGACATACTCTCTCAACGATAAATCCCACAAGCTGAACGAGTAGATGTATTGTGCTACTGAGTCCAAAATCTTACTTTGGAATCCAAACAAAACAGGGGTTCACTACTTTGACGTTAGCCGACCCGAAAAGGGATGGACAGTCGAACTCTCCTCTAGCAACCATCCTTCCCTTTGTCAAGGGTTGTTGGGGTGACACTACCGATCATCATTATCAAGGAACCCTATTATTTACATTTGACTGTACACCTAAACTTAGTGATGATGGTTCCATATTTCACGGGCCTCAGAGTGTACAAGCTTTGCTCATGTCATGTTGGCATATATGTTCAGCTGACGCACTTTGGCAGCACTTAGACTGATTATATCCATCAAACCCGCCACATCAAAGGTGTGCAGTAGAAAGGCAGCAACACTAACTGCAGATCACCTTAAACCACTACCAAAATAGAGCTGGGACATGCCCCCACGTGCGTCCCCAAGGTCGCCTCTTAAGACAACACTATGGCGACCAGAACCATGTTAGTCTCACATCGAATGACAATAGGAAACATTCCCTTGAGCAACCTACAAATAGTAACTGCCTCTTACATTACTAAGGATGCATTTATTACCCACATACCGTTATTATGTTAACATTGATACTAATTGGCACGCTGGAGAATCGAAGACCACCCTTCAGTGGTCTCTGATATCTAAGTGACGTCTTGTGTCTTTGTTGGCAGCTTGACATGAACTTACAGATCCCGCCACCTAGTGCATAAATACATAATCTATTAGACCAATACAAAACTGCATCAACATTGGCACCGTCTGTGGGAAATCTGAACAAAAGGTTTTTCACGTTACATTACCATGGCTAACGACGAAAACAATCCAACAAGTCAGGCACCACAAGAAGTGGGCAGCATGATAAGAACATTAAATTTTAAAACTCTACAGCCTGAAGGGATGCCCAGGAGTCGCCACTCCCGACATTCAGAGCCTTAGTAACGGCAGAAGGAGGAAGGCTCATCATCAGCGATGACGCTACAAAGTTAGCATTGGTCATAAAAGTCCTCCACGAGGAGAGGAAGTCAGACTAGTAGCGAAAAAGAACCATTGCTTGTTGTCAGAGAAAGAAGGGAAAAGAAAGGAAGGAGAAACAATGGAGGAAAGCCAATCCGCCACACTTAGCTCCCATTCACGAAGAAGCAGAAGAAAATGAGTCAACAACAAACATCCGAGGATAGCACATATTGAATACTCGCTAGAACCTGAAGAGCTCAAATGGCGACGACCATTGTCTCCCATAAGATTAAGACAACGAGACAGTACCCCAAGAGAGCACAGTCAACAGGAAGAAACAGAAGTTGGAGTACAATGGGTGAGAAGACTGGCAGAAATAGAGCGACAATTGACACAACAGGCAATGCCAAACAGAGTAGCCCCTCTTTTCATAGCTAGAGTAAGCTCGTTCACTAGCAGAATCAGCCACTCAAATCGCCCAGCAAATTTTAAGGGCCCTAAAAATGCAAATCTACATAAGGAAAAGTTCTCCCTACGCCCATATGGATGACTTCAGAAAAGTCATCTGAGGAAAGGAGTACGACGACGCCACTTTGTGCCAGTTATTCAGTGAGATACTCGAGGAAGAAACGATGAGTTGGTTCTTCGAGCAACCTCCCAATTCAGCGGACTCATTTGAGGACATGCCTCATGTTTTCTTCACCAGGTTCATCTTGAACCCTATTGAGGAGCACAACACTGAGCGCCTCTTCAAAGTAAAATAGGTCTTAGGCGAATCACTGTGCTCCTTCGTAATCAAATGGCAGCAACAACGTTGAAATGTAGACTTCAGCAAGACTGTCGGACTAATCACATTCAAAGAGGGGCTCCTTAAGGGGAAGTACCTTTGTCGGTTGAATAAAAAATTTAAAAACGCCATCTTTGATGAAGTGCTGGCAGATGAAATCAACACAACTTAAGCAGTATATGCCACTTCGGGAGAGAGGGAAAATGATATGATCCCTCAGACAGTTGACAAAAGTGCCGTCACCACCACCAAGGCCTACCCCCTCACATCACCGTCTAGAACTGGAAGGCAAGACAACAAGAGTGACTGGCACTAGGGAGGAAAAGAAAGAGAGAAGTCATAAAAACAATCATTAGCTGGAAAGGCGGCACCGAAGATAGGTGGTGAACTACAAGACAACAGAAAACGAGAACATGGAGGAAGACACCAGCAAGTCAACGCAGTCGTCATGGGTACATATGAGGAAATTTTTGAGACACAAAGATCAGATACCTCGCCATCGGTTTGATCCAAAGAAGGACAAGATGGGGATACAATGGTGCAAACACCATGAAAATGCTTAGAAAGGGTCCTAGATGAGATTCAACGATATGTGAAGCTACAAAGAGAAGAGCCAAGACAACAACCAGCACATGTCATGGCCAATGTTGAGCTCAGATGAATCAACATGATTAATGGGGGAGCACCACTGACAAACATGTACAACAAAAGCAAGAAGCGGCATGCTAGACAAAATCACCCAAGAAGGATCAACTACATATCGTATGATGGAGCGGTGAAGTTGACAAAGCATGGGTACGAGCCTATTGCATTCACTGAGAAGGAAGAGCATAGAGTCACTGGGTCATGTGATGATCCTTTCTCGTGTGACATAGTTATAGCAGGGGATATTAGCCTAGGGAACGTGCTGATAGACAACGGGTCAGCGATAAATGTCATGTTCAACCATTGTGACAAGAAGCTAGAGAGGATGGGCAAGAAATTGGTGCAAGACCATGAACCACTATTTAGCTTTTCTAGGAAATAGCTTAACCCTTAGGGTTGGATATGATGGTTTTCCAAATTGGAACTGCTCCTCGCACAACAACGATGGATTGCCAATTCATTGTGGTTGACTGCTACACCTCTTACAACGCCATCCTAGGACGCCTATCGTTGAATAGGATGAAGTGCATTATAGCATGATACATGCCATTAATGAAATTCCCAACCCCCCATGGAACATGTATGGTCAGAGAAGCCACACAGTAGCAAGGGAGTGCTACATGACATTAGTGTTGCAATCTAAGAAGCGGCGAGAGATCTTATCGGAAACAGAAGAAAGGGAACTCATTGACAAAATAGGTAGCAGGATGAGAAGTACTGTCAGGACCTACCCCGAGTTAAACCCCTTTAACCCGAAGTAAATCCTGAGAGGACCACCTCAAGGGAACTTCTTACCGAAACCCCCTTGAAATGGACAACCCATCTTACAAACTAACTAAGCACTTCCAAGAACAAATTAAGATAACCCCTAACTCATGGGGCCAACCTGCTCCCCATGTCACATCGCCGCTTCACTAACCTATTCAACTATCTGAGTTGGGTTAGTCAGAGCAGTCTACATGGAAGATTACCCTAATGAATTTGCAAGCAGCAACGAATTGATCGACTATGCCTCGACTCTTGTACGCGCGCGACCTCTGCTCAAGAACCCTGTACCACTGGGCATTTGAAAACGAAGGGCCCAGGGAAGAATATTGAAAAATAATACGTTAGCGTGAGTGGACAAAAATAAAAGAATAGAAGATAAACATCTTTTACTGCTCTTCCGTTAGTTTTCCAAACATTCGCATGCACGCAACCAATAGACAATGATTAAATAAATCATTAAAGTAAATCCCTTGGCTCAAATCCATAATTAAATGTGTGGGGTATTAACCTCGTCCACGAGAAAACCGACCCGCTCTACCACGAGAGGGTCTATTGACCAGCTCATCGGAGAGGGTCCCATGACCCGCTCTATTCGGGAGGGTCCAACCGACCAGTTACCACCGAAGAGGGTCCTGACCTGCTCTATCCGGGTGAGTCGTACTGACCAGCTACCACCGAAAAGGGTCAGACCAGCTACGATTGATAAGTGCGTTTTACGCTATGTTTTTAATATGTTTTTACCCTCATTTGTACCTTGTTTATTCCTTAGTAATGTTGTTTTTACTTATTTTGAGTCAAAAGGGTTTTTCTGTAGAGCAATGGCTAAAACGTGCATTTATACAGAAAATTGTGCTTAAGTGTTGAAAATTCGATTTGGAACAAAGACTTGGTTATTTTCTCTTATGATTCGTTATACCTTCACATTGCCAATTATGATGAATTTGGTTTAATGTGTAGATGACATGTAAATGAGCATATGAGAACAAGAATCATGAAGAGTGGACTCATGGAAGACAACAAGAGAGGCTATGGAAAAGAAGAAACTTCGAAACATAAGATTTTGATCCGAGCAGAAATTTCCAGAAACCCTACATCAACTACGGAAATTCATATCTAAAGATCCAGGAGGAATCTGAGGGCGAGCCATATATCATTGGAAAGCTGTATGTGTCTAGTTTTCAGATCTTCTTGAATTGCAGCATTTGGAGTTCATATGAAGGAGTTATGATCAAAACAATGGACGGAGGTCAAGCTGCAAAACTGGGCAGTTTCTGCCAGTCTGTCCTTGCCGAGTTCTTGCATGGATTTTCGCTGCCTATGAACCCAAGAACTTGTGTATAAGGCCTACATGGATCCAATAACATGTAGAGGAGTCCAAGAAATCAGAAATCCAAGGTCCAAGTTGAAATCCTTGTCCAAAGATAAAAGGAGGAAACCAAGCCCAACAAAG
This sequence comes from Comarum palustre, assembly GCA_951800085.1. NCBI lineage: Eukaryota > Viridiplantae > Streptophyta > Magnoliopsida > Rosales > Rosaceae > Comarum > Comarum palustre. Next base: position 23,848,660 of record OX637584.1, on the reverse strand, counting down.
ATGGTGTCTCCTTGAAGCTGCCGAGTTTCTCTAGGGTTTTCCCTTAAATTTTCTGTATAAATAGGACCTATGTACACCAATTTTCGTGTCTCTCAATTGCTCTAAGCCTTAGAATAGCCAAACTCTACCCAAAAACCCTCACACAGCCGAAACACAAAGCCTTGCCGCCACCATTCTCATCCAATTCAACCGCCATCCTTCCGCCGAATCTCCCTTCATCTTTGCCGATCTATATAGGTAGGTTAAGCATGAAATCCTTCATGGTTTTGTTTACTAATTTTCTGTGTAAAACAGTTTGTTATGATATATATACGATTTGGTTTTTGGTTTTGCATAATAAGCAAGTTTATGAACTCTTCTTTGTGATTTGTATATGAATATGTTTGTTGTGTACTGATTTAGATTGCATGTTAGGATTATGATTTAGTTTAAGTTGTTTATGTTTGTGTTTAGTAGTTGTCAAATTGATTAATTGCTTACCTGATCACATAATCGAACCTAAAGATAGTCTTGTGCACGGATGTTTCTAAGGGGAGAATTTAATATGCCGTAGTAATCTAGGGTTGAGTTCACCGCGTCGGGCTCTCAATTGTAGTTGCTGCATAGGGTGGTAGGGTAAGTGATTTACATGCTAATAGGATGAGTGACGACATACCTAGGATCATGTCTCCAAAGACTCATGAACGGTAAGTGTATTTTGTGTTAATGTGATGCGCGTCGTAAGCATTAAACAAGATGACACATAAACTTAGGATGATGCGCGTCGTAAGTTCTAAGTTACATGAGAAGTCATAAAAAGTTAGAATTAATTTGCATCTATGATAACATAAACGTAATAACTTGATCTTTCATGAAACTCATGTGTTCTCTAATTGGTGTTTGTTATATCTTGTGCTTGAGTATTGATTGACCGACCTTGTAGATATTTCTGTTTTATTTTCTTTATGTTTCGAACAAATTCTCAACTCCCATCTATCTCGATGTAAATATGTTTATATGTGTGAATATTTCTAACGTTTTCGTTTTGCAGAATATAAGTCATTCCCTAATGGAAACTTTTCAACGCAATTTAACATCTTCTCATAAATGGAAACTTTCTAAAAAGGGGAAAGTTTCCCAAAATAGAAAGTCTCCTAAATTGGTAAGTCTTCTTAAAATGGGAAGTTTCCCAAAATGGAAATTTCCTACTTACGTCCAATTTTTCCGTAATTACTCTGCTCTCCTGAAGTATGTGATGCATCATCTTTCATCTCAATTGATGCTTATCTAAAGTCCCCTAAGTATGCATTTTTCACACGCACACTCTTCGGCATTCTGCCGGTTTAACTGCATTCCCGGAGCAGTCACCGGATTCTGGCAACTTTGCCGAAATAATCGGCCGGATTCCGGTCAACTTGCCGGAATTTCGCCATAACTTCCCCGTTTCCTCCGATTCACCAAGTTATCGACCCCATGCACAAAAACAACACAATTTCAGCAACAACACCAACAACAATTCCAAGCAAATTCAACAACACTGTAATCCTACAACTAAAAGTTCACCTTTAAATTCAATCCGAGGCAGGAACACAGTGGCCCCCCTCGAATCCCAGAGTCGACTTGCAGGACCTCTTATTCAAGACCCAGCAGCTCCATCATCCTCAAACTCGACTTGTAGGAGCTCTGAGTACTCCCAAGTCCCGCCTCGGTCACTGCCTCCACCAAACCAACACATCACCACCTCGGGTTCTCTCCAAAAGCCTCTACTGTAGTTAGGTTGTCACCAGGAGGCTGAGAAGGCCACCGAGAGTTTGAAGAACTTGGTCGCCAGAGGAAGAACAAGGAACCCAGAAAAGGGGAAGAGGGGTTTTTGAGATTAGGTCTCGAATCGATCCAGAAAATGGTATGGAAAGGAAAAGGGAGAAGAAGAAAGAAGAACCCTACCTCTTGCTGCCCTCGCCGTCGCCTGAGCTCGCCAAAATCCGGTGAGCACAATCGTGTCTCCACTCGGCCAATCCTCTTCCACAATGGATACTGGAATGAATTGGTAAGGGGGTTTTGAAGAGGAGAGTGAGGGGAGTATTTTGAAGGTGGTGCGCCGGTGTGGGGCGGCGGAGCGGTCGAGAACTCGCCGGAGAAAACTGAGGCAGGGAGATAGGAGAGAAATCAGGAGGGAGAGAGTTGACCGGGGGAGGGGAGTTTTGACCGAGTCAAAACTCTCCCCCTATTTATAGGGAATTGGACGGTCCAGATTCATTCTGGAATCGATCCGACGGTCCAGATTCAAAGAAGATGAAAAGTAAAAAAGTAAATGGTCAAACTCTATTTACCGGATTGATAATTAAAAGTTACCGGAAACTTTGAAAATTCGTAGAAAATAAACCGAAGCTCCGAAAAATATTCCGAAAATACCAGGAGACTTGTGTCGACACGTACTATAACATCGAGTCATTAAATCAGGTATTTGGAGAACTTTAAAAAATTCGAAAATTAACTCGAGCGATAACTTATCAAATTACCGATCGCAATTAAAAGTCCTCGATAACTCGTAAACCTCTGTGAAAAGGTAACTTTTAGGTACGGGATGTTACAATCTCCCCACCTTATAAAATTTCATCCTCAAAATTCCAACTGCGCCACTCGACACCTTCGACCACTAACCAACCTCATATCCCTTCTGGTTTAGCCAAATAAACACAAACAATTGTTCTTACTAACTGCATATGACGTCGTCACAATACCGCTAAAATCATTCTGATTCAATAACCCTCGCTTGCCGCGAGTAAATTTCTACAAGAATACTCGTATTCTTTCGTTGATCTTTAGACATCAGTTCACACATTCCCTAAGCAGGAAATGATTACCACGCCTGAGGAGTACGGTCCGATGTCACTAATGGATTTAAATCCTCTGGTAACACAATACAACGTGGAGTCAAAACTAATGACAACAAGTCCACGAGAAAACCATGACGACTTGTGTTACACGAACTATCACCTCATTTGAACAAGGCTCCATCATCTGGTTTACGCTTTCTATAAATTATTCTGTCAAGTTGTCGTGTTGTAGAGTAATTGTCTTCCCTTGATCTATCCTTACTCAAACCACTTGCACACACAGGACATGAATTGTCATGAATTTTAGCGTAAAACCAAAACCATAGCTTTTAAATCAGGGCGATCCAAAAGCTCCAGACATCGAGATCCAACAATACTTACTCCTCGCATGCAAAAAAATTTTCAGGCTTCATAGTGCCTACAGAGCTATTCTGACCGGATAAATCTTGACTTTACCAACAAGCCGATCATTAGAATCGCCAACTCAATTGTCACCTTGTGGGGTTACAGCGTACTTTACAACTAGTAATACATAACCGTACTACTCATAGGCGAGGTACCACCGACCTCCCTATCTCTTACATCAGCCTGGAATGACGCATAGTGTAGACATTGCACTTCAACCATAACTGTGCGTCTATTAAACATTATCCGCATCACAATCTGAACTAGACTTACCATTAAAAGAATCCCAGAGTCTTACCCGCTCAACAAGGATATTTCATTCCCAGATGCCTCCATTACCAAATCGTCTGGCAATAACCGACAAAATCAGACATTTAACCAGATCGAACATCTACATAAAATTTAGTGTCACTGGTGCACACCCAAAGTAACCCCTGATCAAATCATTGGAAAGTTAATTTCACACCGAACTTAGCCACATTGATCACCCGACATCAAGTCATCAAGGCACAATTTATCAAGTACCATCACCGCACTGGGCGCGTAAACATCACAGAGTCAACTCGCACAACTAGACAGTTTCTAACAAAACTGCCCCCATGCTCTGCAAGTTTGTCATCCACCGTATCCTCTATTTGGTAAGATTCAAAATGCACAACCACTTACCATTCTAATTGAAAAGGTAAAATAACTACGTGCACAGGAAATCGCATTACCACTTCAGATCCTAGATTACAAGATCCCCTACCACACGTTAACATCCCCTCAGATCATAACTTAATCTGAACGTGACTTCAACACTCCACGATTTCTAATAAGATGTCGCTCCACTTAGCAACATACCTTACTGCTCTTGTAATAAATTGGTTTCCAAAACCTTGACTCATATTACTTTTTGAGTCATCAAAGAAACCCTTTCCTCAGTTTCACTACATAACACACTCACTGAAATGCTGACAGTTCCATAAACCACATATTGTGATTTTCTTGCTACCACTCTACACTCGTGACGCCAAGAATTGCCGCTAGATCAATAATTCCTAACAAGTAGGGTCGCTACTCAAATGACCAATGACCATAGCAGTGCCACAATTCTTCAATCCTCTCGGGTTTACATTAAATTAACATCAATAAATGATATCCCAGATCTTAGTCCTCACTCCACAATTCGAAATTTAGGATACTGTCAGTCACTACAATGCAAACCACTTATATATCCTTAAATACATCATAAAGATACCTCTGATTAAAAGTAGTCGATTTGACATCGGTCAGTGGGTGAACAAATTTCCACGTCGACACGCTCAGCAAATCACCCATTGAGAACCAGGTGTCATAAACAGACATCTTCGATTGCAAATCAAAGCTTGACCAATCAGGAGACTCCAATTCTTAGTTAATGATTCAGAAGACCTTACCCCTTTTCTGTCACTTCACCGTTTCCGTGCATCTAACTCAGCATGCAATCAACCACCTACTAACAACATTTAATAATCTCGCCAAGCTCATAAAAGTCAGAGCGACTAACAATAACTCACTCTCAACCTGTACTTAAATGGTTAGACCATTTAATTGACGTTTTGCACAAAAAATTCTAACCAAACGTCCTTAATCCCCGTTCTCAATATATGGAACTCTTACAATACATTCTTGAAATATAAGAATGTATCATTTTGACCACACACAACTGCACAAAATAATTATGTCTTACCAGCATGTGCTACCAGATTTCAATTTACCTCTTCTGTACAAAGGAGGGTACACGTGCTCATGTGGGGTATACCCATGTACATCTTCAGCCGTCGAAACAGTGTCGTTTGCACAACGACCGGTTCCTACAGCACAATAATACAAAGTCAATCACTTAAATCCGATTATCGACTCGAAGTTTGGTTCCCGTTTACGCCACCTTAGCATAAGTATTTTTCTTACTAATTGTGAGTCAATATGTCGATAATGAAATTATCCAATTGTTTTTCCACGATCAACTTGACATTTCAGTCAATAGGAGTCAACATCTTTCTCAACCACTAGAGTGGTCAATATACTTATAATTTCCATACTTCACTAATTAACTTCAAAACCTTTAACTGAATTCTACCTTTTCTTTAACCTTTTCAACGCAATTTAACATCTTCTCATGAATGGAAACCTTCTAAAAAGGGAAAGTTTCCCGAAATGAAAAGTTTCCTAAATTGGTAAGTCTTCTTTAAAATGGGAAGTTTCCCAAAATGGAAACTTCCTACTTACGTCTAATTTTTCCGTAATTACTCTGCTCTCCTGAAGTATGTGATGCATCATCTTTCATCTCAATTGATGCTTATCTAAAGACCCATAAGTATGCATTTTTCACACGCACACTCTGATGTCTTGATTAGTTTTAATGGACCATGTAAAAATACTTCAGTCATATATACATGTGGACTTTCATAGTGATTGAGACATTTGAAATCTTAGTGTCTTACTTTGTGAGATTATGCTCAAGCTGTTTACATGCAGGATACGTACAGGCTTTGGTATCCTCAATTTGTTGTTTACTCATTACTTCTTGTGTGTCATCTTATTTCCATTACCTAAGTTTGTTCTTCTTGCACACTCTTAGAGAGAGAGTAATTGATAATTTGAGGCATACATATCCACCTTATATATTTTTTAAATTAAGGTTGTCAAAAGTTTTTGAAAACTCTGTGTAAGTGTGGTATTGTTGCTTGAGGACTTTGTGAGTTTTTGCTGAAATTATATGATTGAGATTCTATTATAGGTTGGTCATCCTAGGTCTTGCATCTACATTCTTTTATATTATGCACACTCATAGGAGAAACAATGCACCCTATTAGGGGGAGTATATTGATGTTATGGGTTGTTTGCTTGCTTGCATCTTCGTCAAAACATTGAGGGAATATGGTCTTGATTGAGTGTTACTTTTTTGAACATAAGATTACTTGTTTTTATTTGTGTCCTATTATATTTGCATTGTATTCATGTGATATGAAGCATCTTTATTTATGTTTCAGAAAGGATCTTGGTCTTTGCCTTGATAATTGACTTGTTTTCCATGTTCTCTGATAGTTTGATTTTCTCATCTAGGTAGACTTGAGTAGGGGTGGCCATAAGAAACCGAAAACCGAAAAAATCCGAACAGAAACCGAAAAAAAAACCGAACCGGAAGATAAACCAAACCGAAAAACAAAAACCAGACTGGACCGGGTATGTATGGTCCGGTTTTTGGTTTGGGGTCTGTAGAAACCGGACCGGACCGAAAAACCGGAAAAAATAAATAAATAAATAAATAAACTCATGAATTAAAATGACTTTAATTATGTAGTAGGAAGGAAAAATACTTTAATTATGAAAGAAAAATTATCAAAAATCTCGTAATATAAGATGTGTTAGGAATGATGAAATATGGCTATGGTTAAAAAATCACGTAATTCGGGTAACGTCTCGGTGCCGATTGTAGCGGTCAACCCTATTTAACTTTATTATTCCCTAGGGGAAGCCCTATCGTTGGAAGGTAAATGTCCCAAAAATTTTATATTGGCGGTTGCGTTTCATCTACGTGAGTGTTTTTTGTGTAGAAGGTTTGACAAAAATACGTAATATAGAGGTAGATATGAGTGTTTCTGTGTGATAAGTGACGATGGATCAGGGTTGACCGTTTCGATCGAGCCCTTATCTTTTTCGGATCCAGTTGAATTTTTTTCCACATACATCTTTCGTCATAATGATCATATCTGACGGTCGAATTTTAGTTTTTGACTTTTAGTCATCGGAATCACAATATGCATACTAATGTTGTATAACTTGTTTATTAGGTTTTAAGCAAATGCATAACTTTATGAACCAACTCTATATAGAAGCAAAATTATCAAAAAACTCGTGAAATAAGATGTGTTTGGAATGATGAAATACAGCTCTGGTTAAAAAATTACGTAATTCGGGTAACGTCTCGGTGCCGATTGTAGCGGGCAACCCTATTTAACTTTATTATTCCCTAGGGGAAGCCCTATCGTTGCAAGGTAAATGTCCCAAAATTTTTATATTGGCGGTTGCGTCTCATCTACGTGAGTGTTTTTTGTGTAGAATGTTTGACAAAAATACGTAATATAGAGGTAGATATGAGTGTTTCCGTGTGATAAGTGACGATGGATCAGGGTTGACCGTTTCGATCGAGCCCTTATCTTTTTCGGATCCAGTTGAATTTTTTTTCCACATACATCTTTCGTCATAATGATCATATCTGACGGTCGAATTTTAATTTTTGACTTTTAGTCATCGGAATCACAATATGCATACTAATGTTGTATAACTTGTTTATTAGGTTTTAAGCAAATGCATAACTTTATGAACCAACTCTACATAGAAGCAAAATTATCAAAAAATTCGTGAAATAAGATGTGTTCGGAATGATGAAATACAGTTCTGGTTAAAAAATTAAGTAATTTGGGTAACGTCTCGGTGCCGATTGTAGCGGTCAACCCTATTTACCTTTATTATTCCCTAGGGGAAGCCCTATCGTTGGAAGGTAAATGTCTCAAAATTTTTATATGGGCGGTTGCGTCTCATCTACGTGAGTGTTTTTCGTGTAGAAGGTTTGACAAAAATACGTAATATAGAGGTAGATATGAGTGTTTCCGTGTGATAAGTGACGATGGATCAGGGTTGACCGTTTCGATCGAGCCCTTAACTTTGTCGGATCCAGTTGAATTTTTTTCCACAGACATCTTTCATCATAATGATCATATCAGACGGTCAAATTTTAATTTTTGACTTTTAGTCATCGGAATCACAATATGCATACTAATGTTGTATAACTTGTTTATTAGGTTTTAAGCAAATGCAAAACTTTATGAACCAACTCTACATAGAAGCAAAATTATAAAAAAACTCGTGAAATAAGATGTGTTCGGAATGATGAAATACAGCTCTGGTTAAAAAATCACGTAATTCGGGTAACGTCTCGGTGCTGATTGTAGCGGTCAACCCTATTTACCTTAATTATTTCTTATGGGGAGCCCTATCGTTGGAAGGTAAATGTCCCAAAATTTTTATATAGACGGTTGCGTCTCATCTACGTAAGTGTTTTTCGTGTAGAAGGTTTGACAAAAATACGTAATATAGAGGTAGATATGAGTGTTTCCGTGTGATAAGTGACAATGGATCAGGGTTGACCGTTTCGATCGAGCCCTTAACTTTGTCGGATCTAGTTGAATTTTTTTTCACAGACATCTTTCGTCATAATGACCATATCTGACGGTCGAATTTTAATTTTTGACTTTTAGTCATCGGAATCACAATATGCATACTAATGTTGTATAATTTGTTTATTAGGTTGTAAATAAATGTGCAACTTTGTGAACTATAACCATTTTTCACTATAATGATAATAAGATGAAAAATTATCAATTTGAAAAAAAAAACCGATCCGCACCGAACTGTAGGTGTGGTTTGGTTTGCGGTTTGGCCTCTTGAATAGTAAAAAACCGAACCGAACCGAACCGAAGTATAACATTGGTTTGGTTCGTGGTTTGGGGTATAAACCGAACCGAAGTGGACCGGAGCCAGCCCTAGACTTGAGAGTTCAAGGGATTACACTACAGTTGTTTCAAGTCATATGAGTTGTATTTGTAGTGGCCTACTCTGACGTCCAAAATTATCTTACTCTTACTTGATTTTTGTCACCTTCACTCTCCCTTTATAGCCCTTGCACCATCACTCTGTTTAGTTCATACTGAGGTGTACTGGCCATTGTGTAGGTTGCTGCTAATGTTATAATTTGGAGTGAATGCCCAAATTCAAATATAGGGTTATTGTCTATATTACCAAAGGAAAAGCTTCAGCTGTTGCAGGGGATGCCAAACCTGTTTTGTATCCCAACAGGAAGAATCCTAAGATATATGTAGTTTTCTTCCTTTTCCTCACTTTTCCTTTGATGAGTTTGTGTTACTGATCGATTGATATTTACATAAATTTTCATACCCTCAAATGTAGGATTATATGCTTAGTCTTTGTTAATTGTGAGTCATTAACTTGGTTTTTGTGTTTTGTAGGTCAAACTAGAGAAAAGGAGATTTTAGAGGTAAAAATCGAACTAAGGATTGCAACTGTGTTTTCGATCTCGAGTACCCAGAAATTTTCCATGTTGTGCATCAACTTTGAGGATTAAACTGTACCTGCTCAGAAAGAATCTGGAGACGAGCCATACACCATTAGAAAGATACGGATGTTTGTTTTCTGAGGCATTTTACTTATGGATTTATAAACCTTCTAGCTATGGCTCAGATGAAGCCCCTAGTATGACTACTTTATTTGTTTAATTGATATGCTTTGAATTCATGGATTGCTATGTTAAAATCTCAATCACTGTTTTAATAGAACTTCTAATCAAAATCTTTGCTCGAGATTAATAAGACTTATATTTTGTTTAATTTTTACTTGGATTGAAAACATGAGGCTTGATCAATGGGTAGATGTTTTCTAGGGTTCCAAAAGATTGTTTAATCTTGTGATTTGAGAGTTGTAATTTAAGAATACAAGTGCTTGATCATAGTCGATATTCTTGTTTACATGATTTCCTAGTTCTTTTGTGCTTAATGGAGTTAAACATGCTTTACTTGAACATGATCATAACGTGAAATAGATCATAGTTTAGCTACTTGGGTTATATAAGGGATCAATAAGTTAGAATTCATTATTCAGAGGAACTTTGGCATATGTCCAGGATCAATAAGGTTTATGTTCAGAAATCTTTAGCATGCAATCTAGGAAATTTTATTGCTATCAACTATCAAGGAGGGTAGGAGTATTAGCAAGTGGATTCAACGCTTTAACATCCTCATATTTTGTTGTTTCGATCTCAAGAATTTTTCATTATTTTAGTTTCAATTTATTGACCTTAGCCTAAAATCCCCTGCCTTAGTTCTCTGGTTGTGAACGACCCTTGCATATCCTATACTACTAACATCTTTCTTGCAGGGTAAATTTGATAGTCTCTTTCAGACTCATCGGTTACTCTATCAAGGATGCCTATTTTGAGAATTTCATTGACACTAAAACACTTCGTTCTATCATGAAGTTATTTATTGATGAGTTAGGATGGGTTTGTTCCTTTGTGTTTTTTGCTATGGTTCACCATATTTTGGTGCATGAATCTTATGTAGATCTTCCTTAGGAAATTGGTGCAACTATTCAGGTTAGGTCTAAAGATCATATCTTATGAATACTAGGATTTATGCTCATATTATGTCTTGTACATATGAAGGTGTGATTCTAGATACATGATGCATTTACTATTCTTGGTTATTAAAAGAAATTTTCTTGATAATTCTTGTGCTAGTGTAGAGTATGTTTGAACAACCTTGTTTTGGTGTGTTTTGTTAAGGAATATGAAAGGGGGAGATTAAAGGTATAAAGTTGTTGGCAATCTTTATGTAGAACAAAACACAATCCATGAAGCCTAAACCAATTGGGAGATGAGTCTTTCATAGCTGAAGAAAAAGTTGAAGAAGTTAAAGACCCAATATGATCTCATAGAACTCAGGTAAAATCATGCATATGCATTTCATGGTTTTTTTCACTAACTGAGATGTCGTCATCGTCTGTTATACTAAAAATCAGGATTCTATTCTTTTGTCTTAGGAGTATGTTTCTTTGCCCTTATTGTAAGAAGTGAGTTTACATAGTAGAAATATTTGTCCCTCAAGAGTTAGGGGCACAAAGTTTTTCTCCCTTTGCAGGGTTTCTGCTAGTAAAAAATGTCATGGTGTTCATTGCTATTTTACTGCAACTTTCATTTGTTAATATCGTTCATTTGTTATTCAAGATAACTTGAACCTCTGCTATCTTTGAGGACAAATTTATATGAAAAAGTTGTTAAGGGCCTATTAACCCCCCTAGGATATTTAGATGAATTGCCCGCAATCATGAACTTCTGGCTTCTAAGACTTGGAACAACTGTATGTAGTACTATTCTCTCAAAATAAGCAACGAATGCCATGTAAAAATTCGTAAGCTAGGAGTTAAGATCTTTGCCGAGCAAAACCTAATCAAGGTGCGAGAAGTTATTTTTTTCCTTTTCCATCGCAATTGTCTCAGACTTCACTTGAGTTAAAGATTTTCTTTCTCTTTCTTCAAAAAAGGAAAAAAACATGATTTTCTTTCCCTATTCGATCCATCAAAACACTGATGTGAAAGGCATTATTTTTCCTTATTCACAATGGATTCGTTCCTCGATGTTCATGGAATGGCTTACAAACAGAGGCCTATATATAATCATCAAAGTAGGACACAGTCTCATAAACTAAGTAACAAACACTACATTGAGTTAAACTAGTAGGTGAAGAAAGATGATGATTCGGGCAAGCAGGAGGTTAGCATCTATCCCTCTTAGTTTTGGTTGACTTTCTACAACATATAATTCCATGCATGAACAGATTTCGTAAACTCCGAGTCAACATCGTGTAGTAGTTAACTTCATCAGATCAGCAAACAGAGTAGTTAACATTGTGGAACAACAAAACGTTTTTAGTAGAGTAATGTATGACTACACAACAACTATAACTCCATCACATTTGACTTATGGGAGCCCATCAGAAGATGAATCTGCTTCTATCATCCACAATAGAATTGCACAAATCATTCATGACCTCTCTGTAGCATTGAATTGGCGGACGGATGATGGACAAGCCCATGGATCTTTTTCCCTTGCAGATTTAAGTGTTGTAGATGGGACACTTACTATCCCTTCTTCTAAGAACAGAGATAGGTTGCTCAGTGATTCACTTGAAGAGACAATCAAGGATATATTCTTCGGTCATCACCTCACGAGTGCAGAATTTTTAGATTTTATGGATAGTCTCAAAAATAGAAACTAAAGAAGACTATAAGAGACTATATCTCCATACACTTATGAAAGACAAAGAAGGTCGGATAAATTTTGTGGCATCGTCTGTAGATCGGCATAGAGGTTTCCCTCTTGTGCAGAATGTGAGCGGTTTTGATTAAAAAGTTGAATATGACAAGCAATTCCGAAGAACGGGAGATATTTCAGTTGAACTGAACCGCAAAATTGAGACAACAAACAATTATTACGATACATTTAATGTCATGTATAAATTTGGACGGAATAGGTATTCAAAAAAAAATACATCAGCGAAAGCAATTTACATTAGGAATGCCTTGAGATATTTTTTTGCAAAGGGGGTTGGAATGCATTGGGATATTTCAATCATAGAAGTTGTAAGAAATGGCACTGTTCGAGTCAGCACAATGGGTCGCACATAACATTTGTGCTCTATAGTCGGCAAGTCCTTTTGACATGTACCGCTTTTGTAATAAAACATGCATTGCATGTATCAAGCTGGATGTGAACGACGAGTTTAGATCTTGTGTTTAAACCAAAAGGGTACTGAATGGTCACATTACCACTGTGATCGTGGCAACTATGCATGACACCTAGTAGCGATGCAGAAGACTATAGAAGTAGTATCGCATATAAAATGTGTGGTAACATGACCATTCATTCAAAAATGAATAACATGATAGAGTTAAAATAACATTATTTTAATTTCAACTTGTTTACCTTAGCCTCAAATCCCCAGCCTTAGTTCTCTGGTTGTGAACGACCCTTGCATATCCTATACTACTAACATCTTTCTTGCAGGGTAAATTTGATAGTCTCTTTCAGACTCATCGGTTACTCTGTCAAGGATGCCTATTTTGAGAATTTCATTGACACTAAAACACTTCGTTCTATCATGAAGTTATTTATTGATGAGTTAGGATGGGTTTGTTCCTTTGTGTTTTTTGCTATGGCTCACCATATTTTGGTGCATGAATCTTATGTAGATCTTCCTTAGGAAATTGGTGCAACTATTCAGGTTAGGTCTAAAGATCATATCTTGTGCTTAATTAGCCATATCTCTCATTTACCCTCTTGGTCCTTCTAGTCTTCCCACCAAGCTATGCTTAGTAGCTAAAGTTTGAATGTGACATTTTGATATCTTTGCTCCTAACTTATCCCTTGTTGACACTCATTGCTAGTCTTCATGACTATATAATGTGTATATCGAGTCTCTTGAGAAAAACTTGCTCAAATAGGAGATGCTTCTTGCCGCCTATAATCGTAAGGATTAGGATGCTGCAAATGCAAATGATGTTGATAATGCTGAGGATGCTACATATATGTGGTTATGTTGAACCACTCTAATTTCGGTGTGGTTTTATCATTCTCGGCTCTCTTGATGTCTCAATAAACTTATCGTTTCCCTTTGTCATTCGATGACAAAAAGGGGGAGAACCGGTTGTTGGGTTGTTCCTTAGATGTTGGGAGAACTAGTTATTATTGGATTGTTCCTTGGATGATGGGATTTATGGTTATTGTTGGATTGTTCATGGAGGATGGGATTTATGAATACTAGGATTTATGCTCATATTATGTCTTGTACATATGAAGGTGTGATTCTAGATACATGATGCATTTACTATTCTTGGTTATTAAGGGAAATGTTCTTGATAATTCTTGTGCTAGCGTAGAGTATGTTTGAACAACCTTGTCTTAGTGTGTTTTGTTAAGGAATATCAAAGGGGGAGATTAAAGGAATAAAGTTGTTGGCAATCTTTATGTAGAACAAAACACACTCCATGAAGCCAAAACCAATTGGGAGATGAGTCTTTCACAGCTGAAGAAAAAGTTGAAGAAGTTAAAGACCCAATATGATCTCATAGAACTCAGGTAAAATCATAGATTTCATGGTTTTTTTCACTGACTGAGATGTCGTCATCGTCTGCCATACTAAAAATCAGGATTTTGTTCTTTTGTCTTAGGAGTATGTTTCTTTACCCTTATTGTAAGAAGTGAGTTTACATAGTAGAAATATTTGTCCCTCAAGAGTTAGGGGCACGAAGTTTTTCTCCCTTTACAGGGTTTCTGCTAGTAAAAAATGTCATGGTGTTCATTGCTATTTTACTGCAACTTTCATTTGTTAATATCGTTCATTTGTTATTCAAGATAACTTGAACCTCTGCTATCTTTAAGGACAAATTTATACGAAAAAGTTGTTAAGGGCCTATTAACCCCCCTAGGACATTTAGATGAATTGCCCGCAACCATGACCTTCTAGCTTCTAAGACTTGGAACAACTGTATGTAGTACTATTCTCTCAAAATAAGCAACGAATGCCATGTAAAAAATCGGAAGCTAGGAGTTAAGATCTTTGCCGAGCAAAACCAAATCAAGGTGCGAGAAGTTATTTTTTTCCTTTTCCAGCAATTCTCTCAGACTTCACTTGAGTTAAAGATTTTCTTTCTCTTTCTTCAAAAAAGGAAAAAAACATGATTTTCTTTCCCTATTCGATCCATCAAAACACTGATGTGAAAAACATTATTTTTCCTTATTCACAATGGATTTGTTCCTCTATGTTCATGGAATGGCTTACAAACAGAGGCCTATATATAATCATCAAAGTAGGACACAGTCTCATAAACTAAGTAACAAACACTACATTGAGTTAAACTAGTAGGTGAAGAAAGATGATGATTCGGGCGAGCAGGAGGTTAGCATCTATCCCTCTTAGTTTTGGGTGACTTTCTACAACATATAATTCCATGCATGAACAGATTTCGTAAACTCCGAGTCAACATCGTGTAGTAGTTAACTTCATCAGATCAGCAAACAGAGTAGTTCACATTGTGGAACAACAAAACGTTTTTAGTAGAGCAATGTATGACTACACAACAACTATAACTCCATCACATTTGACTTATGGGAGCCCATCAGAAAATGAATCTGCTTCTATCATCCCCAATAGAATTGCACAAATCATTCATGACCTCTCTGTAGCATTGAATTGGCGGACGGATGCTGGACAAGCCCATGGATCTTTTTCTCTTGCAGATTTAAGTGTTGTAGATGGGACACTTACTATCCCTTCTTCTAAGAACAGAGATAGGTTGCTCAATGATTCACTTGAAGAGACAATCAAGAATATATTCTTCGGTCATCACCTCACGAGTGCAGAATTTTTAGATTTTATGGATAGTCTCAAAAATAGAAACTAAAGAAGGCTATAAGAGGCTATATCTCCATACACTTATGAAAAACAAAGAAGGTCGGATAAATTTTGTGACATCGTCTGTAGATCGGCATAGAGGTTTCCCTCTTGTGCAGAATGTGAGTGGTTTTGATTAAAATGTTGAATATGACAAGCAATTCCGAAGAATGGGAGATATTTTAGTTGAACTGAACAGCAAAATTGAGACAACAAACAATTATTACGATACATTTAATGTCGTGTATAAATTTGAACGAAATAGGTATTCAGAAAAAAATACATCAGCGAAAGCAATTTACATTAGGAATGCCTTGAGATATTTTTTTTGCAAAGGGGGTTGGAATGCATTGGGATATTTCAATCATAGAAGTTGTAAGAAATGGCACGGTTCGAGTCAACACAATGGGTCGCACATAACATCTGTGCTCTATAGTCGGCAAGTCCTTTTGACATGTACCGCTTTTGTAATAAAACATGCATTGCATGCATCAAGCTGGATGTGAACGACGAGTTTAGACCTTGTGTTTAAACCAAAAGGGTACATAATGGTCATATTACCACTGTGATCGTGGCAACCATGCATGACATCTAGTAGCGATGCAGAAGACTAGAAGTAGTATCACATATGAAATGTGCGGCAACATGACCGTTCATTCAAAAATGAATAACATGATAGAGTTAAAATAACACATAAGTAATAAAACATAATAAGCCAAAGACATTGGTTTTATTGTTTACCACATTTGCTTTACGGTTCCAACAATTACGACATTTGGTATTATACTAATTTTCTAACTTCCAAAAATTCAATAATAACTTTAAACTGAAATCATATGTAATCAACATAGCTCTTGGGCCTTGAGTCCCCTTTTTGATTTTTGTTTTTTGTTTCTTTTTTAATAATGCAACTGGGTCAATAGTTACCACTTTTGGTTTAGAATTCTATGTGAACCAAAAAGTTATTCCAAATTTTAATACCAAATTATGCGGCATCTATGTACCAAGTCCTCACATTCAATTGAAATTTTTTTAAAATATTTAATTTTTCTAATTAATAAATGATTCTATAAATCTAATATATAATAGTTAGTTGCCTTATCTAAATGAATAATTTGATGAGATTATCCTAGAATATTAGATTGTATCGCATGTAAAACTCATGTAAAACAAGAATTATTTTTATTTTAAAGAAAAATAATCATGTTTTTAGCTTCAACAACTCATGGAAAACATTTTCTATATCTGTAGAATTCTCATAATTTGTAGGGGTGGACGATTGGCATCGAAAATACGGTTACCGATCCGAACCACATCGAAAAATAATTCGGTAACCGTACCGAACTAAAACGGTGTCAGTTTATGGTCACACCTCACCGAACCGTATAAAAACGGTTCGGTTATAGTTTGAGGTTATAATTCAACCGATTTAAACCGAACCACACCGAATTGCATTTTTTATTTTTTCATTGATTAAATTTGGTTTGTAATATATAAAAATTCATTTACGTTCAAGTTTGTAGTTTGTATGATTGTTGTGCTTGCATGATAATTGATATATGTTAATTTATCAAGTGATAAAATATAGTGTTTTGTAAGTTAATTAGGTGACATTAATTTGTAGACTTGCATGGATGTACACTAAATGCATTAATTTTTTTTGCATGTCATATATATATATATATATGAAATGTTAAGCGAAAACATGGACATCATTTTCTCCTTAACATAAATAAATCGATGCATAACTTAAACCGACCCGCACCTCACCGATACATTAATTTTTTTTTGCATGCCATATATATATATATGAATTCTTAAGCGAAAACATGGACATCATTTTCTCCTTAACATAAATAAATCGATGCATAACTGAAACCGACCCACACCGCACCGATAAACTGTAATCGAAATATTTGAAACTCGAGTAAAGCAGATTGTTTACGGTTTGAAATATTGTAAAACCGGTAAGAATGGTTTGATTGTGGTTTGTGTCTCAAACCGATCCAAACTGAACCTCGCCCACCCCTAATAATTTTTATACTTAATAAATAACCTCTAAAATTTATTTTTTGTCTTTTAGAATTCACTCTCTCCTAAAAAACTAAGGAAAAAATGTCATTATATCTTTTAATGGAAGATGGAGAAATTAAAGCATGTAACATGTGAATTTGATTTGAATAAATATGTAATACTTTTATAGGTTCATCAAATTATACATAAAAATATTTAATTTTGTAGAGTAGAATAGAAGAGCTATTGGAATTGAGTCTTTATTTTTATAAAGATTTTGTGATTTCCTTTTCTATAATAGAAAATGATACAAGAGCTGTTGGAGATGCTCTTAGCAGACTAATTTGGTAAACTTAGACATTCTCTGATGAAGACTTGTGTCACACTCCAATTTTTTTATAGAAATTATTTTTCTTTTTTTCATTGAGGTACTATGCGTATTCCAATTATGAAGTAAAATTTCTATAATTAGATTATGAAAAAAATTAGAAAAGAACAACTAAACACTAACCAAAATATATTCTTTATTTCAAAGTGTTCTATAAAGTAACATTACAAAGGTAAATTTTAAGGAAAGAAAACGTCACACACATACATTACCATATGATAGCATTCTTCAAGAAACCTCTTATTCTTACCTACACAATAGATTAAGGGGTCAGCATAATAAGCCCAGTAAAAGATAAAAACCTCTTCAAACAAGATAATCCTAAAAAAGTTAATGCACTTACAAAAGAATTGTGTCCGACTGTTATACCTTTCTAGAGTAATATTCTATTGCTAGGAAGAATGGGGTGCCTCCGAGTTGGTCAGAGAGCTTTCGTAGCGAACCCTACGGTTCAGATATGGCGGCGGTGTCCTTTTGAGGGTGATGATCGTGTTATGAGATTGGTGGCAGCGTTAGAGAAACCTGATGGTGACCATGCTGTGGCGACAAGAGGTGATTTCACCTCTTTGATCGTGTCTGGTTTTGGACGAGGAGAAGGAGTGACTGGCTTCGGCTTGGCTGCGATGGCGGTGAGGTCGGGTGGCGGTGTGCCTTGTTCGGATCTGGTGATGACAAGGGTTGCGGCGGCTAAGATGATCTGTGTCGAAGAGGGATTGGTTCGTCTCCCTGTCTGGATGTGCTTTTAGCAGGCGCTGGATTTGGGAGGATGTGATTCTCAAGGTCGGGCTTTTCAGGGCCGAGGTTGCTCGTCAACTGGTGACCTAGGTTGAGGCAGAGCCAACAACAATGGTCGAAATCGGGGTGAGCCGAGAATAATCGTCGGTGGTTAGGAATAAACTAAGTGGGCCGAGGTCACCTAGGCCTGTTCTGACTAGGTTGGGATTCGTCTTTGGTGACGAATCAATTATGATGGTGTTAGTTGTTGGGCTCTGAAGGAATTGGGCTACTGGATGGTAGCCCACAGGACTTGTGAGAGGAAGAGAGCCTTGGAACGGCTGCAAGGTAGTTCTCCTAACGATACTAGGAAAGGTCTTTTCCAAACTGTAATTGGCTCTACTCTGCTTCTTTAACGATAAAAGGTACACCGATGGGTCTTAAGCCTGATTCGTGAGAAATTGTAGGATTGGTTAGGGGTGAGAAGGTTCATTTCTTTTTAGATTGCTATGTCCACCTTTTGGACCATAGGTTTTAGGCTTGTTTTGAAATTTTTATATGTAGTTTTAGCTATGCGTTGGATCATCTTCAGATCATTTATGCTTGACCTTTGTGTCGTATGATCTTTTAATCAAAGAAATTTCTCTTTTTACCTCAAAAAAAGTCATAGCAAATTTAATAAACTAAATGAATTAAACTATTGATACTCCACAATTAAATAGATTAAGTCTCGTATTTTACCACAATGGTGACTTAACTTACTAATTATATGAATTATCTCCCACTTAAATTGTCACATCTCGGTCCTTAAATTATTTTACGGTTGGTTACTTTTACATTTTTACCATTTAAAGAAACCGTTTGATCATATAATGACCGAAAAGTTGACTTTTCATAAAGTCAAGAATTTGGGAAAACTTTCTTCATGAAAGATGTAGAGGACATCGATATGAGTTCTTGGACATGTAGCATGCTCAAATCGGAGTTTGTATGAAGAAGTTATAAGGGTCCGAAGTCATGGGCATATGGGTAATTTTGCAAAAATGGCTATAAATAGCCCAAAAATCAGAAATTCAGGCATAAAATATGCTGGAGCTTCTCACCGTCTCCGCCGCCTATCCAGGCCACCTCAGGCCGCCGCACCTGTCCCAAAAGGAGCGTCTCTAAGTCTACTTCAATTCCAGGTAAGCTTTTCGACTTATCTCTTCTTGGTTTAGGAGAAATTTCAATTTGATTACCGAGTGTACAGTATGAGATCTAGATCGGATTCCTCCCTCCTCAAGCCACCAATTTATGAGTTCTATATATGCTTAGAATGGATTTTAGGAGTACTACTCACCCCTAAAGTTTGGTGAATTGATTTGGAGTGTGGTGGGAGAATCGAATTTTTGAAGTTTTTAAAAATATTTCGGGTTTTTACTTTTTCCTTCGATTGACCTAGTTAGAGGCCGAATTGGCCTTCGAGTTGAACTAGAAAGTTGTTCCAAATGGTGAGACGAAGCTACTGTTAAAATTAGGTGGCTATCGGAGATCGCCAGAATTTCTGCTGGCGGCGGTGCCGCCAATCTTTAGGCAGTTTTTTATGCCCATTAAATAGTATAAAATGAGAGGAGTCTATTGTTTAAATTTGGTAATTTTTGGAGGAGTTTTGGTTAGGTTTTGGAATTTTTCAAGTTTAATATTATCGGCGGATAATAAAATATTATTCCGGCCATCGATTATTGCCGATTAAGGTTTGAGAAATATTTTAAGGACTCCTAATGTCACATGCCGGTTCTAAATTTTATTTATGGTCGGTTACTTTAATCTTTGACCGTTTGTAGTAACCGTTTTACCTTAGGAGGCTGTAGAGTTGACTTTTTCTTAGGATTGTTATTTCGAGGAGTTCCCTTCATGAAAGTTGTAAAGGGCGTTAATACGAATCCGTAGACATGCTATGTGTCTTAATCGGAGTTCGTATGCGGAAGTTATGGTTTAAAAATGAGAAGTTACTATTTCGGAAAACTCTATAAAAAGGGGAACTTACTGTAGGTAGAAAGTAAAAAAAATCAGAAAACTTACCGGGCCTCTCTCTCTCTCCTCTTCCCGACGGAAACGCTGCCGGATCTTTCGCACGCCACAGCGCAGCTCCACCACTCGCTGCCGCATCAGTTCCAAAAGTTTGGCCTCCGAGTCTACTCCATTCCTAGGTAAATTTTCCGATCTAACTCGCCGTAAATCGGGAGAAATTCCGACTTTTCATCATGTGTACAGTAGAATTTTCGGGATCGAATTTCTCCCTCCCTAGATCACCAATTGGTGAGTTCTTTATATGGATAGGATGAGTTTTGGGAGTACTACTTACCCCTAAAGTTTGGTGGATTGATTTGGAGTGTGGAGGGAGAATTGAAGAATTGAAGTTTTGAAATTTTTATTTTCGGGTTCAAGGAATTTTTGTTTGATTAACCTAGTTAGGCTAGGAATTGGTCTTCGAGTTAAACTAGAAAGTTTTTCGTGTTGACGAGAGGAATAAACTGTGAAATTTAGGAGACGATTGGTGGTGGCCGGAATTTCACCGCCGGCCAAACTCCGTCGCCTTTTGGGCAGTTTTCTTGCCTGAAAAATGCTATAAATTAAAATGAGACTTTTGGAGTGGAGTTTGTATTTTTTTTGGAAGAGTTTTGGGATTTTTCAGGAGTTAATACTTGTACGGAGACAATTTAATTTTAGACCTGGGTTTGGATTTCAAAATTTCGTCGGGAAGTGGTCGTGGGGTTTTCTCACGCTAATTTGAAGGGTTGTGAGTGAACTTGTTGAGGTTGGTCTAAGTTGGGCTAGTAGCACGTGTTTCCAAAGTTCGGTTTATTTTTTTAATGTTAGAGTTGGGAACTCGAGTATTTTGTATTTAAATCTATCTCCTTGAAACAGGACGTGCGGAGACGTCTGCGGAGGGGTTTAGGGATCGTCGTCAGACCTAGCAGTCGGTGAGTGGACTTTGTTTTCTTCAAGTCAAGCGTGCTTCAATATTTGGAAAATAAAACTTGTACTTTACATGTTTTTAATTACTTGTTAAGTCGGTAGGGCTAGGAAGGCTGGTTGCTCTCCTCCCGTGAGCCCCTTTGTTAAGTCGGCTCAAAATTGATGTCATGTTGATTACATTTCGAATTTACTTATTTATGGCCATAGTTTTGAGGACGGTCGGGGAATCGTGCCTCCTGCATGAGATGCATGTTTTAATTAACGGGGAAGGAATCATATAATAATAACTTTCTTATTTGTTTGTTTTCTTCACTATGAAGGGTCCTCATATTTATATAAAGTTGCTAGCTAGCCATACAGCCCCCACCACTTGAGAAAGTGGAGCGGGGCAATAGTAGCCCTAGAGGGTTCCGACCTTAGCCTGAGAGGCTTATTGTCATGGTGGAATCTCTCTGCCATGAAAGATCGTCATATTATCTAGAAGCCTTAAAGGTTCCGACCATAGTCTGAGAGACTCTCCGTCATGGTGAAACCTCTTCCCTTATTTTATTGTAAGTTTTGTTCTTCCATGCCAATGAGAATGACGTTTATTTGTTTCTCTTATATTTTTTTGGAATGTATCCCTAGTGAGGCATGCTTTTATGATTTTTTACTGATAAAAAGGGAGAACATGATGAAAGTTATATTTCACACTTAAACATTATTCTTTTTGTCCACTCACGCTAACGTTTTAAATGTTTCTCCCCTGGACTCTTCGTTTTTAAAATGCCTAGATTGCAGTGTTCGGCTTGGCCATAGCTAGGAGGCAAGGCATAGTTATCACCTTCCAATTTTTCTGTAGTAGGTTCTTGTATACCTACTTGTGTAATTTTCTCGCTTCCTTCTTTCGTCTTTAGAGCTCTGACATCATTATGGGGGATTTGTATTATTGTGGTTGTGTGTTTATTTTTCCAACTTGGAAGTAGGGACTCGACACTTCTGAATTCCTTGGACTTGTTGTTATTTGTTTAAGATTGTACTTGAGATTTTGTTGATTGTAGCGGATGTTGTTTATTGGAGAGCAGAATGACTTCAAGAGTTACGGGTGGCTGTTTTACTAGAAATGTTTGTTTCCTTTGGGTTGTAGTTGGTAAGGGTTGTCCATTTTTATGGAGAGGTTATACCGAAATTTTCGGAGTAACTTTCCCTTAAGGTGGACCCCGTAAGATTTATTCTGGGTTAAAAGGGGTTAACTCGGGGTGGGTCCTGACATAAACACACATTCTCCATTTGTTAGTCATCTTGTACATTCCTCTTTCACCAATTTAGTTTTTCCACCTTAACTAATTGCAACATTCTTACTCATTCATACACATTCTTGTGCAATCACACGGGAATCGTGAGATGTTGTATCTCCGAAGACAAAGACTCAACTACACAAAAATTTTAATCCTAACTTCTTTAGCCCAAAGCACTTTATACATAACACCATCATTTCCTTCATACCTTATATGATAACAATTTTATACCAAAAACAAACTATATAAATGTTAAGGGCAGCAAGAAAACAAACATTTCACACAAGTAAATAACCCCAATTTTCTCTACCTTTGCCCGACCTCAAAGAGTAATAAGCTCATAATAAAAAGATACAAGTATTAATTAGTATATACTAGAAATATATCATTTAGAACTCCACTTAAGACTCACCTATGACATAAAAACATATGAAACTTTTCACTCAAACACAAAAGCACAAAATAGTTTTCTGCACGAGCCACCTTAACTTCAAAAACTGTACAAATACGTATGGAATGTGACTTCAAGTTCTTTTAATGAATTGTAGCAGACACCGTAAAGAAAATATAAGATTCAGAATCACTTTAAAATGTTTTTTTGTATTAGGTATGAACTTTCAAGCGTCAGTTACAGTTTCAACTTTTTCTAACAATTTTTGTTATAAGCCTAAACTTAGAATTTAAAAGCAAAACAGATGCTTAAAGCAATACAAAACATTAGGTTACTGAATATAAGCAAAAACAATGTTTTCAAAAAGAAGAAAACACACAAAGTTTATAATGCAAAAGAACTAAACAACATCATTAAAAAAAGGCTAAACAATGAAGCTTTAAGTAAAGGGAAGTGAAATCCACACTCCTTAAATTGAAATCTACACCCTCACTTATCAATATTAGTAACTTAAATTTTATTCTTAGTGACTCAAATTCTGTCTTCTTATGATAATTATTACTAAATATAAAAAGTGTGAGTGTAGATTTCAGTTCTCTAAGTAAAAGTAGTTCTAAATCTTATTGCTAGCTTTAAGCATCCTCAACCTTTGGTGCTACCTTCGATTTCAGAAACTAATGATATATGTAGCAACCTTATAATCTATTCTCAATATCTATATATGTAACATCATAACAAAACAAGCAAACATTGATCCTAAAAACAAATGAACAAAATCAGAAAACTGGCTTACTAAGTTTCTGACCAAAAAAATCTTTGGCCAAAAACGGTATAGTTCTGTCGGGAATTTGATGTTGGTATCTTCATAACATTTGTAAAAGACAACCTAAAGATTGTTTAACTAGAATCTTTGCAAAATAATTTTTCTACAATTATTTATATTTTTTCGAAGTTGAAGGCTGGCATCAGAAAATCATTGATTTCGACTCAAATCATGTTTTTCCCTTTCAACCCATTAGGTAACAAAAAGAAAATCCTAATCCTAATGCTTTATTTCATACTTAGATAATCCTCCATATAGCACATATACAAAAGTAACAATCAAATTTGACAAATAAAAATTCCTAAAGAATTTTACAAAATAGTAGAATCTACTGGTAGATGACAATGATTCTAAATACAAACAACCTAGCTATACTTCAAAAACATAAATGGCACACATAACACACTTAAATAAAAACCTGCAAACAAAAGAATGTTAGCTAAACATGGCACACGACATGGCAATATAAACACATAGGATACACGGCATGACATGGTATTAATAAAGCTAGCAACTAGAACTCATAGGGCACACAGCATCACATAGGCACATAACACTTTTAAGCACAAGTGTGGACAACCTATAATGTTTCTAATTGATTTTATTAACCCCTAATTTTCAAGGTACGTGGAGCAGGGAAGATCACTGTGCAATGGACTGATACAGCCCAAGGTAGTGTTATGCTTCGTCCGATATACCTCAAAAATTAAAGCTAATTCGTGTGAAGCTTATGGCGTCATATATGTTTAAGTAAATTCTTACGTTTAAAGTGTGGTGATGCTTCGGCCCAAGCATTTGGCTAGTTCGAGTGGGTTTCGTGGTTTCAGAAGGCAGTGTTGTTAAGATCCACGGAGGGCGAACCCCCTTCAGGAACCAGGCAGGACTCGTTTAGTGATCACGGAGAGCGAACTCTCTATTGACCCCTTCACAGAGAAGAGATATCAGTCTATGACCTTGAGAACCATATCTATGAATAATAACTTGCCCCTTACTCAGTTGAGAACAAACTCGGGTCACTAGACCAGTCTATAAGTGTTAATCAAAGACGCCCTCAACCTCATGAAATCCGCAGATAACATGAAGGGTTTAGGCTAAAATTAACAAAAGTGGCTTCTCCCTACATGTTACACTTTAAAAACCACAATAAACTTAACTCATAAACAAAACCATAAACCTCCTAAATATTTACCAAGTGATTACAACATGTATATACAACATATATGGCACGGAAATAATAAAAATATACAACACGTATAATCGGCACATATTCACAAATATAAGAGAAAAAAGTTAGTCCACAAATATAATACAAAACAAAAATCCTTTTTAGCATCCCCGGCAACGGCGCCAAAAACTGACGAGGTCGCTGGGCGACCTGTAATTTAAAACCCTATCATTGTAGTAACTGTAAGTAGGGATCATTCTAACCGGGGACACTAGGGAAGGATTATATCTACATTTAAAACATTAGTAATATTCACAAATACAAATATACAAGTATAAATCTGTCACATGATATACAGGTATACAACACGTAAATATAAACATATATACATATTCGGCAAAAATACAATAATCACAAAATATTAAATAAAATCATTTACAAAATATATACATATGTACCGAATTATTATGGGGGTTTTAGTGTTTCTAACCTCCTAAGTTCTAAATCTAATATTTACAAGGTTGGTCAATCAATAATTAAGCACATAATCATAACAAACACCGAATAGACAAACATGAAAAACCTAAGCAAGATTAAGATGCAATATTTATGTTATCATAGACTCTAATTAATTCCAATTATTAGACTTCTCATGTAAACTTAAGACCTATAATCGCATGATCTTAAGCCTATATATGTGTCATTTTGCTCAGTGCCTACAATCGCATGACACTAAGACAAAATACACTGACCGAACAAGAGTCATTGGAGACATGATCCTAGGTAGGGCGTCACTCATCCTAATAGCATGTAAATTACTTACCCTAACAATCCTTGGCAGTGCCTAACAATCAAGACCTACAATCGCATGACCTTAACCTTAGAACACTACGGCATGTTAAACTCCCCTCTTAGGTACATCTGGTACCTAGACTACCCTCAGGATCGATTACATGATCAGGTAAACAATAAATCAATTAGACATCTATTACACATATAAATATAAATAACTTAAACTATGCAAAGTCCTAACATGCATACTATTCGTTACACAATCAACAAGTTCATGAAATAATCACAAAGAAGAAAAATAAACATGTAAATCGTATAAAACCATAAAAATCCAGAAATAATATATATAAATAAAGTATTGTTTACAGAGTAAAAATACAAGAATTGAGGTTTTCCATACCTAAAACCTACCTAAAAGGTTCAGCTAAGGTGTGGAGGTGATCGGCGGTGATGGTGGCGGTATGATCGACAGCAGCTTGATCTTTCTCTGCGTTTGGAAGGGTTTTTAGGTAGAGCTTGGCTATACTATGGCTTAAACAAAGATTGACTCCTAAAACTCTACTATTACATGTGTATTGATAGGGAGAAACCCTAGTAAATTCGGCAGCCCCTCCTTGTCCACATTGGATTGGGCTTCTTGCTTTTCCTTGTTGCACTAGACTTTGACTTTTTCAATGGCTGACTTGGGTAGTACTCTATGGATTCATTTCTGAATTTTGGACTCCCCTACATGTTAAGGGATCAATGTAGGACTCCCTTACACGTTTTGGGCTTCATAGGACAGTCGAATCCCCTCCATAGTCTCGATAGAACAAGTTATCCTGTTTTGACCGGGAGAACTTGCCTAATTGCTGTTTTCGGCTTCTCCTTGGTGATTTCTTCGATTCTTCTTCTTCTAAACAACTTCCCATATCATCATTAAGCTCCTTATCAATCATTTGGCATGCTTGGGAAGGATTTTGGTGAAGAAACACACTCACGAACTCGGTAGACAACTTCAGCAAAATCTGTCATGTTTCCAGCAGACTGACCTCCGGCCATTGATTCCATCATAACTCATTCCTCAAAACTTGGATTGCTGCATTATAAAATATTTAGAAACTAGACAAACACATCTTTCCATCCATATATGACACGTTTCCTAGTTCCTCTTGAGTCGTCCTAAGGAAATTTTTGAAGTTGAGTTATGGTTTCTGGAAATCCTTTGTTTTTGTTCCGAATTCATGCTTTTGGCCTCTTATCTTTCCATGCTTCTTTTGCTACCTTCCATAAGTCTGATCCTCATGATTCTTGTTCATTAAGTCCATATACATGTCACCTAAACATTAAAGAAAATTAATCAAGTAATGACAATGTACAAATTCACAGAATCATAAGAAATAACATGATAACTTCATAAGTCAGGTTTTAACAAATTAGTGCACATTTTCTCTACTTTACGTACATTTTAGCCATTGCTCTACAAAAAAACCCTTATGATAAATACATACAAATACTATACTAATAATGGATAAACAAAGTATAAATGAGGATAAAAACATATTAAGAACGTAGCATAAAATGCTCCTATTACCGCAAGCCACCACAGCGGGTTCTTTCATCTTGCCGATGTGTCCCTTATCGATCTAGGTAGGTGTTGGACCAAGACTCGCCGTCGTGGAAGAGAAACAACGACGAGAAGGCCGACTGTGCAACGGAGGCCTTTTGCCGTCAATCTCCCTCCTTAGGCCACTAATACTCGAGCTCCATATATGGTTATAATGGTCTCCATTAGTACATCAATCCTCTAGAAGAAATTGAACCAATTCATTGCAGGTAAGGAGAAATCTCGATTTCAAATTCTAGATTTTAAAATTAGGACTTTTCTGTGTTCGACGGCTTGTGCTTGAAATTGGACTTTGTTGTAGTTGAAAAAGTTGTTTGAAATCATGAGAGGAAGATTTTATCAAAATTTGGTAAGGATCGGAGGTGGCCCAAATCCCGCTACTGGTCGGCGATGGAGCCACCACTTTAAGAGCTGATTTTTATGTAATTAAATACTATAAATTTTGGGGAGTCCAATGATGCGTATTTGAGAATTTTCGGATAAGTTTTGGTTAGGTTTTGGATTTTCTGAAGATTAATATTTTGGCAGAGGTAAAATTAATTATTGGTCATCGAATATTTGTCGATTAATTGTTAAGTGATATTTCTATGGACTCTTAAGATTATGCCAAGACCGATTAGGATGTCGTTATACATTTGAGTTTGGCAAGGAGGAGCGAGTCATACGCTCGAATAATATATCGCATATTTTGAGTAATGAAACAATTTTTGGTAATTGGAATTTAATAATTTTCATTGCCAAGACGTGAGGAAACTCGTTTGGTGGAGATATCGTGTTAGTGGCATTGTGGATATCGTCAGACTTATGCCTAAATATGTGTGAAATTTTATTTTAAATGAACTGCATGCAAATGATTTTATATTAAATAAATGATTTTATTTTACAAAAATTGCAAATCATGAATTGAGTTAGCATATGAGAAATATTTTCGTGAAATTATTTTTGGGAGAAATGTGCATGTTTAAATAAATGATTATTTTTATTAATTGAAAATCATCAAAAAAAATCCGAAAATGGGATTTTCGGTGAAATCGAATGTATATTTATTGATCTCCATATGATTTCGTACTTTTATCGAGCATTTATTTAAGATTGAGTTTTATTATATTTACTGGACTTATGGCCAAGAAGGAAGGTTCATCCCATTCTCGTGAGCTTCATTTAATTTTTCTGATGTATTATTGATTTTATTGATGTTATTTGACATGTGGGACATGTCAAAGTGATTTCTATATTATGGAAATTTATTTGATAACGAACAAATATTTCTAAGACTGTTAGAACCGTACGTGGTACTTTTGAACTTGTTATTTGGAGAAATATCATAAGTTACATATTAATTGTTTTATCTCACCAAACATGGGTTGTTTTATATATACATAATATTGCCAGCTAGCTATAGCGGCCCTCACTTGAAGAAGTGCATCGGGCGCTGAAATATAGCGTCCTCATTTGATGATGGGCTAGGCGTTGAGGGCGGAACGCTCATAGAGCCTAGGAGACTTCGACCTTAGCTTGGGAGACTAAATTCATTGGTAAAAATTTCCCCCTTTCTTATGACTTATTGAGCCGATGGGATTGGCTCATTATATTTTATTTCTCTCTTGAAATTTTTGTTTAACGAGCAGGGTTTTTTTATTTAATTTCAGAGTTTTCAGATTTTAAGTAAATATTGAGAACAATGCATGCATATCCGTTTTAAAGATTCAAAAATAAGAAAGTATATTAATTTGCAATTATCATTATTCTATTTATTTTTGTTCACTCACTAACTTATTTTTCAAATACTTTCTTCAGGGCTCTTCGTTTTTTCAAATTCCAAAATTGCAGGATTGTTTGGAAGAGGTCGGGTGTACAAGAAGATGAGGCATGGTCAATTGTGCTGCTTCCGCTAGCTCTTTTATTTATGTTTTTTCTTCCTTCATTAGAAGTTCTCTGATAACCTTTGGAATTGTTTCTAGATAGAGTTAAGACAAATCTTGAAGTGAATATGTGAAACTTGGGAGTGTTGTCGGGAATTGGGAGCGGGACGACTCCAGGAGTGACAGATGGTTTTTATGGTCTTAGAAGTGTTTTGTCGGTTTACAGGAAGGGTTATCCATTTCCAAGGGAGGTTATACCGAGAGTCATAACAAATACACCATGATTCCTCCCTGGCCCTAAAAATCCGGAATGATTCATAACAAATACACCATGATTCCTCTCTGGCCAACATACATGATAATCAAGATATTGGAGATGCTCTTAGTAGTTAACTCCACGTCTAAGATTCTTTCTACTACATGCAACATCATCGTACTTTGTTGTTAGTTGTTTTTAGTAGTGTGTTCATCATTGTTAATTGTCAAAAAAAATTATATGCATCAAGTTGCAAGTGAGCCAAACAACTAATATGTAATATTTTCATCTGGTCATCCATGTTGCACTATCATGCATATATATATAAATACTATTAACAAAATCTAACCCCCAAAAAAACTAGCTCTGTGTCCAACTCATGAGGACTCTCTAGGTCACAGAAAATATACTCTTATTATGAGTGCTTAATTGATCAGATAAAAAATGAAGTTAAAAGAAACGCATTAAAGGTCTCTAGTCTTCATTCTATCTTCGTATACGACGAATTGATGCTTTCAACATTAATGGTGCAAGTGCACCTTGGAGCGTAACATCCGCTCTAGTTAATTGTACTATGCAGTTTTCCGCTACTTTGAGTGGCGTTCTTTTTCCTGTCAATGTCCGGCTAAGTATCCTTACCGGTTGAGTTCCAGAACCAGCTTTAGGATTGTGAATAAATATACTTGAATTTAAGAGTACTGAACATAGAGCAATACTAATTTTCTAGGCCATCATCCACCGAATGAATCCCGCACATATTTTCCAACACTGGAAATTCTTGCAACTGTTCCAACTTCCTCAGAAGTTGGAATTATTTCCTCTTCTCCGTTCAATTCAGTCGGTGGGCAGCAAAAGCCAGAAACATCTTCATAACAATGAATCTGTCTTTATTAAGAACCGAGATAGATACAATACAATTCCAAATCCAGATTTGAATCCACCAAATACATTCAAGTTAAATCTTCTCAGAACTCCCAATGCCGTAGCCCAAAGCATGCTTTACATAAAAGAAACCATGTGATCGATAGTAACTGATTTGTCGTTTCATGAACACATTTCCCAGTTCATGACAATAATACATATCTGAGAGACCCTCTGATGCTAGAGAAACCTGTTCAATATCATGGAATCAAGAAATCCAAGCTACAATGTTAACATGAGACATATCAGAGGACCAGACTTCTATAAGAAAACATCACATTAAGTACAGTGACAACCTTGACCTGTTCTGCCACTCGAAACGCATGGTTTAAATATCTCCTTTCATGCCTAGTCCAGCTTGACATTAGAGTACAGTAATGTATCCTTGGTGATTGGCATATTCACAAGGAAGCAAACCTACACACAAAAGTGAAAATTCTTTACTAGTTAACTTCATCTCAGCCTCAACATGCCAAAGAATAATACTCTTACTAACAATACAGGATCAGTTCTAAACTGTATTTGAAAATTCAAGCATTGATCTTATAACCAGTAGAAGATCTAAACTTTCTAGTTTTACCAAACATAAAATCTCTACATATTTTAATATTAATGAAGATACTTCCAGTAGAATCACTATGATAATTTACTCTTAGTTTTGCATTTTATTGATGCAAGTCAAGCAAGAAAGACAAAATGATCCATGACCACTCTGATCATTCTTGATTTGCCATTTTCTTCTTTGATTGTAACTGAAACTTACCCCCAAGAGAGTTGAAATCAGAAGGATAATTCCTGTGATCCACGCAAGTGTTCTTCTAACCAACAGCACTTCCACAATAGTCGTATTTAATGAGGTCTTTGTTTCTGCCAACCAACGAGCAGATGGTCGACTGGTGTACATCACATTCAACATCTTCCCGGACTCCACAGGAGTTGCTTCATTGAAGAGAATAGCTCCAACAATTTGACCTGCCAAATGGTCAATTTACTGTCAGATTCAATCACAAATATGAAAAGTTCCAACCAATATATGAAATGAAGAAAATACAATT
Source organism: Comarum palustre (assembly GCA_951800085.1). Classification (NCBI taxonomy): domain Eukaryota; kingdom Viridiplantae; phylum Streptophyta; class Magnoliopsida; order Rosales; family Rosaceae; genus Comarum; species Comarum palustre. The sequence continues at coordinate 23,817,171 of OX637584.1, read as the reverse complement.
ACTTGGCAACATCTGATATACAGCTTCAAGAAATTTGAACATCGAGAAACAATAATTACCGTAAAGGGACAAAGTATAATGACGAGAAAAGTTTTCTTTTCCAGGTATAATGAAGAGAAAAGTTTTCTTTTCCAGGTATAATGAAGAGAAAAGTTTTCTTTTCCAGGCATGGAATGTCATAAAGCTGGAGAGCATAAGATCAGACAGTACCTACCAAAAGTAGTAATATGTATTACCTTTGTATGCATGTTCGAGTGAATCAAATATCTTTGTTGTTGCAGCAACAAGCAGTTCCATTCCATGTTGAGCAACACCTTCAGATCCATACTGCTCTTCCAAAACCTATCATAATGTTATAATCTATTATCAAGCTAATGAAATAGTAGCCATAGGAAGGATACAGTAAAACACATACCCTATCCAGATAATAAAAAATAAAAGGCCAAAAAAGTGCATCAGTTTATGAAGAAAAAGATCATAATGTTATCCCTATTCACAAAGATTATGAATACTCTTAGGATGTCTTTCCAAGGACCTTGACTCAACTTGATTAAGTGTCATGCATGTAAAGAGGCAATAAATAAAGATGATGTATTTATCAAAATTATTTGGAAATTCAAGCAAACAAGAAACATCCAACTAGAACATCTGCTTTTACTGATCATTATTTCCTTTTCTCACTTCTGAAGTTGCCTAGTGAATTGCCAGTTTCTTTATCCTGATGTGCTCCAATTTGTTTTCTTCTGACTAATCAGGCAGCGGGGGAAGTAATAATGGTTAAGAACTACTCCCTTGTAGTGTTATTATTGGATTTAAAGGCTAACACCGGGTTGTACTTCCCTATGTCTTGAGCCCCAGGATAACTAAATACATATAGGCACACAACCACACCCTAGTCATTTAACGCTTCGTCACACATCACAAATACCATTGTCCCTATCTAGACTCTTAAACTACCAAAGTTTCACTTTTACCAACAAGTACTTTGCACAGCATCTGCTAACACGAGTTCTAAACTTAAATTTTACAATAAGTAAAAGAATAGAACAAAGCAACACCTTGATGCCATCAAAACTGCCTTTTAATAGCTCAGGTGGACTGTGAGTACTGTGCATCAAATCTTCATGCAACTCCATTGCCCTTCTAATATTGTGGATGAGCACCAAAAGGCTAGTTATGAATTTCCTGTCTGCTTCCTGAATACATATGAAATTCAATACTCTAATATAAGTGGTGAAGTTCATATACATGTGTGTGTACAGATAATCAAGCACTAGAGCATATGATACTGATTGCTAAAGGAACCTTAGACATATGAAGCTTCAACTGATCGCCTTTGACCAAGGGGATGGTCAACTCTCCATTTAGCGCTTCCAATGTATCAGCAACATATGATCCGCCCATCCAAGAGGCCTAAAACAAAATTAAATTAAAGTGGAAAAATAAGTTCATTTTCATGTAAACAAGGGGAAAAAAACTGTGTTTATGGAAGAGATCGACGAAAGAGACAATAAAGAACAACCCGATGCATGACTTACAAAATTGCTGAGTTCGTTGTTGGTACAGTCTGCCGATTGCTCATCTAAATAAAACACAGATACTTCACTTTCATCTGCAATAATACACATTGATAACAAACTCATGTAATTCCACACCAGGAAAATTAATGTCTACAATTTGTTTGAATCTAGAAAAGAATCACACACCAGGAAGCTCAATCTCAGCTTTATTCAAGCCAAGGTCCATCTTGGTTTCATAAGCACTTGTAAACACGGAATTTCCATTGATGGCAAGAGTAGGATCTGCAGGTACGAGACATCCATTTAATTATTAAGTGCACAACAAAGGACAAAAAAGCCAAGACCATTAACATTGAGCTACTAAAACCAAGTGTGAATACCAGCAGTTCCTCTGACTTCCAGAATGAAAACAGCGCGAGGTCTATTGAACGGATTGGGCAGAAGAACCTCATTTAGCTACCAAAAACAATAAGAAAACGAGCACAAGTTAGACCTTGGGGTAAAAGACATGATAAGCAAACTAGAAAGGACCCATAACTATCAGTTAAAAGCACCTTAGATGAACCGGCAGCTGAGAGTGAAGCAGGCGGTGCAAATCCAAGCAAGACAGACACAACAGCACCAAATTCCGGTAGTGAGATTGAGTCAGGCTGTTAAAGTAAAAAGCATCCATCATTAACAAACAAACTAACACTGTGCAAGCACCTAATATCTACACAAAATTGTGAAAACAGATGGATCAATAGGATTGCAATCGAAAGAGATTCCGGCTTAGTTGTAATCCTATCTAGCTTAACAAGCACATTAAGTGTGTAAATTCCATGGAAAGATTCAAAATGAGCAAAAGAGAAGCAACAACCGGAGTTGGAGGGATGATCACCTTGAAGACGACATCGTTTGAGGCCGAGATGCGAAGGAATCGATGAGTGGAGCTATCGATGAAGAAGACGGAAGCAGTACCTTGTGCCTGGATCAAAATCGAGCCAATTTTTCAGATCAACAACAACAACATGATTCATAGATAGATAGATAGATAGATAGATAGAGAGAAAGAAAGACGAACCCTAGCTTGCGAGAAGGAGGAAACTGTGAGCAGATAGAAGCAGACGAAGCGTCCGAGCGAATCCATGGGATTGGAGAGCAAACAGGAACTGATTGTGGTTCAAAGAAAAGAGCACCGAGTCCTTTGACTGTCAAATCAAAGCGACGTCGCTTCGCTTTTACCATTTTTTTTAGCAAATATGCCCGATTTATCAAGAAACTATTTGGCGAACGTCCCGCAATCTTGATTTATAGCTCTGCTCAACCACTCCGGTCTGAGTAAAAAACGTCCGCTTCGTGAGAAGAAGAGGAAAATCCTAGTTGCTCCTCAGTTAGATCTGTGAAGAACCTAAGTGTCAGCTTGACTAGAGCTTATACGACAGTTGTTTGAGAAGAAATTAGAAGGCGAACAAGCATCAAGACCAAGGTTGTACCTGACTCATAGGTACTGACATGCCTCATGCATGATTGTTCGAAGAAAAGCAATTTTCAGCCCGAACATTTGGCACGCCCGGTGGGACCTCTACATCTAAACGTGTCAACATTGCGGGTGGTAACGAGTATTCAAGAACGTACCCATCGTGCAGCAAACCACAGCACTTGCGGATTAATCAGCATAATTCAGCGAAGTGCATAGATTTAACTTTTGAGGAAACGATTTGGGTTTCGGTTTATTACCTAAAGAAAAAACAGAGTTTATGAGCTACAGTAAGCCATTATGGACGACAAATCGAAACAATTATTGGCAGTTGTTGTTGGGAATTCGACAGATCTCATTGAGCAGATGGCTCGATTCAAGGTCACCATGCAGCAATTTGGGTAAATCCAAACGCAACATAACTGGGGAAATTAAGGCAGCAAATGAAAACATAGAGGAGCTGCAATATACTACGTCTCAGGATGGTGCTGATATTGATGACTGGATCGATAGGCAGTTTGAACGCCTTCGAGAAGTTGAGAAAGTCTTACGGATAGAAAGAAACTGTGAGGCTCAGAAAGCTGCTAGAGAAAAAGGAAAACTTGAAGAAGAACCACAGTCATAGGGTTTTGAAGAGGTGGCAATCTCATCGTCATCTGCAAAAACTATGACACTTAAAACTACTGGACCATTTACGTTGGTTCGGACAGACACAAGGGACCAGTGGTAGAGACACCTGCCAGACAGGAGATGAATATGAGGCGTCAGAAAAATCAGGATCCACCTAGAGGTCTTGAACCACAAATAGAGGTTCCCAACAGAGTGGCGAATGGCCAAGTATGCACGCCAGATCAGATCATGCAGATGATCCAAGAAACTGTGAGAATACTACAGGGTCAGCAATTCATCAATTTAAATTACTCTAATCCATATGTCAAGACCCACCTCGGGTTAAACCCTTTTAACCCGAAGTAAATCTTGCGGGGATCATCTCAAGGGAACTTCTTATCGAAACCCCCTTGAAATGGACAACCCTTCCTATAAACTAACTCAGCACTTCCATGAATAATTTAAATCAATCCCTAACTCTTGGAGCCATCCTGCTCCTCAAGTCACATCTCCGCTTCACTAACCTATTCAACTATCTAAATTGGGGTAATCAAAGCAGTTTACATGGAAATTAAACCTAAATCAATATGCGAGCAACAACGGATTAATTGACTATGCTCCGACTTCGGTACGCGCGACCTCTTCTCAGGAACCCTGTAACACTGGGCATTTGAAAATAAAGGACCCAGGGAAAAACATTTAAAAACATTAGTGTGAGTAGATAAAAATCAAATATGAAAAGGTAAATATCTTTTCATACTCTCCCTTTGATTTTCCAAAATCCGCATGCACGCAACCCAAAGAAAATGATTAAATAAAATATATATAACAATTTTCTTTGCTCAAATCCATAATTAAATAAGTGGGGTACTATCACCATGACCACGAGAAAACAACTGACCAGCTCTAATCCATGAAAGGGTCTATTGACCAGCTCTATCGGAGAGGGTCCCTTGACCTGCTCTATTCGGGAGGGTCCTTCTGACTAGCTACCACCGAAGAGAGTCCTGACCGGCTCTATCCGGGAGGGTCCTTCCAACCAGCTACCACCGAAGAGGGTCTGACTGGCTACAATCCGGAGAGGGTACCATCTCCATCTGGAGAAGGTCCATGCTAGCTAGCAATACATATATATATATATATATATACACACTTGAAAATCCTTAAAAACCTCGTGGTGAATAAATCAAAATCCAAGTCGAAACACCCATGACATCCGAAACCGGTTCCTAGATTTTACTTTAAATCATTAAAATCTAAGAGCCAAGTTTCCCATTTTAAAATATAATCCCCCTCCATAACCCGAAATGGTGAAAACTATTTAAAATCATATTCCGGGGAAATTATTTAAAACCTACGGGAATGGTATGAACATCTTTCCTAGCTCACTTATCTTTGAAAAAATAAGAAATCCCCAATTTTTCCTAAATCACCATAAAATCAATATAGAGGAAATTCTCACAATTAAAAGAGAAACTTAATAAAAATCTGTTACATGCATTGTATTTAAAAATAAAAGTTCACTCACAGACTTAGGCCTTAGCCTGACGAAAACCCGAATTCCGTCCAAGCGAAGACTCCACAACACGAGTCTCTTCGCGTCCTGTTTCATAATTAATATTAATTTTTCGGAGGCTAGAATAATAATTAAATAACATAAACGTTCACATTTGTGAGCGTACAACTCGCTCATCGTCTCCACACTTCTCAAATTGAGGTCATACATGACAAGATTTGCAGTTGCTTAAGGATCTAGTCTTCAAAGAGATTTGATATTCCTTGATCCACAAGTAAGAACAAATCATAGTGTTCATTATATAAAGGGGTCATGATGAATGAAGAAAATATCTACAATCAATCAACAAACAACTTTTGCACACTGCAAAACAAGCCTCCCTCGGAACACCTCTACCAAAAGATTCATTGGGTCTTTTTGTTTACCAAAGCCTTACCCGTAGGCATTCACCGCTGCTACTCACCAAAGCCCGATCCGTCATAGTTCCCGCATCTACCTCACCAAGCCTCATCCGTGAGCGAACAGTCCACCACCATTTCATAAAGCCTTATCCGTAGGCGAATACTCGCAAAACCATTGTTGGAGTGAGAACTCTAGCAAAATATCTCCGGTTTGTCAAGAAACTCTTTGGCGAACGCCCCGTAATTTTGATTTATAAATCTGTTCAACCACTCTAGTCTGAGTAAAAAACGTCCGCTTTGTGAGAAGATGAGAAAAATCCTAGTTGCTCCTCAGCTAGTTTTGTGAATAACCTAAGTGTCGGTCTGACCAGCGCATGTACGACAGTTGTTTGAGAAGAAGTCAAAAGACGAACAAGCATCGAGACCAAGGTTGTACCTGATGCATAGCTACTAGCACGACTAAAAGCTGGTTCGAGAAAAACAATTTTCACCTCGAACAGTAAGGATGGTGGCGTATCTCTAGCTGATGGGGCCGCATAGATAGAGAGGAAAAAAAATCGAGGTGAGGAGAGCTGCTATTAGAGACAGGGAGTGCAGAAACAAAATCCAAACCAGCTAGAATTTGACGATAGAACCACCCCAGCCGCCTCTATCAATGAAAATTCAGTCAACCACAACCACCACTGCAGCTTGAGATCCTCAACCACCGGCGCGATGGCGAGCCTCGCAAGAGAGCAGCACGTGTCATATCTCAACTTGAGAGAGAGCCAGACATCCATGGGCCGACGGCGTTGGGTATCCCATATCAAGGAAGATCTAAAGTATTAGATGATGATGGAGGGAAAGGTGAGGCAGAGGGCATCACCTACACCACTGGTAAGTCGTCGGTGATCGAATTCCATATCGACTGTGATGAGAGACAGATGTGAGAAGCAGATAGGAACTGCTTTTTTGGTTTGTTCAGTTTGATATTTTTTTCTGCTCATGATCTAATAAATAAATGATATACTTCATGGTATGGCTGAATGTGTATTTGTATGATTGGGTGGGTGGGAAGCTTTTTATGCTTTTTATGTTTCTTTTTATTGGTAATTGAATGTGTTTTGTTCTGACAATTGGTTTTTGCGGAAAGTCCTTTTGTTCAAAGTTTAACATTTTTTGCTTTTCATGTTCATTTTTTTATAAAAACAAAGTTATTTAGAGAATTGATGATTGTGATGGATGACGAGTTGGATTTCTTTATTATTGAGACTTTCAGCAATGTCAAATTAGCTGCTAAATTTGTAAGAGCTTAATTTTTCTTTCTGCCATCTAGCCAAACAGTGTTGACTTTTGCTTTACTATTTTTTTTTCTTGTTTGAGGAGGTATTTCGTAAATCTTTTTGAGTTTTGATTTCTTTCTCTATCCCAGTTCTATTACCTTTTAATTTCTTTTATTATTTTGACTATTTTTGGAATTCAGTAACTTTTACATGCGAGAAAATATTATGGTTAGTTTCTCAAATGTTGTTCGGTGACAGAGCTACCACCAAAAAACCTTATTTGAAATGAAAGAGGGTTACATCACAAAAATAAAAAAATGACAATGTTAAAGTTTTTCTCAATTACAGATAATCCAATTACTTTTACTAAGCATCGACCCGTAGTTACATCGTAGGAGTTAGTCATGCATGTAGGAACAGTGTCACGCCTTGCCGCATGACTACATTACATGGTCTGTTAATGTTGTTTTTATATTGACAATTGAATGTGGTTCTTATTTCTCAAGTGTATTGGTTTACTGTTCTCTGGTTGTTGCCGTGCATAATTTCAATTTGTTGTCACCCAGGTGTGTGATTTTCTTATATGTCGGTTTGAAATGTGATTATAATACTGCACTAATCGTACACAGTAGAGAGAAGATTGATGTTCAATCAATCACACATGTTTTCTTCATTTTGTGAATTTTGTTGTATGTGCAACTAATGTAACTACTATTATATTTGTTTGACCAGTATGTTGACTGCTTGGAATCTGTAGGGAGTTCTCGTGAAACTTTTGATCATACTCAAGTGTGCATCATGGATATTTTTAGCAAGTGAAATCAATTTTTTGAAGCTTTTGGGTATGAACCGAAACAAAGATGTAATGTGTGTAATATCCATGTTCTATCTTGAATGTGTGGTATTAAATTTGTGTTATAATATAACAGACAATTCATGTATCATGTATTATAATGTGTGGTATTTTCAATTTCATCATTTGTGCTCTAATGTGTTATATTGTGTAATGCCGTATATTTTAAAAGCTCTATATTTTATGAGTATTTATTGTCATCACTTAACGTAAAACGGTTTTACCGTGTTGTAACTTAATAGCTCATTAAAATCTATCACTCTCTCCATGACTCATACGGCCACACTAGAAGTTAGGAAGTTGGAGTTGGAGGTTACAGGTAAGTAACCTCGTAGATCACTCAATTTATTGCTCCACGTTTCTGGTTGGCAAACAAGGTAAATTTTCAAGTGCGATGTAGTGGAAAGGATTCTTCCTCTTCCAATGCATCACCACCATAAAGCATCAAAGCTACCCTACCACTACCGTCAATATCACCAAACGAATCACCAGGGAATATAAGAAAACAGCAGTTGGTACTTAATAATGTAGCTCACGAGCAGTGATATATAAGCATGATCACATTTAAAAGATTACAACCTGAAATGAGGGGCAAAGGGTCATTTATTCCAAGAGTTAAGTTGCATCAGTACAAGTATAGATAGAAGGGAAGAAATTACAGTGCAAGAGAAAACGAGGATCAATCTAAGTAATTTTCTGTACCACCTAGACTGACCACCTAATCGACTGAACCTAACCCTAAGCCCTACTGCATCCCCAACCCTCTTTAATTCCCTTCCTCCTTTCTCACATGATCTGTTAGACAAAGGACTTTGATTTGTATTTGTTGTGTACTCATAACATATGTTATGTTACAGACCATTAGTCTACACATCTTACCCAGTCCTACTTTCTTTACAAGTAAAAGAAGGGCGATGGAAAATAGAAATAGCACCATCACCACAACCACTAAAACTAAAACCCGCTAGTTTAGATATCCTAAGCCCAAGATCAACCCAGAATGAGAAAGAAAGGAAGTCCCTGACAGAGAGCTAGCGTTTCTTCTAAGCATCCAATTTCTCCCATTCGTAACGTCCTGGTAGCGGCTTATCATTCACAGGGTCAAAGTTGTATCTGCAGAAAAAACCCACAATAGTAATATTAGACTGAATGGTGAGAGAATAAGAGTAAGCTTGTTTCTGGATAATATGCAATGAAATAAAAATTGTTACTTCTAAACTTGAAGCAATCAAGTAGTTAAAGAGTGATAGTAACTTGTCAATGAATTGCTTCTGCTGCTCTACTTCAGCACCAGCAAAGAACTCATCCATGTCATGTGCTGTTGGTATGTGTCTCTGTGATGAGTTCTGTATTCTGCAGTTAGCATCAGCTGAATTAGTAGGCCTTGTTGTAGAACCGGGGGTTCTGATGGTGTCTGGATCCCTTATCAAGCTGCAAGGCGTGGATTCCCTAGTGGTTCTGTCAAAAAAAACATAACTCCCATTAAACATCAAAACCAAACCAGCCAAGCTAATCTGAAATGATACAGAAATTCATCAAAGCATTATACAAGTTCTGCAGCTCAAATGGTAGTCAAATATAGGTAAGGTTAATGCTAACAAAGTGACAGACAACATCTAATATTATCCTTGTTATTCAATGTCTGACTCAAACATGGGATATCTGACATGTATGGTTCAGTAAACAGGCCTTGACCAACAATATGCTGTAAACAATAATAAACATTAAAGTGCATGATGCATTCCTGATATTACGATGGAGAAGATTTTCACTTGACAAATTCTATCCCATATTTTTTTAATGAAGCTCTTGAACTTGGGTCCCCTTTTCCCCAACCTTGTTCAGCTTCACTCACCAATAAATCAATCCCTTCATAACTTGCATCTTTTCTCTGTTAATCAGTATCAAACAGACACTAAATCGTTTTCAACCATTACCTGTTCAATGCATCAAAAACCAGCAAACAGATACTTGGCCAGATCGCTATCATATGTCACATGATCATTGTATCATATGCCACATGATCATTGGTATACAAGTCTACATGGATTTGTGATATATTGAGCCTATGTCAGTTGAGGACTTGAAGAGACCAAGTCCTACGTCCAAGTTGAGTTAAACGATCTCAAGTATGTTGGGTCATAGATATCTAACAACTAGAATTCTAGAAAACACAACAGATAACAGGATTATTAAACACATTCGCAGAGCACTGGAACCAAAGATCAGGGTATAAGCACTCAAGTTTGAGAAGAAAAAGCTCCAACTTTAGATCAAAAGATTTAGTTGTTGGTTTGATAATCAACAACAAAGAGCTAGACAAGTAGATTGATCAAGCTATGTTACTTGTAGTACATTTCTTCTCATCTTTTTGCAAATCCAGTACTATCAAACAGTACATGCAAGCAAGAAAACCCAAAAAGAAAAGGAAGAAAATCCCAATTCTCGTAGCAACGAGAGAAAATATGAGAATCTAAACAAGCCCCAAAAAATAATAGTTTATCATAAATAAAAAAACAAAAAAAAGGCTTTTATCAATTTACAACTTTCTACTAGCTTTTCCCCCAAAGATGAAAAACTCTCAATTAGTCTTCAATTCAGTAAAATTTCGACTCAAAAACTTGAAAATCCATAAAAATCAAATCTTGAACCCCTCCATTTCCTTCAATTTCTCACCAATTGAAAAACATTGAAAGAAAAACCCTAAATTGAAGCACAAGGATCAAAACCAAAACACCACCCAACACCTGAATTCAACAACAAAAAATGTCAACTTGACCACAACTCTGAAAACCCAAATCCCCAATTTCATCAAAAATTTTCAAAAAGAGAAAGAAAAATTCAAAAATAAAAAAGAAAGAACACCCACCTCTCTCTACCTTCAAACTCGAGCACGTTCTCCCCGAACGAAGCTTGTTCAGCACCACCGTCTTTATCATTGAGCTCGTTATTCATCCGCTGCTCCTCCTTCAATTCCTCGCCGCCGCCGTCGTCGGCGGGGGTCTGCTGCTGGTGCTGCTTGTTGTTGTTGTGGACGAGAACAGGGGGCTTCTCGAGGCGGCGGCTGCGGAGCTGGAGATAGGAGGAGGAGCTGCGCTGGAGAGCTAGGGTTTTGGCGCGGGTGCGAACCCCGAGGGAGACTTCCATGACTGCCACGTCACCGGCGCGCTTGGACTTCCTCATGTACTTGCCCATCTTGATTTCTTCTTAGTGTTGTTGAGCTCCTCTGGGTCTCATTGAGAAGCCTCTCTCTTTGGTTTTGGAAGAAAGGAAACAAGGGTTGGACAACAATTTCAGACCCACATTTCTATACTACACACTTTTCAATTTTTTTCTCTTTCTTCTTCTTATTGTATTATTATTAGACCTTTTTGTTGGTACACGGGTCATGAATTTTGGATAAAGTTTTTGTTGTCCTCCTACTAATTTGTATTACCAAAATAAATTTATTTTTTGAATTACTACCAAAATAGATTATATTTTTAAATTATTTCTAAACTAAATCATTTTTTATTTAGATATCAACCAATTCAATTTATTTTTTGAATTACTACCAAAATAGATTATATTTTAAAATTATTTCTAAACTAAATCATTTTTTATTTAGATATCAACCAATTCGACACAATATGATAAGTCATGCACTCATCACAAATAAGAATATCTTCAACAACTTATGTAAATATAGAATAATCTTTATTTTAGAGAAAAAATATTATTTTTTAGCTCCAATAGCTCAGGTAAATGATCCTCTATAATACAAAAAGTTAGAAAAGAGAGAAACATATCCTCTAAATCTATAGAATTTTTACAAATTTGTATTTACATGTAAACTTTATTGCTTGCCTTTTTTAATTCAGTTTCTTTTCTAAAGAAAGAACAAAAAGTCATAAAATTAAAACAATTAATGAGATAATTATGGTTTGATTTGAATCAATTTATATATTTCTATAAATTTATTAAATTATACAAGAAACATTTAATTTTGTATATAAAATATAAGAGCTATTGGAGTTTAGCTCATTTATTTATAGAGATTTTGTGATTTTCTCCTCTATAATAGAGAATTAATACAAGAGTTGTTGGAGATGCTCTAAGAAGTGATTTCTTTATATATCAACCAATGTGTCTGTTATTGTGGTCAATTTGAAACGGCTTGGACACCAACATTGAATTATCAATTTTAGAAAGAAAAAAAAGCAGTGGTCTTTCAAATTATTACCAAGACAGTTATACATACTTTTGAAATACAATAGAAGCTCGATAAAATAATACTTGATAAATTTATAATCTCGTTAAAATAATATTTTTTTTGCTAGTCTTGAGTTGATGAAGTGCTAAATTTATAATTCGTTAAATTTATTATTTTTGAATAAAGGGTTGGTGGTACGGCTGCACTCAAACCTCGATTGATGAAACTGTTGAATATAAGAGGAGGACATTGAGCTTAAACCTCTGATTATAAAGACTTGAAATACTATCAGAAATCTCTACAACACACATGTACTCAGACATGCACCAACTAGCAAAGAGTGTGCTAATAGCTAATCTATTTTCTTTTACATTGCAGTGACATAATAGAAAGAACGATTGACATGCAACCTGATTACATTTCATGATATCTAATAAAGCAGCTCTCTAACTATGTTGTTGTCAGAGGATAAATCCGACAACACTCAATTTTACCCTACCACTAGGCAGCAATGACCATTTGACGAAGCAAGAAATTTGCTGCCTACCTAGAGCAGACAAGGCACAAAGAGTGCCAACACCGGCACAAAACTCAATTAACCCCACACAGAGAAGTTAGGTTTTGATTTTAAGAGAACATAACATAACATAAGGACGTCGTTTGTTCGTTCTTTGTTATTATGGATAAGGCCGAGTTAGGCCAAACTATGCGAGTTGGGCTGACTAGTCGCCGACTAGGCCAACTATGCGGGCAATTTTTTCAGCGGATTTTGGTCGTCGATTTTCCTTGGTTAACACGAAGTTAGAAGAAATTGAAGGAGGTGGGGTGACTAGTCCTTGCTTGCAACAAACATAGGTCAAGGGTGCTATATCCTAAGCGAGGCAAACACAGTAGAGGATTCTTATTATGCCCGAGTTACGTAACCCCGTACCAAACATGCAATAAAAAGTGTGGGTAAGTGAAAATTTTAGAATTTTATTTTGATAATAAAAAAATCTTCAAATATAGAGTAAGTGACCTTTTGAAAATTTCAGCTCCCTGAACAAACAAAAGCTTAAAATGAGGCCTCTGCGTGATGACATCATGAAGAGACTAACCTTAAGAGGTGAGAGGCACAAGTCATTGGATTCCCTTCTCAGTGGCCACGTGGAAAGTACATTTTCATTTCTTATTTTCAAATTATTTAAACTTGCTATAAAGATAAGTCGTTCGACGCCTGTAAGCCACGCGCCTGCGCACATTGTCAGGTAGCCCAATGGAGAAAGAGTGTGGTCCATTTTCTCATGAGAGTGGCTCTCTTTTGTTGGTAAGGCATAGTTAGAACCTGGTGGCAGGGCATCGATTTGGAAAGTGACCCAGAATTTACAGTAGAAACAGATGCTCTATAAAATCTGTCACCCTACAAAGGCACAGCTATGAAGCCTATAACTGTAACCATCATGAAATCCAGCAGCCTCTTTTACAACTCAGGTCGGGTAAAAAGTTAAAACAATCCTTCTGGTGACTTGCTCATATTGCAAAACAATCGGGGTGACGTTAATTAAGGGACTTCAAAGTTATTTTATAACAAGACTACAAAGTTTTCATGAACAGTCTATACTGCCAGTAACCGTGTGCGTTGCTGAGGGAAGGCAAAACTGGATTTACGTATGTACACCAAAAAACATTTTCTTGTAACGAAGACTTATGTACACCAAAAAACATTTTCTTGTAACGAATATAACACGACTTTGCAGCTAATGTACACACATCAACTAATATGAATTTTTTTTTAAGAATAATAAATGTGAGGTTTTTTTTCTAAGAATGATAAATGTTTGCACTCATAACAAAGAGGTGTTTGGTGAAAAGTAGCGTACTGTACTCTAGCCAATAAATTTCCTCTTCAATGCCTTAGAGCAAGTGCAGGCGGAAGAGTCAAGACCATGATCTTGGCTCTTAAATAGTCTAAAACCAGTCCACCGGATAATCTGATGTCCGACTAAGACCATGGTCGACTGAGCCCCCTGGCAATTTTTGCCTCTTCATCATGTCGATCAATTCAGTGGGTCTTATCTACTTAACTTTTATCTTTCCACTTCTAACCCTAGCCTCCTTCTTTTCCTATCTTTCTGGTGTCAGTTTGGTTTCGTGAAGATTATTCTAAGCAAGGGTGAAACTGACAACAACAAAATCAAAATTTTCAGAAGATGACAAAAACACAGTCTTGCCACTACGGGTGCTTGAAAAAAGTGAAAGGCAATGGTAAAATAAACGAATAGGAGGCAAAACATTTCCTCTTGCCTGTGCAATGACTCTTGCAGTGCATTTGCTCTTAGGTAAGCTTATGGTTACTTTTTTTGAACCTCCTGCAAGTTTATGATTCAATGGCAAATTAGTACTGGTTTTGAAACTCTTGGAGCTATATCCAACAGCTAATGAACATGGGCTACTACAGTTTTGAAAAAGGGAAAAACTAATCAAATAGAATGACCATGTCTAATGGGAAAAATGGTGGCAATGTGTAAATTTTGAAATAAGAGGATGATTTAATCTGCTGTTATACGACTATTCCAACTTTTTCTGTGGTCATTCCTACATTTTCTGACTATTTCTAATAGTTTACATTCTTCGATGATATAACCCATGTAACAGGGTATTCACCGGAACACATTGTTGAACTCTGAGAAGAAATAAACAAACAGCAGCAATATCTAAGCATGAGACTTAATAACAAAAATAAGAAAAACCCCTGAATCATTCTTCAGTAGCTACTACAGACTAACTACAACAACAATAAAGAAATACGTAGCCAACATATAACACAAAACTAAAAATAAGATCTCGCTGGCATGAGGAGAAAATTGAAAACAGATATACATACCTGCAATTGTATTTTCCCCAAGATCCCACAACTGATCCTGCAATGATCATTATACCAAAAAACATTAGAACACAAAACTCATAAGAAGAAAAAAAAAGAAAAAACTAAAAAAAAAGAAAACAAAAAAAGAGGAAATAAAATACACAATCACATAAACACTCCCACCGAAGCAAAACAATATGCATGTCACTGGAGAAATCCCAATAAAGAATACCCAAACGACATTGAGTAAGAAAGGAAAACTAAAATTCTCTACCCAACCTACCTATCAGGAGAAACCCAGAGATTGACTTATCTTGACATCACTTCTGCCTGTGAAGCAAACAACAGTAACACGCAAGTTGAGAGAAAGAAGAAGAACGACAGGGAGAGTAATCTGATCTCAGATGGTAGAGTTTAAACCAATCTGATCTCACATTTGAAGACAACTGAATGCAACGAAGTAAATGAAAAAAGGTCCCAGAATCAGTGTTTAGAAAATGTGGAAGCAAACCTGACAATCTAGTGAAGACGTAAAACAATGACACGAATAACACCGAACAAAAGCAAAGGGCAAGATCATGAATAATCTCCAAGTAGGGGTAAACTCACCAATGTGCGAGCTGAATGAACAGTGCAACATCGGTTTTGTTTTAGTATATAGAATATACAGACTTTCTTGGTTAAGGATGTCCGTACCATAAATTTGGTGCGGATTTTTTGAATTTAACTCACTTTTCGATTAAATTTTCTCATTTTAACTGTTCATAATCTAGATATATATATATATATATATATATATATATATATATGTATAGATCATCTCTGTAAAATTTCAGCTGATTTGTTAATCGTTAAAGCCTTGAAAACGTATAAATACAATGAACGAACCGAATCTATTCAACCGGGATTATTCGTGTTATTCTCTGTAAATTATAGTTTTGAATGCCCTAATGATCACCAAATGAGCTGAAAATTTATAGAGATGATCTACTCATATATAGATCTAAAAACTGAACGGTTAAGATGAGAAAATATGATGTAAAAGTGGACTAATTCAAGAAATCCGCACCAAATTTATGGTTAGAACATCCTTAGCCAAGAAAACATGTATATATATATATATATATATATATATATATTGAGGGCCCTACCAATAAGGGATCCCATTTTTGACATACATGAGAGATCAAACATTAGACTAAATTTTCGATTACATATCTACATCTCCACCGTTCAATACTTAAATTCATATATGTAGATCATTTTTGTAAAATTTCATCTAATTTGGTGATCGTTAAGACTTTAAATTAACTGAAATCATTTGACGCATCAAATCTGCCAAATATGAACCGTTCATGCTTATAATTTAATTTATAGATTTGAGCACCTTATTGATCACAAAATTGAATGCAATTTTGCAGAGATGATCTACATATATGAAATTTGCAGAGATGATCTGCCACATATTGGACGGTGGAGATGTGATTTGGTGATCAAAAAATTAGTATAATTCTTGATCTCTCATATATGTTAAGAAAAGAGATCACTCAATAGAAGGAGACTGTACATACATACATGACCCTTCTATTAAGGGATCCCTATTTTTGTCATATTACTACTTTTTGAAAGAAGAATAAACTGAACTAAAATAGAATACCTAAATATTACGGCAAAAAAGAAAGTTCACTTTTTTCTTTCCAAATATCCCTATTTTTGTCATACATACATGACCCTTCTATTAAGGGATTCCTATTTTGGATATTCTATTTTAGTTATATATATATATATATATATATATATATGGTTTAGGGTTTGTCATATTACTACTTTTTGAAAGCTCATATCACTACTTGTTTTGTCATATCACCGATTTTTGTCATATCACCGATTTTTGTCATATTACTACTTGTTTGTGTGTTTTGAAAGCTCATTCATATATGTTCATGCTCACTGCACCTTCTATCATCTGTGTGATTTGAGATCAGTTTTGAAGAAGCAACTGAAGGCGTGTCGAGTTCCTTCAACTATTGATTTTCTATTTCTTTGGATAGGTTGAGTCAGTAGTGATATCAAGTTGGTTAGTGGAACTTGTAAAAGTGATATTGTATCACTACTTGATCTGATTGTCACTTCATCAAAGTTTTAGTGGATTGTTATAGTCTATCAGTGACGTTTTCTTGAGTTAAGTTTACACAGTAGGTAACAAATCATATGTGTACGTATTTTTACTTTTGGTTATTCAAGGATTGAATCTCTATATTCAGTTCCTTCATAAATTGCTTCATTTATATACTTTCATTTGGTATCAAGTACTAGTGTAAACTAAAAGATCATGTTAAAACATGGAATCAATGAAGCTTGGTGGATTTATAAATTCGCACCATATTTTGGTGGTGGCTGTGATCAATATGCCACATGGAAGATATATATATATATATATATATATATATATATATATATATATATATATATATGCAAACAATCTTGTGCTCTCAAGATGAACTCATGTGGACAGTTATTCAGGATGGATACACAGCTCCGGTTCAGAGTGATGAAAAGAAATCTGTTACCATTCCAAAACCAAGGAAAGATTGGACCACTGATGAAGTAAATCTCCAAAAAGCAGATCATAAGGCTAATCACTGTATAGTTGCTGCACTCTCAAAGGAGGAAAGGATCAGTATCAGTCAATGCTCAACAGCAAAGGAGGTTTGGGATTTACCCGAACTCACTTATAAAGGTAATAAAAAGCTAAGGTCCCAAAAATTACAGCAACAAGTTTTTGAATTTGAAACTATTGTTCTAAGAGAAGATGAAGCCTGATGAGTTCTATAGAATGATAATGAAAATTGATGGCCAGTGTAGAAATCTTAAAGATCCTTTCCCTGAGCATAGAATTGTTAATAAAATCTTGAGAGGTCTGCCCAAAAGTTATCAGGATAAAATAATTAGCACAAAAGATGCTTATGATTTGGACAATCTGTCACTTGATGAATTGCTAGGAAATTTGAAAGTTTTCGAACAAAGATGGATTACACCAGAAAAGAAAACTAAAGGAGTTGCTTTTAAGGTAACTAAGAAAAAGAAAATTGAGGACGAAACTGATGACTTGGATCTAGCTCTAATCACTAAGAAATTCAAATAGCTCATGAAAAATAAAGGCTCAGTATGTAGATCCAATAGAGGTTCGTTTGATGGTAAACGAAATTTTTGTTCTGAAAATAGTACACATAATAAATTTGACAGAAACAGGTTCAGATCGAGTAATAAATACAGAACTGGACCTACTTTCTATGAAAAATAAATTTGGCACTTGAATGTGGTAACAGGAAGCATGAAGAATCATCAAATGGCAAGTCGATGCTTACCACTTGGAGTGACGAGGAAGAACAGAATATAGCTTGTCTGTTCAATTTAAGATGTTTCAGACACAACAAGTGATGAAGACTTTGAAGATGAGATGGACTTCCGCTGTGCACAAATGTTTATAGCATCTCAGGCTATGGTAAAGAAAAATGAATTACTTGAAGAAGAACTGAACAAGACAAAAACAAGATGCAGACTTTAAGAGAAATTTATCTCTACACAAGAACTGGGAAGCTAAGAAGGAAGAACTAGTCAAACAGGTGGAAAAGGCCAACCAGTTGAGATGAGGACACAGAAGGATGAGAAAAGTACTCACTGCTCAGATATCTGAACTGAAGAGCTTGAATTTAACTTTGACTAATGAGATAGTAGGTTTGCAGGATGATCTGAAACGGACCACATAACGTTTTGAGCAATTTAAGCTAAGCTCAGAAAAATCTGTCATACTCTCATATGGAAAAAGGTTCAATGATAAAGTTGGTCTGGGATATACTGGTGAGAGTATAGAAAATAATTGCCCTATATGAAGTTGGTTGCGAATGTTTTTGGTTGAGATCCATGATCGATCACATCCGCAAGTCTTGTAATTTACTTCAGTGACTAACGCTCCAACTGTCATTCATGAATATAATGCTGTATGTATTGCTCAGATCAAGGATTCATCAAAGGTGACAAAACAAACCATATTGCTCCAAAATTCTTCCACACTCATGAGCTTCGGAAAAATCAAATGATTGAAGTCAAACAGATCCGATTCAGTGACAACCTTGCTGATCTCTTCACCAAATCATTACTCAAGTGTACTTTTAAGAAGCTAATAGATGGAATTGGCATAATGCGACTCTCAAAGCTACTAAGTGATGCGAGCAGTGATCAGGAGAGTATCAAATCAGGGGAAGCATCAAGAAACATGCTACTTAAGACATATGCATGTTGTGCTCTTTTTCTCCTTCGACCAGGGTTATTTTTCACACTGAATTTTTTTACCTGACAAGGTTTTTAACGAGGCAACATTAAGCGTGACCAACACCATATTAGAAAATGGTGGACATCCAAGGAGGAGTGTTGTAAATATTATAATCAATGTGGCTGTCAACACAATTTCTCATATGTTATGTCCTTAGATGTAAACTATACTCTTATATAAAAAAGCCTAATGAGAATGAATATGACACCTCTCTACAATTCCTTTTATTCATCTCTCTCTATTCTCTATTTCTTACGTAAGTTTCAAGTTTATAACAGAATTTTCCTTTTTAATTTTCTGAATTGTTGTGTAAGATCATCTCCAACACTTGGTCTAAAACCTATAATAGTTTTGGATTTTTGAAAAAAATACTCTTCGACCCTTCTTTTTACTTAGTCTGAACTCTTGGAGTACTGTCAATATATTACTTGAACTTACAAAATAATCAATGTAGTACTCAGATCTTCTTTTAGTATCAATGACATACTTATTAGTTATAAAAGTGTAAATTTATTTTTTTAAGGTGTTGTATTTATGATATTCTACAACCTAAAATATATTCACCTATCTACTTAAGAACTAGCCTTTAATATGCCAAGACTTCACCTAACGACTTCTTGTCTAAATGGTTACTATACTGACGAAATCACTGTTGTCTTAAGGTGAAAGATTCATAGATTTTAGTGTGCAAAAAAATTTTAAATACAAATTTCAAATTAGAAACTAAAAGTAAAATAATTCTAAAACAAAAATATTTTTGTAACGGAATTAAAGGCACAAGATAGAATTTATTTAACATAACATAACTACAAATATAGAACTCAGAGCCTCACTCTTGGGTAAACAACTATAAATGGTTTAGCTACTCATGATTATACTTACAAATACAAATAATTACTTGTAATAAAAGCACATCACACCGAATGATTGCAGACTGAAATCTTCACGCATCACTTACACTCTTATTTCACACTATACTAGAGACACTGTTTACACACTATTTTTCTGGTTTTCTGACTTCGAGAGGAAGGTTGAGAGTGTTTCCAACTTCTATTTCAAGTTTTTCGATGTCTTCTCTCGGAAACTTCAGGCTCCTTATATAGCACACGGACACCAAACCCGAATTAAACACAGCTAAGAGAAAGTTGGTGACAGGAGAAATCAAACTTTACTTTACCAAAAGTAAAGTTGTTTGTTTTCATGCGTCGACAGCAAAAAGGAGAACATACTAACTTTAACAAAAAAAAAGTCTTTTGTCATGATGCGTCATCCACTGCTCATTTCTCCATCATGTTTACTGTATTGTAATATTCTTCATCAGAACAATCATAATCAATCAACGAATCTTGGTCTTGTTGTTCCTCTTCTTGAGTTTTTTCATCTTTTTCTTCATTGTCTAAGTCTGAATAATAAGGAAAGGGATAAGGAATCCTATATCATTTTTCCTTATATACCTTTTCAAGCCATTCTTTAGTAGCTAGGGTGCAGTCAACTCCATTTTTTATGATAGCTGAGAAAAAGTCACAATTCACTGGTGGAGGATGATTATAGCAAAAAACCATTATTTTTTTCTCCACTTTCCAGAAGGCTTGCATCATAATCCCTTCACACCATGTTTTGATGCACATGATTGTCATGAACTTCATCCATAGAATACTTTGAATTAGACTGTCATTTCTACTTGTCCTGCTTGATCATTTAATCAGACCTTGAATTATCCTGACATAATGATAAGGAGATGTTGTTCATTTGTTCTTTCAACATTATCCTTTAGGTAGAGTTGATATGAACTTTAATCTCAGGAAACATCCGTCTGGCCTAATGTTCTTGACAGTTTGAACTATCAATTCTAGGAATCCCTCCAAGTCTTCATTAGATTTTTTTCAAAGATTATGAACAAAACCATTCTCCATTAGCCACAGTTTTTTGTTTGTGTGGGTGTTCAGCTTGGACATTAACCAGGTATCTCTCATAATATGGGCCATGAACAGCAGACAAGGTTGGTGGAAGCATCTTTCCTTTTTCTAGATGCTCATGGAATTTGAACCGTTAAGGTCGTTTCATTGTTGTCATAGGGATCATAGCGCTTTCTGGATTTTCTAGGTATGTTACCTTAGACTTTTCCTTCTCTCTTGCATGGATTCCATGCAATTCTTCTATAAGAGCTCCAAGGGTTCCAAGCAGATGATCTTCATTTTCTTCATGAAAAACAGAAAGAATGTTAGATGTGATAATCTTTTGCTTGAACGTCAATAACTTTTTTATTTGAAAAACTGGTTCTTTAAAAATCTTTAAAGATTGACCATGAATATTTTTATTCCCTGTGACCACAAGTAATTAGTTTCCCCTAAAAAGGGTTATCTTACTTTTTGGCAAAGCACTAGCCATTAGTGGACTTGATATGCCTTTATCGTCTGTCGTTTGAGACGGGGTAGCCGGTCTTTTACCCTGAGACTGATCAGTTGAGGTTGTATCTTTGGGATACAACAAATACTCCTGAGTGAGCTTTTCTTCTTCACCAGATACTCCAGACTGACTTTGATTTTGCAAGGAGAATTCTGAGCTTTTATCCCAATCAATTGGTTTTATCCTGTCATGACCTGCTGCTTGACTTGTTTCAGCTGCTCCATAAGATAGGATGAATTGATAACCTGGTCCATCATGGAGAGGACCTTCAGACATATCATTGCTCTTGTATCTTTCCTAAAGATTCTTCTCTCTTGATTTTGGTCTTTTGTTTCTTGGGTTGCGTCCTTCATCCCTATCATTTCTTTGAAACATTGTCATTTCTTTTGTAAGGGCGTCTGTTAAGAAAGTCTTGTTACCTGCAACCATTTCAACATCATATTCATACTGAGATAAAAATATTTGTCATATCATCACTCTTCTCCTATCTGCAACATCAGTTAATTTGTAGTTTTTAATTTTTTACTCTTTTATTATCAGTCCTAACTACAAATTTGTTCCTCAAAATTGCGTCAGCCCCCTTTATACTCTTAATAAGAGTAAAGAATTCTTTGTCTCCAGTAGAATAGTTTAACTCTGCTGCGTTAAACTTTCTCGAGAGAAATTTACAATTTTTTTTCATGATTTGTATCTTGGGTAATAGCCAAGACAACTTCTGCCCAGTAATAATCATTTGCATCAGTTTGTAAAATGATCGATTCTCCTTTTTCAGGTAACTGTAAAAGAGACAGGTTCTTGATTAGCTATTTGATCTTTCCGACAATATTACTGTCATCTTCTGTGAATGAACATTTCTTTTTAGAGCTTGTGTTTGGAGAGAATAGAGCAGTAAGACCACTAATTTGAGGTATAAAATCTCTTGTAAAGTTGACAACTCCCAAAAATCTCTGCAAAGATTTTGCATCAGGAATATGATCTGGGAACTGACTGATTTTTTTGACAATATGATCTTGGTGATGAATCTCTCTATCTTTAACATGAATGCCTAAGAAATCGATTTCTCCTTTTATGAGGTGAATCTTTTTTTGTCCAAAGATGATTTCCTTCTAGACAATCAACATGCATACTTGTTCAAGATGCTTCAGATTTCGTTCATAGTTCACGAGAAGACAAGAATGTCGTCTATATAAACTAAATAAAAATCTGAGTAAGGTTTGAAAATATTATCCATTTTTCTTTGAAAAACAGACGGGGCATGCTTGAGGCCAAATGACATAATCATTCATAGTGCCCTTGAGGTCTTCTAAATGCGGTTAAAGCAATGGAGTATGAATGCATTTTGACTTGGTAGAATCCGGATAAGAAAAATTTGTTGCTGTTTTGAGTCGATTGATAAGCATTCTCACTTAGGCTATTTGGTAACTATCTTTGACTGCCTTTTTGTTTACATCTCTGTAGTCAATTACCATTCTAGCATTTCCTCTTACTTACTCTGCCTGATTTCTTATCAAGAAGACCAGAGCATGATGAGGACTATTGGAAGGTCTAATCAACTTCTTTTCGAGCAACTCTTGAATTTGACTTTCCATCTTTTTTTTATCATTTTCCCTGTAATGAGAGATTACTTTAACATGACAAATAATATTTGCATCATACATTTTGAGCTGACAATATACTTGAACTCTTTTCCAGTACAACTGAGGATCTTCATTGATTATTGGCTTCAGCAAGTTTTCTATTTTTGCAATAGTTGACACTCTCTTCTACTCGATCTTATTAGCGTACACCTTTAAGTTATGCTCTCTGGTAAATTCTTCTTCTCCGTCTGATCTTTCTTGCTCTAATGAGTCTGAATTAGACTAATCTAAAGGGGATTCATACTCTTTTCTGACTCAGAATCTTCTAAATTCAACCTTTCATTTACCAATATTTTACTATGACCCTTCAAATGGTCTTTTAGCAGCAAAACTGGTTCTAAAACTGACTGATAATCACCACTCTTCGCTGACGATCTCTAATATTAGTCTGTAAATCTCGGACTAGTAATGCTTACAACGTTGGTAAGTCGAGATTCCCAAAATATTTTGTTATTCTTTTCAAAACCAATCATTTGTGGATTCTGAACTATCGTCTGCTGAAGAAGTAAGTCATTTCCAATTAATACATTTGCTCCTTGACTTTCACATTGCCAGATGATTTTTATGATAAAAGTTCCTCCTCCCACGAAAACTTTAATATCACGAGCCATAGTATCCATGATTATTTCATTCTCTCCTATGGCTATTTCAATAATTGATCTTAGAGCATTTTCTGGATATTCTTTAGGTATATCATATCTTTTGGCAAAAGTATACCTTGACCCACTATCTACAAAAGCATGTAGATGATACTTCTTATATTTAGGAAATTTCAATCCTATAGTGATGTAATTGCTGAATCTGCTCGTTTGGACCTGCTTTATTTGTTCTTTATTTTCTGCAGGTTTGCTAGACAATTCAATGAAATGACTGATTTCTCTTTTATCTAGCACGTTGATGGGATCAAAAGGTTTAACTAGTTGTATAATAGGTTTTGTAATAAGTACTTCTCTCTGTCTTATTGCCGAATCACTGACAGAATCAAATGCCTCCTTTAATTTCTTGTTCTGGCTTAATGAAGTTACTAACTTCATTTTCTTCAAATCATCTTCGAATTTATGTCCATGTTGCTCCTTAGTCTCGAAGAACTCTTTATATCTTTGTTCTACCATGGTGTGAGCTTCATTGTCTTTGGTTTTTCTTCGTAATTCTGCAATGAATCATTCTCGATGATAGGTTTCACCTATATTTTTATTGTACATGGGAATTGAATTACTATAATCGCAGTTGCAGTAATATCATGTAAATCTTCCTGGATTAGGGTTGAAGCTACTGATAATATCAGTAGTTTTTTCCTTCCAATTTAGGACCTTTAGGACAAACATAGGACGATATCCATCCTCTTCTTCATCTTCAGAACTTTATGAAATGTTTTCTATTTCACTTTGCGATGAGAACTCAAGAGAATATATTGAATCATTCTCTTCATCAGAATAAGCTATCTTAAAACCCTTTTGCTTTGCATATTCTATTGCTGCATCATATTCCTCAATTAAAACCTTCGCAGATCTCTTGTCTTTTTTGGACATTTATTTGCATAATGTCATTCTGCCTTGCAAAGCCAACATCTGCACTTCTTCACTTCTCTAAAGGATTTCGAGGAGTTGATTCTTTTTCTTTTAAAAAAATCTCTTCATGTGAGGGGATCTTTCCCTGGAGACCTCTTTTTGAAGGAGTTTTTCCTGAATTTATACTTCTTTTTAGAAGAAAAATTCTTTCTCTGCTTGTTGCTAGAGAACATTTTCTTGTATTTTTTCTCTATGTGACATCCCCACTAAGTTGGTGTCTCCAATATCTTAGGATATATATTTTCAACAACTCTTAGTTGTTTTTCCGTAGTTTTGGATTTTCTATTTTCAACCATTGCTTTCTCAGGAGACAGCAATTCCTCCTACCGTGAAAAATGACAAACGATTTTCTTCCAAAGATTATGCTACAACATCGTTCCAAGGTTCTGGTAATTTTCTATAGTAAGTTATGACCAGATCTTCATTATCTAGGTCTCCAATGGTACAATAGTAATTTTAAAGCATATTAGGATACTCTTCAAAGTACCTCATGTTGCAAATGCTCAACTTTTAAATATTTGTCTTAGCTCTCTCTTTAGACTGCTCACTATGCCCAATAACGTCTCCACAAAATTGTACATAGATAAGACATGTGAAATCTAGGGGATTATTAGTGTCACACCCCGAATCTTTTGAAGTTAATAAAAGTTACCTTTCACAGAGATTCACGAGTTACCGAGGACTTCTAATTACGATCAGTAATTTGATAAGTTATCGCTCGAGTTAATTTTTGAGTTTTTAAAAGTACTCCAAATACTTGAATTGATGACTCAATGTTGTAGTACATGTCGACACGAGTCTCCCGGTATTTTCGGAATATTTTTCGGAGCTTCCGGTTATTTTCTGTGAATTTCAGAAGTTTATGGTAACTTTTAATTATCAATCCGGTAAAAAGGAGTTTTACCATTTAATCTTTTTACTTTTCACTCTCTTTAAATCTGGACCGTCAGATCATTTGGGGAATTGATCTGGACCGTCCATTCAAGTATAAAAAGGGAGTTTTGGTGTTGACTTGGTCAAAAGACCAAAAATCGGGTCAAACCCGAGTTCTTCTTCCCCTTTCTCTCGCGACACAGCGTCGCCCTTCCCCCTCGTCGGAGCTGCGTCCGGCCGCCCCACACCGGCGCACCACCACCAATATCTTCCCCTCCTTCTCCTCTTCAAAACCCCCATCACTTTTCACTCCGAGAGGCAAGGATGAGGGAGATCGACCGAGTTGGGGTGCGGCGGTCTTCGCCGGATTTTGGCCGTTCCAGGCGGAGTTAGGGCGCGTGGAAGGTAAGGTTCGCCTCCTCTGCACTTCCTCTTCCTTTTCCATGCCTTTTAGACTTCGATTTAGGCCTGAACGAGTTTCTGTTTCTTCTGTGCTCGAGGGCGAGTCACCGACGAAGAGGTGTTGGCCCTCTGGTGAGCTATTCGTGTCTTGGAGGTGTTGCAGCGCATGTTTGGGCCTGCTGGAGTAGCATAGTTGATTGCTAGGACTATAGGGCAATGCTGGTGAGGTGGAGGGTGAAGGACAGTGAGCTGCAGCTAGACTTGCAGCCGAGGAGGAGCTGCTGGGCTCAGATCATTGCTGACCTGAGGATGGAGCCCGGCAAGGAGGAGGTTGAGGAGCAGCTGGATCTTGGTTTGAAGTAGAGCAGAGGTGAGGTTTTAGTATTAGGACAGTGTGTTGAAGTTTTGTGTTGTTGTTCTTGTTGTTGTGCTCTAATGCTTGGAATTGTTGTTAACTTGCTGTTTTGTGTGTTTTGTCGATAACTTGGTGAACCGAAGAAACGAGGAGGTTATGGCGAATTTCCGGCAAGTTACCGGAATCCGGTAACGATTCCGGAGATGCAGTTAAACCGGCAGAAATGCCGAGAAGGTAGTCTTCGAATCCCTTCAAAGGTGTTGTTTCCGGTTAGGGTTAAAGAGTCGTAATCGGAAATTACGTAAGGAAACGTATTAAAACGGAAACTAACCGTATTTGGGAACCTTCCATTTTAGGAAACTTTCTATATTTGGAAACCTGTTAAATTGGGAAACTTTCCATTTTGGGAAAGTTTCCATTAAGGGAAAGTTTCCACTTTGGGAAAGTTGCCTTTTCAGAAAAATGGTTAAGGAATTGAAGTTCAATGAAGTTGGACACTATTTGATTAAATGGGTAAAGGGTTAAATTGTCATCGGGAATTGATAACTGGAATCTCTGAGAAAATGTCAAGTTGACCACGTTAAGTAAAGTTGATGTTTCACGTAAATCGGTAAATCGACTCAAGGTTAAATGTATTGATTAATGTGACACGTCGGGTGTCCATAGTAATTCAACGAATTAATGCGTGACACCCTAACGTCAAGTTAAAGTAATAAAGGAAAGTTCGGAAGCTGAGTCGGACTTCCGGTAAATTGAGTTAAGAGTCGATAACCGGGAAAGAAAGTCAAAAAGGTTAAAGTGTCATAAAAAGGAACTTGGTCAACATGTGGTCAAATAGGATTTCCTGGTCAAACTAGGAAAAGACCAAGTCAACGATGAATTGACTAATGTAATGATTTGTTTGTACAGTCCCTGATTGCACGTGAGACGGGCTCGACTACGTGTTAGTTCGAGGGTTTCGCTCGAGGAGCTTTCCGAGCGGGAAGAAGGTCGCAATAGTACTGTGAGTGGACCTTTGTTTTAAATTAAATTGCATGCTGTATATTTTAATTGGTTTCTCCTGCATATATGATTTCCTCCATTTATATGTTTTACGGTGATTTGGGAAAATGAGATTTAAGGATTTTAAAGGCAAACAAACCGGGAAAGAGGTTCATACCCTTCCCGTGAATTTAAAGGATTTTCCCGGGATATGGTTTTATGGATTATCACCGTTTTGGGATTATGGAGGGGGACGATTTTAAAAGGAGAAACTTGGCTCACGGATTTAAAGGGGTTTTCGATTTATTTTTCCCACGAGGTTTTACAGGTTTTAAAGAGTTTTGGAAAAGGGAAAAGGATATAAGGATTGTATGCTAGCATGGACCCTCTTCGGTGGAGCTGGTCAGTAGACCTTCCCGTATAGAGCAGGTCGGGGACCCTCTTCGGTTGAGCTGGTCATTAGACCTTCCCGAATAGAGCAGGTCGGGGACCCTCTCTGGTGGAGCTGGTCACTAGACCTTCCCAGATAGAGCAGGTCGGGGACCCTCTCCGGTGGAGCTGGTCATTAGACCTTCCCAGATAGAGCAGGTCGGGTTTTCTCGTGGATGAGGTTAACACCCCACATATTTGTTTATATTTGAGCCAAGGCATTGTTTATGATTTACTTGCATGCGGATTTTCCTGAGAAAAACTTAGAGGGAGAACATTCAAGGAATTAGAGCTTTTATACTTTATTTTTGTCCACTCACCCTGACGGTTTTCAATGTTTCTCCCCTGGGCCCTTCGTTTTCAAATGCCCAGTGGTGCAGGGTTCTTGAGAGGAGGTCGAGCGCGTACGGGAGTCGAGGCATAGTCGATCAATCTGTTGCTGCCGCAATTTCTTAGGGTAATCATCTTTGTAGACTGCTCTGACTAACCCAGTTTAGCTAGTTTAGTAGGTTAGGGAGCAGGATGCCTTCATGAGTTAGGGATTGTTGTTAGATACTCATGGAAGTGCTGAGTTGGAATGTAGGAAGGGTTGGCCATTTCAAGGGGATTTCGGTAAGAAGTTCCCTTGAGGTGGTCCCCGCAGGATTTACTTCGAGTTAAAGGGATTTAACTTGGGGTGGGTCTTGACAATTAGTCTGAAACAATTTGGTTGTCCAATCAGGCTATTGAGAACTTTGCTTGAAGGACTGATACCATTTTTAGACTATGCCGGTTAAGGTGCACTCATAATATGCATGAGCTTCCTCGTAAGCATATTTAGACAACACCAAAGCCTGAGTTAGCCTTAAGCTAGCAACCTAGTTGTCTATTATTTTTCTCTTGTCTCATACCATATCGAGATTAAGATAAACTTCTCTTTCATATATTGACTGTCCTCATTTGGGTTCTGTAGGGATGTACTTCTGAGAACTTCTTTCTCCCATTTTCTCTATAGGAGCATGTTCCTTAGGAAGTTTAATTTTATTTTCTCGGATGATCTTAGTGGGGTAGTTCATGATGTTCTGAACTACAGTGCTTTCTTAGGGAATATTTTCGGTTTCCATTGTCGAGGATTCGCCTGGTTCATCTTTTGCTGCTTGATAAGGAATAATCTTCTTTTTGTTCTTTCTCAGTTGGACCTGAGAAATCTTTTCCACGATTTTTTCAAGCTCCTTTATAGATTCACAAACTTCTGCTTGTTCATACAAGTTCTTTAGTTCTTCTAACTTTAGCATCATCATATAGGTCTTTTAGCACCTTCTTCTCTTGAAAGATTCTTCAAAACAAGAAGTTGGCTTAGTTCCAGAAGTACTAGCTTCCTCATAGCTAGCGAATGAATACCTATGAAATTGTAAACTTATTTTTTCACTCATATCTTCATAGATAGAAGCATTGATATTTTCTACATGTCTAGCTGGAGGCGTCAAATTCCATTCTTTTAGGAATGTTACTTCATGTCATTTTGTGACATGCTTTTGTTCAGTATGATTTCTTGGATTGATGTAGTAATCCCGAAACTATTGAGAAATGTAGTGTTTGGGGTTACATTCGAGCTCATCAGCTTATAATAGATTCGATAATCTATCGTAAGCTCCATCATGCCTTTCTTCATGGAAATTCCATCTGTCTTGATTCGCAATCTTAGACAATGTGTTGTATCTCTGAGATTTGTGGTGAAGTTTGGGAATACATTGAAATATGCAACTTGGTTGCACAAAGAAGCTTCTACTGTTCCTAACAGATTTTTCTTAAAAATCTGTTATTCTATTATTTTGTAAGACACATAAAACAGAACAGTCTATACCATCTCTAGCCAAAAGCTTTATTCCCACATGGACTGCTCCAATATGCATGTAGGAATATTCCTTCTGAGATGCTTCACTTACTTCTTTTGGAGTGATTAACCTGATGTCGGTTTCTTCTCTTGTAGCAGGAACTGTCAATTCAAGAATCTTGAATCCGTGAGAATCCATTAGGAAAGATCCTCACCTATAGATCTCATTGAGTTTGAATCTAAGAACTGACGTTTCTCGCACACTAGATTCAATTTCATTATACTTAAATTTTTGAGCGTTGATTAGCTGTACTGGCATAGTGCTTCTTATATTGAGCATTCTACTCAGCATCTTTGTATCTCTTATGGTTGAAGATGTGGATTTGGAAGTGGACCATGTAAGGAGTTTAGGTTCACTAAACTTAAACTCACTTTCTCCTTTTGGGAAAGGGGTATGATTATTTTATTAGCTACATTTTGAGCTAGATGTTCTTCATTGATCCCTTCTCATTCTTGTATTTTTATTTTTTCTGCTTGTTTGCATTTTTGCTATCCTGCTATTTTAATTCTTGAAATTGGTTTTCTAGATCAATACTTATCTCTTGGAGATAAGCGATTTTGTAATTCTGTTGATGAATTATCGTCTTGATATTATCATGAACTATCTCTATATGAAGAAAAAAGCTTAGAGCTTTTTCATCTTCATGTTTTACTTTTAGTTCAACTCTATGATTCATCATAATCAGGTGATCAGAGTTTCAAAAAGCTTTTTCAGCGATTCTTATGAAGATTTAGCTCAATTGCTTTCTGACAAATGTTATCGGCAAGATGCTCTGTGCGAAGTGTGAACTAACTTCTTTTAAATATCCAATAGATATTGTTTTTCTTTGAGATAATCAAGCTTGACTTCAAGCTTGCCAAGTTTTAAACTTATCACTTCAAGCTGCTTGATCTTAAGATGAAATCTCTCAAGTTGTACTGCTATCTTATCTATAGTCTTGTCCTAGATAGATAATCTAGGTATTCAATTAAGTTTGGTCGGGAAGGATCAAGCTCTTCGACTCCGGCTTCTCTCTAGAGGTAGACAATATCATCGTAGAGCGTGTTTAATACTTTATAGATGTACTCTATCGAGTATTGATCTTCTTGAATATGCCTTGAATGAAAGCACATTTTGTCACTTATCAGTACCTTTTGTAATACAGAAGGACTGATAATTTTTTGTTTGGATTCTCTCTTGTTAGTCAAGAGAAGCCAACTTTGTGCCATAAGCCTTGATAACCTGCTTTTGAGCCAAACAGACTCTGATACCAGCTATGATGGATCTAACAAAGGCTTAAAACGTTCAGAGGACTCTGATCTTATTCAAAAACTTCCTGTAGAACTTCAATCTACTCCTCAATACGTTTGATTCTATGCTGAAATCTAAGGATAATATCCCTGCAATTTTTTGTTTTTCTAGGAAGATTATCTCTATACTTTTTCAATCTTGTTAGTTTTATTTTTCGTTTTGCAATTCTTTATGAGAAATCTTAACATAAGCTAATAAATCAAGCCGAGTAGCTATTATGTTTTGCTATTGATAATGAAAAATAATTGTTTACCTTCGAGTAAGAGGATGAGTTTATATTTACAGATAAAAAAATTCATAGACCTATGCCCACCTTGCTCCGTCAAATTTAAAAAAAAAACAATATAAGAGTTTAAGTATTCGTTGCAGGTATCTTATTGATAACAAATTAAGAGTTTAAGTATTACTTTGATAACTTTATAAGTTCATGTATCATTTTATCAGTTCCCTAAGAATCAAGACATCTGGATGTATTTTATCTAAATAAAATTAAGAGTTTAAGTATTACTTTGATAACTTTATAAGTTCATGTATCATTTTATCAGTTCCCTAAGAATCAAGACATCTGGATGTATTTTATCTAAATAAAATTTATCTAAAAATAATTCTATTTTGACTTTAACAGTCGAAAAAACTATTTTACTGTTTAAAAGAAATAGGGGGGCGAAAAAAATAAAAAGAAAGAGGTAAGCAGACTCCCAACACTACTACTCCCTCTTTCTTTCCGTGTTCTCTATTATTCCACTCTCCTTAATCGTCGATTCGAATCGATCCCTCAGTCCAGCAATGGCGACCTTAGTGAGCTCGGCGGGTGGTCTACTCGCCATGCTTAACGAGTCCCGTCCCGAGCTCAAGCTCCACGCTTTGTCCAACCTCAACAAATTGGTCGATGGCTTTTGGCCCGAGATCTCCACCAGCGTTCCCATCATGTACTCCTCTTCCCCTTTCTCCTTGCTTCGTTTTCTCTTCTTTCGTTCAATTTAGGGTTTAGTTCTTTATCTGTTTGATATGAACTTTGGGAATCGAAATCGGTGGAAGTTTTGAACTTCGCTACTGGAAAATTGCAATTCTTCGTATAATTTTGTGGTTTTTTGTTTTGTGTAATTTTGGAGTAATGAGTATTTGGGGATATTTAAGATTGGGAATTTTGTGCTCTATATAATCCTTTTTGTTAGTAATTTTAGGCGGATTATAATGTCGAGAATAAGAATGCAGATGGGGTTATGCTATGATAGAGTTCCGAATTCATTGACTGTATAAGTAATTAAGAAAATGAAAATACTTTGGGCTATGCTTTTTCAAAGCCTTAAGTCATAGCTGCTTTAGCGCTAGGATCTTTTTCTCAAAGCTGAAATCAGAATCTAAGAGCCGACTGCTGCATCTGTCTATGTCTGAAAATGCGTCTATTGACTGAACCATTACATCTCCGGTTCAATCTCTCTTGTTCTCCTATAATGTTGATATGCATTGGCTGGGGCTGGCAATTTCTTTGTTGTCACAAGTTTGTCTGCTAGTGTGCCTCTATAACCTAGAAGCTAACCTATTCTTCAAAATATGAGATCTTGAATATTTTCAGTTATGCTCCCTCAAATGCTTATAAGTTATATCATGTTGTTTTTCAGAGAAAGTTTGTATGAAGATGAAGAGTTTGGTCAGCATCAAAGACAACTGGCTGCATTGCTTGTTTCCAAGGTAAAAGCTTACTCTGTTGCCTGTCTAAACTAATTTTGGTTGCAAGTAAATAAGGTCAGGAGAACTCTTGACACCGCTGAGCCCTGTTGGCTGAATAGCTTTTAGTTTGTATTCCTTGCTTTGTGACATTCTACAAATTGTAAAAACCTGAACTATTAACACAACATTAAAATGTCAGACTTAAAAGTCTCCGACATCACTAGTGGGTGGTAGATTTCCTACTTGCTTCTTGACTGCAGGTTTCACTACAATTTTTTTTATTTACATGGCTTGTGTTTTACCTCATCAGGTTTTCTACTATTTGGGTGAACTTAATGACTCTCTGTCCTATGCGCTTGGAGCTGGTTCGTTATTCGATGTGTCAGAGGATTCTTATTACATTCATACTCTTCTTGGTAAGGACACATGTTATTTTTACACTAATACAAAAGACAGTGTCTGACCACTCTAAGGTATTAGCCGTGTCTTTAAAGTTTGGTTTTTGCCATTACTAATCTACAACATAAATTCTGGTATATTACTATTAAAACTTAGAAGTGAACTAGTTATATGGAAGTTGAAAGAGTATGTATGTGACATGTTTTGTTGTTTGCTCCTCTCTCCTCAGCTAAAGCTATCGATGAGTATGCCAGTCTTAAGTCCAAGGCAGCAGAATCAAATGCTGAAGCAGAAAATGTGGATCCTAGGTTAGAGGCTATCGTGGAGAGAATGCTGAATAAGTAAGCCTAAATGCTTTTAAATGTAAATTTTGTTCTTTTGGCTTTCTGACCATTTTTTCTTATCAGGTGTATCCTTGATGGGAAATACCAACAAGCTATGGGGATTGCAATTGAATGTCGAAGACTGGATAAACTTGAGGAAGCAATCATAAAGAGTGATAATGTTCAAGGAACCTTGTCATATTGCATCAATGTCTCTCACTCATATATTAATCTTAGAGAATATAGACGTGAGGTAATACTTTACTCAATCTCATGATATGATGGCATGTATGATTTTGATACTTGGGACTTGGTATCTTTTTCTTTAATCATTTTGTTGTTTGAATGTATATTTACATGCGTTAATATATATAATATCAGTTAATACAGGTACTCATTAAATGCTTGTATGTTTATTTTATTTTAGTTAGATTTAGATTTTATTTTCCTTTTGGTTCATGCTATAGAACAGTGAGGTATAGGCAGCTTGATTATATTCTTACTGTTTCATGTTGTAGTTTTAAGTACCTCTTTCACAGTAATTTTCATCTTTTGAGGGAATTGTAACCCTTCAGGTTATAATGTTTTATATATATATACAAGAGTTAGATTGTTGCTGTGTTATGATATGTCTTATGGGTCTAGTATAGTCCAGTATTTCTGAAAACAATACTGGCATGCTGAACGTGTGCTTTGCTATAATTTTGGCTATTCTTGGTTGACGTACAATTGTTATGATTACTAAAGATTCTGTACTTTGTTCCAACACCCTTGGTCGTGCCTGATCAGTTTTATAAAACAAATTTAACCGAGGTATTCTGTTTTATGGGTACTCATACTTGCTGGATTAAAGATGCTATCTCACATCTGATTTCTTGCTCTAATATAGTTGTTTGATGTTAATGTGAGGTGATTAATTTGGAATGAAAACTTTCAGACAATATTGTTTGAAAGTACTGTGTTGTTTATGTTACTGCCTTTTTATCATGCTTACAAGGTCTTTCTATACATGGATGCTGCTATCGTCATTGATTGAGCTAGTTATGCTCTGTGAAAATATCTTTGTCAAGGAGAGTGACATACATCTTCTTTGGTCTTTGTGCAGGTGCTTCGTCTTCATGTCAGAGTGTATCAAAAGCTGCCTTCCCCAGATTACTTGAGTGTTTGCCAGTGTCTCATGTTCTTGGATGAACCGGAGGGTGTTGCAACCATATTGGAAAAGCTCCTGCGCTCTGATAACAAGGAAGATGCACTATTGGCATTTCAAATAGCCTTTGACCTTGTCGAGAATGAGCACCAAGCTTTTCTCTTAAATGTAAGAAATCACCTTTCAGCTCCTAAGACTCAAACTTCAGAGCCAGTGCAACCAGAATCCACTGAAGCAGCACAAAATGAAGGTTCTGCTCCAGGGGATGTTCAAATGACAGATGGAAGTTCTAGTACCACTGTGACTGTGCCTGAAAATCCAACTGAAGTGATGTATTCTGAGCGACTAACAAAAATCAAAGGAATTTTATCCGGAGAGACATCGATAAAGTTGACTTTACAGTTTCTGTACAGCCATAACAAGTGAGTCTGCTCTATACTACCCACTATTCTCTCTTTTCTATCCTTCTGAAACTGAGTGGTTGAGAGGTGCTTAGACTGTTGCGTGAAATGCTTATAGGTCCGATCTGCTCATTCTGAAGACAATAAAGCAGGCTGTTGAGATGAGAAATAGTGTATGCCATAGTGCGACGATTTATGCTAATGCAATTATGCATGCTGGAACAACTGTTGATACATTTCTGAGGGACAATCTGGTGAGAACCGGATATCAGGCTTTTCCCTTTACCACCCTTTGCAATGTAACACTTTTGGTGACAACTTTGTTTCTTCAAATCCCCAGGACTGGTTAAGCAGGGCCACTAATTGGGCGAAATTCAGCGCAACAGCTGGGCTGGGTGTTATTCACAGAGGTCACTTGCAGCAAGGAAGATCTCTGATGGCACCTTACTTGCCTCAGGGAGGGGCTGGTGGTGGAAGTCCATACTCAGAAGGTGGTGCTCTGTATGCTCTGGGACTTATTCATGCCAACCATGGCGAGGGCATCAAACAGTTCCTTCGTGATAGCCTATGCAGTACTAATGTGGAGGTGTGCACTATATAAATTGTTGATCTCACATCCATGTGCATTACCAAAACATTCTGAGTTCCTTTGACACAGGTCATTCAACATGGGGCATGCTTGGGACTTGGCTTATCAGCTTTAGGAACTGCTGATGAAGAGATTTATGATGACATTAAAAGTGTGCTCTATACTGACAGTGCCGTTGCTGGTGAAGCAGCTGGTATTAGTATGGGTTTACTAATGGTTGGAACTGCAAGTGAGAAGGCTAGTGAGATGCTTACTTATGCACATGAGACATCACATGAAAAGATCATCAGGTTTAGACAATCATGTATTCACTTGGAAGTCTTAATAAGTATGGTAGAGGAAAGCAGTCTTTAGTAATAACACCATTATGCTTTTGTAATTGTGGGATTATGGTTACAGAGGGTTGGCATTAGGGATTGCCCTGACGGTATATGGAAGAGAAGAGGAAGCAGACACACTCATTGAACAGATGACAAGAGACCAAGACCCCATACTGCGTTATGGTGGTATGTATGCATTAGCATTGGCCTATAGTGGGACAGCAAACAACAAAGCTATTCGCCAGCTGCTGCATTTTGCTGTGTCAGATGTGAGTGATGATGTTAGAAGAACTGCTGTTCTAGCCCTTGGTTTTGTCTTGTACTCTGAGCCAGAGCAGGTCAGTTTTTGCCAAAGAAATTACGGCCACCTCGTATTTCTTATTTTTTCTATAAGTTGGTCTTTTATCTTAAAATGCATTAGTAAACTGCAGACGCCTCGTATTGTCTCTCTGCTATCTGAGTCCTACAACCCACATGTTCGATATGGTGCCGCTCTTGCAGTAGGAATTTCTTGTGCTGGTACTGGCTTGAGTGAGGCCATATCTTTGTTAGAGCCTCTGACTTCAGATGTTGTTGATTTTGTGCGCCAAGGTGCCCTCATTGCAATGGCTATGGTCATGGTCCAGATTAGTGAAGCCAGTGATTCTCGTGTTGGAGCTTTTAGGTACTGTGTATATTGGATTTTGCAACGTTTACAATTTGTCTCTCTGTGTGTGTGGTTTGTTTATATGTATGCATCTATCTATAGTTGTTTTAACTAATGTTTTCTACACGTATAGATATAATATTGGTGATGCCAACTCATGCTTCTCATCATTTTTTTGTATAGGCGGCAATTGGAGAAAATCATTCTTGATAAGCATGAGGATACCATGAGCAAGATGGGAGCAATCTTGGCCTCTGGAATTCTTGATGCTGGTGGAAGGAATGTCACAATTAGACTACTTTCCAAGACAAAACATGACAAGGTCACTGCAGTGGTTGGCCTTGCTGTTTTCAGTCAGTTTTGGTACTGGTATCCCCTCATATATTTCTTGAGCTTGGCATTCTCACCAACTGCTTTCATAGGACTGAACTATGACCTTAGAGTTCCGAAGTTTCAGTTCATGTCATTTGCAAAACCTTCTCTGTTTGAATATCCTAAACCGACAACTGTGGCAACCACTACATCAGCTGTGAAACTTCCCACTGCCATTCTGTCAACATCAGCAAAGGCCACTAAAGCTAGGGCCAAGAAAGAAGCTGCAGATCAGAAGGCAAATCCTGAGAAGACAAATCCTGGGGCAGAGATTTCCGGAAAGGGAAAATCATCTAGTGAGAAAGATGGGGACTCGATGCAGGTATTCCATATGGCATTCCAGCATTTTCTGTCCTTCCTCCTTTCTCTTTTTGTCCTCATTTACTTCAGAGATTGCTCTCAATTTATTGTTGTTCTCTTCATTGAAAAGTATCAATGAAAGATTGCTATAGCTTGTTTTAACTGTTGCATATTACTATTTCACCAATGTTTTCGATGTATACACATCAAGATGGTCTAAACATCAACATTGGACCTAGCTTGTATAGATTTAGTTTATGATGTACATACTTGATCTTAATTAAAGTTCTGTGCTCCTTTTGTTAGGTTGATGGCACTGCAGAGAAGAAATCAGAACCTGAGCGTAGTGAACCTGCTTTTGAGTTTTTGACCAACCCAGCTAGGGTGGTTCCTGCACAGGAGGAATTCATCAAGTTTCTCGAAGAAAGCAGATATGTGCCCGTCAAGCTAGAACCTTCAGGGTTTGTTCTCTTGAGAGACCAGAGGCCTAATGAACCAGAAGTGCTCTCACTTACAGACACACCCTCTTCCACTGCCTCAGCTGCTGGTGAACCAGCAACTGGACAGTCAGGATCTGCATCAGCCATGGCAGTTGATGAAGAACCTCAACCTCCACAGCCGTTTGAGTACACCGTCTGATACTCAGTCTTGGTCATTGACTAATTATCAGATGAATATGGGGTTGATATTGTTGACATGTTTGTTGTAGGTCGCTTGTTAAATTTTCATGTATACAAAGTTTTAATGAGTTGCAGTTCAGTGTCATTAGTGATACTATTGTGGTTTAGATTTACTTTTCGGCACAGATTTCCTAGATTATCAGGTGAAGATATTGGGTTCAATATTAAGAAAGTTTCTTTACATAACTGGGATCCTGAAATGGAAGTCTCGGTGGAGGGTAGGAGATAAACTCATGAACAAGTTCAAATGTTCAATTCAACAGTTCAAACTAGCTTACTAGTCTCTATTTTTTCATCTTTTTATGTTAGATGCTTATGCTCGGCCTCCGCTTAGAAAGCGGACGGTCACCTTACCTAGGCTGAGATTGAGATCAGGTGCCAATACCAGTTACTGGAGCATGGACGTATGCAAAGGAGCAGAAGTAGGGATGGCACCGGATAAGCGATTTGTTTCTTGTGGTGTATGGCTAACAAATGTTAACTTGGAAGTTGGAACCCTGCCTGAGATGCTAACAATCTTTCCATTAGGGACGTGAAGCTATTGAAATCTGGCACCACTAGTGGCATTGATGTCAACTTAGTAGTAAAATGGATCTTTAGAATGATTGTTACTGTTTGGAGTATGATGAAACTTTACTGGTTACTTTGCCCACCACACATTGTTTTCATGGACATCGCATTGCTAAATGGTAACCAAGGTTCTAAAAGGCCCCGTCTAGTCCCCGCTTAGGCTCTAGGCTATAACAAACCGTCTCGTTTTTCTTCAAGGCCTTTGTGTCAGGCTGTGGGCAATTAGATGACAATCTAACCCGCTTAATCGCCGCCTATCCCGTCTAGACGTCTAGGGTGCTAAGCTCTCCGGCTAATTTTATTAGTGGTGGGGTTGTTACATTGTGAGGAGCATGTGAGTATAAGAGTAAATGATGTTTTTAGAATTAGAAGTGTATATGTTTATTGTTGTTGCTCACTTTTACATGAAGTTATGCTAAATTTTGGCTATAATCTATTATATAAATACGTCTGAAAAAATTTATGTTGAATAATTTATCCATATTAGACTGTTTTTAAATATTAGAGTACATAAAATATATATTTTTAATTAATAAATATGAAAAAAAAATAAATCGCCTAGTTCTCGCCTAGGCTGTCCAGACGCTAGGCTATGGTTCACCGCCCGCCTTCTACCTAGCGCCTTTTAGACCATTGATGGTAACTCGACAATTTTTGAAAGATTTTAGCTGCTCTTGGCCTGGGTGATTTCTTGGAGGAAAAAGACCACAAAATGGAACCAGATCTCTTAGGTTGGGTTTAGGAGAGCTTATAACCTCCTTTGCTTTTAAGCACCAAAGGTTTTGGTGTTTGGTAAGTCCAAAAATAAGTTACTTTTTAAAAAAGTATAAAGTGTTTTGAGGGAAAAAAGAGAAGCTGCAAACACCCACATTCTGCTTATAAACTAAAAGTCAGCTTATATCTTATAAGCCCAGCTGCACCAAACCCACCCTTAACCTGCCAACTTCGTACTCTAGCTGGGAAACATCATGGAGATATCTAAGCTCAGGTAACATCCAAGTATGGACCTGTGGGTAACATCCAAGTATGCACATTAAAACTAAAGCTAAGAGTGAACGATTAACTCAAAACTAGCACAGCCTACAGCAAGTACTTTCAGTCTACATAGAAATATTATTGCTGCTTAGAAGTTCCAATTCAGAAGCTTGCAGAGTCCAAATTGAAACCAACCTGGACTTTCTAACCTTGCTGACCCTGTGACCCTGCTCACCTTGTTGCTGCTGTTGCTCCTGTGCCTCTTCTCCATCTGCTCTTGTTCTTGTTCAATTTTCACCCCTTCACTGTGCCTCTTCTCATCGGTACACTCCCCTACTTGCAACAGGCAACTTTAATCGCACATGTCCTCTCGCATCTCCTCCCGCTGCTCTCCCTCATCATGGTTTATGTCCCCACCCCCTTGCATCCCTTACCTTGTTCTACATTTCTACCCCCCTGCAATTGCTTCTGTTTCTGTTCAACATCCTCCATGCAACTTCTTTGGCATTCTTGCAGCATTTACGGGTCTCGCTCTTTCATCTCTCAAAGATGCTGACAATATCTCTGAATTCTAATACGCCTCACAAGGGACTAGCGGTCGCATCCATGAACAAGTAGACCACCCAGTAAATAATACATGAGTTGAATTTCCTGAAACTGAACTAGTCGTTTTAAAATGCTTTGCAAAGAAGATAGGTAACTAGCTTGTTCAAAATCTCAGTAACATGATTTCAGATTTAAAATTTTTGTTATACCCTGATTTTAACAAATCAAAACTGGAAAATAATGAACCAATTCGAAGAACTTGGAACATCGAAGGCATAACCAATTCTATTAAAGGCATAACAAGTTAACTTGCTTGATACTACATTCCAACTGAAATTTAAACATAAACTTCAAAGGCAAAACCACAAGGTGGCAGCATTTTCTCTTATTCTACAAAGCTAAACATGATCACTCTTTATTCACATCACCAGATTCCTTGTTCAATACCTTAAATGTTCGATTCAATAGCTCAGTAGGAAAACCCAATAATAATAATAATGCATTATTTAACAAGTAATAGCTGACTACAAGTAAAGAAGCAAAGAAAGAAAAACAACTTACAAAAAAAAACAAGATTACTACAATTCTAAGTAACTGACTTCTAACCACAAGTAATTGTCTACCTGACGTACAATTCTAAGAGTAACTACTATGTATCAAAAACTGCTCCATCTAAAACGTGTAATGCACAGACACTTAAACAAGAACGGATCAGAAAATCTAATTCTTAAAATTGATGGCGAAACAAAATCTAGATCTAAGAAATTTCATATGTAATTAGAATGATAAGGATGCAGCAATTTCCAAATCGATGGTAGCAGCGAACAAGCATAATGAAACTCCAGACACGGAACTAGAGGTGGGCTAGATTTTGCTGCAGCCCACCTCATTTTGTTAGAGAAAAAGTTGAGTACATACATACATACCAGATTTGGACATGTATTCTCAATTCTAATCTAATGGTCAATCTCTTATTCTTTCACATCCACTTTGATTTTGTTTCTTTTATTTCTCTCTTGTTCTCCTCTTTCCCTTCGCCAATTTTCTTCTTCTTTCCTCTCTCTCTCTCACAAATTTCCTCAATCAAAATCAAAACTGGGCAATCTCATAAAAAACCTGAGACCTTCAATATTCATCCATCTAATTACCGAATTAGGTTTTGGACTAAACCAAATTACCAAACTCGTATCCTGTATTAAAAGTCCTCATCTTCAAGACTTTCGTCCTCTTCCAAGAAGCTCAAGAAGATCCAATTTTAAAATCACTTTGTAGTGCGCCTCCAAAACAATCAATGTATATTCATCTAATTGTTGCTTATCAATTTTTGAGGGCTAATCAAATTGAGTCTTGGTCTCAACTCGTACTGCTATTATTAGTTTGCCTAACGTAGATATCTTGTTATGCAGGTTAGATTTTCTTTGAAAACAAAGAAGACCACCGATTTTTTTTCTATAAATTTTTATGCATAACATGAGGCAAAATGTAGCCTACCTCGGTTTTTATTTCTGGTTCCGTCCCTGCGAAAATTAAACAAAAAAACAAATTAGAGAATCGATATCATTTTAGAAACACAAAATTCAGAGACACCAACCTCTTGTCTTGCCTTGGTTGCATTTCGCCAAGATCTCCTCGTTGGCATGTTTCAGGAGATCTAGACCATCCTCTAAGAAAGGTGTCATCTTTACCATGAATGCAAGATATCGAACCTCAAAAATGGCGTTACCCAAAGAGATGAACAAGTTGCTGCCTGATGATGCCATGATTCGACCAGAATTGGGTTTTTTTCCTTGTCTGTCCGGATATGGTTTAGGGTTCCAAGATGTATGCTAGTTTATATACTTGGGACACACGGTATTGGATTGGGTTATTTCTACATGGGTTGGGCCATGAGCACACCGTTATACTAGAACATGTGAATGCACAACCATATAAAGGTCGTCTTCTGAACCTAAAATCAGCAGATAGACGTCAATCGACTTTTACCAAACGTCAATCGACTTTTACCAAACGTCAATCGATTGAGAAGCAAAAATGGTGTCAATGGTAAAGGTGTGTGCGATTTTGGATAACTTTACTGCAGCCATGCTATATGCAGGTCCAGCCTACCTTGTATAGAATAATGCCTTGTTTTCTGCTTCCATCGATTTGGAAATTGCTGTAAACTGGTATGAATTTCTTTATCATTCTAATTACTTATGCAAATTCATAATTACAATTTTTAGATCTAGATCTTGTTTTGCCAACAATTTTGAGGAATGGATTTTCTGGTATGCACGTTGTTTGAGCTGTAATATATATTTCCACAGCCTATTGGGTAAAGTAAAAGGTGATGTTTGTGGGTTACTTAATAATCAAGTCTCAAGATCTTGATGAAGATCTCTCTTCTCATAGTTAATGAAGGAAAATCTCTCTGCATTGGAGTCGAAGGAAAATGGAAGCACTTAACCCTAGCTCTATAAAAGGGTTGAGGGTGAACATGATGAAAAAAAGCAATCAACTTACAAACACAATCCTCGGTAAGCACAACTGCAAACATCTTGTACGTCTCTCCAGAGCAAACCCACCACCTAAAAGGTTATCTGATACCTTTTGAAATGACCAATCCGTTGGTATCCTACTGATCCTTCAGTTAAATTCAATCTCCATCAAGGAGTTAATCTATCAATAGCCCTTCAGATCTATCGGTAAACTACCAGCCATCGACATTACTAAGGGTTACTTTAGCATATATTCGGTCCTGACACATATTTTCTTTGCTTAAGCCTTAGCAGTTTAAGTAAGACCTGAACATCTACATAGTTGGCGAGAAATCCTAGTTGGAAGCAGCTAGGTCTGAAGAAGAACTCAGCATGTGGATAGATCGGCACCCGCATCACAACATTTGAGAAGAAGAAGAGAAAAGTAACATGCGGTTTTTAGCACAGACATCAAGTTAAACTGAACTCATCAGTGCTGACACGCCAAGCAAGTTGGTTTTCAGAGATGTAAAATTCCACCTTGATCATTGGCACGCCCAGACAGTGGGACATAAACGTGTCAGGATAACAGGTGATAACGTAGTGCAGACGTTTGACGTTTGAAAAGGCAGCACAACGTTTCGGTTTAGAAACGATGACCACAATAGAATCAGTACTAGATTTGACTAAGAGAATGGACGAAGCTGAAAATAGAAGTGTAGCTAAAGCTTGTGAGGTGGATCGGGTTCTTAACAAGATATGGGAAAGGTTAGGAGAGCATTATGACAATCAGAATGTTACAAGACATCCTCAAACGACTCCTAGTTCAGAATGTGAAGTCGCTTGAGGATGGTCACCTCATTGAGACCGATGAAGATGTAGATCTCGTGGTACATCAGGTGGATCCCAGTACTAGTGCTGGGACAATACCGAAGACCCTTGCACTTAGAGAGGATCGTGCTTTTACAAATTCAAGTAACAAGACCTGGGGGCAAGTGGTTCCTCGATCACGAGCCCCAAGGCATGAAGAAGTATTAGAGAAGGTTCAGGGATTCGTAAGGGGTGGAGAACCAACTCTACAGCCCGTGCCACAACCAGTGATGATTCCTTCACCAATTGATCAAGAGACCTTGGTTAATTTGGTAGCTCAGAGAGTCCATAGTAAAGTATCTTCATAAAGTTTATTGTCTTTAGTAAATTATTTTTCAATATTACTGCCCTCAATAAAACATACAACAAAGGTACGAAATGGTTCCAAGAAGGTCTAAAGATATTCCGGTGATGTTTTAAAGAGTTGACGAGATTCCGGTGACCGGATTCTGTCAACCGGAGCTGGTGAGGTTCCAGCCAAGTCACCTCTCTCTTCTAGTTTCTCTCTCTAAACATATTTAAAGGATAAGAGTAAAATATGATTAATATAATATAATTCCCTTAGAGTTTTAATAAATATTTGTTCATTTAGACACAACTAATAACACCTTGTATTGGAATGAACACATTTTTTTAGAATCATTTAAATGGGCTAAGAGAGAGCTAAATTAGTACTAAATAAATATTTTCTATTTAAAAATTGACAAATCTCTAATTTTTTTTTCAGTATATCAACTCTGTCAGAGATACTCTTACCAGATTTCGATTGATATCTAATCGTATGTAAGTTCAATATGGTTAAATAACAAAACAAAAAGCCCAAAACTTGAAACTCTCTATTGAGAGGTTTTACCAAAGCGTAGTCGAACACTGTTCACAGCTCCTTTCCCTATTTCAAGTTGAGAGCTGACTTCTGCATGGGGTGATATAGGGTTTGGGGTTTAGACCACCCCAAAACACTAAACAAGAGCACAATAGCTACAGTTGAGGTCAAAACCCTTGTATACAATCAAAACCTTGATACTACAGCGACGACCCTTTGCGGACATGGCAAGGTGCAAAGAGGAAGCAACCAACAATGTGCTAGGCTAGCACAAAGGACTTCCCAACATCGATCGTTTCAATTACAGATTGTTCGAAAACAAACATACACCTTCACCAAGTATTCTTTACGAGAATTATCTTTTTTTGAACTCGTTTTATTCGCTACTTAACATGTTCTTAGCTATCAATATAAATTTCTATCTTGTTTCTGTTGTGATGATGTTTTTCAGTTTCATGAGACTTGACACAACTTACAATCCACAAGAACATTTTGCAATAAACTGGTGCAGGCATCCATAATGGTTAACTGCTACTTATTTACAATGTCTTATAATCAATCATGGAGTCACTCGTAGTCTTCATAATTATATAAGACATACAGCTAGGGTTTTCTAAAACTCAGTTAATTTAAACTAAGATTTGTGTTTCTCCTGACCTGGTTCACTTGTTTAAAGAGT
Source organism: Comarum palustre (assembly GCA_951800085.1). Lineage (NCBI taxonomy): Eukaryota > Viridiplantae > Streptophyta > Magnoliopsida > Rosales > Rosaceae > Comarum > Comarum palustre. Next base: position 23,772,599 of record OX637584.1, on the reverse strand, counting down.
TGGAAAGCGCAGCATCTCCACCGACTGCACGTTAATTTTTTAGCTAAATAATAATTACCACAAGTTCTAACTTTTGGTCAAGTATTATTGCTAAACTGTATACATTAGCTAATAGCTAAGTTTTAGTTATTTCTCTCCCAAATTGATTAATTTATCAATTCCAACTATCAATTCTTAAATTGATTAATAAAGCACATTTTTAGTTTTAAAATTGATGAATTTCAACCTTCTTTTGAAATAGCAACTCTGCTCAAGATGCTAGTCTTGTGAATACATATTGATGGGGGAATTTCAAAGCAAAAGGATTTAGCAGTAAGAAAAATCTTGGGTGGGGTTTAAAATGCATGCGAGTTTAGTCATTGTCCAACTTAGTTGTTCTGTTATTAGAATGCATGCGAGTTTACTCATTGTCCAACTTAGTTGTTCTGCTATTAGAAATTATGGAACTTCTCTTTAACCATGCTTTCATCTGTTCTCAGTGGTCCTTAATGTAAACCACATCAGCGCAATTTGGTGCATACTGCTGAAGAAAAATGTGGATGTGCAACCCCCACTACAAAAGAAAGCAGACTCTAAACATGGATGCAGTGTATTACGGCTTACCTGCCAAACCTGTAAAAACTGACTCATGCTTTCCTAGATTGTTAAAACAAAAGCACATATCACAGAGCACCAACTTTTTCAGCAGAATCAGTAGCAATGAGAACAGGAGGCTTCAGATTTCAATCAGAAACACCATTCTTTCATTTTTCCTTCTTTTCTCACTTTGACAATAGCCACAACAGAGCATCTATCAATTCTCTACTTCTTTTACATTTAAAACAAAAAGGTTGTAAGGAAATGATTATTTTGACCCTTTCAGTTTCATTCAGTCATCATATCTATTTCTAATTCCTAAATAAATAAAGAATCTTGAATAAAAAAATCCTCATGTTCTCACTTGGCAACTTCTGGTTGGACAGCTGATCCTGCAACAGAAAAGCTTGTAATGGTAAGCTCATGAACAAGTCATTATTACTATAAGTTCATGACTAATCACTTTTCAAAACAAAGATTTAGTACCTAATAATTGTGGAGAACACAAAATGCTTGCAAGGAACACTTTGAGATGCCAAAAATGTGAGTGTCTGTTAACTGGGTTACCAAATAATGCACAGTGCTGGCTAGTGGCTACTGAAACTGATTTTAACCACACTTTGATAATCAACTGTAGTTGCTGTACAATTTGCTGTTTATGTATGTAGTTACTGATAAAAATTTCAACATTAAAACCTGTCGAGAGAGAAAAAGGTAAAAATTAGACAAAGAAACAAATACATATACAACAAAACCAAGAAAAGTGAAAAGGAAGAGAAAGACTGTAACCAAAAAAAGGAAGAGAAAGACCAACCTTTTTTGATTTGTGGGATGAGCAATGTCTCCATCAGCCTTCATGAGTCCTTCAAAGAGATTCCCGCCTGCAAACCGGGACCATATTCTTAACAAGAACAAACCAAGCAAGTATATGCAGTTCAAGAAAAAAGACATGAAATTTCAAGATGCTTTAAAGTTTACTTAAAAAAGGCATCAATTCTCTCAACTCATGAGCATTTTAGGTATATATCTACAGGATCAAAACTATGGTTTGAAGGCTCTGAGTGAGAGCCTGACAACTGCTGAGGTAAACGACAGTGGTTTAGCGAGCCATACATACACCTCAAGACAACCAGAATGGTCAAGATCATGGCAAATGAAAGAAGGGTCCAATTGGAGTGAGAGGACACTATTTGGTTTGCAGGAAGATTAAATTCTAATAAACAGGATTTTAATACTAACGGAAATGATCAAGTAAAACACAGAGATAATTGTATCTTCTTTTTTTTCTCTCAAACATATCATTTACTTGTGGGTATTAACTTTCATAATGGCGATGCCTATCATCAAACATGTGAACTTTGGTGAGAAGATATGAGAGAAGGAGCATACTTGATATGGGACCGATGTGGGTCATCATTGTTCCCTCATCCTTCAGAAAAAGTTTAGCTCAGTATATCCATGTGAATATGGCAGTAGCTCGTCTACTTCAATCCTAGAACTAGAATAACTAGTGCTTTTCTTCAGTTTGTTGTGACTTGACTCAACTTCCGCCCAAAATATGCCATAAACTGGTCTATGATCTGAGAACCTAGATTCCCCTCGGACATAAGATAACTGTTGGAGACCTTCACCATACCACAATATTCGATCACACCTTCATATCAAAAGCAAATAAATTAGCACCAAGTTTTTGGAAATTAAAGCATCGCTTCTCTATACAATCAAACCATTTTCTACAAGTTGGACTCTATCTTCCATTACAGATTTATATACATAATCCTAAATAAATTAAGAAAAGTAGTTTTACCAAGCAGGTGTTCGACGTTTCTCCTTTGGGTGCATATCATCCCCTGCATATCTGTCTGAATTAGTAGAATACTTGTAGGTTGGTGGGAAGTAAATCTTCCCCTCATTCCATCCCACAAATGCATGACCACGTTTTTGCTCTATCCTTAACTGGAACACAACCAACTTCAGTTTAGGATAACAAGCCTTATTTAATTAGTAAGAACTAAGCCAAGGATGTAGAACAGGTAGAAACAGAAAGAAGTATGGAGGACTTGAACCATACCTGGTCTCTCTCTAACAAGGCCCTCCAGTTTTGCATCTCAACTAATGCCTTAGCAGAGCGGTAAGAGAGGGAAATTCGATAATTTAAATCCCCAAGCCAGATAACTCGACTAGATAAGACATCAAGAAAACACATTATTAGCTAACTGAAAAGAATTGTTTGGGCAATTGTCACAGATATATACCAGCAGCTGATGAATCATTTATTTGCATTACACGTAAGTGTAAGATAATTAACTCACTTCCTATATCCCAAACCAGGAAAGGAAATGATACATATAGATGCTTAAATACTTTGAGCCATTTGAATCCCCGGTATATTGAACCATTTAAATCACTTTCTTTTAAAAAAGAACAACATTTCCAGGTGTTTTGTACATATACTCAAGCTGTAAAAGTCTAAAAAATTGATAAGCAAGACGCTTACTCATGCTCCAAGATTGTTTCTGGGTTTTTCAACGTGCTAGAGCCATTAACCTTTGGAAACCTTGTCTTCCTCAGGATCTCCATGACATCAGAATTCCTTCTTAGCTCATCACCCTCCCTCTGTCCTGAGGTTAAATGAGTACAAATAAAGCAAAAAGTTGTATCGTGCAAAGACATGCTGACTGAAATGGATCCCTGTAAATCCAAGCAGAAGACTGTTATTTCCTCAGTTATCGAAATTGAAAAGAATCAAAACAACTACAATTCAGCAGATTAATACCTTATTTCCAAGGTATCCCATTAATCCTCTTCCTACACATGATACTTTCATGTTTTTAACATGATCCCTCAGTTCACTTCTGACCCATACTGTAAGAAATATGCCAACCATTTGCTTACTTGCAACTAGGTTGTACCTTGAATGCCCTGGCATTCTATATCCATTGTCATTGGATGCAGATCCAGCATAGGACATTGGTGAGAATAAAACAGTACTTGGTGAATCGCCTGGTCCATTATCATCGTCGGATGAACCCCACCTAGAAAAGTCACTCGGCCTTGAGTAGTCACTAGGCCTAGAATAATAGTCACTCGGACCCGAGTAGTCACTATGCCTTGAATAGTCGCTTGGCCTGTGACCCCATCTGAAGTTGGGATCATAGTCACTTGGCCTGTGACCAAAGATCACCCGATCACAAACACTGAATCTTCGATCAAGTTGAGGCTGTGAAGCTGAAGGATCATTCTCCGTTCTCCAGCTAGGGGTTGCTTGGAATGATCTCCTTTGGAAAAAAGATGAGCTCTTCTGCCTAGCAGATCCCTCAAAATCTGCATGTAACTCGACAATTGGCTGTGGGATGGGAGATGGCGTATAGCAGCCACCACCGCCACTAGTACCTGGAAGATTGTTTAAAGTCCTCCGAATGAGGGCCAACCATTTCTTGGCAGGGCCATTGTCTTCTGCGCCCAGAACATTACCAGCATTTAGTGGAACTATCTCTTGGAACCTGAATGAGAGAAAGAGACGCACATTTTTAGTAAATTAAGAAGTACTTTGTTTAGAAGATGATTAGATATAAAAAATCAAAGCATACCCAAGAACATAAATGTCTGCTGGAGGTGAGGCATGAAGCCACTCATCCGTATTTAAGTTGCTTGGTGGAGATCTTCCGGCCACATTCCATGTAGCAACAAAAATGCTGGAACAGACCAAAAGAAACACAAATTGTAAATAATACATTCAAGAGAAAACTTTTCATAAAAAAACGTGAGTAAAAGGAAGATGTGTACTAATTACCTATGGTTCTGCACATCTATGATTCGAGGATGGTCAAGGTTCATCTTTCGTCGACGGACCTGCTCAGTGTTCTTGCTGAATTTCTCTGTGAATTGAAGTGAGAACAAAATAAGGAAAGGAGACTAAACACAAGTCCTTGAAACATTCTAAATAAGTGAATTGTCAGATTCCGGTCGGTCATAAAATAGAATAGTCAAAAACCTGTTTTGCTTTTCTTAATCGTGCACGGTTCCCTCTCTGAGAAGCTAGTCCTGTATTCAACCTCAGCTCCTGAAGAAGAAAATTATTCGCAATACATCAGTTTTCCGCTCTAAAGCGTTTTCATATTAACAAGCACTGAGTTGGGAATTATTCAGTAACAGATAGCTGGAATTCAGAACAGAGGCATTGCTGATAGCCTAAAGACATGTGGAACCAAATTATGCTAGAATTTTAATTTCTCAGCCTTCGCAGCAACCAACTAGTTGGGGAAAAATTACAAGAAGGGATCATTTTGAGGGAGAAAAGAAAGCATTTCAATGTTGAAGTTAAGAATCTTAAGTTTATGTCACCCAAAACCCCCCAAAGATGATTAAATAATATCATAACCAAACATACTAGAAACCATAGGGAAAGAAAACAAAAACAAAGATTCTCCCCCACCTCCATAAACAACATCATCTGCCTGAAAGTCCTCAGTTTTGCTCTTGATATTGAACCACTTCCTGACCATCTTCTTTGACCATGAGAGCTTCCCCAAACAACACCAAACACACAATCAGCTAACCATTTCCAGCAATCAACACAAACATAAAATTAATCACCTTAAAATCCCATTAGTATTTTCCATGAAAAACAAAAAAAGAACCTTGCTTTTCTTGGAATTCCCATCTCCCATTGTTTCTCTATCACTTCATACAGCTGTTTAGGCCTTCCGGGTTCCTCCCCACCTTCCCCAGTATCTGGGATTTTCACTCTGATAACTCCAAAAGATGACTTCTTTGTGTTCTCCCAGTGAACCCAAAACCCATGAAAGAGGCCTTCAAATGTTGTTGAAGGAATGAAAGCAAACACCAAATGGGGTTTCTAGTTATTGTTGCTCACTCTTTAAGGTGAAAGAAGCAGAAGACTATGAAAGACTGGAAAGAGAGAGAGAGGAACAGAGACAAGGGCTTTAATGCGTGGAAGTGATATGAGAGATTCCGAAGTAGAACAAGACAATGCGGCAGAAATAGAAGAAAGCAAAGTTTCTCGTTCTTAGAAACAACAGCAAACTGAGCAAAGTATCGAATTTGAACAGTATAAAGTGAAGACGGGGGCTTTTCTTTTTTATTTTATTTTTATTTTCAAATTAATTTTTGTTTTAAGAAAAAAGGAAAACTGAACCCCATTGCTCAAGGCAGGCCCAACATGAAGGGGCAACGGGCATGTCGTTTTAGCTTTAAGCTGAGAGCAGAGCAGAGGCTACCCACGGTCAGCAAAGTGAAGAAGAAGAAGAAGAAGAAGAAGAAGAAGAAGAAGGAAGGGTTGGAGATCTAGCTAGCTAGTATACCTCTATAGATATAGCTGTATTCTTGTACCCATTTTGGTCTACCCAGCAAAGTTAAAGCAGGCAGGTAAAGATAGAAAAAGATAAAGGGTATGTGTATCTGCTCTCTCTGCTCTGCCTGTGACGGTGCTGCTGGTAGAGACTGGTGCTGAGTACTATATTTGTTTTCTGCTGCTCTTTCTCTCTCTGTTTATATATTTTTATTTTCTTCTTTTTCTGGCAAAGAATGTTTGGGGTTGAAGGTAGTATGTAGTGTGTATTGACAAAATAATGGTCTGCCTATCTGGTTTTTTGGTCTCTTGTGAAATTGTTAGGTTTTGGGGTTCTAGCTTGTTGTTGGTGAAACATAACTGATAATTGAGGTTAGTGCTTCAAACTTTACTGATATATGTAAGGTGTGTGGGTTTATTAATAAAAAAAATTAAAAACAAAAACAAAAAAAGTTCTTTCATATTCCTAAAGATGTTACATGGGAGGCCAAAGGACTCTGTAAAACTAATGTAAAAACACCTTAAATTTGCAATTAGTATAATTCAGTCTCCTCATCAACAACTTTATATTTTGTTGTTTTTGAGGTTTTTCAGACAAGAATCGACTAACAAGTGTTTCAATCAAATATCAAATACCAACGCGCTTTTTATATGTCCGTACATTCATAATCAGAGACAGAGTTAGAATTGAAAACCTGAGTGGACTGTATCTTCGAGTTAATTTTAAGGGAAGATTCTTACTGAAATTTAAATCAAAGTTTGATTTGTAGAGTTTTTTCTAATTAATAAATGAGTTAGACAAAAATTAACCTGAAAAATGAGAAGAGGGGCTAAAATAAGAGGTTGAGAGGATGTTTTTTTACTTATCATATAAAACATGAAGTTTTAAGGTTTGTTTCTCAAAAATGGAGTAGGCTACAACACACATCAGTCACCCCTAGTTCTGTCCATGTTCATAATACAAGATTTTACTACGTACTTAAACCGAGTTACATACATCACAAATTCATCGTAAGCGCACAAAATGATTAAAATCATGTTTGTTACAATAAGATAAACAAGCACAAGGTTACACAATGGAGGAAGCTCGATAATTTTCTAACATTTATAGGGTTTCAGTTTCACTATAGAAGATCGCAACATCATTTTCAGATGGACTACTTCTCAACAGCCATATTAGTTAAATTATTGTAGGTGAAAATGACACATCATAAATGCATGTTAAGGACATGAGGAAATGTTTTGTTAACCAGTTTCGAGGTCTTCTTGGCTCAATTTAGGGGTTTTATGTCTTTATAAATAGAGGCACCCATCCCAAATTTGTGTTCGGGTTCCTTTAATTTTAGTACATAGTATAGACTATAGAAGCTATGCCAAGTACTATCTTCGATTTGCATTATATATTCCGAAAGGAGAGCTAGCTTGCTCTCTAGGATGTACTCCCTATGAAGACATTGTCAATTGGCTATTCAACAGGAGATTTCCTGGTTCAACTAGGAAAACAATTTTAGCCGTGTTTTGCAGCAAATCGGTGGATTTGATGGCATTCCAATTTGCTGGCATTCTTAAACGAGATAAATATGCTGCAGCATCAAAGGAGCTTCATATGGTAATACAAATTTGATTTGCTAAATCTATGGAAGGTTTATTTTTTTTATCTCTTATGGTAAGAAATTTATTTCTTATGCAATATTTGTGAGATTATGATTTGTAATTATCTTAGCTGGTTTTGCTGAAATTATTGAATAAAATTTTAGTTTGTGATCTGTGATTTTGTGATTAAATTACTGATAAGCAATTACATGATTCAAGTGAAAATAATTATATGCTGCAGTATTAAGCAGGGATCGAATCTGTTAGTTTGGAAAGTGCAATATTAGGGTGAACCGATTGCATCTTTTCAGAAACTAAAATTGATCTTTGAATTGAAAAACATCATTTAAGGGGGAGTGTTTTCGTACTCTATAAAATGCTTCCGTTATGTTCATAATTTGTCAAGCTTTTGGACATTAAGACTTGGTTCTGATAGTGTTGCCTTGTGTTTATAATTGTCTCATGTTCATAGCTTCTAAGTGATCAATTGTTGATTAACTACTTTTCTTATTTGTATTGTCATATTGCACTTGAGATTGGTGATGCATCAATGATCGAGTAATGATCAAAGCAAAGGCTTGAAAGTATCAATCTAGACAAAGTGAGTGCAGCTAGTTGTAGAATCAGATTAGAAGTCTAAGAGTGCTATGTCTTAGAAAGGAAAGCTAGTTGTGTGAGAACTAGTCTTGCAATTGTATGAAAACTGCATAGGTGTGTAAGAGAGAATTTGAAGTATTCAAATCAGACTCTCTTCATAGAGTTTTTTGACCAGGCACCACTTGTGTGAGAAGTGATCATTAGAGTGAATAGGCATAGAATTACATTTGTGTGAGAATTGTATTCGTACTATTCTGATTGAAGATTAAGTGAATAATCTTATTTTGTGTTTTTTTTTTCTGATTGAGGTTTTGCATCAAGTATTTGGAAATTGCTTGTGTTGTTGAATATTGTACTTATATTGTTTCATCTGATATCTTTACCCTATATATGGCCAGCGGAACACATGCAGTTGTGGCCCTGTGAAAATTTCAAATGCACCCCTTAATCTTAGTTTAATTACATGTAATTATATATTGAGTTCAAGAATTTAGTATATATTAGCCATTCCAGAAATTTTGGTTCCTCTGAAATTTTGTTCGAAGTTTCGCCACTGTATATGGCTATATTTATGTGGTCACAAAAAGTGTCCTAGTTCTTCTGGTTTGATGTGCCTCTCCGGCCGCCATCCATGCCACTTCTAGTAAGCTCATGCTTCCACTTGAGCGTTCAACACTCCATGTTTGAATTGCTTTGAACAAAACAAGGAGATCTTTACCTTTTTTAGGGTTTAGAAGCTCTCAAATCTTGAAGTCTCAATTGACTTGTATTAAACTTCCTAACACACATGACTCCGGTTCGGGGTGAAAATTGCTTGAGGCGTGCTAGTACCTATGTGTCAGGTACAATATTGATCTTGATGCTTGTTCGCCTTCTGACATCTTCTCAAACAACTGTCGTACAGACGCTAGTCAGGCCGGCACTTAGGTTCTTCACAGACCTAGCTGAGGAGCAACTAGGATTTTCCTCATCTTCTCACGAAGCGGACGTTTCTTACTCAAAACGCAGTGGTTGAGCAGAGCTATAAATCAAGATTGCGGGGCGTTCGCCAAAGAGTTCCTTGACAAACCGGGGATATTTGCTAAGGTTATTCACCCTAACAATGGTTTTGTGGGTATTCACCTACGGATAGGGTTTTATGAAGCGGTGGTCGACTGTTCGCTCACAGATGAGGCTTGGTGAGGTAGAAGCGGGAACTGCCGACAGATTGGGCTTTGGTGAGTAGCAGCGGGGAATGCCTACGGGTAAAGCTTTAGTGAACAAAAAGACCTAAGGAATCTTTTTCGTAGAGGTGCTCCGAGGGAGGCTTGTTTTGCAGTGTGCAAAAGTTGTTCGTTGATTGATTGGAAATATCTTCTTCATTCACAATGACCCTATTATATAGTGAACACTAGAATTTGTTCTTACTTGCGGATCAAGGAATATCAAATATCTTTGAAGATTAGATCCTTAAGCAACTGTAAATCTCGCCATGCATGATCTCAAATGGAAAGAAAATATTTATAATTACTTAGATCGTAAGAATCGGTCCAATGAGCTCTTTTAACAAGCATTCACCAAGGGATAATATTTTGGCCCAAACATTATCTCCCAGGCTTTGAGATTAAACCCAAGCCCACTTGTGAAATTGATAAGGGCTAGAAACCTGACCCAGTTTCTTTAAATAATTGGAACGCCGCCTCGTTCCCCCTTGTTGCAATCTACCTTCAGCAAACAACGCTTAGTTTCAGAGACACCCTTTCAGTTCTTCTAAATGCTTCGACACCAGATCTCATTTCCATAACATCTTTCCACCATGACTGACATACTAACCAAAGAAATGACCATTGATGGTAAGAGAATCTCCAAAAACCTGAAAGCCATCGATCACCCAAACCACTCCCATCTGGAATTGACCACCAGAGCCAACGTTGGGCTTGGTCCATATATGAAGAAGTTCATAGAAGTTCAACACTACTACCATGAATCAAGAACGCCAATCTTCCTTTTCCAGAATGTTCCTATCGATGTCACTACATGGCAAAAACAAAATAACTGTCCAACAAGGATTGGAGCCTAGCCATTCCCTAATGATCAAATGATGAAGTGGTATTGCAATCGCAGAGCTCTCTATCTGGATCTATGGAGACTGGCAGGAATCGCGGACGCCATTGATCTAAGTTTCACTTTGAATAGTCACAGCGCGAATCGACCTCCGATGATGGCTACTGCCTGTTTTTGGAACTTCAGCAATACCTCCGACTTCAGGTTTGGTCAAATGGGTATTACTCTATTAGATATTTATGCTATCACTGGTTTTCCAGTTGCTAAGGAAACATATCAAGAACATCTTTTTGAGGATACAGACGTCTTCCATACTGCTGATCCAACAGACTACCCGACGCATCTGTCATACAAAGGATGGGTATGACATTTCTATGCTCGTGCAGACGAGCAAAGTGGTATTGCATTCCTAGACTTCTGGCTTCACAAATTTATAGTCTGTACAGCAACCCTAAGTTGACTAAACCCTGGACGCGCACTGCCACCCTTCTTTTCAATAGGCACCGTCTTGGTTTAACACAACTGGTATTGTGATTTCTGTATCGAGCGTTGTACAAGCTCTCACTTCATCAATTGAGCTACAACGACATATCAGGCCCACTTTGGATTTCAGAACTCTGGTTGCAGATTTACTTTGTTCAGTTTAGAGATGAGCAAGTTACTGACTTCCCAAAGCATCAAGTATTAAGAAGAGCATTTGCTGACGTTTCTTCACCTCTAGCTATTGGATATGCTTGGTCTCTTGAGTACCTGTCCAACCTTAATGCCACGACCCTAGACTCTAGTCTCGTAGTTCTCAACCGTAAATATTCTGAAGCTCTGGAGAATGGGTTCATGTCGTCCACAGCACAGACTCCTGAAGGGCGAACACTGTTTAACCAGTGTATCTCCCTTATGAATATTCCTCTACCCAAATTGGCTGGTTTTGAACTTTATGCCCCCAACCATTTCTGTCACCAGCTTGGTATGTATCACCGGGTGTCTTTCCCCCTTACTAACAGCATCAACTGCTACAGCTCTTGGCAAATAGAGAAAACACCGAAGCAAAAAGTAGGGGACCCTCGCTTCTAGTCCAGCTTGTCTCCTTCAAGACACAAAGTGCACATATTTGAACTGCTATTCTTCACCAATGGTGTTTCCCAAGAATACATAAAATGGTGGAATTCTTTATTTGGTCATCATTGGCCTATGGACATTGGTGCCTTCTTTAGAACATCCTTCAGAAGAGCCAGATCCATCTTTTCTACTGAAGACAAATTGGTATTTGATGAAGCTGCTATACCCAGGAAACTTGCACAAGTTCGAGCTTCGGAACCAAATACACAGGTAATTATACTTCCAACTTGTTTCATGCTCTTACTAGAAAACCACTAACTGGTTTATAAACTTGCAGAGTCATGTTCCAAATACACTTCCAGTCCAAGCATCATCATCACAGCCCAAAAAGAGAGGCATGAAACCAATCTTTCAAGATTCTGACGAAGATGTCAAACCTCATCCAATATGTTTCTAAAAACCCTTAGCACTTCTACCAATGTCTTCTTACTTATTAAATACCACTTACTGATATTTTAACTTATTGCATTTAACTCGCAAATGAAGAGATACAACAATGGATGCATCCTCTTTACAACAAGCTCCAATTCCAACCCCTCCCTCTCGAGACTGGGAAGCTGAAAGACGTTTTGCAATGAATGTTGTTTTGTGTCATCTTTTGCCCAAATCTAACGCTGCTCCACTCCAGATGACGCATCCATCAGAGGTTGAACCTTCTTCCAACCCTAACTACTGTTGAAACTGAAGATGAAAGCTCTCATTCAGAGCATTTCAACGAGCAAAATGAAGACAACAGAATGATCATCCTGGCAGGGGTTGCCCATGATGCAGCGAATAACCCCATTCTTGCTGCTCATGAATCTTCAGAGATGAATCCTGATACGGGATTACAGGACACCCTTATTCGACAAGTAAGATTGTTATTCTGTTGTTATTTTAATTGTTAGTTTCTCTAAGAAACTCATCAACATGTCTCCTTGATATCTTGAAATAGGATTCTGTCCTAGAAGAGACTGTGAATGCCTCCCCTATCATAATTCAGACCTTGCCAAATAAACTGGAGATACAACTTCTTCCTGAAGTAGCTATCCATGAAGCAGAGTAAGATGTGGAACCTTTCAAGACACCAACTGTCTACGTATAATAGTTCTATCTTTACTTAGATAATTTATTGATCATCACAAAACTCATACTTAGTTCTATTTCAGGATTTGATTGTTCTTCAATTCCCACAACGAATGCGTCTTCAGTTGATATTCCTGAGCCTACGAATACATCTGGAACTTTTGAGAAGCATGAGGGTATTCCTTCTTCACCCTCTGCTACTCCAAAGGAAATTTCTTCCACAATTGAAGTATAACACTCAACACTTCTCTTATCTTGTTATATCAAAAATGTAGCTGTACTTGAAACTCAACTACTCATGTTTCAAAACCCAGGAACTAATGGTCAGATAATAACACATCTCTACAACTGGTGGATCAACAAGTGCAACACACTCAGTGTCAGGACCCATCCTGAGTTAACCCCTTTAACTCGAAGTAAAACACTACGGGGTCCATCTCAAGGGAAATTTTTACCTGAAACCCCCTTGAAATGGAAAACCCTACTTGCAATCCAACCAAACTATACTGGGGTAATCAGAGTATCCTACGTGGAAGCAAATCCTAAATAGACCAAATAGCGACAGCAGAATGATTGACTATATGCCTTATCTTCAGCACACATGACTTCCTCTCAACAACTCTGCAACACTGGACATTTGAAAACGAAGGGCCCATGGGAAAACATTTAAAAACACAACGTTAGAGTGAGTGGACAAAAATAAAATCCAGGCGCGAGAAAATATCTTAATTTAACGTTCTCCCTCATACTGTTTTAAGAAATTATTTATGCATGCCTGCTTAGGAAAAATCTCAAATCATCCTTTAGAAAAACAAGACAGCACTTGCCAATCTCATTGGCTTAAAACTCAGTATGAAAAATAGGGGAAGAGGTTTCACCATGCCGGAGAGTCTTCCAGACTAGGGTCGGAGCCTTCCGGAGGCTACTAAGTAATGAACAACCCTTCAAGGTGGATAGATTCCATCATGACAATGAGCCTCTCAGGCTAGGGTCGGAGCCAAATAAGGCTACTATTGTCCTGCTTCACTTCTAAAGTGGGGGACCCGTATGGCTAGCTAGCAATGATAAAATATATATAGTGATCTCTAGAAGCGAGAAATATGACTAGCTGCATCTTCTGATCCCTCTCCAGAAAAAGTAGTGAACCGATGTTGTCTATAGTGATCAGGCTATGACATGCGCATCATTTCATCTAGATATGGATTAGAGTAATTTGAATTGACAGGTGGCTGGCTCTGCATTGTTCTCACTGTCTCTTAGATCATCTACATTATCTGACCTGGCGTGCATACTTGGCCATTCGCCACTCCATTTGGAACATCTATTTGTGGTTCAAGACCCCTAGGTGGATTATAATTCCTCTGACGCCTCACATTCTTCTATCTAGAAGGCATCTCTGCTATTGGTTCCCTTGAATCTGTTCGAACCAATGTAAATGGTCCAATAACTTCAAGAGTCAAAGTTTTTGCAGATGATGATTGAACTGTCACCTCTTCAAAACTCTGTTGCTTTGGCTCTTCTTCAAGCTTTCTTTTCGCTCTAGCAGCTTTTTGAGCCTCATGGTTTCTTTCAATTCCCAGGATTTTCTCAACTTCTTGAAGGCGTTCAAATTTCCTGTCGATCTTGTCATCAGTATCAGCAACATCCTAAGAAGTAGTATTCTACAGCTTCTGTATGTTCTCGTTTGCTGCACTAATTTCCTGGCTATGCTACGTTTGAGTCTGCCCAAACTGTTGCATGGAAACCTCGAATCGAGTCATCTGCTCAATGAGAGCTGTCAAATTCTCAACAACAGCTGCTAATAACTGTTTCAATTCTTCATCCATAATAATTTTATTGTGACTAGTAGACTCTGTTTGTTCTTCAGGTAATAAGCCGAAACGCGAAATCGTATCTTCATGAGTTAAACCTCTACACTTCGGTGAATTATGTGGATTAATCTACGAATGCTGTAAGTTGCCGCACGATGGGTACGGTCTTGAATAGTCGTTACCACCCACAATGTTACTACATTAGGATTATCCCACCGAGCATGCCAAATGTTTAGGGTGAAAATTGCTTTTCTCGAACTACCAGGCTTGAGGGTGAAAATTGACTTCTTCTCAAACAACTGTCGTACATGCTCTGGTCAGGCCGACACTTAGGTTCTTCACAGACCTAGCTGAGGAGCAACTAGGATTTTCATCCTCTTCTCACAAAGCGGACGTTTCTTACTCAGACCGGAGTGGTTGTTCAGAGCTATAAATCAAGATTGTGGGGAGTTCGCCAAAGAGTTCATTGACAAACCAGAGATATTTGCTAAGGTTATTCACCCTAACATTGGTTTTGTGGGTATTCACCTACGGATAGGGCTTTATGAAGCGGTGGTAGACTGTTCACTCACAGATGAGGCTTAGTGAGGTAGAAGCGGGAACTACTGACGGATCGGGCTTTGGTGAGCAGTAGCGGGGAATGCCTACAAGTAGGGCTTTGGTGAATAAAAAGACTCAATGAATCTTTTTCGTAGATGTGCTCCGAGGGAGACTTGCTTTGTAGTGTGCAAAAGTTTTTTGTTGATTTATTGGAGATATCTTCTTCGTTCGCCATGACCTCTTTATATAGTGAACACTAGGATTTGTTCTTACTTGTGGATCACAAAATATCAAATCTCTTTGAAGATTAGATCCTTAAGCAACTGAAAATCTCGCCATGCATGACCTTAAATGAAAATGAAATATTTATAATTACTTAGATCGCAAGATTCTGTCCAACAAGTTCTTTTAACAGGTATTCGCCGAATGATATTATTTTGGCCCAAATAACTCCATGAGCATATAAGATAACCTAGACTAGCTAGGCTGTCTATCTTTGTATTATGTAATAGTTTGCTGCAATCCTCATGATTGTTGGGTCCTAAACCATTTGATTAGGGGCATTAGTTAATGTTAAGAGGTCAAAAAATATTGCGCAGACGGCGGAACACTCCTAGCTGGGGGTACCATGAAGGCTTATACAACTCAAATCACACCCATACATACATTCCCAATGGAAATCCTTGACAACTTCATTAGCATCAACTAACCATATCTGCTTCTTATGATGACTAGTTGGTCCCAAATGGATATCGTATGGATTGGGACGTATATATATACGTGTTGCCTTTGGTATTGAAGATTTTAGAAAAGTCCAAAGTGACATAACTTTTAGTGCGGTATTAACACATCATGTTTTTCTATTAAACCATATCTTGTATGGTGATAGCCAATCATATAATAAATTCAAACGGTAAGTTTGTAAATAAAACTAAAATGTGTGGACAATAAAACAAATGGGGTATCGTAACTCATGGCCAGGGATTCAATGCTCTCTCCATAAAACTATCGCCACCCAATTTTCTTCACAAACGACGTCGGTGACTAAACCTCTTGTATGTTTCTCTACTTGGAGCGGGGCAATAAAAATATCTTGGGAATGCGTGATATCTTTCTCAATCAAAATGACGTTGATCTTCATCGTCGTGATGGTTTTCTTGTCTCCCCTTGGTTCAATGGCGGTGGAGATGGAACCCTATTCGGATGTGATCCATATCGGCAAGTGGCCACGACTGATGGATGGAGGTTGTGGAGACCAGAAATCAAGGATCTTCACCGGAAATCGATTATCATGTTGACTTGGAGTGTTGATTATCTTGCCGGTAGTGGAAGTGATGGACAGATTCTTCTGAGCTTTGTGTGAATGGTGATGAGGCCTCTTGGAAGATTCTGGTAGAGACTGGAGGTACCTTACTAAGGTTTCTCTTCCTGACGTCGGAGGTGATGTTGAGAGGTTGGTTGCGGCTAGCGGTGGCCGATGTTTTGGGATAGGGTTTTCTCACCGTTGGGCCGCATATTTAGGCCTAACGAGCTGGGTTACATTTAGGTTGCAGGGAGGAATACGTCTGGCCCTCCAAAGGTTTATGGAGATAGAGTTTGAATTGTTGTCGATCTTGGAGGTCAGATGGGTGTTGATAGTCTTAGCGGTGCTTATGTTTATTGGCGAGTCCGTATCTATGCCATATCTAGGTCTGATTTGGTTGGTGGTTGGTCGTTAGCAACGACGCAGATGGCGACGGCAGCGGTTGTTGTGATGAATGTTGTGGCTGTAGCTGGGCCTGGAAGGAATTTGTTGGGCCAACTAGGGTTCTTATGGTTAGACTTGTATTTTGGGTTGTCTTTTGGTGGGTTTGGCTAGATTGGGTTTATATGGCCTAGAATTTGGCTTAGATGAGTCGGGTCACATGTTCTAATATAATTAGGTTGTTAAAATTTAGTCCCACTTCTACGTTTATTAGAACCTATCAAATAAAGGCTTATAAAGCTCTGTTGAAGGTGAATGTACTTTTGATTGTTAAAGACCTAGTTGCAGCTAGGTGTTTACCAGTCATATTCCTCTTTATACTGTTTTCTGAGCAATATATGGATTGACTTTTGATTAAAAAAAGTGTGTTACTAGCATTAACTAACATTTATTGCTTATTCATTTTTGGGTAATGTTTGTTTTATGTTTCATGAAGCCTTATATAAATCACTAAAACATAAAACATCTTTTCATTTTTACCTTTTGTTAAAGTTAGCCGCACAATCTCTCTAGGGTTTTTCAAGTTTTAGTCTTTGCTGCTATGCACCACCACCTATCTTGCATCACATTTGATGAGGTATCCTAGGGGTCGCCTATGCTTTAGCAATTCGCAACGATGATCATTCGTCTGTCGGTGTCGCTCCAGCTTTGTAACAATTCTTTGTAGTTAATTAGAACAGAAGTGCTTAAGAATTTTCTGATATATTGAACAATCCTGAACTGGGTATATATACAAGACCACTTATAGTTTTACAAGAAAACTACTTACATATAATCAATTTACAGAATCCTACATAATTATAGAATATATACATCCAAACATACAAGGATTGTGACTCATTCTAACACTCATCCTCAAGTTGGTGCATACAAGTGTTGAATGCACAACTTGTCAAGTGAGTCACTGAAGGTCCTGGACGAAACATCTTTGGTAAGGGTGTTAGCCAACTGCTTCTCTAAACGAACAAGTGGGAATGAGATAATACGAGTATCTAGCTTCTCCTTGATGAAGTGTCGATCAATCTCTACATTCTTCGTCTGATCATTTTGAACAAGATTATGTGAAATTTTAGCTACAACAATATTGTTACAGTAAAGAGGCATTGACCATTCTTGCTTGAATCCCAAATCATTTAATAAATTTCTCAACCACAACAACTCACAAACTCTTTGAGTCATACCTCTATACTCTGCTTCTGCACTAGAACGAACCAGCACAATTTGTTTTTTGCTTCTCCAAGTAACTAAGTTTCCACCACCAAATGTAAACTAGCCAGAAGTAGAACGTATGTCAGCGTCGTTCCCTGCCTAGTTTGCATCACTGTAGCCACTAGTCTACAAATCTCCATGCTTACAAAACACGAGGTCTTTACTAGGGACATATGTCAAGCATCTTAAATTCTCATCATAGCATCTATGTGATCTTCTCTAGGATTGTGCATATATTGGCTCACCACACTAACAACATAAGCAAGATCAGGTCTAGTGTGTGACAAGTGAATCAACCATCCAACTAACCTCTGATACCGGAATTTGTCTGTAGAAACTTGATCAGGATACTCTGCAATCTGATGGTTCTGTTCTATAGGTGTATCAATCGGTTTACAGTCAAGCATACTGGTCTCTGCTAATAAATCCAGAACATATTTTCTTTGACTCAACATTATACAGTCCTTGTTTCGAGCTACCTCAATTCTCAAGAAATACTTTAAGTTCCCAACATACTTCAGCTCGAATTTAGAAGACAACTGAACTTCTAATATCCCGATTTTATCAGTGTCACGCCTGTTACTACCGTGTCATCCACATAAATGATCAAGGCAGAAAGCTTACACTGTCGGTGCTTCAAAATAAAGTATGATCTGAATTGCTTTGCTTATACCCAATATTCTTCGTGAAAGTTGTGAACCTTTCAAACCAAGCTCTTAGAGACTGTTTCAATCCATACAGAGACTTCTTCAATTTACACACCACCTTCTCACCTGTTGAAGTACCATAACCTGGAGGTAGATCCATGTAAATTTCTTCATTAAAATCTCTATGAATAAAGACATTCTTCACATCAAATTGCTGCAAGGACCAATCTAGATTAGCTACCAAAGACATGAGGACTCGAATGGTATTGATCTTCACCACTAGTGCAAACGTCTCATCATAATCCACGTACTCCATATTTCTGAGTGTATCATTTTGCAACCAACCTTACCTTATATCTGTCAATTGAGCCATCTATATTATGCTTCACAGTATAAATCCATTTACACCCAATGATCTTCTTTCTGGGTGGTAATCGTACCAAGTCCCAAGTACCATTCTTGTTGAGAGAATCCATTTCAACTTTCATTGCCTTGGCCTACTTCTCCTCCTTGATTGCATACTGCACTTTACTAGGAAGAGACACAACATATATTTGATTCACAAAGGCTACATAGGGTTTAGACAGTCTATGGGTTGACAAGTAGTTAGTTACATGATACTTGGCATTACCAAACAAGAGAGACTCATATTTTTTCTAAGGTTGACAACGGGTTGACCTAGCAGGCAAGACCCTACTAGGCTCGATTATACTAAAAGATGACAAAGGAACATTACTGCATACCTCAGGTGATAACAAGCTAGGAGAGATCGTTGATGCAGAGGGAGAGACTAGACTTGCATCTACATCTGATTACTATATAATTCTCCTCCTTTCGACGTGTTGGACTATTGTTCGTCATGTAGAACACTTCCAAATGACGTGCCGACAACTCATTAACCTAAAGTCGTAGGCAATTTAGTAGGTAAATAAATTTTAATCTTGAGTGGGGCCAATTATGAGAAAATAAAAAAAATTAAGAAATTACCAGTGTTTAGAAATGGAGAAATTGCTAGATCTGAGAATTTACCAGATATGAGAAAATGAAAAATTATCAGCTATGAGAAATTGTCAATTATGAGAAATTGTCAGATATGAGAAATAAATTACCAATTATTAGAACTTGAGCAAATTGCCAATTATGAGAAATAAAAAAATTACCAAATATGATAAGTTGAAAAATTGAAAAATTGTCAAATTTGAGAATTTGAGAAATTTCTAGTTATGAGAAATTCATAAATTTTCAGTTATAAGAAAATAAAAAAATTGCTAGTTTTGAGAAAATGAGAAATTGTCAGCTATGAGAAATTAAGAAATTGTCAAATATGAGAAATTAAGAATTGTTATTTATGATAAATTGAGAAATTGTCAGAAATGAGAAATTGTGAAATTGTCAGATATGAGAAATCGAGAAATTGTCAGTTATGAGAAATTACAAGTTATGAGAAATTGAGAAATTTCCAGATATAAGAAATTGAGAAATATGAGAAATTGTTAGTTATGAGAAAATTAGAAATTGCTAGTTTTGAGACAATTGGAAATTGCCCTATGAGAAATTGAGAAATTTGTAATTATGACAAATTGAGATATTGTCAGTTATGAGAAATTAAGATATTGTCAGTTGTGAGGGAATAAGAAATTAAAAAATTACAAGATATGAGAAATTGTTAGTTATGAAACATTTATAAATTGTCAAAGTATGAGAAATTGAAAATTGAAAACTTATTCGTCATGAGAAATTAAAAAAATAGTTATAAGTGTTGTGAATTGACCGTCACGGCATCTAACCCTGAACCATAATGGTTGTAATACTCCGATTCCTGTTGATGAATGAATTGAAAGGCATAATGGAAACGTTTTGCCCAATTTGAAAACAGCATATTGTTCATGGGGGTTATCTAATCAGCATGAAATCAATAAACTCCCCTTGATGGTGAATTATAAGTTTGCTTTTGCTTTTGTGTGGATTTTAGAAGGACATTGTTTTCATCTTTGGCTTCGACTAATGTGGGTCTTTGGGAATGATTTGAAGCAATAACGAGAAAAAGTGAATGCTTGAAACAGTGCAAAGAAACTTGTAAAGACAAAGAGCCATGGGACATCCATTGTTATTGGATATGCATCTAATCGAAGGGAGACAGACATATTACTAAAGAATCGATCCTGCAATATTTGAAAATATACTCCATTCTCTCCACTTTGAGAACCTTGTTGACGATTTGACGAAGGATCTAATGAAATGCTTGGTATCTCAACAAATATCAAAATCGAAACAGTGGTACGCAAATTGCAATATGCAGATGGAAGTGCACCTAAGAAACAAAATTGATAGAAGAGGAGCAGTAGAATTCCATGAAGTACGTGGTATCTAGCAGGGAAGAACACGGTCGTGGATTCAACGAATGCATTATTATGAATGAATGAATAAAAATCCATGATATGTTTCTGAAGATAAAAAGAATATATGGTATATCATTCGCAGCTGAGTTGAGCACATCTTAGTCCCACCCATTGACTATGCGATTGACTAGCTAGCTATGCAAATCCTTAATTTCTTGATGAGTTCCACTGAAAGGACTTGATAAGAAATTATCAAGAGATATTTGGCACCATCCATTATATATGCTTGAGATTAATTTCAAGAAAATGATCGATGGACGTCATGCATGTCTAATCATGGTTTATACTGTATGCCGCTCTCTAATTACTTAACATGATAAGAAGAAGCTAATTATTAAGAAACAAACTCGAGGAAAACCTAAATTTGATTTCTTTTCTCACATTTTAAGATTTGGTGCGGCGTTTTCTTTTGTTTCCCTCCCTAACCAACCCCAGCAATGCTTGTAATCTTTTTTTTGGCGAATGGAAAACCAAAAGAAAAAGAGCTACAGACAGCTGAGTTTCAAAGAAACAGAAGAAGTCTAGTGAGGACACGGTAAACCATCATAAACTAGGACGTTCATCAAGGAGCTGGGAGGATTTGACACCCAATCTGAGGGACAAGAACGATTTAAGGCCAGGGCAGCGAGGTGATCCGCAACACGATTTGTCTTCCTGCTGGTCCAAAGCCAGCTGATTTGTCGGGTTGAAGAAATTGGCCGGGCTTGAGTGAACAGATTGGCTACTTTCCAATCCGCTGGAGGAGTGCCTGATTTGAAGGTATAGATTAAAACTTTTGAGTCTGAGGCGAAGATAACTGGTCCTGGAGGAATTTTGCCGAGTAAAGATAATCCATCAACAATTGCAATCAATTCAGCTACTAGAGCTGAGCCTGCATAAGAAACTCCGGTATGACCTTCTACAATAGCTCCCATGAGATCTCTGACTAGAACTGTCATTCCTCCAAGCATCGATTCAGAGTTCCATGCTGCATCCGTATTTATTTTGAAACTGTTAGGTGGGGGAGGGATCCACAGATCGACTAACATCAGATGGGGAATTGGGGGTAGGATTAGACAGATTTGACAGAGCATGATGTCTTCTTGCAGGGTGGGTAGAGAGGAATTCTTAGGCACCAATATGAGCTCTTAAGGCTATCTGAATTGGGCCGGAGAAGTATGATTAAACACGCTTCTGCAACGATGAATCCAAATAGACCAAAGAAGAGAAGATAAATAAGTGAAGAAGTCCTTGTGCACTTTCAATGATTGGATTTGCTCTAACCACTGAAGAAAAGAGGTAATGGAGTGCATGACACTTGATATCCAAAATGATGGGCAAACCATGCAGCTCTGACCCAGGGGCATGCAAATAGAACATGTTCAATGGTTTCTTGGAACTGATTGCAGAATGAACACAACGAATTTCTTGCAATGTGTTTTTTGTGGAGAGCATCTTTGGTGGGCAGGATATTATGGAGAGCTTTCCATAGAAAGATTCTGATTTTGGGGAGACTGTGGATTTTTCCTAACCATTTCCAGAGGGTGGGAACGGGAAAATTTGAATGGTTTGGATGCACATAAGATGTTATGTATTTTTTGAGATTAAGACTTGGTAACCGGACTTGACAGAGTAAACCCCATTAGTGTTGTAAGGTCAGACCAATTTATTTGGGATTTGGTGGTCGAGACTGTGAATTGCCTTGATCTTCTTCTCAACCTCAGGGGAGATGATGTGTCAGGACCCACTCTAAGTTAACCTCTTTAACCAGAAATAAATCATGTGGGGTCCATCTCAAGGGAAATTTTTACCGGAAACCTCCCTTTGAAATGGACAACCCTACCAGCAATCCAACGAAAACACTTCCACAACGAATACAACTAAACATAATACTGGAGTATTCAGAGCATTCTACGTGGAAGCAATACCTAAATAGACTAAATAGTGACTGCAGAATAATTTGACTATACCTCGTCTTCAGTACGTATGACCTCCTCTCAGCAACCCTGCAACATTGGACATTTGAAAACGAAGGGCCCAGGGGAAAAATTTAAAAACACAACGTTAGAGTGAGTGGACAAAAAGAATATCCAAGCGTGTGAAAATAATCAATTTATGTTCTCCCCTTGAATTTCAAGAAAATCCATATGCATGCCTCGTCAGGAAAGAATCCCAAATAATCGTTCCGGAAACCAAAATGTAAAATGCCAATCTCATTGGCTTGTAAATCAACATTAAAAATATGGGAATACGTTTCACCATGATGGAGTCTCTCAGACTAGGGTGGGAGCCTTTTGGAGGCTATTAAGTAATGAACGACCCTTAATGGTGGAGAGATTCCACCATGACAATGAGTCTTTCAGGCTAAGGTCAGAGCCAAATAAGGCTAATGTTGCCCCGCTTCATTTCTAAAGTGGGGGCCCGTATGGCTAGCTAGCAATGATAAATAAATAATATATATATATATATATATATATATATATATATATAACTATATAACGACCCTTCATGGCAAAGAAAACAAATACGAAAAGTCATTAATATATGACTCCTCCCTCGTAAATTAAAACATGAATCTCATGCATAAGGCACGGTTCCCCGACCGTCCTCAAAACTTTGGCCATAAAACAAATATTTCAAATTTAATCAATATAACATAGATTTTAGCCGATATAACATAGGGGCTTACGGAATGAGAGCAACCCACCTTCTCGGCCCCACCAGCTAATTAAATTAATAAAAAAATCATGTTTAGCATAAAAACATGACATACATTAATGCAAACACAAATGTCCACTTAGAGACTTAGGTCTTAGCCTGACGAAATTCGGATCACTTCCTGATAGGAGCATTTTATGCTACGTTCTTAATATGTTTTTATCCTCATTTATGCTTTGTTTATCCATTATTAGTTTAGTATTGTTAGTTATTTATCATAAGGGTTTTTCTGTAGAGCAATGGCTAAAATGTTCGTAAAGTATAAATTATGAACTAAATTGTTAAAAGCTGACTTATTAAGTGAACGTGATGTTTTCTTACGATTCTCTAAATTTATACATTGTCATTACTTGATTAACTTTCTTTAATTTTCAAATGACATGTATATGGACTTAACGGAACAAGAATCATGCGAATCAGACTCATAAAAGATAGCAAACGATGCAGGAGGCTGAGAGCATGTTTGGAGCTGAAACAGAGGATTTCCAGAAACCATAACTTAACTTCAAAAATTTCTCTAGGATGATCCAGGATGAACTAGGAAACGTGCCATATATGGATAGAAAGCTGTGGATGTTTAGTTTCTGAACTTTTGAAATCGCAGCAATCCAATGTATGAGGAAGGAGTTATGATAGAAACAATGGCCGGAGGTCAATCTGATGGAAACATGACAGATTTTTCTGAAGTTGTTTACCGAATTCGTGAGTGTGTTTCTTCACCAAAATCCTTCCCAAGCATGCCAAATGATTGATGAGGAGCTTAATGAAGATGAGGGAAGTTGTCTAGAAGATGAATCAAAGAAACCATCAAAGGAGAAGCCAAAGCAATAGCTAGGAAAGTCATCCCGGTCAAATCAGGATAACTTGTTCTACCGAGCTTATGGATGACATTCGGCTGTCCTAGGGGTACCAAAACGTGTAAAGGAGTCCTAGATTGATCCCATGACATGTAAGGGAGTCCAATAATTCAAAAAAGAAGTCCATGAATCATTATCGAAGTCAGCAAATTCAAGAGTCAAAGTTGTGTGCAACAAGGAAAAGCAAAAGCCCAATCCGTTATGGACAAGGAGTGTTGCCGACTTTGCCCTAGTTTCTCTCTATAAATATACATGTAATAGTTCAGTTTTAGAGTCATCAAACAATTTACTTTTGCTTAGAATAGCCAAGCACTACCCAAAAACTTGTTTACACAGAAAATTCCCAAACCTGCCGGCACCGATCACAGCCGATCGTCGCCAATCATTCACCAATTCTCAACCATTCCTTAGCCGATCTAATCTAGATATGTTAGGTATGGATCTTCATAAGGTTTATGGAATTTTACTGTGTAATTGTGTTTTATTTATATTATTCATCTTTTGGTTTTATTGGTTTTACATTCTATGTTCAATTGCATGTTCTTCTTTGTGATTTGCATGTGAATGTATGTGGTATGTAACGTTATGTTGTGTTTGTTGGTTTTATGATTTAGAGCAGTAGTTTATGTTTTAATGCATGTTAAAAAATCCCGTGGATAAGAGACATTAACAACAGACTTAGGCGTGTCAGAGAAGAATACAACATTGACATTCCATCGACATCACATCAGACTTCACCAAATTCATCACCACCACATTCGCCAATCCCTTCATCATCATCTTGTGAATTGTCACCAGTAATTCACGAGAATCCTACTTTTTAAACTGTCAGAATGACTTCATTGAGGGAAGAAAATGGTCAAGTCAATGAAGCAGGGGTAAAGCCGAATAACATTACTTATCCAACTGCAGCAGAAAAATCGGCTGACTTTGAAATGAGAGGTGGTTTCTTCCACCAATTGCCAAAGTTTCATGGAATTAGTGGAGAAGATCCGAACCGTCATCTGCAACAGTTTGAATTTTGTTGTGACACCATGTGTCTAAGGGGTGCCAATTTGCAACTAGTCAAGATGAAAGCGTTTCCGTTTTCACTAGAGGACATAGCTAGGACATGATTCTTTGCAGTGCCAGCTGAATGAATCACGTCAGGGGCAACAATGATGAAAGAGTTTCTCCTTAAGTATTTTCCATCATTTAGAGTGGCACAGATCAGAAAAGAGATTACTTCAATTAAACAAGACGTGGATGAAGCTTTCGATGTGTACTATAAGAGGTACAAGGCTTTAGTTGATTCGTGTCCTAACCATGGGATACATGAAGGACTTTTGCTTCAGTACTTTTATGAGGGACTACGCCATATGGAACGCTAATTCCTTGATTCTGCAGCTGGAGGTTCGTTGATGGAGAAAAGCAGAGAAGAAGACATTAACTTGTTGGAGATGCGTGCTACAAACAATCAACAATTTGGTTCATTTTCAACAAGGCGTGTTAATGAGGCAAACACTTATGGTGAGTCAAGTGTCATAACCGAGCTTAAAGAAGATTTGAACAAGCTGAATCTGATGGTGTCGAATCTAGCTAAAAGCAGAGGCGTGCAAGTCTGTGGAATGTGTAGTATGGAAGGACATGTGTCTGAGCAGTGCAATCAAGTTGGAAACGGTTTTGAGGAGATCAATGTCGTGGAATATGGACAGCAGCTCGACAACTTCCAAGGTCAAGGAGGTCAGACACGTTTTCAGAACTTTAATCCAAGAGCTAACGACCCAAACTTTCGTTGGAACAACAACAACAACAACGTGTTGAATCCTCAACCAAGCACACAAGGGCAGCAACCAGGAGGATTTGTGACACGACCTCAAGCTAATTACATGCCTAGGCCGTACCAACCATATCAACAAGGAGGGCAGCCGAATAGTGGACAATAAAATTATGACGAGATCTTCAAGAACATTGCCACCTCAATGCAATCTTTGTTGGCCACAACTTAAACCAACACAAAGGACATTGCTTTGATGTCAAAGGATATTACCGAGTTAAAGAATCAGATGGGTCAAGTTATGGATTTTATGGGGAGATTTAATGAGCAAGGAAGGTTGCCAGGAGGCGTGATCAAGAATCTCAAGAGTGAGCAAGCACAAGTTGTTGCCACACGAAGTGGCAAAGCATTGTTGCATCCACCTCCTAAGCCCAAAACTACAAAGGGACTTGGCATTTTGGACATAGATGATGAGGATGACATGCATGGCAAGCAAGAGCATGGAAGGAGCGAGCACAGACTGCAACATGGCAGCAACACAGCTGCCGAGAGGAAATCTGTCGAGCGCCAGTGCAATGCTGCCGAGCAGCCTGCATCCGAGAGCAGTGACAAGGCCGAGCATGACATTGGACAAGGCACGGATAAAAATCAGATCAAGGATAGCAATGTTAGCAGGAATGGAGCTAAGCCAAGCAAGGAAGACTTGGAAGCGATGAAGATGAGGGATCTTGAAAAAGATCCAGCTACATCAAAGAAGGAAGGTAAAAATTCTAACTCTAATGATTTAGTTTCGACTAATCAATCTTCTTGTCTCCTTTTTCCTTCTAGGTTCACTAAGAGCAAAAAGGATAAATCCGACGAGGAAGTGTTAGACGTTTTTAGGAAGTTGAATGTGAACCTTCCCTTGTTGGAGTGCATCAAGCAAGTACCAAAGTATGTGAAATTCCTTAAGTAACTTTGCATAATAAGGAGGCACACAAGGGAAAAGCAAGTGGTAAGCATGAGTGAGACGGTTTCTGCCGTCAACCAGTGGAAGATGCCGCCAAAAATGTAGGATCCAGAAAGTTTTTCTATCCCTTGTGTTATAGGTTGAACTCATTTTGAAAGTGATATGCTAGATCTAGGTGCTTCAATTAATGTATGCCCTACACTGTTTATGAATCTCTAGATCTAGGACCTTTGAAAACTGACAATGTTGTGATCTAATTGGCAGATCGATCTAACAACCAGCTAATATTCCCTACAGATTTTTATGTTTTGGAGATGGAGGAGTCACTTTCTGATATAACACAACTGTTGTTGGGTCGACCCTTCATGAGGACTACTAGAACAAACATTGATGTTGCTAGAGGTAACCGGACGATGCAATTTGATGACAGGGTGATCAAGTTCAATATTTTCGATGTCATGAAGTTTCCAGGAGCTGACATTGGGGACGGACACGTGGGGGACAACAACATTACCGAGATCAATGGGGACAAATTTGGAAGTGAGACAAGGTTTGGTGGCGTTGCACCTTGTGCAATGATCACCCATCAAGCATAGCAATTAGTGATCGAGCAAGGGGTCGGGTATGGCAAATATGGAGAACGAGATGAGGAGGCTTTGAAAGATTTAGAGCCGTCCATACTTGAAGTTGTGAAGGAGCTTGATTCACAACCAATCTATGAAAGGTATACTCCTTTGTCAATTCCAATTTCCACTAATAAGTTGTTACCATCTGTGGAACAGGCCCCTAAATTAGAGCTAAAAGCTCTCCCCAAACATTTAAAGTATGTATTTCTTGGAAAAGATTACACTTTACCAGTTATTATGTCTTCAACGTTGACAAAGCAACAGGAGAACAAGCTAGTTGCGGTTTTGACAAAGAACACAGCTGCCATTGGCTGGACTTTGACAGATATCAAGGGATTAAGCCCTACAAAGTGTGTTCATAGAATTTTACTTGAGGATGGCGCCAAGCCTACCAGAGAGGCTCAGAAACGTTTGCATCCTCCAATGATGAAAGTGGTTAAAGACGAGTTGATTAAGTTGTTAGATTGTGGAGTAATCTATTTGATCCGTTGAAGTTGTGCCCGAGATGAGTGGCGTGACTGTTGTAGAAAATGAGAAGAATGAGCTAGTGCCACAACGGTTGGTGACAGGTCATCACATGTGCATCGATTATCAACGATTGAATGCAACAACGAGGAAGGATCACATGCCGTTGCCTTTCATAGATAAAAAGTTGGAACGCCTGGCCGGTCACGAGTTCTACTGCTTCTTGGATGGATATAGTGGCTACAACCAGATCATGATACACCCGAATGATCAAGAGAAGACAACGTTTACATGTCCCTTTGGTACGTTTGCTTATCGATGAATGCCTTTTGGATTGTGTAACACCCCAGGTACGTTTCAACCTTGCATGTATTCTATTTTCTCTGATTATATTGAAACTATCATTGAAGTTTTTATGGATGACTTTAGTGTCTATGGTAAAGACTTTGATGCATGCTTAAAGAATATGGAATTAATCTTGAATCGGTGTGTAGAAACTAACCTTGTACTTAATTAGGAAAAATATCATTTTATAGTTAATCAAGGTATAGTTTTAGGTCACATAGTTTCTGCTAAAGGAATAGAAGTTGATAAGACTAACATTGATATTATGCATCACTTACCCTCGCCTTCAATGGTGAGAGAGGTTCGTTCTTTTCTTGGCCATGCAGGTTTTTACAGGAGATCCATCAAAGACTTCTCTTTGGTGGCAAAACCACTTACTTCTTTGTTGCAGAAAGATGTGCCATTTTCATGGTCTAGGAAATGCGAGGATGCATTCGTGCGATTGAAGGAATTGATGACGACTGCACCTATTATGACGCCACCTGATTGGGATTTGCCATTTGAGTTGATGTGCTACGCTTCGGATTATGCCATTGGTGCCATGCTAGGGCAGAGGAAGGATAAGAAACCGTGTGCAATTTACTATGCATCTCGGACTCTCAATGATGCTCAACTGAATTACATAACAACAGAAAAAGAACTCTTAGCTGTCATCTTTGCTTTAGAGAAATTTCGATCTTATATTTTGAATTCTAAAGTTGTTTATTCTAATCATGCATCATAAAGGTACTTAATGACAAAGAAATATGCAAAGTTGAGGCTCATCAGATGGATTCTATTACTTTAGGAGTTTGATATCGAAATCAAGGACAAGAAAGGAAGTGAGAACGTTGTAACAGAACATCTCAGTCGAATTGTGCATGATGAGGACAAGTTGCCTATGTCAGAGACGTTCCCGGACGAGCAGTTGTTTCGGTTGGAAGCCAGAGAGCCTTGGTATGCCGATTTGGTGAATTTCATGGTGTCAAGGATGTTTCTATCATTAATGCCGAACCATACCATGGTGAAAATCAAGAAGGATGCTCGAAATTACATATGGGATGCGCCATATTTGTGGAGGCAATGTGGGGACCAAGTCATTCGACGTTGTGTTCCAGAAGAAGAGAATAAATCTATCTTGGATTTTTGTCACCAAGAGGCGTATGGAGGTCACTTTGGACCGAAAAGAACAGCTAGGAAGGTGTTGGAAGCCGGATTCTATTGGCCAACGTTATTTAGAGACGCTTATGCGACATGTGCTTCATGTGATCGTTGCCAAAGAACAGGTAACTTAGGTAAGAGAGATCAATTTTCGGT
The DNA here is from genome assembly GCA_951800085.1 of Comarum palustre. Taxonomy (NCBI): domain Eukaryota; kingdom Viridiplantae; phylum Streptophyta; class Magnoliopsida; order Rosales; family Rosaceae; genus Comarum; species Comarum palustre. The sequence goes on along the minus strand of OX637584.1, from coordinate 23,742,957 downwards.
GGATGACTTTTCAGTTTTCGGTGATTCTTTTGATTTTTGTTTGGATAATTTAGCTCTTGTTTTAAAAAGATGTGAGGAAACTAACCTTGTCTTAAATTGGGAGAAGTGTCATTTCATGGTTCAACAGGGTATAGTCTTGGGTCATATCATATCTGTTAGGGGAATAGAAGTTGATAAAGCAAAAATAGATCTTGTGCGCTCCTTACCACCTCCCACTAGTGTGAGGGAGGTGCGCTCTTTTCTTGGACATGCAGGTTTTTATAGGCGCTTTATCAAGGATTTTTCAAAGATCACAAGACCCCTATGTTGTCTATTGCAAATTGATAAAGGAATTTTCACACACCAATTGAGGTGCATAAAAATAACTTATGAATTACCCTACAAGGTATATATGGTCGAAGATAGTATATGAAAGTAGGGATCGAACCCGCAAGGGATTGGGATAAAGCTGCAACTACAATGACTCAAAACAAATAAAAACGACAGAACTGACCAGTCAGGAAAACCTGACTAGTTGACGACTCTAGACTACTCCAAATGACCTGAAATTTGGAGACAACTAACTAGACACGTAAAACTAACTACTGACAAAGTTTTAGATTTTTCTGAATTGATTTGATATTTTTAACACTAAATAGAAAACAGACAATGAAAACTGACGAAAATGATAAAAACTAGAATTGGCAAGGTTTTGTAAATCAATGAGATGGAGAAGCTAGGGTTTCGAAATCCACCACCAAACAATCATACATCAACATCATGAACTCAGATTAACAAGTATTGAATTCCCCTGGATGACTATGCTCACGAAAGGTCCTTGGTATATGGATGCACTCTCGTATCCATTCTCTCTTACTTAGTATATTAAGCATTTGGTATGAATGTCATAACCTGTTCTCTAACATGCAGTCCTGCTTGGTATATGCTCAGATTTAACACATCAGAGATCATTAAGTTCTAAGAGAATATGAACATAGCAAGAATCCTAAAACATGGTATGTATCCTAAGTATCCTTGAAACAATTTCATACAAGCACTGCAGCTCTTGTCGCACCACAAATAAAACACACAATGATACTGGTCGTCACGCATGTGTTTATGGCTGGTCGATCTTAAAACATGCTCCTAAGGTCGCGAATCAAAGAAACACATAAGAGAATAACAGTTTACGAACAATGAAATTGTTATCATCCGAGAAACAAAACTTATATAAATCCGAATATCAAAACATCAAAGTAATCATGTCTAGGGCTTCAATCTAGCCCTAACCACAAGAAGTTTAGCTACTCATGACTGTAAACGAAAACCCAAAAGAATACATGAAGATGGAAGAAGAACCGGTGCACAGCCCTGCTGGTGCTGGTGCACGTCTGGGTGCACAGCGACTGGGCGCTGGTGCTCTGCTGGTGCGCGCGAGGTGCACGTCTGGGTGCACAGCGACTGGGCGCTGGTGCTCTGCTGGTGCGCGCGAGGTGCACGTCTGGGCGCACGCTGGGTGCACAGCTGCTGCCCTTTTCTTTTCCTTCTCTCGGCTGTCACAAGTTTTCCTTCCGCCCCCAAAGTCCCCCCACTCGGCTGCTATTAGGGTTCCTTATATATGATTCCTCAACCCTAGACTCTTCCTTAATGGTCGTGGACTTCTTAACTTCCAAGGAAAAGCCCAATGGATTAAAATGTGAATGCTTCGGTCTTCCTTGTCCATCAAGGTTTTCTCAAGTGATTGGAACTCCTTCCTTTATCACGAATTAAGCCAACTTCTCCATATTTGCTCCCGAAACCTACGAATTACGAGAAATCAAATAAATAACTAAGATAAATAAGAAATATGGCCAAAATACTATAATATTAAACACTATAAAACGTCACATAAATGCTCCTATCACCAGGTGTTCCTCAGGTGCTGGGGAACGTCAAACCACACCTGCATTAAAACGTTTATTAGTTTAGTTTTTCATAAATCAACAATGTAATACATGATATTAATTGTAAATTTTTTATATTTACCGACATTACGTTGTGGACCATGTCCTTAACCTCCTGTGGGACCTCGCTCTAGTCTGACCACAACATAGGGACTCTATCCCTAATGAGCGCTCCCACGCGGCCGGAATACATCCTCGTCTTCCCACCCGATACTACGTTCTCATCCCCATCAGTTTCGATGACGATCCTTCCTGAGGTACTCACGGTCTTGTCGAGAGCCTTCACTGTGACAGGGCCTCTCTTCTTCCTTGTCGGCTTGGCTCTGACGGTGCCTATCACAAATTGATTATTCTTATTATGACATTATTAGAAAATAAATTATTTATATTTCATTACCTGAGGGCGTTGGGGCGGACCCTCGCAGAAATTAGATTCGTACCAAGAGGTACGCCGTTGATGGGGTCACCTGCGGGGGCAGTGGATAAATCGGCTCCCCTGAGTCATCGACTGCCGGTATCAACCGCGGAAGGTAGAGAAGAGGCGGCGGCATCTGTACCCTAGAAAACCCACCGTCCAAAACAGTAGGGCCCGGAGTCGGTGCCCTGTGTATCTCAGGCATACGTGGTGCAGACACCTCCGCCTGAGTCGGAGGCCATAACTGCCTCGAGGAGTGAGGGACGCTCGGCTGCTTCGAGGAGCGAGGGGCGTTTGGCTGCCTCGAGGAATGTATGGCCCCCGGCTGTCTGGTGGAATGTCAGGCCCCAGGCTGTCCGGAAGAATGAGAATGAGTGGCGCCCGGCTGCCTCTGCGTTGGCTCCAGAAATGACGCAAGTCGAGCTGTCATGGGGCCCTGAAACGACGCTTGAGGGTTGTTAGACTTTCTCTCAGATGATTCAGACATTTGGTCATTTGAACCATTTGTTTTACTAAACTAGTCTTTCATCCTGTTCGTTAAATTATTAGAATTTTTAAATGTAATTTATATTTTAAGTATATTAACAATCTTTAAATTTTAATTACTTTAATTTGTACAATTAATATTTTAATACACAAATATACCAAATTATCAAAATTTAACAACATTATCACAAATATATTAAATATACCAATTAATATTTTAATATACCAAATTATCAAAAATTATCATAAATATATTAAATATACCAATTAATATTTTAATATACCAAATTTATTAAATAAACCAATTAATAACAATTTATATTTTAACACAAATATACCAAATTATCACAAATATTTCTACAACATTATTATCAATTTCAATAACAAATATACCAAATTAACAAAAATTCAAAAATATATACAATATATGCAAAAATTAGAATTTGTTACCTTAATTGTTTGAGAATTCGAAAGAGAGAGAGAGAGGATGTGGAGGCGGAGGAGAGGAGTGGACAAGGCGGTAGAGGAGCCGAGGAGGGCAGTGGGGGAGGAGGAGAGGAGTGGATGTCAGGACCCATCCCGAGTTAAACCCCTTTAACTCGAAGTAAATCCTGCGGGGACCACCTCAAGGGAACTTCTTACCGAAACCCCCTTGAAATGGCCAACCCTTCCTACACTCCAACTCAGCACTACCATGAGTATCTAACAATAAACCCTAACTCATGAAGGCATCCTGCTCCCTAACCTACTAAACTAGCTAAAATAGGTTAATCAGAGCAGACTATAAAGAAGATTATTCTAATGAATTTGCAGCAGCGACAGATTGATCGACTATGCCTCGACTCTTGTACGCGCACGACCTCCTCTCAAGAACCCTGCATCACTGGGCATTTAAAAACGAAGGGCCCAGGGGAGAAACATTGAAAAACTGTTAGAGTGAGTGGACAAAATAAGCCAAGAAACACTATAAATTCTCCACAAGCAATAAAGCCAATAACTTCATGCTCTCCCAAAATGTTTTGATTTAAACATCATTTATGCATGCCCACAAATACTAAATATTCCACAATTGCATGATATGGTAAACAAGTAAAGAATATGGGAAGAGAAATGTCCACAAACATAATAAGTCTGACCTCTCTGACTAGGGTCGGAGCTAAAAGCTCTAGTTGCGTCCTCACGCTATGCTAGCTATATAAAATGGTAATGGACAACCCTTATAATATCAACCTGACCTCTCAGGCTTGTCTGTCCTCTCATACCAGGGTCGGAGCTAAGAGCTCTAGGTAAAATGGTAATGGACAACCCTTATAATATCAGCCTGACCTCTCAGGCTTGTCTGTCCTCTCAGACCAGGGTCGGAGCTAAGAGCTCTAGGTAAAATGGTAATGGACAACCCTTATAATATCAGCCTGACCTCTCAGGCTTGTCTGTCCTCTCAGACCAGGGTCGGAGCTAAGAGCTCTAGGTATGATGATAGTGGACAACCCTCATAGTGCACTACGTAATTTGCCTGACCTCTCAGGCTAGGGTCGGAGCTAAGAGCTCTAGTAGCGCCCTCAAGCTACTCTAGCTAGCATATTCATTCGAAAACCCTTAATAAAAATTCATAACAATACTTTACTCAAATACTCTTCCCAAAACAAATAAGTAAAACCATTCCTCGACATATATGCATAAATCCACATAAAACATTCAAGAACCTGAGGAAAATTTAATTCTCGAAACAATCATAAAACCCTGCAATAAAATCAATAATTAAGGCATGCATTCATTTAAAAATGATATGTCCACTCACAGTACTATTGCGACCTTCCCGCTCGGAAAGCTCCTCGAGCGAAACTCTCGAACTACCCGCGTAGTCGAGCCCGTCTCACGTCCGACCAGAGACTGTACAACAAATCATCATATTAGTCGTTCACAGTTAACTTGGTCTTTTCCTAGTTTGACCAGGAATCCCTATTTGACCACGTGTTGACCAAGTTCCTTTTTATGGCACTTTAACATTTTTGACTTTCTTTCCCGGTTATCGACTCTTAACTCAATTTACCGGAAGTCCGACTCAGCTTCCGAACTTTCCTTTATTACTTTAACTTGACGTTAGGATGTCACATATTAATCAATATATATAACCTCGAGTCGATATACCGATTTAACATTTTCTCATAAATTCCAGTTATCTATTTCCGATAACAGTTTAACACTTTACCCATTTAACCAAAAGGTGTCACATTCATTGAGCTTCAGTTCTTAAACCATTTTTCTGAAAATGCAACTTTCCCAAAGTGGAAACTTTCCCTTAATGGAAAGTTTCCCAAATTGGCAGGTTTCCAAACATAGAAGGTTTCCCAAAATGGAAACTTCCTACTTACGTCCAAACTTTTCGTAATTACTCAACTTAGGAATTATCAGTACTTCCCGACTAAAAGCTTAACAGGAATTCGATTCCTACCTCTTCGGCATTCAGCCGGTTTAACCGTATCACCGGAATCTTCGCCGGATTCCGGTGGCTTGCTGGAATTTCGCCAGAGTTTCCCCGTTTCTCGATCACCAAGTTCTCGACATGAAACCACGTAAACAACACTAAATCAGCAACCCAACAATAATTCAAATAACACCAAACAATAAAATGCAGCATTCAAACTTCCTTTGCCCACTCTACAACTTCACCAATTCTAAAACCATTGAAATCATCAACACTACTGCCACAGAACACACACACACTGCTCAGAATTCAAATGTTCCTTCTCTTTTCAATAACACAGCCTCAACTTCACATCACCAAACTACTATAGATTCCAGATAAATAAGACTCCAACTCATGCATACAAGCTCAACCTAGAACCCAAACTCTGAAACCATAACCATAACTAACGTCACTGTTTCCCTTACCGAACACAGTAACAATACCCAAAACCCAACTTCCTCCAAAACTCAACCAAATTCCAATCCAATTTGACAGATACATAGAGCTTCATTAGTAGATAGTTTTTCATACCTCAATTACCTTCATCTGTGATCGGAGGACACCGATCCATGGCCGAGAAAACCCAAGTCTTCTTCCGTTCAAACTTCTTCCTCAGGCCTCTTCTTTGAAAACTGAGGGAACAGATAGAACAAGGACGACGAGGTGAAGCTCCCGGACCCATCCAAACTCGCCGTCGCGGCTAAAGCCGGAAAACCCAATCGAAGGCAGTCGCCTTCTCTCCTCCGATTCTCTCTCTCTGCCGCTTTGTAGAGAAACCCACAACCACAGACGTGTTGGGGACGGCGAGGCGAAGCTCTGGTCACCGGTGCGCCGCCGAGAGAAGAACATTTGACGGAGATGCGATCGGAGCACAGTGACGGAGTCGAGAGGAAGAACAGCCGGTCAACCCCTCACTTCGGTTTCCGACCGAAGTCAACTCCCCTTAAATCCTTTTATACTCGAGTCAACGGTTGAGATCAACCCTAATCGATCTAACGGTTCCGATTTAAAGAAGGTAAAAAAAATGAAAAGGTTAAATGGTAATTCTCCTTTTTACCGGATGGATAATTAAAAGTTACCATACACTTCAGAAATTCACAGAAATTAGCTGGAAGCTCCGAAAAATATTCTGAAAATACCGGGAGACTCGTGTCGACACGTACTACAACATCGAGTCATCGATTCAGGTATTTGGAGTACTTTTAAAAACTCGAAAATTAACTCGAGCGATAACTTATCGAATTACCGATCGCAATTAAAAATCCTCGGTAACTCGTGAATCTCTGTGAAAGGTAACTTTTATTAACTTCAAAAGATTCGGGGTGTGACAATTCTCCCCACCTTATAAAAATTTCGTCCTCGAAATTTCAATACTCAAAGTCCAATACAGTGGGGGATAGTACCACCTAAAATAACATTGCTCTCCAATGCCATCTTCCAGTACTAACCAGAAGTCTAATGACATAGGATGTAAGGTAGTAAACTTATTCCCGTAACAAGAACATACGTGACACTAGGCATCCAATAACTCTACGGACACCCAACATATTCCCCAAACTCATGTAACCTTGTCACATGTCCTATCTAGCCAATGTAGCACTCCTTCCTACGTGGATGATACCCTCCAATACCTTCTCTTTTTCTGACACCCGACCACTCTTCTCGGGTCAAAACTAAAGCATCTGAAGTCTTACCGTGAATCATAATGATTTTCTCTTGAATCATTGATCAACTGAATCACCGAATTCTTACTGTACTCCATCTCATTAATGAAAAATCTGACCGTCAGATATCATCATTATGTTGAAAAATGTGTATGGGTAAATTTTCAGCTTGACCCGACAACGGTAATGACTCGATCCGGACGGTCAATCCCGTGATCAAACCCCTAAACTCAAAGACACGGTAATTTGACCGTCTAAATTACGTATTTTTCTCGGACCTTCAACTGCAAATAGTTTCAAATCGATGAGACGCAACCAGTGGTATAAATTATTATTTTATTTATTTAACTATAGCCAACGAAAAATTAGGGTATTTGTCAGCTATAGTATATGGTTTAGGGATTAGGGTTTAGCCGACGAAACATTTGGGTATTCTTCGGCTAAAACTATCTTAGCTGACGAAATAGGATGTAATTAGTCGGCTAAAATTATCTTAGCCGACGAAATAAGCCATATGTCGTCGGCTAAGATAATTTTAGCCGACGAAACATGATATAATTCGTCGGATAAAACTATCTTAGCCGACGACATATGGCTTATTTCGTCGGCTAAAACCGAAAAAAAAATATAAAAAAATAGGATGTTTAATGTAACCATACCAATTTCCTGTTCATATATCATCAAAATTAAACAAAATTATGAATTCAATAGCTTGTAGCATATAAAACACATCAATTTGTATTACAAATTCAAACTAAGAAGGCTCGTAATCGGAATCATCCGATGAGTCTTCTACGGTGTCAGAATTAATTTTTGGCAATCTATGCATTTCCTCATCACAAGAGTCGTCGTCAGTTTCTTGACTTGGATCCACATCAATAAGCCTTGCGTGTAAATCACGAATTCGAACCTAACGACCCACTTTAAAATTATTAATGCAAATTGTAGAGGAGTCAGGAATACCTATTGCACTGGGCTCTTGATACGCAACATCTTCTTCCTCGTCTTCGGTCTCTCCAAGTGTAGCCGCCCGGTAAATGTTTCGAGGGCGCACAAGGTTGTAGCAAGGTCATCAAGATAAAACACTTGTTTTACCGATGTGGCAAAAACGAACGGGTCATCTTCGTAACAGCTTGTAGCAGTGTTCACCGATAAAATCCCATACTGATCGATCTTCATGCTCTGTGGGCTGCTAGTATCAAACCATCTATACTTGAAGAGGTGCACTGTCATGTTTTGCCCATAAACGAGTTCCACCACTGAATTGAGAACACCGTAATAGTCAACTCCATTTCGCCCATCATGCGCCATCATCCTAGAATTTTGTGTTCTCCGTCTGTTGTCTCTCTGTTCATATATAAATTGCACGCCATTCATCTTGCACATCGGATAAACTCTTGACATTATCGGCTTCATCGCTAGAAGTCTTAGTTCGTGCGACCAATTTGGGTGACCATCGAATTGAATATGATTCATATGCAACCAAATATTCAATGTATTGTAAATATGAATAATTATGCAATGAAAGAGTCATGAACAAAAATAAAGAATTACATACCCAGCCGCTAAAATAGTTCGCGAACTCCTTGTTGTGGTAGTCGAGATCACCATGAATGTCTGGACAGTATAAATAGATGTTTTTCCAGTATTCAACTTCTGGACAGTTAATCAATACCCAACAATGGGCTATGACTAGCTCATGTGGTTGCAACTTGTAGGAGTCTGGCAAAATTCCATAAACTTCAACATCATTAGAGACTATGAAAAAGTTAAACTTCGGTACATTTACCGGTATGGTTTGTGGAGTTTCCTTCAACGCTCCTAAATACAACTTCATGTAGGTGACGTATGATAAGGTAGGAATTTTTGGATAAGTGGTGATAGTAAGAAATCAAGACTTAGCAAATTTAAGCTTCATCCTCCTTATGTCTCTTCTTCATGCAGTGGACAAGGGTCAAATATACAACTTTGGACCCTCAAATAATATCAACTCCAAATCATGTAAACACCATATAACTCATGCCTTAGAAATATTTTTCTTTTCCGAAACATTTTTTTTCTTTCTTTTTTTTTTCTTTAGCCGAAACTTTTATTTTTTTTTCTTTTCTTCTCTTTTTTTTCCTTTAGTTTCGGCAAAATTTTTTTCTTTTTCAACCAATTTCGGACAACATATTTTTTTTTCTTTTTTGGCATATATACTTTACAAAACAATGGTGTACCACCCCACACTTCAACTCTACCCCACACTTGTTTTTTAACATCTTTGCACAGCTTCATCAACAGTATTTCGCCAAGTCTTGAAAACAAGGTGAAAGATAACTATTCTAGGTTCAGGAAACTGTTTAAAGGTGATGAAAGAAAAGGCTTAATGTAGGCTCAAAGGGGTTTTACTAAGGAGTCCCACGACGGGCACAAAAATGGGCAAAGGCTTATTTTGGCTTTGGTGGTGATCCTAATTGAGATTAATTTCAATCATATTCAAAATCAAACAATTTATGATTATAATGCTTTGAAAATCACATAAATAAGTTCTAGTAAATTCTAGAGTCCATTAAACAGCTATAGCACATAGTTATTGAATAATAAAAATAATGAGGCTTTAAGTGAATTTTCAAAGGATATGGAATTTAATCACTCAAAAAGAAAGTATTTTAGGCTCAAAATCTCACAAAGGTTTTTATGGAAACAAAATAACAAAACATGCATACTTCATTATCAATCAAGTCTCAAATATTCATACTAATTTACAATATCCATGAAACTCTCAATTTTTTAAGATAAATGTTAAACCGTCAATCATGCATTCAAAGATATAGTTCATCATAGACTTTTAAGGGTATATCCTAAGACTCAAAAACAAATAAAAATATTTAAAACAAAAATTTAAAAATTTCGACAAAAATTAAAAAGTTTCGGAAAATTTAAAAAAAAACACACCAAACAAAAATATGTTACTATGTAACCTCTACCCCACACTTAGAAAATTACATTGTCCTCGATGTAAACCCAAAATAATGTCATAATTTCCTAAGCATGTGTCTAAGTCACATAATAAACACATAAATAAATCAAAATATCAACCATAAAAGTGAAGGAATTAGAAAAATGCAAACTCTCGTTGATGGCTCCTCCACTGCTACGGTTGAAATGAGTTGCCTCTCATGCAGCGCTTAATGTTTATAGTCTATCAGCCTAGACTCTTCTCCTTCTGCTTTGATGGCGCCATCCTTTGTTACCATGGCTCTCCCACATTGTGCTTTTCAACATTTGTGCTCTTGTTGCTCATTCAACGATGAAGACACAATATCTGGTAAAGTGTCCTCTTCTCCTAGATATGCATACTTCAAGTGCGCGGGGAGATCTTTAAATTCTAACTTAGGGCCCTGTTCTGAAAATGATAACATTTTGTTAGTAATAATTGGAATTGACAAAGGAGAATCATACCTCTGAGTGTAGGATCGTGCTTCAAACTTATCAACCACTGCTAGTATGGACAGCTCCAGACTATGCTGTGCCTCCTCATCCCATCTCCATTCTTGTCAAATCCGGCCCTTGCTCAATCTTTCTTAGTGCTTCCAAGTCTTTCTTGCTTGGCTGAGCTCAAATTTTTTTAAAACGTGCTCTACTTCACTTTGTTTAGCATTGTGCACGATATCATGACCAGGTTTGGCTTCCTTGCGTCCAACGTCACCAAACAATTTCTCGTCAGAACTGGTCATTTATGGGAACCTGCAAAACCAATCTGGCACAATTGAACAAAGATCAAGTGAGCATTGTCAAAAAACTTAGATAGAATTCGAAACTTAGCTTAAAAATTTCGGCAACATCATATCATGGCATAAGTTTCGAATTCAATGACATGTAAGCACAAAAGTGTCGGCAACATATACAAGTGAGCTCGGCATAGCATGCCAAACTCGGCATTGTACCTACAAAACAGAAATTGTTAGTTACAAATATACATAAATACATTAATAAATCCTTTTTAGCGTCCCCGGCAACGGCGCCAAAAATTGACCTATCAAAATATGACATGTTAATCAATTTAAACCCTATCATTGTACTTTGGTAAGTAGGGATCGTTCTAGACCGGGGACACTAGGGAAGAACTTATTTCTGCAAAACAGATAGTTAGAAATATTCACACAATATAAACAAATATATACATAAAGAATAATATGGGGGGTTTATATGAGTTTCGGCAATAAACAAAACAGAAAAATAAAACAAGAACAAATATGTACAAGATTGGTCACTTTATCGTTTCAAGAACATAACAAGTAAACTCCGATTAGCATGCAAATAGTTTTATGAAAGGTTAAATTATCTTATTTATGTTTTCACAATTGCAAATTAGTTCCAACCCTTAAGACTTCTCAAGTGTTTAAAGTTGTCTCAGCGCTCAACCCTAAACTATGTGACTACTTGACTAAACTGTCTCAGCGCTCAATCTAATCAAGCAACACTTACCGTCCACGAGTCGTTGGAGACATGTTTCCTAGGTATGGCGTCACTCATCCTATTCCACATGCAAATCTCTCACCCTACCATCCCTTGTAGCACCTAGGACCGAACTGTCTCAGCGCTCAACTCGACCTAGAATACCACGGCACATGAAACACCCCCCTAATAGCTAACCTGTTGCAATCAAGCTAACCTAAAGTTCGATTATCTGCTCGGGAGAGGATTAACTAACTTAACAATTGTTAAACACACAAATACAGATTCTTTAACTTCTTTTACAACCCTAACATGCATACTAAATCGTTATTCAACATGCATAACACAAACAAATCACAAAGAAGAGCAAGTAATCATACATGTTAAACAAAACCAAAAACCATAATTCATATATCAATAAACTCAATAACTTTACACAGTAAATATACATGAACAACCTTAGGATTTTCATCCCTAACCTACCTATTACAGTCGGCAAGGATGGGGAAGGAATTCGGCAAAGGATGAAGGCAGTACGGCAATGAAAGGTTGCGGCAGTGAGGTGGTTCGGCTGCTTATATGATTTCTGTGTGGAGGGTTTTTAGGTAGTCTAGGCTAGCTATAAGACTTAAAACTGATAAAGGACACCCAAACACGAGCTATACAGACCCTATTTATACATAAACATTGAAGAGAAACCCTAGCTGACTCGGTTAAGGAAAGGCAATCCTATTCCAACTCGGTTTCCTTATTGCTCAATGATTCCTCCTTCAATGCAGCTTCTTATCCGAATTTGGACTCTTTCTTCTGATTCCTTGGACCTTCCTACATGTTTATGGATTCATGTAGGCCTCATGTACGAAATCTTGGGCTTTGATGGCAGCCAAAACCAGTGATAGGTCCAGCAAGGTCAGCTTTCCCGGTTTGACCGGGAAACCTTACACTTAACCAAAATATGGCTGCCTTGATGCATCTTCGTATTTTCTTCTTTTGTCCAGCTTCCTAACACTTCATTAAGGTCTTGATACATCTCTTGACAAATTTGGGAAGCCTTTTGGTGAAGAATCATCTCCCAAAACTCGTTAGACAACTTAGGCAGTTTCTGCCCAGTTTTGCAGCCTGACCTCTGTCCACTGTTTTGCTCATAACTCCTTCATTTCAACTCCGATTGCTGCGATCCAAATGGGGTTGAAAAGTAGACACACACAGCTTTAATTCCATATGTGGCACGCCTTCTAACTCCTCCTGGATCTTGAGATATGATTTTCCAAAGTTGACGTACGTTTTCTGGCAGATTCTGTCCGAGAGCAAAACAATGTCCAAAAGTGTTTCTTCTTTTCCGTGGCCTCACTTGTTGTCATTCATGAGTCCGTTCATCATGATTCCTGATACGTTAAGCGTATTTACCTGTCTTCTGCACATTTAAACAAGATACATCAAAACTGACAGGGTAACAAAATAACGAATCATAATAAAACGTCCAAGTGCTAGTCCAAAAACGGTTTTCATCATTTAAGTGCAATTTTCTGTATAAAAACGGCTAGTAGCCACAACTCTACGGAAAAACCCTCTTGACTCTAAAACAAGTAAAAATAAACATACTAAGGCAAAAACAAAGTATAAATGGAGGTGAAAATCTATTAAGAACATGGCGTAAAACGCACTTATCAACGTACTCGTGCGCAATATATACTTTAGCTATACATCATTCAGGTGCGGATTTATTAGCCACATAAGCTTTGTAGTCTCCAAGTTGCCGATAAATAAAGTGTTATGATTATATATTGAACATGTACAATAAAAATTTTTGGTGTAAAAAACATACCTATACATGGGATACATCCAAGTATAGTGTACTGGACCGGTAAACAACAATTGCTCGGGAAGATGGATCATCAGGTGCGGCATGATGTCAAAAAATTTTGGAGGAAATATCCTCTCAAATTAACACATGATATAAATAATGTCCTCTTGCATTTCTCGGAGGTCAGATTTTGTCACTTCCCGTGTGCTTAACTTCTGGAAGAATCTTGACAACGCTACTAACGGCTCCACCACTTGACGGGGAAGGAACGGTCGAAAGAAAATAGGGAAGAGACGTTGTAGCAGTATATGACAGTCATGACTCTTCAACCCGTACATTTTATTGTCACTAATGTTTACACACCGGGCTATATTTCCTGCATAGCCTGAAGGATACTTCACAGAACTCATCCACCTGAAAATTACGTTCTTCTAGTCAGGCTTCACGGTGTAAGGAGCTTGAGGCATTTTTTTCTTCCCTTCTTTCAACCACAAATGTCTTCGTATCTCCATTTTTTTAAGATCAATGAGTGCCTTCGGACTGTCTTTCGTCTTCCCCTCCAAGTTCAGCACTGTTCCCACCACACTGTCACACACATTTTTTCTATGTGCATCACATCTAGGTAGTGCTTGATCAACAACTTACTCCAATATGGGAGTTCCCAGAATATGCTCTTATATGTCCAAAATTTATACCTGTCTGGTCTATTAGGTATTGCCGCTATAATATTAGGATGATTGCTGAGCTACCCAAAATCATATTCATTAAGCACTGCTAAAACTTCTTCCTCGTCCATCTTCTGGGAGGCACACCGTTTTATACAGTCCCATCAAATGCCTTGTCATCGAACCGTCATTCGTGATCATACGGAAGGAGAGTACGGTGACCCAATCTATATATCTTGTTACAATGGCTACTGCTCCCCTCATGGCTAAGGCACTCTGGACAAGCCTTGTATCCTTTAACAACGTTGCCCGACAACATTTCACGGGTAGGAAAATCATTGATGGTACCAACAACTATGACATGCATCTGGAACATCTCGTGCATGTACTTGTCATAAGTGGGATGACCAACGTCCCAAAAAACTTAAGCTCTTCAATCAAGGGTCTCAAATACATATCGAGACACTTCTCTGGATAACCGGGCCCCGGAATCAACAAACTCAATATACTGTATTCCTTCTTTATGGACATCCATGGAGGAAGGTTGTATGGTACCAAAATCACCAGTCACACACTGTATTGAAGACTCATGTTGCCAAAAGGATTGAACCCGTCGGATGAGAGCCTGAGCCTTACATTTTGGACATCTGACGCAAAATGAGGAAACTCACGGTCTATATGCTTCCAAGCCTCCCCGTCAGCAGGGTGTATAAGGGTATCTTCGTCATGCAATTCCCTATCAGCATGTCATCTTATAGCTTTGGCCGTGTGTGATGACATGTACTACCGCTCCAGCCTATCCCTCAACGGGAAATATCGAAGTACTTTCACAGGTTTTCTATTGCCTGCAGGAGTCAGCTTATACCTGTCACTCTGACATACCGAACATGCGTCAAGGCCACCAAGGTCATTCCCTTCTGGATCTTTACCCCAGAAGAGAACACAATCATATCTGCATGCATGGATCTTCATGTAGGAAAGCCCAAGATCTTTCAAGATACATCGGACCTTATGATGAGTGGTAGGAAGACGATAACCGTGGGGCAGCATCGAAGCAGTGTACTGTAGATAATCATCAACAGCCTTCACGGTCGATTTTGTCTCAACTTTAATCTTCATAACATCCATCACACTTTCAAGAACCGTCTTCTGACAACCGGGGTACACAAGAGTCTGTTGGAAAGCAAGTAGTTTGTTGTACTTGTCAATACCAGCAGTGTTGACAACTCTAGGGAAGGACTGCACTGGCCCAGGCATATACTGTCCTTGAGAGCATACACCGCTCTCATAAGGAAACATATCGTTAATGAAGGTCGTTGTTAGATCGTTGGATGTATTGCCCGTCTCAGAAAATTGTCCATGATCATGCAGACCCCCTGATGATGTTTCACCGTAATATATCCAATATGTATACTTCTTCTAAAACTCATTACTCTTAAGGTGCTGCCAAACCTTGTCAATTGCAAATTGATGCATATTGCTGCGACACTGACATTTAGTGCACGGGCAATAGAAAATTGTATTCTCATTAGCATTATCCATCACATATTCAATAAAACTAATAACTCCTTTACCATATCTTTTGTCCCATTTTGGAAGCGAAATCTAACTCTTATCCATATTCTGAAAAGATAACATAATATATATGTATAAACACTAATTAATTAATTAAATTTTTAAATCATTTAGTATTCAATTTACAGTTAACGTACAATTAATTAATAACAAATTAATAATTAACACACACACACATATATATCAATTAACATCAATCATAATCAAAATATTACTTAATTCAAACTATATATAAGCATCAACACAATATTATAATATATATATATATATACTTATTAATAACAACAACTTCATATATATTATCAAATTAAAATCGATCAACTCAATCACACTCAAAATCTAATAATTCAACTCAAATTAAAACTCAAAATCAATATATATAGCTCAAATAAAACTCTTAAATCAACCCAAAAACAAGATATATATACATATACGTACCTATATATAGCGCCACAAACTAATTTTGGACAGATTTCGACAACACCCAACAATTTTGCCAACACCCAAACTTTTTCTCCCGTTTTTTTCAAATGCGCTGATGTCTAGATCTGGAAATATAAGGACTTTTAGCCGACAAAATTATATATTTCTTCGGCTAAACTTTTAAAATTTCGTCGGCTATAGTTTACAGACTATAGCTGACAAAAAAAATTAGCCGACAAAAAAAAAATTTAGCCGACGAAATGTTTTTTCGTCGGCTAAAAATCCACTTTAGCCAACGAAAAATTAACTTAGCCGACGAGTTTTTGTTTCGTCGGCTAATGTGAACGTTAGCCGACAAAAAAAAATTTCGTCGGCCTGTTTTTTTTCGTCGGTTATAATGTTTATTCTGGTAGTGCCTGCAACTCCGGGAGGAGTGCTACATGGATGTTACCAAACCTGTCCGCTAAAGCATCCTAGAGTGCTTGCGGCGCGCTGGTCAATATCTTGATACTGCCACTTCAATGTGGTGTCAAGATGACAACGCAAAAACATCAGGGCCTTGGATCTAATCTTTTCAGTAGGCGCCTGTTGCGGGGTTGGAGGAGGGACTATGGTGTAGGTGAAGTTCTTGCCAATGAATATCTGCTTGACATCCAGGACCCAACGGTGATATTCCTGACCGTCGGCGCCAAGGATTTCAAATTCCACATGAGATTTGTCCATATCTCTGCATACAAGAATTCAAGCGATAGTTAGTTTTCCGAGATCACGAGGGTTCGATGCTTTGAATTCTAAAAGATATTGAACGTTGTCTAACAATGCGAGTGCTCTAAGAAACCACTTTAATCGAAAAATGTAGAACGTTGTCCAACAACGCGGGTGCTCTAAGCTACCACTTTATTCTAATTATCACAACGTTGGATACCAAATGACGTGGACCCGTAACACGATTAGTGTTGGGATTTGACCTGCACGCACCAAATTCCAAGCATAGAATGAAGGGGGAAAAAGGGAGGAACCGATTTTATCATACCCGAGTTTAGTAACTTTGAAACAAGTTTTAGGGTTTCAAAGACATACCTTGTTGAGAGGATGCTGCAGCAGGCAAAGAAGGGTGCTCAGCAGGTGCACAGGGGTGCGCAGGCAGGTGCACAGGGGTGTGCAGCCAGGTGCATAGGCAGGTGCGCAGTCAATGCACAGAGGTGCGCGGTGGTGCCCAGGAGGTGCGCAGCAGTGGCATGCGGTGATGCCTAGGGGTGCGCAGCGGTGCCCAGAAGGTGCGCAGCAGTGGGGGCGTTGGCTTTCTGCTCTAAGGTTAGAGACACGTGTTGATAACGTGTTCAAGGAGAACTCAAGTTGTATCTTTCATCAAGTGAGAGACCCCTTATATAACGGTTTACATGAGTCATATATGGAATATACTACATATAGTACATGTAGTACATGCAGTACAATATTACATCATGGGCTAAGCCCATCTAGATGCTACTACAACTAGGGCAACTCACAAGGCCCGTGGGCTAACTCTAGGCCCAATACAATAGAAACCTATATGGATCTATTAACCTCGGCATAAGATCAAGTGCGCATACGCACATGTCGTATTTCCTACAACAAATTTTACTAGTTTTAAAGAAAAAAATATGTATTTATAATGAAGAATTAATCAGCTTAAATTAATGAAGTCCCCTAATTATGTTAGTTTGTTGATTTATGTTAAGAAAAAGTGTTAAATATTGCATAAATAGAAAATTGTACAAAAATGATTTTTTTAATTTATAGATATAAAATCCTAACTTAAAACATTATGTCCTGATTGATCCTGAACTTGTCTCGAATTTTTTGGTATCAGGACGTTTTGGTACCAAGTCTTAAAATCACATATTCCGTCTCGTACTGATATCGAAAAAAATCAGGATCGATATCGGGATAGGTCAAATCTCGTACCGTCCTATACCGATCTCACCCTTAATAAAAACAAATAAACCACCTGCAAGCCATAAATTTGAAAAGTGAGGGGAGAAGACCTTACAATGCTAAAGATTTTACTACATGATTTTCAAATTTGTAACTAGAAAATTTTCAAATTTGTGAAGTTACAACTTACAACGCTAAAGATTTTACTACATGATTATGCATGTTAGACAGTATCATTGAACGTACCCTAGCTACGTTAAAGATTTTACTACATGATTATGTTATAACTACAAGAAGGATACTGTTGCATATGCTTGAATGACTCTAATTAATTATTGATAGACAGAGTATCGAAATGATAGAATATCAAAATTTTTACCATGGATTTGTTTTACTTTTCTTTCGTACTCTAACCAATGCCTTGAAACAGGAAAATTATTTTGGTTTATGTTGGTATATTACCTAAAGCTAGTTAGCTACTCCACCTCTATGAATAATTAGATAATGATCTATCCCTCTTGCGATGAATGTTTCTTCTTTTGAGTTAATTTGATCTCTCCGGCCTTTTGGAGTTTACGATCTAGGAAAAATTTCTTTGGTTCCTTTTGAACGCTCACAGATTCATTATTTCCATATCAGCTGTCTCCTTATTGGTAAGTATATATACCTTTCATGAGAATGATATCAAAAACTAGGGCATGGTCCAGACTCAAAAGTAGCTACAGCTTATTGTTAGTATTCAGGACCACCTTCGGTTCTGGGTTTGAACAGATGGAATGAAGTAAATTTGACCTAATTTTCTGCCCCATGCCAGAAGCAGATCATAGAAAAGAATAATCCATCAGTGTGCATGATCATGAGAGACTGTCACATTTCTAATTGATCACAAAAGAATAACAATGATACTACGCCTGGTTAATATTAGGCCTCGAGAGTCATTATTCATAGAGTGCATGCCATAATTCACGAGTCATAATGCTTCTATTTAATTTGTTTATGTTTCAGCTGAGCTGCGTATACATGATTGTGTTCAGGAGCTGAGCTAGTTTACAAGTTCTCTACTAATAGTTATATTTGAGAGGTCGTTTTCCTTGTTTAACTGAAGAGACAATCTCAGTCATGAGATGCATATTCTATGACCTTGTATGGCTACGATCGATCGATACAATATTGTTAAGGCCAATACTGAAGTTTGGAAATATAAGAATGCTATCATTACCAAAAAGAATATAAGAATGCTACGTTCATTTCCAAACCGAATGAAGTCGAGTAAAAGCTAATGTCAGCTTTGAACAAGAAATTGTGTGGATCCAAAACTTGCTCACTATAATGCAATATCAGCGATGTTATTTGTGACCTCTATTGATGTTAAATTTGGCATATATATACGTAATGATACAGGATGAGAAATAGTTGAGGAGAGATATATGCACCCACCAAATTTCATCGACTACATGGATCGACGACGTCTGTGGTAGTCATCACTTCTCTGGTTCTTCTAGCTCTCTTGCAGCTAGATTTCAGGCATATAGCAAATCGATCATCATGAGAGGTTCTGACCATTTCAGTAGTCATGTCAGCCATGAAGTTCCTTCCCTACATAGCAAATAGCAGCGTTGAATACAGAACAGGCCCAGCTACTTGTACATCGAAATGGATGGTCTTACATTTAGGTCACGACAGCTATAAATGGCACTTGATTGTTGGACGAAGGGAAGGGGAATATAAATATATATAAGGTAATAATTCGATTTGGATGTCTTTCTATCGTGATGAAACTGAGCTTCTTCCGCTGGATGTGGAACATGGAACACACTAGAATCGAATGGCCCTCAGTTGTGACAATACGAGACTCTACAGAACACCACAAAACAACTGCAGAACCTTAATAATGAAGCAACCCCAACAATACTGGAGTGTCATTGGCATAAGACATTAGTCCACAAATGCTCCATTTTTTCAGAGGGGTTTTCTACTTTCTAGACGCGCTGAATGATTCACTTAATTCATCAATCCAATACTTATTTAATTAAGAGATAAATAGGAGTGTATCTTTATAGTTTACATTTTAAAAATTTTGTCTTTTAAGTTTTATTTTAATCAGTTTTGTCCTTAAAGTTTTAACAACTAAACAGTTTTTTCTTTTTTTAACTATTTTGAAAAAAAAATTTGTTAGTAAAAGAATATTCTGTTAAAAAAATTTAAATTGTGTTTTTGGTGCTTTCTTTTGAAATTGACGGAGCATGATGGGCCGAAGTTTATGAATTTGTTTACCTAGCATACTGCAAATATAAACTCATCCTTTTACTCGAAGGTAAACAATTATTTTTCATTATCAATAGCAAACTTAATAGCTACACGGCTTGATTTATTAGCTTATGCTAAAATTTCTTACAAAGAACTGCAAGGCGAAAAAAGAAAACTAAGAATATTAAAAAAGTATAGAGATAATCTTCCTAGAAAAATAGAAAATTACTGAGATATTATCCTTAAAGTTCAGCATAGAATCAAACGTACTGAAGAATAGATTGAAGTTCTAAAGGAAGTGTTTGACTACGATCAGAGTTCTCTAAATGTTCTGAGCCTCGGTTAGATCCGCCACAGCTGGTATCAGAGCCTGCTTGGCTCAAAAGCAGGTTATCAAGGCTTAGGTCACCGAGTTAGCTTATCTTGACTAACAAAAGAGAATCCAAACTAAAAAATTTATAGTAGTGGCAAAAGTGCTTTCATTCAAGGCATATTCAGGAAGATAAATATTCGATAGAGTACATCTGTAGAGTATTAAACACACTCTACGACGATCTTTTCTACCTCCAAAGAGAAGTCGGGGTTGAAGAGCTTGATCCTTCCAAACCAAGCCTTATTGAATACATAGATCATCTATGTAGGAACACGACCTCAGACAAGGTTGCATTACAACTTGAGAGATTTTATCTCAAGTTCAAGCAATTTGAAGAGATAAGTTCTACACTTGGCAACTTGAAGCCAAACTTGATTATCTCAAAGAAAAACAATATCTATTGGATATTGAAAAGAGGCTAGTTCGCATTGAGCATCTCGCCGACAACATTCGTTAGCAAGCATTTGAGCTAAAATTTTCTCAAGAATCGCTGAAAAAGCTTTTAGAAACTCTAATCACCCAATTAGGATTAGGATGATTCACGGAGTTGAACTAAAAGTAAAACAGGAAGATGATAAAGCTCTAATAAGCTTTTTTCTTCCTACAGAAACAGTGCATGATAATGTCAAGGCAATAATTTATCAGCAGAATAATAAGATCGCTTAAAACATAGAGGAATAATGTACAAAATTATCAAAACCCGATTCGTGGAGTCTTAGAGATGTTTTGATGATTCTATGAAGCTTTTACATTGTCATAAATTGATTTAACTTCTCTTATACTTAGGTGACATGTAGAAGAGTTCATGGGAGAAAGAATCAAGAGAATCGGAGCTATGGAAGACAACAACATGAAAGGGGACGAGAGCAGCAAAAGCAGGAATTTCCTAGGCACATCACCTAACTTCAAAAATTTCTTTAAGACAATTCATAAGGAATTAGAAGATGTACCATATATTCATGGAACACTGTGTGAGTCTAGTATCTAAATATTTTGGAATCGTATCAATCCAAGTTTGGAGGAAGGAGTTATGATGGAAACAATGGACGGAGGTCAGTCTGCCGAAACAGGGCAGCTTATTGCTATCGAGAGGAAGTGTTCCTGATGGACCTAGGGAAGCAAAGCAGCTGATCTATGAAGTCTAGTCTATGAAGGGAAGTCCAATGACAAGTCCAATGAAGAATTAAAAGTCCAAAATTCAGCCAAAAGAAGCCTCTAGAATCTCCAAGTCTTGTTGACCAAGCAAACCAAGTTCAAGAAGAAAAACATAAACCTATTTGGTTTAGAACTCGTGGCTGGCGACCCTATGCGTATAGCTCTATAAATAGGCTTGTATTTATACAGAAAAACATCATCACTACTTTGCCATTACATAGCCGAAATTCTACCAAACCTATTTGGTTTAGAACTTGTGGCTGCCGACCCTATGTGTATAGCTCTATAAATAGGCTTGTATTTAGACAGAAAAACATCATCACTACCTTGCCATTACATAGCCGAAATTCTACCAAACCCTATACAGAAAAATACTTAGCTGATTCATCCACCACAAGTCATACGAATCGTTCCATAACCCTTTCAAGGTTGTAAGAGTGTGATTTTCTCATGGCTATTTATATTATTTTCTGTGTATTTTTGAATCATATTGTAATACACTTTTCGGTTTTGGTTTTATTTATCAAACATGGTTTTCGGATTTCTTTGTGATCTTTGATTGTTCTATGTTTCGATTTATAACTTCTTGAACATATGATGTTTTTGTGATTTAGGTTTAGGGGCAGTAGCATATTCTTATGTATTCTTGATTTCTAATTGATTAATTGTCATGAATTCGTGCATCTAAATCAATCCTTGAGGTTGCCTTAGCCATGGTTGTCCTTAGGGTGCGGTTTCATCTGCCAGAATAATTTTAGATCGATTCATAAACAAAGTTGTCTTGGTCTTTGTTATTAACTTAGGGTGGATATAATTCTGATAATTTGCATGCTAATAGGATGAGTGACGCCATGCCTTAGATTATGTTTAAGTGTTTTCTTGTTTAATCTCTACGTAACGTGTCTTTAAATGAGTTAGCATTCATGTTTATGTTCAAGCGCAAAGGTGGTTCTAAATACTTGAGAAGTCTTAAAGATTAGATAACCGCAACGGCTTTAATTAGAATCAGAATTGGTTAGTGTCTAGGATAATTTAAACGTTGTTGCCCGGTCTTGCATGAAGTTGTTATGTGTTCTTGATGGTTTTTCGTGTTATGTGTTGCATTAGTATGTTGATCACTTATATATAGTACCTTAGGTTTAATTTTTATTAGGTTATTTGTTAGATTAAATCGATCTTAACCCCCGATATTTCAATGTATATATGTTTATACTTATATATTATGTGACAAATAATTGTATATGTGAATACTTGTTTATAAGTTGTTTGTTTTCTCTTCGCTCGATCACCCTTTGGTATCCCCGGCTAGAACGATCCATATTTTTTCATACTACTAACGATTGAAGGGTAATTAAATTGAGAGTTGTCAGACCCCGGTCAGGCGACAAGTCGTCACTAAAGTAAAGAGTGATGTGTTTAATTCAGGTTTGGAGTCCATAAGCTATATAAGGAGCTTCAAGCTTTCGAGAGAAGACATCGAAAAACTTGTAACATAAGTTAGAAACACTCTTCACCTTCCTCTAGAAGTCAGAAAGCCAGAGAAAAATAGTGTGTGTAAACAATATCTCTAGTATGGTGTGAGTGTGAGTACTGTGTGAAGATTTCAGTCTGTAATCATTCAGTGTGTGATGTGCTTTTATTACAAGTAAGTATCTTGTGCTTGTAATTATAATTATGAGTAGCTAAACAGCTTATAGCTGTTTACCCAAGAGCGAGGCTCTGGGTTCTATATTTATAGTTATGTTATGTTAAATAAATTCTATCTTATACCCATAAATCTGTCACAAAAATATTTTTGTTTTTAATTATTCTAATTTTAGTTGCTAGTATTAAAATTTGTATTTGAGATTTTTTGCATACTAAAATCTATGAAACTTTCAACTTAAGAATAACAGTGATTCCGCCAATATAGTAACTATTTAGATAGAAGACCGTTATGTGAAGTTTTGGCATGTTGAAGGCTAGTTCTTGAGTTGATTAGTGGTTAGGTTTAGTTTGTAAATTATCCTAACTGCAAGTGCTTGTAAAAAACCCCTATTCAATTAGTTTTAAAGGAACTTAACGGATTAGATAAAACTGTCGAATTTTAAAAGTTTGAGGGTATAACTGTTTAATTTGAAAGAAAAATGATAAAACTGTTTTTTGGGTTTAACTTTAATGATATACAAGTGTTTAACCCTTTAATTAATTTCATTTTACTTTGTCACTCTAATTTTGTCATGCTACATATGAAAGTAATCCAAAAAAAAGTAGATGAGTTTGCTTTGAACATAAAAATGAAAAGCTAGCTTTCGTTTTTGATGACTATAACTTGGAATACATGGATCTCAAGAGTTCAGGGGCAAAAACTCGAACATATATTTCGTGTATCCGTTAGTTACATATGTTTAACAAAACTGTTGATATTGATATATTGCGCGCTAGTGCTTCCTCATGGCAGAAGTTATGTATCCACATTTTGGGTGCCTAGGTCATATAAAGATCTACAAGCAGTTTTTTTAAGTAAGATTTACAAGCATTGAGAACGAAAATTATTTAGTGTATCGGTGGTACACGTGACCTGCCCATCTTACACCGTTTGATTGCGTTCTTACCGTTAGATATATGCTCTGTTCACATTTGTTTCTTTTTTTTGTTTTTATTCGGTAGATCGAATGCTAATTATGTAAAAATTTTGTTAAAAAGAATTCCTGCTTTGGGTCTTTAAGGTATGAAATTTGCCAATTTGGGCCATTTTTGCGGGCAAGGACCAAGCCCAATATAGTAGAAGTCCCATTCTTAAGCTCAAAAGCGAAAAGCTTGAATCAATTGGGTTGACCACAGAACCACCAATAACTAGACAGCAGTCTGTATTGATTCTCATTTGAGAGCCAAGTATTCCAAAGTTTCTACTTTTAGGACTCAAATTTGGAGGAATTCAAATCCACGAAATCCCGAAGAATATGAGTTCTTCGCACTTTGAGTGTTCCACAAAATGAGAACCAACGCCTTTTCAATCTCAAAACCAATACCCAATACCTTGATTCTTCGCTGTTGCTTCTCCTAGCTTGAAGATTATAGTAAAGTTTCTACCTTTAATTGTTTTTGACATTCAATCCAATCAACAATGGCGGCTTCTTTATTACTTCGCCGCAGGGTTTCTCGAACTCTCCAAGGTTCGTTCTTCACACCCATCTTACTTCTTTTTCTTCTTTTGATTGTTACCTTTGTTTTTATATGTTGTCTGTGTAGTTTTAGATATTTGATTATAAAGTTTTCATCTTTGGTTTCAGAATGTTGTTCTTGAATAAATAAAACTTGACCCAATTTGAAACATTTGGTTATTATGGCAACACTGATCATGGCTATTGATCTTTTGGATTGCATATTTGGATATTTAATTGACAATGCCGAAAATTTGAACTTCAGAAGTTATGTTCTGTGTGCTATAAGTCTATAACTTTGAGAAATCTAGTCTGGAATGGATGTTACAAGTTTTGGGATTTCACATTTTTAAGAAGAGTTTATAGATGGATTCAGGTGTGATTGCATTGTTTGATTGTTTCATTTCCACAGGTCTAGCAGGTAATGTGAAGCCCTTTTGTTTGCACTTAGAATTGAAGGTTGGAGTGTTGGTGAGTATCTCTGATAAAACAAGGTTGTACAGCAGCTCCAGTGGCACCACGACCTTTGATTTTTTAGACCTGACGTAAGAAAACTGCTTCTTTAAGCTTTTTGACTAGCTTTTTCTTGGGTTATGTAAAGACTCATTTGACAAAGATGTAGCTACCAATCTACTAATGTGCTGCAGAGTTTTCTACATGATTGTTTTCTATGATATTTCAATCTTTCTTTTTAGTAGTTCAATTTTAGACACTTAAACAAACATGTGATTTCCGTATATTTTCACTTGTAAAATGGTGTCGACAGCTTTTAGGATTTGTTATAATGTGATTCAAAGTCTCTGAAGTTTCGAGCCCAAATCACTATGTTAACCATGGAGTTTACGTACTCTCACGCTTATCTAGCTTCCATTTGGTTTGTCCTTAACTCCTGATTACTGAATATGGTCAATTTTTAGTTCTCCTCATACATGGTATCCAAAAGCTCGAAGTAAGCAAGGTTATCTTGCACATGGGTCCCACAAATAGTGGTAAAACACACAATGTTTTAAAGCGACTTGAATCAAGTCCATCTGGTAGGTTGTGAGTTCTAAGCTTGTAATTGGTTTTATTTTTTTATTTTCTTAGGTATCTGAGCTGTAGAAGATCCTTTTCTGCAGGCATATACTGTGGTCCTCTGAGATTGTTAGCCTGGGAGGTTGCAAAACGGTTGAACAAGGCAAAAGTGCCATGTGATTTACTTACTGGACAAGAGAGAGAGGAAGTCGATGGTGCAAAACACAAGGCTGTGACAGTTGAGATGGCTGATGTAACCTCCAACTACCATTGTGCCGTTATTGATGAAATTCAGGCAGGTTAATGATCTATGTCGAGGAGATTAGCTTCTTAACATGTTTTATGAAGCTTATAAGAATCATTGCGTTGTTAAAATTGATATTGTTGAACATGATGGATAATAAAAGGTATAAATGGACTAGTGCACATTCCAAGCAAAGGATTTAGGGACTTGTGTCCAAATTTTCTTCGGAGTTATGGGTCCAAATGGCCAAGAAAGAACATCTAATACTGACTGGATTCAGAAATTTTCGGCCAAGGACTCAAACCTTGGTTCATAAATTTTTCTTTGCTTTCAGGATTCAGCACAGCAAGTGTATTATCATGCATGAGTTCTTAATACTATTTTGTCGTACATATTCATGCAGATTGATGATTTTTCTATTCTTTTCCTCTTCTCAGATGCTGGGCTGTAGGAACAGAGGGTTTTCATTCACACGTGCTCTATTAGGCGTTTCTGCTGATGAACTTCACGTTTGTGGAGATCCAGCTGCCATCCCACTTATTCAGAAAATGTTTAAAGTGACCAGTGATCAAGTTGAGGGAATAAGATTTTGTGCAATTGAAATCTGGTCAAGCTGTGTCTTGTCTTAGTCTGTATAGGATTAGAAGGATAGCAGCACAGCACAAATTTTTCTCTGTAACAAAGGTTTCAATAGCTCAACAAATTCTTCTATTGTGATTTATTGGGTTGTTTAAAATTTTCAAATATCATGTTTTGACATTTAATTAATAATATCTGCAGTTACTTTCAATACACTATAACGTTATTAATTCACTCAGATGATTAACATCAATGTTCATCAAGTTCTTCTATGACCCTGTTGGTTTGTAAATATGCTTCTTTGCTGATTTTCTGCTCTATCTGTCCCAGTATTCTCTCAAATTATTCTTGTTTTTGTGGTCTGATTAGGTTCAATGCTATGAGACTTTCACCTCTTGCTCCAATGAAGGTTCCTCTTGGTTCCTTTTCTAATATAAGGACAGGCAATTGCATTGTTACGTTTTCACGGCTTGAAATATACAGACTAAAGGTAGTGATTACCACATTTCTTTTGGCTTATTTACGGCATGGAGATATAGGTGCGTGTGAGATTTTATCATTTTCCTCTTTCATCGTCGTTGGTGCATCTTTGTAAATCTAAGACCTATTTTTGACATTTACCTTTCCTGATTATCCCCCTTTTTCCCTTAACATTCTTTATTGTTGTTTTGTGAAGGTGGTGAGTTATCTGTATACTATATCAACATTTAACTATATAGTTATGCCTTCATGTGATCAAAGGGTTCGAATGCTTTCATTTAACTATATCAAATGCTGCTTAGGCTCTTAGATAACTAGTTTAGATCTTTTGTGTTCAATAAGGATAACAGTTTTTAGAAGTTCAGCTATAAGTCGTTTAGCTAGAGTTATATAAGAAAAAGGATAAGTTGTAATATCCATGTTTGTGCAAGGGTGGGTTAACCTAAATATTAGTAAGAGCGGTTTGAGGATGTATTTGTGATTCATATCTATTAAATGATTTTTATTGAGAGGCATGGTTTTACCAAGAGGGTTGAATGGGAATAAACCATGGGTTTTAGGATTCTCTGCAAATGATCTACATTTGGAATCGACTCAGAAGTTAGCCACTAGAAAGAAAATTGAAATGATGGTCATTGGTGAAGAAACTACCATGTTTTGTAATTTCAATAAAAATGTATCCATTTTGCGATAATATCTTTATTTTTATTACTTCTTCTATAGCTTTTCATTTTTGATGCTATTTTAGTGTTTGCTGATGTCTTTTTCTTGTGTGACTCATTATGTTTACTGTGTTATTGCTAGAAAAAAATTGAAAGTAATGGAAAGCATCTCTGTTCTGTTGTGTATGGTTCACTTCCACCAGAGACTTGAACCAGACAGGTATGAGTTCTTTCTTGCATTCTTAGATATTTTTATATTCTCGCTTCAGATAGGCACCCTTATATACTCCCTTATATTGCATGCAACAATGTTCAATGATTCTAGCAGTGAGTTGAATGTTCTGGTAGCAAGTGATGCCATTGGGATGGGTCTTAATATGAACATATCACGAATCATATTTTCAACGATGACAAAATTTGATGGTATTGAGAACCGGGAACACACTGTACTAGAGATCAAACAAATTGCAGGTGCTTTTTATTTGGTCACTTTATTGTTGATGTTTAAACTTCTCAACCATGGAGCAGCATTTGAATCAATCTTTTAAAATTTCTCACTGATAGCTAATGAGAAATCATATGGAGATTAAAGAATGGTTTGCTTTATGCTTATGAGATGCATCCTCTTATATGGTTTCTTTGACTTGAGCTTCCCTAAGAAGATATAGCTTAGAATACATGAATAAGTTTCTTACTTTCTTATAAACTGTCTCTTTTCTGGTGCAAAAAACTGAAGGTATTGGATCTGTATGTTTGGTTGAGTTTCCGATTAGAGGAGTCATTCCCAGACCGTGAGCTGTCATCTTCACAGAAGTCCATCTGCCACATGTGAGCTTACCTGCAACTGACATTGTTTTCTTGGTTTTTGCTTGCTTTATGTTTATTGTTCATTCTACTTCAAAATTGTTGGTTGATCGAAGAATTTCTAGAAAGATTTGGTTTGCAAATGCACAAGCCGAAGGCCAAGAGATTAGCTTCAAATACTACCCCAACTTCCTCACTGTCCCAAAAAAACAGTACCCACCTGTGAGAAATTTATCGTTCCTTCAATTAGATCATGCAAAAGCTTCAGAAAACTTGGATTTCTTAGAGAGATCTGCCTTCAATCTGATATCTAACCATACATCATCCTCTAAGATAGAGCAATAAGCCCCAACATTTCAAGAAAAGGTGGTGGCTTCTCATTTGTATTTTATACTCGTGTTTTTAGCAAAATGTAAAGTAGCTAAAATTGGTAATCATTTTCTTTCAAAAAAGTGGTAATAATTCCGTTTGTTCTTCTTGTATATAACATTGGTGATAGCAATGTAATTAAAGTAGTGGAGTCTATTCTTCAAGTTTTAACTGTGTCTGGAGTTTGCATCAAGTTATGATATGAACCTTTTTTTGGGAAATGGGAGTTAAATCCCAGTGATCGTTAATCATTACGACTGAAACGGCCAAACATGAGAGATTTAAAAGATCCTCAAGCTAACAAAGCAAAGCTTACATCAAAAGTTTGAAATGGAAAAAACAACCACAAAACTACATCAAAAAAAGTGGATCTAAACGATTAAACGAAAGCAAAAGAACCTACAAAAACATTAAAACCAACTCTCAATCTCTGACTAGGCCTTAGACTCTAATGGTGGACCTTTCATTGAAAACGAGACATCAAGCTAGCTTTAGGGATTCAACAGGGTCTTTCCTAGAGAAAGAAGGAAAAATACTCCTCGGCCTCGGTTTCGAGGCTAGGCTCACCACCGGCTTCTACCACCGATCCGGGTTCCATTGAGTCTGATGGCTCCCCCATCAGCATCAGCATCCTATTCTTACTTCCTCTTGGATGTCCCAGTCCTCTCTTCTTCCTTGAAGCTTTCTTAGGAGACTTGTCAGTTCTCCGGATCACCAACCTCCCTTCATAAGTCGATATGAATCCTATCTCTTTAGGAATCAACTGGGATGGAGTTATACCCAGGGCATGCCGAACCCTTTTCCCACTAGAAGGTTCAACCTCTTCTCTCTCATGGTGGATGCCGGCCACTTTTGCAGGGGAGGGGAATGCAGGGACCTCCCTAATCTGAACCGTTTTCCTCTCCTTTGAAAAAAGAGTAGCCAAAGTAGGAGAAGACGGTACCTGTAGGGTTTGTGTCGTGTTGGCTCTGAACACCATTAGAGGAGCCTGTGGAGCCGAGGGCATCCAATTTGCAGCAGGATCTTCTATCTCTTCGATTTCACTAGGGCAGGCCTCACCTCCATGGTTGATCATAGCACAGGTGCGACACCTCCCTACCAATCTCTCATAAGGGAATTGTACCTGAATCACGTCCACAGGGGAGACCCGAAGACGGCGTTCCAACCTAACCGGTTGGTTCAAGGGTAGAGTGACACGCACACGCACAAGACCGTGGTGAAAGCCACGGTGGTCCACCTGCAAAATTGTTCCAATGGTCTCGGCAACAAGTCTCGCCGTGGCCAGAGTGGACAGCACCGCCGGTAGGTTTTGGATCTCATCCCAGATCCAAACAAAATCCAGAGGCACTTGCATGATATAAGAAAAGCCATGTAAACATTCAAAAGGATCATAGCTCGGAGGTACACCCAAGGGCCTCCTCGCTTCACCCTATTCTGATCTTTCTCAGTTGCACAGGTAAAGAGGAACCGATATCCTCTTGCTTGAATCTCCACAGGGGTGGAGAGTCTTCACATGGAATGAATAGCGCTCCTGAATGCGTTAAAGACGATGACACAAGAGGAATTCAACTGTCCTACCAGGTAGAAACGCTGCATAAAACAACCCTTGCTAGGGCATCAGAGGTCTCCCAAATTAACTGGCTCATCCTAATTCCTCAAGGAGAGCTTGGAGATCAGGCTTGCTGTGACAGCTGCAGCCGAAGCCACGGTTGTCTTGGTGGCCGCAGGGGCGGTGGAGGATGTGGATGCAATGGAAGCCGCCATTGAATTTGGGGAAGTGTCGCACAGCTTTTCCTTCGAAAACCCTAACCCTAGCCGCTAGGTAGAGATCGAAAGAGAGAGAGAAACAGCCGCGGTATTTTCAATATGTGCAAGTGTGCCCTAGCTAGGCAGCTGAAATCTCCTGCAAGTACTTGAACATCTGTTGTTGTTGGGCCTGCTGGGTGGCATATACCGCGACATTATACTCCTGTAAGGTGGCAGTATAGGCTATTTGGGCGGCAGTCTGAGCGGCTTGCTCCTCCCGTAGTCTCTGAACTTCCGACTCTAGCTGAGTCATCCTACTGCTGGTCGAGGCTGTCTTTCTTTGAAATCTTGGAGTAGTCTTCAGAACCCCCTCACCCATGTGTTCTAGACCCCAACAATAGAAGTTGTTTTCTCGAGGTGGGAATGTTGTGACCATGATCCACGTCCCAATCCTCGGATCCGAGGTGTCGATCCGGGACATGGCTTCGGACATCTCTTCCTCCTTTGTGTCCAGCCATTTCTCCCTCACTATAGAACTCATCGCCTTGTCAGTAGCATGCCTCACCTTCACCTAATTGGATATGATAAATTTACATATATATAAGTAAAAATTAAAAATTTAAAAACGTAAGATAACTTACAATATCCTTATGGGCGTCCGGATATGCCTTCTCGTACGTATAGACGTACTAGTTGACTTCTGGATTTTCCCTGACTGCCTCCTCCATGAAGACAATGAACGATCTAGAACCGGCATGATGGTTCCTTGTGTTGCGTTACTAGTTCTGAGCGTTAACCCGGGAAACAACATTCAAAGAAAAAAAATAAAATATTAGTAAAATATTTAAAAATGGGCGTACTTAATAACAATTTAACCAATTAATTTTTTAATTACCTGTTCATGAGGGTTGTTGAATTCTGATGTTAGAAGCCAACGCCATTCGTACTTCCTGTACTTGAACTCAGCAGGGGTACCAGAACGTGCGTTCCCGTGCATAGTCTAATGGGTCCGCAACTCGTTCTTCCACTCTTTGTATCTGCAGATACAACAAAAATATTATAAATATTATTAATATGACATACAATTTTGTTTTTTCACTAACTTCCCAACGTATCTTCCCATATGCACAATGTTCGCCCAGTTGTTCCTCAGGTGCGCGGGAACATCAAACCACACCCACATTTAACCGTTTATTAGTTTAGCTTTTTGATAAATCAACAATATAATACATAATATTATTGAGGCATTTTGTAAACTCACCGACATCGCGTTGTGGACCATGTCCTTATCCTCCTGTAGGACCTCTCTCCAGTCTGACCACAACATAGGAAATCTATCCCTAATGAGCGCTCCCATGCAGCCAGAGTAAGTCCTCGTATTCCTGCCCGATAATATGTGGTCATCCTCGTCAGTATCGATGACGATCTTCCTTGAGGTACTGGCAGTCTTCTCGAGAGCCTTCCCTGTGACGGGGCCTCTCTTCTTCCTTGTCGGCTTGGTTCCAACGGTGCCTATCACATGATAAACCAAATTGATTATTAAAATCGGATAACCTTTATTATAACATTATAAGAAAACAAATTATTCATCTTTCATTACCTAAGGGCGATGCGACAGACGAGACAGATTACGTCTCTGTCTAATAAGATTCGTAACAAAAGGCACGAACCTGTATGCCGCTGATGGAGCCACTGGCGGGGGCAGTGAATAAATCGATGTCCCTAAGTTATCGAATGCAGGTAAGGTTAGTATCATCCACAGAAGTAACAGAAGAGTAGGCGGCATCTATACCCTAGATGACCCACCATCCGAAGCAGTAGGACCTGGAGTCGGCGCCTAGTGTATCTCAGGTATTCAGGGTGCAGGCACCTTCGTCTGGGTCTGAGGCCACAACTCTCTATAGGATTGAGGGATGTCCTGCTGTCTCGATGAATGGGTGGAACCCAGCAGCCTCGAGAAATAGGAAACACTCGACTATCTATGCGCCGTCTCCAGAAGGGTCGCACGTCTGGATGTCATAGTCCTTGAAACTACGTTTGAGGGTTGCTAGAGGTTCCCTTAAACGATGCGGAAGGATTGGGCAGTGAGGAAAGTGAGGTTGTTGACGTGGACGGAGGCAGGGAAGCGAGGGTCGTGATCAGAGACGAAGTGACTGGGTTTGAGAGGCGGAGGCAGATTTAGGGTTTGTGTTATCGGCTGAGATTAGTTTTTTTAAAACAGGATGTTTAATGTAAACAATACTAATTTCCTGTTCATATATCACCAAAATTCATATAAAATAACAGAAATGTGAATTCAACATATGTAAATTATAAAGCACATAAATTCTTTTTATTACAACTTAATGGATTACGTTCTCTAAATTAAAACTAAGGCTCATAATCGGAATCATACGATGAGTATTCTATTGTGTCAGAATTAATTTCTAACAGTCTATGCATTTCCTCATCACCTGAGTCTTCGTCTGTTTCTTGATTTGGATCAACATCAATAAACCTTGGCTCTTCATCACGAATTCTAACCGAACGACCATCTTTAAAATTATTAAGGCGAACGATAGAGGAGTCAGGAATACCTATTGTGCTGGGCTCTTGATACTCAACATCATCTTCCTCGTTTCAGGCCTCTCTAAGTGTAGTTGCCCGGTAAATATTTCGAGGGTGGACAAGGTTGACTACTTTCCACATGTCACCCTTAGCAAGGTCATCAAGATAAAATACTTGTTTTACCAATGTGACAAAAACTAACGGGTCATCTTTTTAACAACTTGTAGCAGTGTTCACCGATAATATTTCGTATTGATCGTTCTTCAAGCTCTGTGGGCTAATATCAAACCATCTACACTTGAAGTGGTGCACTGTCATGCCTTGTCAATAAACGAGTTCCACCACTGAATCAAGAACACCATAAAAGTCAACTCTATTCCGCTAGAATTTTGTGTTCTCTGTCTGCAGTCTCTCTGTTCATATATAAATTATACACCATTCACCTTGCACATTAGATAAACTCTTGACATTATCGGCATCATCGCTACAAGTTTTAGTTCGTGCGACCAATTTGGGTGACCATCAAATTGAATATGGTTCATCTGCAACCAACTATTCAACGTACTGTAAATATTGATCATTATGTAATAAACATAAATACGTACAGAAATAAAGAATTACGTACCCAACCACCAAAATAGTTTGCGAACTCCCTATTGTGGTACTCAAGATCACCTTGAATGTCTGGACAGTATAGATGGATGTCTTTACAATATTCAACTTATGGACAGTAAATCAATACCCACAGTGGCCAATGAGTAGCTTATGTGGTTGCAACTTGTATGAGTCTGGAAAAATTCCATAAACTTCAACGTCACTAGAGAATATGGAAGGATTGAAGTTCGGTACATCTACCTGTATGGTTTGCGGAGTTTCATTCAACGCTCCTAAATACAACTTGATGTAGGTGACACATTCATGCTCAATATATGCTTCAATTATACATCCATCATGTGCGGATTTATTAGCCACATAAGCTGTGTAGTCTTCAAGTTGCCTATAAATCAAGTTCCAAAGTATTATGATTATATATTGAAAATCTATAGTGAGGAATTCAGGTGTAAAAATGTACTTTTCCATGGGATAAATAAGTGTAGTGTACTGGACCGGTAAGCAACAATGGCTCGAAAATATGGATTATCAGGTGAGGCATAATGTCAAAAAAATTGGAGGAAATATCATCTCAAATTTACACATGATATAAATGATGTCCTCTTGCATTTCCCAGATGTTTGATTTTTTCACTTCTTGTGAGCATAAATTCTGAAAGAATCTTGAAAACGCTACTAACGGCTCCACCACCTGACGGAGAAGGAACGGTCGAATGAAAACAAGGAGACGTTTTAGCAGGTATGACAGTCATGACTCTTCAGCCTGCATATCTTATTGTCCTGGAAGTTCACACACTGGGCTATATTTCCTGCATAGCCTGAAGAATACTTCTCACAACTCATCCACCTGAAAATTATGTTCTTTTGGTCAAGCTTCACGGTGTAATGAGCTTGAGACATTTTTTTCTTCCCTTCTTTCAACCACAAATGTCTTTTTATATCTATTTTTTAGATCAATGTGTGCCTTAGGACCGTCTTTCATCTTCCCCTCCAAGTTCAACATTGTGCCCACCACACTGTCACACACATTCTTTTCTATGTGCATCACATCTAAGTAGTGTCTGGTCAACAACTTACTCCAGTATGGGAGTTCCCATAATATGCTCTTATATGTCCAGAATTTGTATCTGTCATGTCTTTATGGTATTGCCGCCACAATATTGGGATGATTGCTGAATTGTCCAAAATCGTACTCATTAAGCACTGCTAAAATTTCTTTCCCTGTCCAATTTTGGGAGGCACACCGTTTTCTACGATCCCATCAAATGCCTTGTCATCGAACCGCCATTTGTGATCATATGGAAAGAGAGTACGGTGGCCCAATTTTCATATCTTGTTGCAATGACTGCTGCTTCCCTCATCACTGAGACACTCTGGACAAGCCTTGTATCCCTTAACAACGTTGCCTGACAACATCCCACGAGCAGGAAAATCACTGATAGTACCAACAACCATGGCATGCATCTGGAACATCTCGTACATGTACTTGTCATAAGTGGGATGACAATGTCCTAAAAAAAACTTAAGCTCTTCAATCAAGGGTCTCAAATACACATCGAGACACTTCCCTAGATAACCGGGCCCCAGAATCAACAAACTCAACATATTGTATTCCTTGTTCATACATATTCATGGAGGAAGGTTGTACGGTACCAAAATCACCGTTCATACTCTGTATTGAAGACTCATGTTGCTAAAAGGGTTGAACCCGTCGGATGAGAGCTCGAGCCTCACATTTCAGACCTCTGACACAAAATGAGGAAACTCCCTGTCTATATTCTTCTATGCCTCCCCGTCAGCAGGATGTATAAGGGTATTTTCATTATGCAATTCCTTATCAGTGTTTCATCTCATAGCTTTGGCCGTGTATGATGACATTTACAACCGCTTAAGCCTATCCCTCAACGGGAAATACCGAAGTACCTTCACGGGTTTCCTATTGCCTCTAGGAGTCAGCTTATACATGTCAGTGTGACATACCAGACATCCGTCAAGGACACAAAGGTCATTCTCTTCTAGATCTTTACCGTAGAAGAGAACGCAGCCATATCTGCATGCATGGATCTTGATGTAAGAAAGCCCAAGATCTTTCAGGATACATCAGACCTTATGATGAGTGGTAAGAAGATGATGGCCGTGGGGCAGCATCGAAGCAGTGTACTGTAGATAATCATCAATAGCCTTCATGGTCGATTTGTCTCAACTTTAATCTTCATTATGTCCATCACACTTTCAAGAACGGTCTTCTGACAACCGGGGTATGCAAGGGTCTGTTGGAAAGCAAGCAGTTTGTTTTACTTGTCAATACTAGCAGTGTTTACAACTCTAGGGAAGGGTTTCACCGGCTCAAACATATACTGTCCTTAAAAGCATACACTGCTCTCATAAGGAAACATATCGTTGATGAAGGTCATTTTGGATCGTTGGATGTACTCCCGTCTCAAAAAAATTTTCATGATCATGCGGACCTCCTGATGATGTTTCACCATGATATATCCAACATATGTATTTCTCCCAAAACCTGTTACTCTTCTGGTGCTGTCATACTTTGTCAATCGTAAATTGATGCATATCTCTACGACATTGACATTTCGTGTACGGGCAATAAAAAATTGTATTCCCGTTAGCATTAGCCAGCGCATATTCAAGAAAACTAATAACTCTTTTACTATATCTTTTGTCCCATTTTGAAAGAGAAATTCAATTCTTATCCATATCATGAAAATATAACAAAATATATATGTATAACTCTAATTAATTAAATTTCATATATAAAATATCAAATCATTTAGTATTCTACTACAACTAATTAATAACAAATTAATAATTTACGCACACACACACACATATACATACTTAATAATTACATAACCATATTATATATCAACATCATCATAAAATCATAATCAACTCATATCATCAACAACTTCATACCATCAACACAATATTATAATTAAATTAATTAACATATATATAACTTGTTCTTGCTTTTTCGCCTTCTGACTTCTTCCTCAAATGACTGACGTACGAGCACTGATCAAGCCGACACTCTAGTTCTTTCTCAGACCTAACAAATGGCTGCTAGGATTTTCCTCCACTCCACGTACAGTGGACGCTTCTTACTCAGACCGGTGTGCTTGAGTAAAGTTAAACAAAATCAGGATAGGGTGTTCGCCAAAGGTTACTCTCTAACTGGGGATATTTGCTAGAGGTTTACTCTCTAACAATGGTTGTTAACAGACTTGCTCTCGTGATGAGTCTTCATGAACTAGGGGTGGACATTGGGCGGACTTGGTAAGGTAGAAGCGGGAGTTGCTGATTGAGCGGGTTTTGATAGAATTAAAGACCATGTGAGTCTTTTTGGTAGGGGTGCTATGAGGAAGACTTGTTTTGTATTGTTGCAAAGTTGTTTATAAGTTGATATATATCCTCTATTTACCATCTACCCCTATATATAAGACTAGTTCATCATTCCTTACGGATCAAGGTAAACCAGATTTTCTAAATCAATTAGGACATAAATCACCCAAAAAGATTAAGAAACAGATCCACACAAACTACAAATCCCGCCACGCATAACCCTAAGGGAAAGAAAAATATTGTACAAATATTTGACCGTAGATATCTGTCCATTGGGTTCGAATCAAGGACATTTGCCAAGAATTAATATTTTGGCCGAAACACCAACTATGGTTGAGAAGGTTTGAAGGTGACAAGAGTAGGATGAAGCTCACCTACAAGGCTATATATGCATTTTAATTTTGCTACCTTACTTGCAAATGTGGTATAGATTTTCACTATAGCTATGTAATGCCCTGTATCTAAAACTTACCCTTTTACTGAGTTCATCACGGTTATTCACGATCTTTAACCGTGCTCAGTGATTTTGCTTGTTAACGTTCAAGTTAGTTTTCAACTTTTTTTGAAATTCTCAAATTCCTCTTTTGAAGCCTTGACGTCGAAGTACGCATCGACATGAGTTCACCGGTATGTCCAGAATATTTTTCAGAACATCGAGCGATTTTCTATGGATTTTCTAAGTTCAAGGTAATTTTAATTACCAATTGACATTTTTACTTTTACTATTTTGGTAAATAATTCCTACCCACTTAATTTGGGTCGTTGGATCGATTTGGGAGTTGATCTTAGCCATTGACTTAGGTATAAAAAGGGTGAGAGAGAGTTGACCAGAGTTAAAAACCTAACTCAGGCGTTGACCCGAGCCTAGTCTCTCTCCTCTTGATCTCTTGCTCTACAGCCGTAGTCGTCGTCGTCGTGTCAGGCCGCCTTTAGCCACCGCACCATCTCTGTTTGTCTCGCCTTTCTCACCTCTCTCTCTTTCTCTGCCCTTAATTTCAACATGTACCAATCCTCATCTCAAATCAAAGTCAAAACCCTAAACCCCCAATTTCAATTTCAAGTTGATCTCCTCTCTCCTCCAGCAAGCCTTGCTTATCGAAGGTAACCTTCACTCTCTTCTTTCAACATGTCCTTGACGTGCTAACCTTCGCTCTTTGGCCACGCTCTCAGCCACAGCGACCCCTGCAAGCTTGAGGTGGAGGAGCCAGCGACGCCACTCAGACCAGCAGCAACTTGGGGAGCCAGGGGACTCCGAGTTGAGTCTTGGCAGCAGAAGAAAGGGTGATGGTGATGTCTTGAAATTAAGGTGAGGTAGTTTCTGCGTTTGAGGCTTAGGTTTGTTTACTGGTGGTGTTGAGGATGAATGAATTGAGTTGTTGGAGTTGTGTTTGTTAATTATTGGATTACTAGTTTGATGGACGAGTAGACGAGACTTGGGTGGAGCTCGGCAACAACTTTGAGGACCTAGAAGACTTTATTTGTAACACCCTGTAACTAAAAGATACATTTTTATAGGGGCTCGGGTTACCGAGAGCTTTTAACTGCGACAGGTGAATTATTAAGTTATCGCTCGAGTTTATTTTCGAGTTTTTCTCTAATTAAGGAAAAATAGATTTAAAGCCTTGAAGTCGTAGTAAGTGTTGAGACGAGCTCACCAGTATGTCTAGATTATTTTTCAGAGCATCGAGCTATTTATTACAAATTTTTAAAGTTTATGGTAATTCTTATTTATTGTTTTGGTAAATTTTAATTACCATATCGGTAAATATTTCTTACCCTTCTTAAATCTGGGCCATCAGATCTTACCCACATTAAATCTGAGCCGCCCATTTTTCTATAAAAAAGGGGGTGAGAAGGCTGACCTTAGGTCAACCCTCCCCTCTTCCTCCCTCGACACTCTACTCTCCCTCTCGTCTGCTTCGTTTTAGCCACAGCGGCGCTCCGCCGTCTGGCCACCTCCTGCTGGCACACCACCACTAAAACATTCCTCTTCCTCTTCTCGACAAAACCCCTAAAGAAATTTCTTCAGAGAACCCAAGACGAGGGAGATCGCCTGAGGTGAAGCACGGTTGTGCTTATCAAAGTTGAGCCAACTTAGGCGACCTTTCGACTCGTCAAGGGTAGGTTTTCGTTCACCTTCTCTTTTCCTCCATACCCATGTCTCGTGTGTTCGATTTCAAGCCTGATCAAAAAGTCCTAATTCTAAATTGTTTTCTGGGTTTGACGGCGAGTCACCGGCGACAAGGTTTTGGGCCTCTGGTGAGTTCTTCGTGCCAGGCGGTGATGGCAACAAGTGTTTGGAGTCCAGACATGAGGAGGAGAAGGTTTGGGAGGCATTGGAGGAGATTTATGAGTTTTTGGGTCGAGGCAGCAAAACTTCTTGTCGAGCAGAAGGATCCTTCGACTTGGATCGAGTTCTGGTGACCCCATAGTTTGATTTGGAGGGAGGATTGCAGCAGGGTGTCGGGAACAAAAGAAAAGGAAGAAGAGATGGAGGTGGAATTTCAAAAATAAGGTGAAATGGCTTCTACCTTATGGTTTTTGTTATTTTGGAATGCTTGGAGTTGATGTTATTGTTGTTTGTTTGCAAATTGTCGATAACTTGGTTAATGGAGAAAGCAGGGAAGCTATAGCCATTCTCAGCCTTATGTAGAACATTTCTGCAAAATTTCATTCAATTTGGTGATTGATAAGGTGCTCAAAAATGTGAATTAAAATTATAAGCATGAACGATTCATGTTTGGTAGATTTGATGCGTCAATTGATTTTAGTTAGTTCAATGTCTTAACGATCAACAAATTAAATGAAATTTTGCTAAAATGTTGAATCTAAGTATTGAACGGTGGAGATGTTGATATGTGATCGAAAAATTGGTCTAATGATTAATCTATCATATATGTAAATAAAGGATCCCTTAGTGGAAGGATCCTATATTTATATACAGGGTTTCTCCGCTACAAACATCTGCACCAAAGGTTTTGGTGCGGATTTTCATTTTTGCATCAATTTTCTATCGAATTTCCTCATCTCCACCATGTAATATCTAGATAATATTGTGTAGATCATCTGTACAAAATTTCAGCCAATTTGGAAATCGTTAAGACCTTCAAAATTGTGTTTTTCTGTTATAAACATGAACGGTTCATGTTTAACATAATTCAGTCCGTCCATTTGTTTTTCAAGTTTGAGAGTCTTAAAGATTACCAAATTGGCTACAATTTTGCATAGGTGATCTACACAATATTATCTAGATACTACACATTGGAGACGAGGAAATTCGATCAAAAAGTGGTGCAAAAATAAAAATCTACACCAAAATCATTGGTGCGGACGTTTGTAGCGGAGAAAAATCCTATATATATGGTAGATTAACGTTGATGGGAGAAGCCAACCAACATACCAAGTCACTCATGCGACCGATTATTAAAAAGCCGACAAGTGATTTTTTTACCCTTCGTCATCCCTCATCTGAGTTCACCGTTATTCCTTCAACATCTTCGTCGCCGTCGTCGACACAACGCTTTTGCACTCCAGAAACTTCTCATACTCCTTCAACGACTACCTCTAGTATAAATCAATGATTGTAGTCTATGAAAGCCTCAATCTAATTAAAATAACATAATTCGGTGAAGTTGTTGTTCAAATCTTAGGTGTGGTCGCGACCAAAGGCGGAGGGACTATGAGACAGAATGGGTCCCTTTACCCTACTCCAATTTTTACACAAAAAATCGGTGGATCTATGTCTCACGCATTCCCCACTCATCAAACTACAAATATATATATATATATATATATATAATAAAAATACATTAGTTTTTATATTATGGTGATGATTGACAATGAGTGGTCCTACACTCTCACTAGTCCATGTTTGTACGTGGTAGCCTTCATATATTTAAATTTTTGTTTTTTTTTCAATGATGTTTTTCTGCTTTTTAACGGTTAGTAGTCAATTGTAATTTTAATTATATATAATTTTCTTTTCATATTCCTTTTGGTACTAAAATTTCTCTTATCAATCGGCATGGATCTATTGATATTTTTTTATTCCTTTTAGTACTAGAAAAATATCAAATATCTATATATAGATACATAGGGTGAGAGAACCTTATTCTTTTGTTGCAGTTAAGTCATCATTTTATCTACAAATATGTTGTTGAAATATTTTAAAAGAAAAGACAATCCAATTGAGGAGGAGTCCGCATGTACACAAGCCTCAAAGGAGTTACAGATCCCAACAAAAAAAACATAAGCAGAATGATAGTAGTTCAAAGAAACCATGTCTTGAAGCCAATGAAAAATACTCATCTGATCCTGGTAATCGTCCTCTAATTGCATGTTATTATCACAACATTCAAGATGAAGTACGCCGATATTATCTAAAAAAGGTCCTTCTCAGCCAAGACTTAAAACTATTCCAACTACGAGTTTCTGGGAAACAGATAGAAGATTTCTAGAAGTATGGTACTATGAATAGCCTACATGGTTGGAGTACAGTGTAGAAAAAGATGCAGTATATTGTCTCTTTTGTTTTTGTTTTAGACAAAGATGTGACAATGCTTTTGTAGATGGCAGATTTAAGAATTGGAAGAAGACTTTAGTGGGTAAACATGTTCGAGGTCCAAATAGCGCTCATAGCAGGTCCCCGCTAAACTGTGAAGCATTACTAAACCAAAAGCAACATATTGCAACCTTATTGTCAAATCATACAAGTCAAGATCGAATTGACTATCAGACTCTTCTAATTGCAACAATAGGTGTTGTTAAGATAATTTTGAATTAAGGACTTCCGTTTTATGGGCACGATGAATCTGAAAATTACAATAATAGAAGAAATTTTCTTGAAATTTTGGAATAGCTATACTGTTATAATGACAACATAAAAGTGATCACATTGAAGAATACTCTGGAGAATTTGAAGTTAACTTCACCTAATATACAAGAGGATATTGTAAGTGCTATTTCAACTAAAATTATCAATACAATTGCTCATGAACTTGGTGATTCTCGATTTGTTATTCTTGCTCATGTTCAAATATGTGATAGCTGTACTCGAGGTAGTTAGAATTGATGAAATAAGCTCCGAACAAAAGCTAGAAGCAAGGGTTTTATTGGATTACGTGCGATCATATGAATTCATCTTTTGTCTACACTTGATAAGAAAAGTTCTGGGGCTCACAAATGATTTGTCAAAGGCGTTGCAAAAGAAAGATCATGATATTGTGAATTCTATGAATTTGGTTACTATATGCAAGAAACGACTACAAACAATGAGAGAGAATGAATGAGATTCTTTACTCACACAAATTTCTTTCTTTTGTGAGAAACATTCTATTGCAGTTGTTAACATGGATGAATGTTTTGTAGCTCCGGGAAAATTAAAACGCAATGCTCAAGGGATCATGAATTTGCATCATTATCGTGTTGAGTTATTCTGTACTATTATAGATAACAGTTTCAAGAGTTGGATGATCGTTTTAGTGAGAAGAATTCTAAGTTACTTTTCTGTATGTTATATTTAAACCTGAGCAATTCATTCTCAGCCTTTGACAAAGAAAAATTGATACAACTGGCGAAATATTATCTTCAAAATTTTTCTGCACATGATCTAGAGATACTTGATGATCAACTTGAAAATTATATTACAGACATGCAATCCAACATTGACTTTTCTAAATTGAATGAGATAACTGGTCTTGCAAAAAAGATGGTGCAGAAAAAAAAAATGTTACTTATCCATTGGTTTACTTACTTTTGACATTAGCTTTGATTTTACCAGTTGCGACTGTAAGTGTAGAGTGACTTTTTCTGCTATGAACATTGTGAAGACTCGGTTACGCAGTCGAATGAGTGACCAATTTATGAATGATATCGATTGCTTAATTTCATATATCGAGAAAGACATTTTTACTAGAATAGATGATGAAACTATTATACAACGATTTCAAAAGATGAAATCTCGTCGAGTACAATTACCTTTGTAATAGATATGAATTAAATTAAAATATTATTAATGTTATTTTTATTTATAATTATTTTTAATTTATTTATGTGCCCCATTCATCTAAAATTTCTGACTGCTCCATTATTGCGACCAATGTCGTTGTTCAAATTTGGGAAGCTTTGTTGTTGATTTAAGAACCCTTCTTCTGTGTTTGTTGCTAGCTAGTGATATCTGAGGTGGGTTCTTTATATTTCTCCCAAGGTTCTCAACATTAGCTGGATTATTGAGTTTAAAACTTGGGTTAATCAATCGAATCAAGGAAGGGTTTTATGTTTGTTGTTGGTAACTGGTCATCTTGTTTGGACCAACGACCAAGTATGGTTTATTGAACTTGTTGTATGTGTTAGTATGGTCATATTGGCATCTCTATACAAACTGGATCGAGGAAAAGAATCATATATCGGATAAGATATTCTTTTATGATAATATTTTATGAAATATATATTGGAAATCTTGTTTCTAATTGCTTCCTTCTTGGACTCGATTAGGGTTACATAATAAACAAATAGGATTGGGTCAGCTCTAGAAGAAGATATATAAAGGAGTCGTCATCTATTGGATGTGCTACCCTCTGCACGCTGAACATAGAAAAGCACACATTATTCTGTTGCCATATACAAGTTCAATTGTTCCTTGTTGAGTTGAACTTGTCGTTTTACTCTCTAGAATTCAAAAATTACTTGAAAATTAAAAATTCATCTTTTAGCTCTTCAATAAATTTTTCTGATAAAGGAAAAAGTAATTGTTTTGAGAATCGATTTGAAAACAGACCAAAATGCTTTGAATGTAGTGGTGTTGGTCATATGCTATTGAGTGTGCAAACAGGAAAAAGAACTCTGAAAAGAACAGGGAATTGAAATCCACATGGAGAGAATGATGAGGAGTTACCAACAAAGCACTTTGCATATGTCTCGTCTCTTCATGTTAAGAGGTCAGATGATGATTCTGATAATGAGGATTTTTATAATGATGGTGAGATACCAGATAAAGAAGATGATAGGTACCTTCAACTTCTTGATGTTACAAAACTTATACATAAGAAATATTATGAGTTGAAAGAAGAGATGAAATGCATCATAAAATAAAAGAAAGAAAGTGAGGTCAGTTTTGATCTAGCCCATAATACTTGGTTAAAAGAACGTACTATCTTGATTGAAAACATAAATTCTTTACAGGTTGAGAGTAAATCACAAGTTGCAAGCAAAGAAGGGACTGATTTTGGAGACAAGATTAAAACCTTGCAAGTTGAACTCAAGGCTCAGGTTAACCTAAATGTGGCACTAACATGTGAGAATGAAAAATTGCAGGCTGAGTTATCTGGAGCTCTCAAGAGATTCAATAAATTTGAAAGTAGCTCAGACAAAGTAACAAAAATGATTGGGAAAGGAAGAGCAATGGAAACAGAGAAAGACCAGGTTTGTTAAAGAAATGATTCAGTGGAGAAACAAGCAAATCAACCTGGTTTGTTAAAGAAAGTTACAAGAAGGACAGGAAACGAGTTATCAATCCTAGAGAAGAAAGCTGAGAGTGACGACTTAGAATCTGAAGGTGTGGCTCTGAATTTATCTCCACCTCATATTAAGGTTACTCAGGTAAGCACTGACAATCAGAAACTTCAATGTCAGTCTAGGTAT
Source organism: Comarum palustre (assembly GCA_951800085.1). Taxonomy (NCBI): domain Eukaryota; kingdom Viridiplantae; phylum Streptophyta; class Magnoliopsida; order Rosales; family Rosaceae; genus Comarum; species Comarum palustre. Next base: position 23,698,207 of record OX637584.1, on the reverse strand, counting down.
AACTCTAAATTCAAATCTTTCATTCCTACATGTTATTTTTGTGGAAAATTGGGTCATATTTGACCAAAATGCAATCTTCTTCATAAAAATGTTTAAAAGTAGAGAAAAATGACTAGATTTAATACTGTTGAGTCACTACTTGCAGAATTAAAAGATCACTTGATCTTGATGAACATGAATGCAGATCTGGTTTCAATCCCCAAAGAACATAATTTGAAGAAGAAGCAAATCTGAAAGAAAAAGAATACAAAAAATTGTTTCGCTAATAGTATTGATAATATTGATTGTCCAGAAATTGTGAATGTTCCTTGTTTGTTGGCTAAGTGTATTTCAATTCGAGTTGATGAATCTCTTAGTTGTGACATTGGTGTGTGCTCTAAGTATTAATGGTCTCCCTTATGTTGATACATTTTGCATACATTCATATTATATGATATCATGTCAGCTTATATAGGTGCATGTGTTTTCATATTTTTAGCAATTAGTTACTAGTATTAAAAACAAAAAAAATTGTTCCAGATTTCATGAGGATTACATGCTAGGTTCAATTCTGAATTGTTTGAAAATGTGAGTTGAACTAAGATTACCAAGTTAGTTGTCATGACTTTATATGTATAAAATTGATATACTTGTTTGCATGTTTCAATATTGGTTGACATGGTTTTGTAATCTTGGAGCATGTTAGAATAATTATTGTTACCTTGAAAAATTTCACATGCACACCCTTTTTTGCTGTGGTGGTATGAGAATAACTTGATGTTCTAATGTGGTTTTGGTTGTTAGCCCTTGAGTAAGAAAAGAATACTTATTGTGAGTATATGGAGCTAAACCAGACAATTCTCAAAGTAAACATGTCTTGGTTGAGAACTAATACAAGGTACTGGGTTGGGTGACCTAGAAACAGGAATGGTCTGAAGATTGACCAGTTATTCCCAAAACAAACATATCTTAGTCCTGATGAACAATATGAGGTACTGGGATAGAAACAAGAATGACTTGGCTACCATGAAGGTTGATAAAATTGACTCGAGTGAATGTCCCTTGGGGTGTCCTTGTTATATCTAGTACCCTACAGCCAACTACAGCCAATTGGCTTGGGAGCTACTGACATTTTACTCGTTACATGGGTCATAAAGTCATAAATAAATGCTGGTGAAAGACTTGAAAAGGAAAATAGAGAATATGAAGTGACGACACAAGGAGAAATAAACGACATAATGTTCTGTTTTGAATTGATATTGTCTTAACATTGATTTGGTTCTCACCCATCGTAAAAATTGTTCACTTTTTCATACAAGGTACATGATTGACCAATCTATGCTTCTTGCTTACAGGGTTGTGTAAATTAAGTCAAGCATGAAAAATAGAGTTTTATCTATTTTATATGTGTAAAGCTATGTCTTGTATCTTGGTTGAATACTTTGCTTCTCCTCTTCAAATATTTCACGGAAGACAACCTAATTCATTATGTTTTTGTGTGAGTGTGTGATAGGAGCATTTTATGCTACGTCTTTAATATGTTTTTAACCTCATTTATGCTTTGTTTATCCATTATTAATATAGTATTTGTTTGTATTTATCATAAGAGTTTTTCTGTAGAGCAATGGCTAAAATGTGCGTAAAGTAGAGAAAATGTGCACTAATTTGTTAAAAGCTGACTTATAAAGTTATCGTGTTATTTCTTATGACTCTGTGAATTTATACAATTACTTGATTAATTATCTTTAATGTTAAAGGTGACATATATATGGACTTAACGAAACAAGAATCATGAGGATCAGACTTATGGAAGGCAGCAAAAGAAGCATGGAAAGATAAGAGGTCAAAAGCATGAAATCAGAAATAAACAGAGGATTTTCAGAAACCATAACTCAACTTCAAAACTATTTCCTAGGACTATCTAGGAGGAACCAGAAGATGTGTCATATATGGATGGAAAACTGTAGATGTCTAGTTTCTAAATCTTTTAGAATCGTAGCAATCCAAGTTCTGAGGAAGGAGTTAAGATGGAATCAATGACCGGCAGTCAGTCTGCTGGAAACATGACATATTTTGCTAAAGTTGTCTACTGAGTTCGTGAGTGTGTTTCTTCACCAAAATCCTTCTCAAGCATGTCAAATGATTGATGAGGAGCTTAATGAAGATATGGGAAGCTTTTTAGAAGAAGAAGAGTCGAAGAAACCACAAGGAGAAGCCGAAAATAGCAACTAGGAAAGTTTTCCTGGTCAAAACAGGATAACTTGTTCTACCGAGCCTATGGATGGGATTCGGCTGTCTTATGAAGCCTAAAACGTGTAAGAGAGTCCTTCATAGATCCCTTAACATGTAGGGGAGTCCAAAATTCAGAAATAAATCCATTAAGTATTATCCAAGTCAGCCATTGAAGAAGTCAAAGTCAAATGCAACAAGGAAAAGCAAGAAGCCTAATCCGATATGGACAAGGAATTGCAGCCGAATTTGCTAGGGTTTTCTCCCTATAAATACACATGTAATATTTCAGTTTGATGGTGTCAATCTATCTAAGCCATAGTATAGTCAAGCTCTACCCAAAAACCTGTACAGAAAACAACAAACCAGCCACATCATCTCCACTGAACCGCCGCCGCTTGCCGCCGATCACCATCTCTTCCCTAGCCAATCGATTTAGGTTTAGGTATGAGTTTTCTATTAGTTTTTTGTATAATTTTCTGTATGAACAGTACTTTAATTTTTATATATATTTTCTGGATTTTCGGTTTTATGCATGGTATGTGTTGTTAAGTTTTTCTTTGTGACCTCCTTAATACGGTATGTTATGTGTAACGATTGATGCATGTTTTAGTTTCATAATTTAGTGTAAGTTGTTGTGTGTTCTTATGTTTTTGATGTGTTAGTTGATTAGTCATCACCTGATCATGTAATTGAATCTAAAGATAGTCTAGGCCAAGACGTTTCTAAGAGGGAAGTTTAATAAGCCGTAGTAATCTAGAATAAGTTAGGCATATTTGATAGTTTGATTCTAAGTGCTGCAAAGGGTTGTTAGGGTGAGTGACTTGCATACTAATAGGATGAGTGACGCCATACTTATAATCATATCTTCAACCGACTCTGGTTCGTAAGTGTATCTTATTTAGATTAGGCATATTTGATAGTTTAAACAAGGTGACACATATATGTTTTAGGTTCAGGCATATTCAAAGTTCCTAAAATACTTGAGAAGTCATAAGAGGTTGAAATTAATTAAGACATAGGATAGTAAGAACATCACAATTTAGACTTGCATGAAATCATTATGTGTTTACTTCAGTGTTTTCTATGTTTTGTGTCATAGGTGATTGATTGACCAACCTTGTAAATATTAGTTTATGTTCTAGGAGTAGAATTAATTTAGAAAACCAATCAATAATCCCCATCATAATTCTGTAAATATGTGATTATTGTAGATATATATTTGTGAATATTTGTGTTTGTCGATTTCATACTCGTGCATAACTGTTAGGTAGCTGTTAGGTAGCTATTATGTAACTATTATGTAACTATCATGTAACTGTTATGTAACTATCATGTAACTGTTTGGTAACTATTGTGTAGCTATTATGTAACCGTTGTGTAGCTGATATGTAGCTGTTTCGTATATTTGTTAATATTTATAAATATATTTCATGTTTATACTTATGTGTTGTATACTTGTATATTATGTGACAGATTTATACTTGTATATTTGTATTTGTGAATATCACTAATGTTTTTAAATGCAGATATAATCATTCCCTAGTGTCCCCAGCTAGAACGATCCATACTTATAGTTACTACAATGATAGAGTTTGAAATTACAGGTTGTTTAACGAACCTCGTCAGTGTGTTTACATATCATTCTTGCATTCTTTATATCATGATCACTCTTAAGGGGAGTATATTGCTTGGGTGATTCACCATTGTCATTCCTAGAAAAAAAATGTTATGATCATGTATGAGTTTGGTATTCTTATGAGTATCTATTCCTCTTGCTCTTCACTTGGTTGTTTATTTAAAGTGTGGCAGATTACATGAATGGATGTGAGCAAGAAGACACGGTGAACCATTCCAATATGGTTTTGTATAGGAATGCCATATGGGAGATTGTTAGTATGCTCATATTGGCATCCCTATACAAACTGGATTAAGGAAAGAAATCCTATATCGGATAAGATACTCTTTTTTGATAATAACTCATGAAATATATATTGGAAAATCTTGTTTCTGATTGCTTCATTCTTGGACTTGATTAGGGTTACATAATAAACAAGGAGGATTGAGCCAGCTCAAGTAGAAGATATATAAAGGAGTCGACAACTATTAGATGCGCAACCCTCTGCACGTTGAGCATAGAAAAGAACACATTGTTCCGTTGCCATATACAAGTTCAACTGTTTCTTGTTGAGTTGAACTTGTTGTTTTGTGAGTGATTCTCGTGTTGAAGAGAAGTTTTGTGAAGTCTTAAGGATTTGAAGTGTTCCTTGAAGACAATAGAAGAAAACAGTCTGTTTAGAGAGCATGAATTTGTAATAGAATAGAGTTTACGTGTGTTATAAGACTCTGTACGAATTCATCTAGTTGAGAGTGTTTTCTAAGTTTGTGCTCCTCTGTGCTTTTTCCTCTAATTTGAGGTTTTTACACAGTGTCAAAAATCTTGTGTTATTTGTTTATTTTTCTGTCTAGTTCATCAGGGATTGAAATCACGTTTCAATCTCCAGTGCACGTTTCAGTACATTTAGTATGGTTCTTGAACGACGATGAAAAATGTCACAGCAGATGAGAGATGACGAAGAAGATGCTGACGAGAAAAAAGGGCACGTGTCGGATTCTCAATGGTACGTTGGTTGCACGTAAGAATTTCTCTCCTATCTTGTCCTAATGGATTTCCCTTCATCAATACAAACCCAAAAAGGGCAATGAACTATAGAATTTGGCTTCATTCTGATGCAAAGAGGGCATTAAAGTGAAATCATGCAAAATCATTGGCATTTATAGGACTCACGGGAAGGATATGATCAGCGTTTTCAGGTTTATAAAGGTTTTGTATCGGTTTCTTTAACCGGCAAAATGAACAATAATAACAGTATCGGTTCAAGATTTTCTTCTTTATGAATTTTACTATTTAGTAATAATTTTCCCCCCTTCAATCCATGATAATAAGAGATTAATTACTATTTTAGACCGTTATGTATTCAATTGAGTTTTTAACGTCTTTCCACATATATATAGGTGGATGATCAAATTGCTAAGATCATTGTCTATGTAACGTTTTCCAATGGTCTTTACTTCTATAGAGATATAAATATATGTGATTTAAGAAATATATGTAATTTGTTGTCGTTTTAGTTTAAGCACTAAGAAATGTACCTTATCCTGTAAAATGCATAAGAAAACTAGAACCATGTGAGATGAATCATTACCATATGTGTGAAATTTGCATATAAAGAGTCATTCGGTGAAGAGAATTGATTTCAAGCTTTGGTAGGCAATGAGCAAACGTCTTGAGGACAACTCAAGAGGAAGTCCAACATTGTTTTCTATAGGTGATTCAATTAGTAAAAAAAGCACAAACAAGTCATGGGAGAAAATGGTCATTTACTTTAACTCTAAGGAACATAACATTTCGGCACAATTAGATTTCAGTTCAATCAAAGTCACGTTTTGAATCAAGATAGCTATACATGACAAACACATCATTCAACTCTTGAGCGCTTGACACAACTAAACCGTTCTTGCAAAGCGTTAGTGAATGTTAGAACATACAGCTCTACCAGGGACACATCTCGATGACGAACGAGCCTAGGCAAATATGGACATATTTGTGTTTTGGATAATACAAATCTTAGATTATTAATTATAAAATCTGGGTAAAATGAATGGAGATCGTAATTCCGCACTAATCGTTATTAGTAATTTTAAGTTGTTTCAGTCTTATTAACGTCATAAAGTTAAAAACGGCCGTCAAATTTAAGAACATATTATACACAGTTCAGAATTGTCTCATACAACTGTAGATAACAACTCTTCAGCCAACAATTTACCGTAAACATTGAGAATTAACATAGACCGAAACTACTCGATTATCCAATGAGCAGCGGTTAAAAGAACGTAACAGCCAATGATTCAAAGGAGACACGCTTGCATATCACAAAAAAGTCAAGTTGTAGCAAAGGAAATGCAAGCAAAGAAAGCAAAAGAAGGCAAGAGAGTGAGTGAGATTTTTATTTATTTCTGGCAAAGGGAGCATGAATGAGTGAGTGGCTCTGTAAAAACGAGTGAGAAAAAAGAAGAGAAAGTGAAAGAGAAAGATATAGAAAATCCAGACAGTAATCTGTACGCGTTACCTTCTGTTAAAGTGTTGTTGGGTCGTGGTGAGGTGTGTGGCGTGGTTGGTGCTAGGGGTGGACTTTTAAGCACTGAAAAAAACCAAAACCGTATCAAACCGACACTGAATAACCGAAACTGAATAGAACTGAGACAATCGGTTTTAGAATTCACAAAAACCGACTAGTACGGTTTAGGTTTGGGGTTCCGTGCTTTCTGAAAACCGATTAAACTGAACTGAAATATATTCATTTACTTATTAATACTTAATTTTACATTATGTGTCATGTTCTTATTTATTATGAGTTACAAATAGTAGACTTTCACAAACATGTTTATATTTTAAAGTGTTTAAGTCTAATCTAATTCTCTCTCATGTAGTATTCTTTATGTAGAGTTGGTTCACAAAGTTTGTATTTCTATGTTTCCATAACTTAAACATCCTCATCTTTTTTTCTTTCATTTACCATGTGTGAAAGTTATTTCGAAAATAGATTTTGTAACAGAAACCGGACCGAATTTCAGTTAACCGACGGGTGCGGTTTCTTGTATGTATATTTCGGTTTCGATTTTAAAAACTATGTAATCGAGAAATACGGTCCGATTCTGGGTGCTTACCCTAAAACCAAACCGATTAGACCGAGTCTACCTCTAGTTGGGACTAGAAAATTACACTAACCATTATATATAAGAGAGAAGACTGTCTGTGAGTAAGAGAGTGAAAAGTGAGTGGTCGGGGGTCTTTTTGTCTGGGGCGAGTAGGGTCAAGGGTTATCAGCACGAGAAAAAAAGTCCATTGAGAGCCTCAGCTACCTCCATTTCCCCGTTTTCCCGCTCCTTCTTAAATCTCAATTCACTGTTGAGGCCCCACCCCCACCTCTTCACACAATAATTTACATTTTGGAGAAGAAGAAGCAGTTGGGGGTGATATGGAGTAGTAGTAGTGACTAGTGAGGTTGATGAATGTGGAGGAGCTGCCTCTCTGGAAATGGACACCCCAGAGAGGAACCAGATCGGCGGAACTCCCAAGGCCAAATTTGAGGTCAGCCCCTTTTCTCTTCAGTTCATTCAGAATGTTTTTGTTTGAGGTGCTTGCTTTCTCAATTTGGTTTTTGTTGCATTTTGCATATTTAGACAAGGTTGACCTGAAACTTTGGTGTTGGATTTTGTTGGGTTTGTCTTTGCATGTGGATTGATCTTTGTTTTTTTTTTTTTCAGTTTGGGGCTTTGGGTTAAGGATTGTTGTTGTTGTTTGGGTAAACTGGGTGGTCTGTTTGTGGGTTGTGTTGGGTTTTGGTTGTCTTGTGGTTTTAGATCTCAAGTTGAGCTGAGTCTTCGAGGTCAGTTGTTGTTCTTTTGGCTTCACTCAGTCTCCTGTGAGATGATTTGCAGCTTAATTTGAGATTGTTGTTTGTTCATTCATACCTGGGTTTTATCAGTTCCAGTGTTTCACCTTGTTCATCTTGTAAACAGGAAGAAATGAAATTTATTGTGAAAATGTTTTTTCTTTTCATTATTAGATTGTTTGCATTGGTTTTTTTTTGGGATTTTGTTTTTGTTCACTCAATTAAGACTTATAATCTGATATGATGAGATACTAATCACATCCAGCAGCAGATTTGAGGTCATAATTAAGACTGCCAGGATTTTTCTGAACCGGATGTGTTGTAATTTAATGAGTTTTGTAACGCCTGGATTTTCTATAGTTAATTATCACTGTACTTTTTGCCTACAGTTTCCCCAAATTTTGTGCCAGATCTTGTTGATGCTTGATGAGGATATGTGGATGGTTTTTCTTTTTAATTTCTAACGAGGAGGATATTTGTTTAATCAGGTATTGCCTTTTCTGTGTAAAATTGTTCATGAAGATATTTTCTTTAATGTGCAGGATTCTCCAGTGTTTAACTATCTAAATAGTCTTTCTCCTATCAAGCCAGTGAAGTCTGTACACTTCACTCAGACGTTCAGCTCCCTTAGTTTTGCATCCCTTCCATCGGTTTTCACTTCACCCCATGTCAGTTCTCACAAGGAATCTAGATTCCTAAAGAGGTGAGTTGTAACTTGTAATTTGTAACTGATTGCGGCATGTATCAAACTATTTTTTCTTACCTGTGTCTCTGACTGAATTAAAGTCCATTTCTTTCCAGGCATAACGCTTCTGATGATCCATCTAAACCTGAGTTTTCTCTGGAAAGTGGAAATAAAGCAAGTGCAGATGCTGCTCTACTTTACAATAACTCGTCGAAGATACAAGAAGATTGTGTTCCGGTGGTTCCCACTGGAGAAGCTTCTGTAGAGCCATCCAGTGAACATTCAAAGTTCGTGATTGAGCTTCCCCGGGATTTGAACTATGACTGTGGTAGCCCTGACTGCAATACATCTCGTTGCGGTATCATCAAAGAAGATTTTGACCCGGAATTGGCTGAGTTTTCGGCTTCAGTTGCTCAATATGTTCAAGAAACTTCTGACAAAGATTCATCACATGACGAAGCACAGCAGCTGGTTACATGCCAGAGTGAGCAAAGGAAAGAAGGGACAAGCTGTGATTGGGAGAGTTTGATTTCTGATGCGGCTGGCTTATTGATTTTTGATTCCCCCAGTAGCACGGAAGGTTTTAAGGAGCTAATGAACCATTCCCTAGACCCCATGACAAGGTTTTCTACTTCAATTATGCAGCACCGTCAGCAACATAACATCAATGATGAGCAACTAGTGCAGGTCAATGATACAATTGGTTCTGGTCAACAACTTCAAATTGACGATCATTCTTCGCAGAGTGGAGAAGCCAGTCAGCTGAAAGAAACAGAATGCATGCCAAACCATTTAAATGAGGATATGGTACACAATCCGATTGTTAAAGCAGATAATAAAGCGGAAACATCATTGCAGCTCACTTCTAAGGTAAATTATCCCAACCAGGTAAACTTCTTCAACGAAAGTTGAACAGATTTACAATGAATTAATTAGTCTAATCTGTTAGAATGGTGAAATATATGAATGTGTATACTTCTGTATTTTCTGGTTACTCAGTTCCAAAGCATTAACGTCATCTTGATTGTCCTCTATAAAATCCATTGTCTGGATCATTCAATGACTCGTGGCATCTTTCCTAAACTGTTCTCATTCCCATGTTTAATTACCTTTCATGAGTGACAATTTATGGTTGGCCTACTGATTTTTCGTCTGTCTGTGTACAGCCTGTTATAAACTTGCATCGTGGCATGCGAAGGCGTTGTCTAGATTTTGAAATGACGGGAGCTCGCCGCAAGAGTTACAATGATGTTTCTGAATATAGTTCATCTTTGTTATCTCAACCTAATGAGAATGTCACCACAACTGATAAGCAACTGATATGTATGAAACCTGGTGGTGAATCTTCAAGGTGCATCTTACCTGGAATTGGTTTGCACTTGAATGCTCTTGCAACAACCTCGAAAGATTACAAACTCATTAAGAATGAAAATTCGGCTTCCGGTAGAGAATTGAGTCTTCCCAACTCCAATGGCTCCATACATTCCCCCATAACTGGTCAGGGGAGTGTATATGAACCTTTCCCTTCAGCTTCTGCTGAAAGAGACATGGATGGCACTGAAAATGGGGTTCAGCTATTGCAAGATGCCTCCCAAGCATCCACACTTTTAGCTAATGAATTCCTCAACCAGAATAGCCCCAAAAAGAAGAGGCATGTGTTTTTGTCTTGCTTTCGTTACTTATCATATCATGCTGGTTATGATTCTTGTTTCCTTTAAGTGTCATCTAACATTTTTTAGTTGGATTTGCAGACGTAGGACAGAACACACTGGAGAAGCTGAGGCTTGCAAACGTTGTAACTGTAAAAAATCAAAGTGTTTGAAACTGTAAGTTCTTCATGTTCTGTTTACTGAAACGGTGAAACCTAATGTTGTTATTGCTTTTTTGACATGTGGGCCTTAGTTAAAATCATGGTCCTAGATTTGCCTGGTTGTGTAATATTTTCTGTGTGACCGATGCTGGCTTACTTCACACCTCAGCCAAGCCATATATCTGATAGTAAGTGAAGCTGCACGCTTTAAAATGATACTGATTCAGAATTAAGAAAAATGTAGCATAATGTAAATCCATGTTTTATTAGAATATCATATGGACATTCATGCAAACTATCATGCCTTGGATATCTCCAGCAGACATTTTACCTTTCCATGATTTAAGGTTTTAAATGGACCTGAAACCAAATTTGGCTACTCCATGATGTAAAAATACACTATGGGTAATATTCATGGCTGAAAAGCATATATGCTCTCCTGCTTTTACTACCAAAGTCCTTGAGTGTATTCCTCCTTTCTTTCTCTTTCATTCCAAAATTGTGTGATTTTTGTTTATGTTGCCTTTTGTTTATTAGTTACCATGTTAACTTAATTTTGACGGTTGCAATTTTCTTGCAGTTACTGTGAATGCTTTGCTGCTGGTGTCTACTGTATAGAGCCTTGTTCATGTCATGATTGCTTCAACAAACCTATTCATGAAGATACTGTGCTTGCAACTCGTAAACAGATTGAGTCTCGCAACCCACTGGCTTTTGCTCCGAAAGTGATTAGGAACTCTGATTCTGCGGCTCCTGAATATGGAGTTAGTACATAAGTCACTATTCTTTGCTCTCTTGGCAAGTAGGACTGCAACTTAACCATATAGTTGGTTTTGATTACAGGATGAATCCAGCAAGACCCCAGCTTCTGCACGGCATAAAAGAGGATGCAATTGCAAGAAATCAAATTGCCTGAAAAAATACTGTGAATGCTATCAGGTTTTTCCCCTCGACAAATTTTCTTTGGTTTTTTTGTGTATCTTATGATTCTTATCTGATCTGATTAAAGTCTTGTTTCTTTTAAAGGGTGGTGTTGGATGTTCCATTGGCTGCAGATGTGAAGGGTGCAAAAATGCATTTGGTACCAAGGAAGGTTAGTCACATGTGGTGCTTTGGATGATTGCTTCCCTTTGATTTCTTGTGCTGTATTTCGCATCTGACATCCTTGTGGTGTGCTTGAAAAATAAGCTGTGTATCACATTCCTTTTTTTGGAATTCAGGATCTATTATTGGAACTGAAGCTGAGCTGGATGAAGAAGAAACAGAAGCAGCTGTTAAGAGTGTGGCTGATAGAGATCAACATGAAATTCAGAAACATGAAGAGCAAACCTCTGATCTTCCAACAACTCCATTACGGCTGTCCAGGTTAACTACTCAAACTTATATGTTGTTGAGAAGATGATGTATCATTGCTATTAAAGATTGTAAAATGATGACCCAGTTACTTTTCCAGGCAACTGGTTCCAGTGTCACTTTCATCAAAGAGCAAGCCGCCACGATCTTCTGTTTTTAGCATTGGGGGGTCCTCTTCTGGATTGTATGCAAGCCAGAAGCTTGGAAAACCAAATATATTGCAACCCCAGTCCAAATTTGATCAGAGGAATAGCCAAACTGTACAGGAGGATGAAATGCCAGATATTCTTCAAGGAGACTGCTCTTCTACCACCGGTGTCAAGACTGTGTCTCCCAACAGTAAGAGGGTCTCTCCTCCATGTACCTTTGGGTCATCACCTGGTCGGAGGAGTGGCAGGAAACTAATTTTGCAATCCATCCCTTCGTTTCCTTCTCTCACTCCCCAGCATTGAGATATCACGAAGTTGAAGTTGGAAACGGAATGCTCTTAGTTTAAACTATGTTTAAAGATGTATGGTTTAGTCCTGTATGTCATTTGAAAGATAGTCTACTGTACTAGTACAATAAACATGGCATTGATGCTGTTATCATACCCCCAATTTATCCTTGTAAAATATGGAATTTCAGTTTATAGATTTCATTCCCCACCCTATGTTTTCAAAGGTTGCCATCTCCTTGGCTTTTCATATACCATGCTGAAATCTTTGCTTTAGTTTCTCAACATTGTGCATTGGTCAAGATGGCCTGCACTCTCAAAGCTCAAGACATTTCATCACTGCGTCTGCTGCAGCTAACACCCATTTGAACTCTAAGTAAAACGTTGTTCAGTTCATGTCAACAAGCAATGAAACCAGACTAGAGCCATACACTATCCTTAAATGAGCAAACTTTTATTGCAATTTAAATGGAAATATGTAACGACATTTGAACGCAATGATATACTATCTCATTTCTCAGTCATATACAGTAATTAAGCAATAGTAGTTAGATCACATAGGCGCCGGAAAGAGTTGAAAAGTATTTCCTACCTTCTTCTGCAGGAGGACTGCGGGGAGAGTATTCCAGGCAGCGAGTGGTGAGCAAGTTGTTTAGAAAGATTTTCAAATCATAAAAGAAACAGAAGAGTTGTGAAATGGTGTATACAGCAAACCAAGAGGCATGGATACGTTGAAAAGGTGTCTCATGTCAGTTGCTTCTGTAACATTAGTTTGTATTCAAATTCAGATTCTACAGTTGCCAATTGTAGACACCTTTTGCTGAAGAGTTGTAAGATAATTGAAGAGGCATGTACTGTCACGACCCGAACCTAATGGTTACATTTTTATCGGGTGGTAAATGTTATTTACCTTACAGTAAAAAAGTGACTTTGTGATAAGTCATGAATTTGGAAAAACTTTATTTGGGAAAGTTATAGAGGACGTTAATATGAATCCGTAGACATGTCGTGTATTTTAATCGGAGTTCGTATGAAGAAGTTATGGCCTAAGAACTAAAGTTACTGTTCACGGTAAATGGCTATAAATAGGGTTTTTACCGGGGTGAAAAATCAGAATTCACCCCGTCTCTCTTTCTCTTCTCCCCCGACTTTCTCTCTCTCCCACTGCTGGAGGTTGCGTGCTCCAATGCTTCGTCGTCAGGCCGCCATAGGCCGCCGCACCAGTCTTGTTCGAATCGCCTCCGCCCCTAGATCATTTCTAGGTAGGCTGTGAAGTGTGACTCGCCGCCATGAGGGAGCAGCGACGCTGCGAAGTCCGACTGCACAGTGTTGACTTCTCGCAGGAGTTCTCCTTCCTCAGGCCACCATTTCGAGCAATCTAGGTATGGTTTTGTTCGCCTTACTGAGTATATCAATCCTCTAAAATCTTATAGTTCAATTCCTGATGTGTGATTAGAATTTGTAATTTGAAAATTTAGTATTTTTAGCTCCAAATCGGGTTCCACTGTTTATCATGTAATTGGGTGGCTTAGAAAATTGGCCTTAGTGTTGAACATGAAAACTGTTAGGTTTGTTGAGATGTACAATTCTGGTAATTTCGGTAACGATCAGAGCTGGCCGAAATCCGGTAGCAGGCCGGCCGCTGCCAGCGGCTGAGCCGGCGACGGCGCTGCCACTTTTAGACAGTTTTTCATACTTTTTAAATTGCTGTTATTGAGAGAAGCCTATTGATGCAAGGTTTGTAATTTTTGGTGTAACATTGAATAGGTTTCGGAATATCTGAGGTCTAGCGAGATTAACGGTTAATTAATTTATAATCTGGGAATCAAAATATTCTGTACTATAATCGTTAAAGTGTGATTAAGTGGTGATTGAAATATTGGAGCTTCATGTTGGCTCCGGGAATGGTTCTTGTTGGGACTTTGGGTGTCCATAGTATTTCTAAGGAATATATTGTGGTTGCTAAATTAAGGTCGTGATGGTGTTATTATCTCGTTAATCTAGAGACATATGTTTATTAAATGTTAACCCTAACAGAAGGGTTTAAAATCTGAATCTCTTGCTAAATTTAAAGTGGGGTGACGACATACGATATATATGAATTACTAAACAGGGAGCGTGTCTATATATATTCGTGTGTTGGTTGATGAATTGATACACATTCATAATGAAGTGATGAGTTAAGTTGGGATTGAAATATGTTTCGAAAATGCTTTGGTCACTTTTTGTGACTATGTTACGATTTACGCGGAGTCTAGCACGCATGGTGAATGTTTGCATTTAGCAACTAGGTGTCCATAGCAAATGGATGTCCTGATTATAATACTATGATGACATTTGGATGTGTTTGTGGAAATTGATCAAATTGGCATATCATTAGAGAAACTAATTATAGAAATAGTCAAGAATGACTATTGGTGTGGTTGATTTGACGGTTGGTCAGTTCTAGATAATTTTAAAGGATACTATGTCAGTTACTTATATATCTCTAATATAGCCCTTACTACTTAACACATTTCACATGAAACTAACTCTATAACACATTTCACATGAAACTAACTTATAGAGTTACTTATACAGCTCCAATATAGCCCCTTCTACTTATACAGTTACTTATACAGCTCGAATCGAGAGCAACACCAACAAGCACAGTTTCATTTCAAATCAGAAATGTCCAGTTTCGTATCCAGTTACAAACATAGTTTTCATTTCAATTTTCATTTTTAAATCTGTTTCAAACATTTCTCAGTTACATGCATAGTGAATCCTGAAATTCTAAACCAACAAACAATAACAAATGCCCAGTTACTTATATCGTTTCATTTTTATTTTTTCAGATTCTGTTTCAAACTTTTTCAGTTACATGAACAGTGAATCCAGATGAAAATCAAAGGGCCAAAATCAAACACCAATAATCACAAATTCAAAACCAATAACAAATCAGAAATGCCCAGTTACTTATACAATTTCAAATACAGTTTTGATTTCAGATCTGTTTCAGTTTTTCAATTTTTGAAAATCAACAACGAATTCGCAACAATGTGTTTTCAAATCCACAACAATCGACGACTTAATCCCTAAGCCCTAAATTGATTATGAACTATTGATCTTCCAAAATTTGAAAACTGAAACAATACAGAGATTCAACATGAAATTTTGAATCAGAAAGACTAAAAGGGATTAGAAATTACCAAAGGTTAGGTTTTGAAGTTTTGAAAGAGTTGAAATGCACTTGAAGCTGATTTTTTGTGTCGCCGATGAAAACGAGGTGATGGATTCGTGGTGGATGGTGGTCTGGGTTCTGTGATATTCGCCAGAGAGAGACATATTTCAATGAGAAAGAGAAGTAGAGCGAGTTTTCAATGAGGAAGAGAAGAAAAGGGAGAGAAGGGAGCGAGAAGAACGAAATGGAGAAGAAAATAAATAGAGAAGAACTGAAGACTTTTTTTTATTCTGTTATTAACAGTTAGTAACGTCAGTGGCAGAAAACGTAATTTTTAAAAAATTTATAGGCAACGCTTTAAGGGCTAGACTTTTTTATCATTAGGTAACAATGAGTGATTTTTTTATCATTTCATACCTCTAAAAAAGCTTTTTTATCATAAGCCCAAAAAATTAATCTCCTAATTAATTTAGAACCTGCATCAAAATGTAGGGTTCGGATCTATACTTGGATCTGTCTCAAACACACAACCACATTACTTGAAATCGTGAATGGATGTCCAAAAATACGCTTCTCATTTCCGAATACCAATCCACCGGACAAAACAATTTCAGAGCGACTGACACTGTTGGTGATCCTGCAGGGAACACATTTGTCTGATCCAATTCTATAAGCAACTGCACTTAACATAGTTCATCATCGCCTCCATGATCAGTTGGCGCTGCCAAACATGCGGCTTAGTTCGATAGATTGAATAACGTGAGCAACGTTATTAGCAGGAAGTATATGCTCTTCAAAATACAAGTAGAGGGACTTATTATTCTTCAAACTTTCTTGTTTCATGAGTCTTTTCTTGTCTTTCTCATCCTCCACCATAAGTGGAGCTAAAGTAGCAGAGTTTCTTCTCCTTAGTGACGAAATCATGCACATCTTGGTCGACGTTGCCGTCGCCGCCGCGTTTCTGGTTGTAAAATCTCTCAACATGGCAATACACCGCCATCTACACTGTGCCATTGCGTACGTATACCCCCTAAACCCTAATTTTAGACAAAAATCACACCAAGAACGAGGTCAATATATAAACGTTAAAAACATCGAATTCCTCGATCAATATATAATTGAAAAAGAGGGTCGATGGGCTAAGAGAAATTTTATCAACAAAAACCCGAGAAGATCTAGTCAAGGAAGATCTCAACAAGGTGTGAAACCCTTCAAGAGAGATCTTAACCAAATGAAACCCTAAATTAAAACCTCTGGAAGAATCGATGATACAATTTGAGAAGAGGCAAAACCCGGCCCTCGGAGATGTTATGTGAAACCCTTCAACGAGGATCTTGATAAGGTACATAAATTTGTGGGAAGGCAAAACATTTTGAGGAGAATATCATTAAGATAACACTTTTTCACGTTAGATAACACATTAATACATTTACATTTTACATGACTTTTCAATTTGAATGATATACAAACTAATTTGTGTTATTGGAGTACTGGTTCAGCTCTCATTTGCTTTCTTATTTCTTTTGATAATGATGAACATAACTCAGAAAGTAGTGTAGAATATTCTGTAAATATTTACTTTTCTTGTAGGTGTAGGTTATATTATTCCTATTAGCATTATGATTGTATCTCTATATATACCCTATTATTTAGAGGAGAATCATACATCAAAATATTCCAAACCATATCAAATTATTCTTTTTTACTTGGCATCAGAGCCACAAGCCCGAATTTTGTATTCATATTCCGCTGCGTACCATAATCGTACCAAAATCCTAAATCCCGAATTTCAAATCTCAAATTTCAAATTAAGAATTTCAAATCTCTAATCTTAGCAAATTGAATTTATTTTTCATGGCATATCAAATCAACAATCACACCATCATTCCACCATATCACAAACCAAATTTATATGCAAACTCAAAATACCCGTTCTGTGGATATTTCGGTCATAGCAAACAGCGGTGTTATGAAATAATTGGATATCCAAATTGGTAGGATTTCACCAAGACACCCCGAAAGAATCAAGCAAAAGTTGTTATAGCCACAGCAGAGAAAGAACAATCGTCAAATGCTTCCAATGTCGCACAATCAAGTATGAACGGTAAGGTATTTATGAATAGTTCCAGGATTATTGATAGCAGAGCAAATGATCACATGACTAATGATTATACTCTCTTGCAAAAATTACAATATTCCTCTCAAAATAGTGTTTCTACCGTCGATGGTACTCCAACTCCGGTTACCGGAGAAGGTTCTGTTGTCCTATCAGACACGTTAACTCTTGATTCTGTATTAGTTATCCCTTCATTGTCATACAATCTCCTCTCAGTTAGCCAAATCATTCAAGCATTATCATGTACTGTTACTTTCTACCCTTATTTCTGTGTATTTCAAGATATTCTGATTCGGCGGATTCTAGGTTATGATGTACGGAAGGTGAAATTATACTACATGGATCTGACAGATACATGAGAAAAACAAATGTATTTTTGGGTCAAACTAATCAGGTCAATAGAGCTGAGAGTGCTAAGAAAAATGTGTGGCTTTGGCATTATCGGTTCGGTCACCTAAACTTCAATTATCTGAAGAAACTACAACCACAATTATTTTTAGGTGTCGACTATTCAAATTTTTGATGTGACATATATGAACTGATCAAGAACAATCGTATTTCATATTCCCCAAGCCTGCATAGAAGTCTTGTTCCATTCATGAAGATTCATTCCGATGTTTGGGGACCTGTAAAAATTCGTACTCACAGTGGCTATCGATATTTTGTAACATTTATTAATGATTGTACTCGTATGACTTGAGTGTACACAATATCAACAGGTCATTCGAGTCTTCCAGTCTAACAATGGTGGTGAGTATGTTAATGGTCGTATGCAACAGTTTATGCAGTGCCATGGAATTCGACATCAGACTTCAAATTCTTACACTTCTCAGCAAAATGGATTAGCAGAACAAAAAGTCGACAATTGCTTGAAGTTGTTTGTGCTTCTTTATTTGGCATGAATGTACCTCTTGAATATTGGGAAGAAGTTGTGAGGTCTGCTGCATATCTCATTAATCGTACTCCTTCTCGGGTAATTAAATTTCAAAACCCTTTACAGCAGCTTCAACATCTTCTTTTTGTTCCATCATTACCTAATTTGGATCCTCGAGGGTTCGGATGCGTAGTATATGTTCATATTCCAAAGCAACAACGAAGTAAACTTGATCCTCATGCAAGACGATGTATCTTTATTAGGTATATCAATTTCCAAAAGGGTTACAGATGTTATGATCCTCTCATTGACACCATTCATGTATCCCTTGACGTTTCTTTTCACGAATCTGAGCCTTATTACTCAAGGGGAGTATCGAGTTCTTCCCTTTAAAGGGAGAGAGGCTGTGAAGGGAACTCTCGAAATAATTTATTTGAACTCGAAGAATTAGAAGCTATGGAAACAATATTTGGAGTTGGAATTCATAATAGCAGTCATATTGGAACAGAATAGTCAAACAGACATGAAAGCATTGACGCAAGCACAAGGAATTCTGATGATGCGATGTGTGTCAGAACAGGAGAGGCTGAAGCTGAGACCCGAGCCGAGCTGGTACATACTAGAGAAAAGCCGCTAAGCCGAGCCACCAATTCTGCTAACATGTTTACTTCCACAGATTCTGTCCATATAGACCCGCAAGTCAGGCCCACAGAGTTGGCATATCCAGCTGATAGTAATTCAAATACTTCTTCGTCAAATCTGTTCCCTTTCTCAACACAATCAATCGAAGAATCTGCCTCGAATGTCCCTCTTCATGTACCTTTAAATTCAAACCAATTTTCTGGGGTAGATAATATTGAACCTAGGAAATCACAAAGGGTTACCAAGGGTATTCTAAGGAAACAATATGAACCAGATATCAAAGCCAAAACCAAATATCCTATAACAAATTACATGTCTAACCATAGGTTGGCTGGGTCACATGCTCTTGTCATTAATCAATTATCCAGTGTTTCTATTCCTAGTACCATACAAGATGCAATGGCGGATCTGAAGTGGACTCAAGCAATGAATGAGGAACTAGAGGCATTGCAAAAGAACTAGACATGGGATGTTGTTCACAAACCTGATGGAAAGAAAACTGTTGGATGTCGTTGGGTATTTATTGTAAAATTCAAAGCCGATGAGAGCATTAATAGGTATAAAACCAGATTAGTTGTCAAATGATACACTCAACGCTATGAGATTGATTATGAAGAGACGTTTGCACCTGTAGCAAAGATAAACACTGTTCGAATTTTGACTTCACTTATAACAAATAAAGATTGGCATCTATAACAGTTTGATGAGAAGAATGTTTTCCTCAATGGAAACTTGGAGGAAGAGATGTATATGGACATGCCGTCAGGAGTCAAATGTAGACCTTGCGATGCCAGCAATGTTTGTAAGTTGAAGAAGTCCTTGTATGTACTAAAACAATCTCCTAGTGCGTGGCTTAAGAGATTCTCCAAATCAATGAAAACGTTTGGTTACAGACAAAGCAACTCAGATCACACTTTGTTCATCAAGCGTAGTTAGGGTAAGATCACCGCTCTGATTGTGTATGTTGATGATATGATTGTCACAGGAGATGACCCAAATGAGATGGAGGCTTTATAGAAGTATTTGTCGAAGGAATTTGTTATGGACCTTGGACATTTGAAGTATTTTCTTGAAATTGAAGTTGCAAGATCAAAGAAGGGTATTTGTTTATCTCAACTAAAATATGTACTTGACTTTTTTAGCTGAAACTGGACTGCTTGACAGCAAGCCTGCTGAGACACCGATTGAGATGAATCACAACCTCGCCATTTATCCAGATCAAGTCTTGACTGATAAAAGTAGGTACCAACGTCTACTAAGGAGACTTATTTATCTTTCTCATACTAGACCTGATATTGCCTAAGTTGTGAGTGTTATTAGTTAATTTATACATTGTCCTAGTGAAGAGCATATGGATGCAGTGTATCGTATTTTGAAGTACTTGAAGATGACACTAGGTAAAAGATTATTATTTGAGAAAAATTGTGAATTAGATGTTGTTGGATACACTGATGCAGATTTGGCTGGTGATAAGACTGACAGACGGTCTACATTTGGGTATTTTACATTTGTTGGAGGAAATCTTGTGACTTGGCGAAGTAAGAAGCAAAAAGTTGTTGCCAGGTCAAGTGCTGAAACAGAGGTTCGAGGTATGACACATGATGTTTGTGAGATGCTATGGATTCTTAATGTGTTGAAAGAATTGGGTTTCAAACTCAAGAAATCTATGGACTTGCATTGTGATAGCACGTTTGCTATTGAAATTGCTCATAATCCTGTTCAACATGATCAGACAAAACATGTGGAGATGGATCGACATTTCATTAAGGAAAACTTGGACAAGAAAATCATTTGTTTCCCCTTCGTGTTTATAGAAGACCAATTAGCAAATGTTCTTACGAAAGGAGTGTCAAGGAAAGTATTTGACAATTCGGTTGGCAAGTTGGACATGATAGATATCTCTGCACCAACTTGAGGGGAAGTGTAGAATATTCTGTAAATATTTACTTTACATGTTGGTGTAGATTGTATTATTTCTATTAGCATTATGATTGTATCTCTACATATACCATCTTATTTAGAGGAGAATAATACATTAAAGTATTCCAAACCATATAAAATTATTTTTTTCTATTAGTAGGTTCTTGGTTGAGGGTTTCATTCAATCATTCATGATCTATACTAATAGTATCATCACTTGTTTGAGTTGTTTCGTCTCAACAAATAATGAACCGATCACATAAGAACGAGGAATTCGATGTTTTGAAAACAAAAACCTTAAAGACATTGAAACAAAAATGACATGCATGAATGAGCAGTTCTTCTTCTTCTTCTTCTTCCTAAGCGCGCTGCAGATGGACTTGAGAGAATTCTATGATCGACGTCTAAAACAGGTCGTGCGATCGAGTTCGACAAAGCTTAGCTTAGACAATAATGCAAGGGAGGGGCACATGGGATGGGATATGGTAGAGCCATGGCCGCATTCGATTTGTTGTCACTTAGCTCCGATCGATTATTAGAAATATATGCTTGTACGTACGTTTTGGCCAACTTTGAGGGGAACATGGGATGCCATGGCTGGCTCTACACACCTAGAGCTAAAACACAAACGAAATTTCAAGGTTGGATCCACCATTGCTAGCTTTTCGTTTTCGGGGTCCATAAAGAATGCCCTTCTAGATTTAGCAAGACAATTTGTTTATGGTTCTGTTGGAAGGGGTTTGTTTAGTTTTTAGATTAAGAGAAGTTAATCCTTCGTATATATCTGGGACATATATATTGAGTGAATACTCTCCTCCCCACAATGCATTGTCTATTTCTAGTTTCCTTCCCTAATAATTCTATAGAGAGAGAGACTGCTACATCGTATTCATATGGGTGGGTGACCGACAACTATAGTGTCTTCTAAGCACAGATCAAACTAGTGATTAACAAATGGTGACTGCTAGCTCAGCCATGCCAATCATATGTTTAGAGTTACATATAAGCTGTCTTGAATCTTGATTACCAGCACTACAAAAAAAAAGTCATTGGGCGACGAAGAGAGCCGAAACAGAGCGACGAAAGAAAACTTCTTTGCCTAAGAGGAACTTTAGGCGACGAAAATATGTGTCGTCGCCTAAGGTAAAATTTAAAGCGACGAAAACTGAAATCTTCGCCTAAGGTCATTCCTCCGTCGACGACATGAAGTTTCGTCGCCTAAACCCTAACCGTCGTCGCCTAAGGTCCGAAAACTTTGGGCGACGACGTCCTTTCGTCGCCTAAGAGTGACCCTCTTAGGCGAAGATTTTTTTTAAACTTTAGGTGACGAATTTTTCGGTTTCGTCGTCTAAGAGTCCTTATATTCCCAAATCTAGACAGCAGCTCACTCGGGAAAAAAATGGAAGAAAATTTCGGGTGTTGTCGAAATTGTTGGGTGTTGTCGAAATCTGTCCATACTCAGTTTGTGGAGATATATATAGGTATGTATATGTACGTGTATATATGTTGTTTTTGAGTTTTATTTGAGTTGAATTGATAGATTTTGAATTTTATTTGAGTTGATGAATTGATATATTTTGAGTGTGTGATTTAGTTGATCGATTAATATTTTGAGTATGTTGATTGATTATGAATTTGTGTTGATGTAGTTGCATTAATTGGTTGATATATTTTTACATTTTGATTAATGTTGTATTGAATATATATATATGATGATGTTGTTGTTATTAATTAATTTATAATATTGTGTTGATGTTATGAAGTTGTTGATGATTATTTTGTGATATGATGGATGTATATATATATGTTGTTGATATATCATATTGTTATTATGTAATTATTTAGTATGTATATATATATATGTTAATTAATTAGTTTATATATGTAAGAATATTGTTATGTAATTAATTAATAATTAAGTATATATATATATATATATGCATGTGTAAATTAATTAATTTGTTACTAATAATTTGCGGCATGTAGTATATTTGTTTATAGGTGGAACCTAATATTTCCCCTTTACCGGGTTACAATTCAAGAAATAACACCAAGTATGGTCAATTGTTAAATATGCATCGTTTATTATGCTTGAAGTACTGTTTACAGGGTCAAAGCCCAGTCAGATTTGAGAAGCCACACTGGGTCCTTTGTCAGGGCCCAGTTCATTGTAAAGTTGAGGCAAAGCAAGGGAGTTCATTCCCACATTGGAAAAAGACAAAGTGCTGCCTTTAATGCTACTATAAATACCGGTGAGGACCTCCCGGTAAGAGGACGGACAATTTCTTAACTACTCTTGAGTTTTCTGCTTATCTGACAGTGTCTGACTTAAGCATCGGAGTGGCTTCCCTCGGTAAACCCGGGGACGCCCTTTGACGTGTTTGTTCTTTACACAGGAAAACTCGGAGTACAAGGAAGTTCGCTATTTCTGGAACCGTGCAACCCGCTAAAGGGGCCACGAGTTTACCCGGAAACAATTGGTGCTCTCGTTGAGAGCCGAACTCAAGACCTCCCAATTAATATTTCGAAGGACGGTAGAAATGGCAGGAGAACAAGATCCAACCAGGAGGCTTAATTTCTCAGGGGATGATAACCCAGGGACCTCCGGGACCCAGTTTGGCCAAACAGATTTGGCAGCAGCATTCGAGCTCTTGAAAAAGGACTTTC
The DNA here is from genome assembly GCA_951800085.1 of Comarum palustre. Taxonomy (NCBI): domain Eukaryota; kingdom Viridiplantae; phylum Streptophyta; class Magnoliopsida; order Rosales; family Rosaceae; genus Comarum; species Comarum palustre. Next base: position 23,674,877 of record OX637584.1, on the reverse strand, counting down.
TCGCTCAAAAGGAGCAATCTACTCGAGAACATGCCGAGTTAATGACGGTAAGGGAGCAGTTAGCGACTATCCAGGCCGAGCATGGGCTTCTTCAAGCAACCTTAACTCAAAAAGCGAATGCCATGGGGACATCAGCCAGACTTGCTGATATCATCACCCCAGAAGGGAATCCTCCGGGTTGTGGAAACCCGCGAACTCTTGACAGTGCACACATACCACCCGCTATTCTCCCAACCACTGCCCACCCTAACCCAAATCCACAAATTATCCATCTCTCCAATCCTTTGTTTAATCACAATCTTACAGGACCTCCTCCACCCCCAGAGCCGTTGTTAAATCAACCACTTCCCCCAGCAGATGCTATATATATATATATATTTATAAATGAATTTGATTGAGATTTTATGTATATATGAAATTTAATTATTATATATATATATATATATATATATTTTTTTTTTTTGTATTTTCAGGATATGAATAAGAGTGGGATTTCGCTTCTAAGATGAGACAGAAGATATGCTAAAGGAGTTTTAAGTTTTGTGCAATATGCGTTGGGCAATGTTGGCGGGAGTACACTTTTCTATTGCCCGTGCAAGAGATGTCAGTGTCGCAGCGAGATGCATTGATTTCCGATGGAGACAGTATGAGAGCACCTGAAGAATAACGGATTCTGGGACAGTTACACATGTTGGATATATCACGGTGAAACATCATCAGGGGGTCTACATGATCATGGGCAGTTTTATGAGAGGGGCGGTTCATCAAACGATCCAACAACGGCCTTCATCAACGACATGTTTCCTCATGAGAGCGGTGTATGCGCTCAAGTACAGTATATTCCTAAGGCTTCGGTGCAGGCCGTCCCTAGAGCTGTCAACATTGCTGGTATTGACAAGTACACCAAACTGCTTGCTTTCCAACAGACCCCTCTGTACCCCGGTTCTAAGAAGACCGTTCTTGAGTGTGTGATAGAGCTGATGCAGATCAAAGTTGAGGAAAAATCGACCGTGAAGGCTGTTGATAGGTATCTACAGTACGCTGCTTCGTTGTTGTCCGACAGTCATCATCATCCCACCACTCATCATAAGGTCCGTCGTATCCTGAAAGATCTCGGGCTTTCCTACATCAAGATCCATGCATGCAGATATGACTGCGTTCTCTTCTGGGGTAAAGATGCAGACGGGAATGACCTTGAAGGCCTTCATCGTTGTTCGGTATGTGGGACCGACAGGTATAAGCGGACTCCTAGAGGCAACAGGAAACCTGTGAAGGTATTTCGGTATTTCTTGTTGAGGGATAGGCTGGAGTGGTTGTACATGTCTTCACACACAGCCAAAGCTATGAGATGACACGCTGAGAGGGAGTTGCATGACGAACACACCATGGTACACCCTGATGACGGGGAGGCTTGGAAGCATATAGACAAGAAGTTTCCTCATTTTGCGTCAGAGGTCCAAAATGTGAGGCTCTGACTGTCATCCGACGGGTTCAACCCTTTTGGCAACATGAGTCTTCAATACAGTTTATGGCCGGTGATTTTGGTACCTTACAACCTTCCTTCATGGATGTGCATGAAGAAGGAATACAACATGTTGACCTTGTTAATTCCGACGCCCGGTTATCTAGGGAAGTGTCTCGAAGTGTATATGAGACCGGTGATTGAAGAGTGTAAGTTCCTTTGGGAGGTTGGTCATCTCACTTATGACTCCTACAAGCAGGAGATGTTCTAGATGCATGTCATGGTTATTGGTACCATAATTGATTTTTCTGCACGTGGGATGTTGTCGGGTAGTGTTGTTAAGGGATACAAGGCTTGTCCAGTGTGCCTTACCGAGGAGGGGAGCAGCAGTCATTACAAAATGATAGTCTGGATGGGTCACCGTACTCGCCTTCCACATAATCACCCATGGTAGGAAGATACCGGGGCATTTGATGGGACCGTAGAAATGGGTGTGGAGCCGTATAGATGGACGGTGGAAGAGATTTTAGCAATGCTTAATGAGTATGATTTTGGGCGGCTCAGCAATCATCCCGACATTGTGGCCTCAATATCTAAAAGACCCGACAGGTACAAATTCTAGACACATAAGAGCATATTTTGGAAACTCCGGTACTGGAGTAAGTTATTGATCAGACACTACTTAGATGTGATGCATATAGAGAAGAATGTCTGCGACAGTGTGGTGGGTACAGTGCTCAACTTGGAGGGGAAGACGAAAGACGGTCCTAAGACACGCATTGATCTTGAGAATATGAAGATAAGAAAACATCTATGGTTGAAAAAGGGGAAAAAAAGATGCCTCAGGCTCCTTACACCGTGAAGCCTGATCAGAAGAACCAAATCTTTAGTTGGTTGACTTGTGTGAGGTATCCTTCAGGCTATACAGGAAATATAGCTAACTGTGTGAAATTCTGGGGCAATAAGATGTGCGGCTTGAAGAGTCATGACTGTCATATGCTGCTACAACATCTCCTCCCTGTTTTCATTCGACCGTTCCTCAATAGTCAGGTAAGTTTTTAATTTTTAAAGCTAAATTTGTTAAAATTTAACAGTCAATTGGTTACTTAAAAAATTTGTGTTGGATTTGATGGTAATTTGTGGTTTGTGGCTCTCGTCAGGTGCTGGAGCCGTTAGTAGCGTTGGCAAGATTCCTACAGAAGTTATGCACACGGAAAGCGAAAAAATCCGACCTCCGGGAAATGAAAGAGGACATCATTTATATCATGTGTAAATTTGAGAGAATATTTCCTCCAAATTTTTTTGATATCATGCATCACCTGATGATCTATCTTCCCGAGCAATTGTTGTTTACAGGTCCAGTACACTTCACTTGGATGTATCCCATGGAACGGTACGTTTTAATCACTTAAATTCCTCAATATATATACATATTCAATAATCATAACACTTTGCATTCTTATATTTATAGGCAACTTGGAGACTACAAAGATTATGTGGCTAATAAATCCGCGTCTGAAGGATGTATAGCTGAAGCGTGTATTGTGCACGAATGCGTCACCTACATGAAGTTGTATTTAGGAGCGTTGAAGGAGACTCTGCAAACCATGGAGGAAGGTCCACCGCAGTTCAATCTTTCCATACTCTCCAGTGATGTTGAAGTTGGTGGAGCAATATTGTCAGGCGAATACAACATGCGACCACACGAGATGGCTATCGTCCACTGGTGGGTATTGATTAATTGTTCAGAAGTTCAATTCTGGAAAAACGAGCATCTATATTGTACAAAAGTTGATGGTGATCTTGAGTACCACAACAGGACGTTCGCAGACTATTTTCTTGCCTAGGTACGTAATTTAATATGTATGCAATAATTTTCCGTTTAGTGCATATTATCCATATTTACAGTTGAATGGTTGGTTGCAGATGGACATGACCAAATCTGATGGTCACCCAAATTGGTCACACGAATTGTGACTTCTTGCGATGAAGCCAACACAGGCTACAGTTTATCCCATATGCACTGTAAATGGCATCCAATTTGTACATGAAGAGAGAGACACCAAACGGAGAACACAGAATTCAGGGGTGATGGCGCTTGATGATGGGAACGGTCCCGACTATTACGGTGTTCTCCATTCAGTGATGGAACTCATGTATGGGGAACGCATGACAGTGCACCTGTTCAAGTGTAGGTGGTTTGATAATAGCCCACAGAGCATGAAGACCGATCAGTACGCAATATTATCGGTGAACACTGGTACAAGTGCTTACGAAAATGACCCATTTGTTTTTGCCACATCGTCAAACAAGTGTTTTATCTTGATGACCTTCATAGGGGTGGCACGTGGAAGATAGTCAACCTTGTGCATTCTCGAAACATTTACCGGGCGGCTACACTTGGAGTGACCGGAGACTAGGACGAAGATGATGCGTATTAGGAGCCCAGCGCAATAGGTATTCCTGACGTCTCTACTGTTCGCCAAAATAATTTTCCAACGGGTCGCTCGGTGAGAACTCGTGAAGAGTCAACCCTTATTAATGTTGATCCAAATAAAGAAAGAGACGAAGACTCTAACGATGAATTAAGGAATAGATTACCAGAGATTAATTCTGACACCGACGAGAACTCATCGGATGATTTCGATTACGAGCCTTAGGTTTTCTGGAATCATCGTTTTAATTATTTTTTCATTATGGTTTAACCTTCTGTTTTTTATTGTTACACCATTTCGTCGGCTAAGAGTATCCAAATAAATAAAATAAATTAAAATAGATTGAAAAATATAGGGGTTTTAATTTTTGGTAAAACTTTTATGCCGGTGGATGCGTCTCGTCGATTTGAAACTATTCTCAGTTGAAGGTCTGGCCAAATTACGTGATTTAGAGGGTGGGCCTAAGGTCTCTCTTAGGCGATGAAATACTTTTGTGGTCACCTAAGAGGTAAGGAAAAAAATGTGGTTGTCGTCGCCTAAGAGGTCGGGTATAAGGAAACAATCCGGTAGACATTTCTACAGTTTTCTCTCTGCTTCCCTAACTCTCTCTCCGCCTCCCTAACACCAAAATCGCGCCAATTAATCTCACTTTATCTCCCTCTCTTTCTCACTCTCCTCCTCCCCCACCTCGGCCTCTGCCGCTGCCCCTACCGCCGTGCCGCCGCGCCCCCCTCAGCCTCCCTCCTCCTCCTCCTAGCTTCGAATTCGAAAATTGTTATAATTTTGTGTTTAATTTGTTATAATGTTGTGTATAATTTGTTATAATTTAGTAGAAAAATTATGATAATTTTGTGATGAATTAATTGTAAATTGATGGAGGGTTTGTAATATATTTGTGATAATTTTGTGGAAAATTAGTGAAAAAATTGTGATAATGTTGTGGAAAATTTGTGAAAATTACTGGATTATTTTTTGTAAATTGTGATTATATTGTGGTAATGTTGTGGAAAAATTGTGATAATGTTGTGGAAAAATTGTGGTAAATTAGTAAAGAATTAAGTGTAAGTTTGTGATAAATTAAATGGAAATTTTATGGAAAATTTGTACAATATTTATGGAAAAATTTGAGGAATATTTGTTCAAAAATTGTGGAATATTTGTGAAAAAATTGTGGAATATTTGTGAAACAATTGTGGAATATTTGTGGTAATTTTGTGGTTAATATTTGGTAAATAATGATAATTGTGTGGTAAATTAAAATTATATTTGTGGTATATTTGTGGAATATTGATTGAAATTTTATTTTAATATATTGTAATTTATTGTGCATTTTTTAGGTTATTGATTGGAATTTTTATTTTAAACAGGATGTTGATGAGTTTTCGGTCAAGCAAGAAGGGTTCGAGGGGCCAAGCGTCCGGTTCGTCTGAGGAAACAGCAAGCAACCCTCCACCGGTCGGGTTTCAAGGCACTATGTCTGCCAGGCGTGCGAGTCTTCTAGAGGGGCAGAGGTGGCTGAGCGTTTCCACCTCTTCAGGGCTGCCGGACGATTTCCCATCTGCACTCCGTAGACCTTTGGTTTCACGGGGGCCCACTCCATCCGCTGTACAGGTGCCCACCCCGTACCCCTCTTGAGTTCCAATACAGGGAGCACGAGTGGCGTTGGCTTCTGACGGTCGAATTCAACAACCCTCATAAAAAGGTAGATAAAAAATAAATTACTTAATTAGTTATCGAGGCCGTACTTAATTATTAAAAAAAATAATTACGTATTAAATAAATATTTTACTAACAGTTAATTTTTTTTTCTTTCAAGGCTGTCTCTCAGAAGAACGCTGCAAACCGACAACGCAACACGACCAACCATCATGCCGGTTAGAAACCGTTTGCTTGCATCATGGAGGAGGTGATGAGGGACAATCTGGAGGTTAACCCGTTTGTGGGAACATTCGAGGAGGATCTTGTAAGTTATCTCACGCTTTTAATTTTTAATTTTACTTATATATATTATTTAATGTTAATTAATAATTTGTTTCTAATATTTCCGATTAGAAGAGGATGAGGTCGGCGGAGTCCGATGTGATGCGTGATTACGTGTCGAAGATATGGCCGGAAACGCAGGAGGAGGATATGTCTGAAGCCATGTGCCGGATTGACCGATCATATCCACTTATCGGGGCAAGGATCATGGACACGGTTTTCCCACACCGTACAAACAACTTCTACTGTCGGGGTATGAGCAGGGTTGAAAACTAAAAGCTGAAAGAAATCAAAGGAGGAAAGAAGAGAGCCTCAAGCAGCAACGTGCAACGTGCAACTGCAGCAGAGACTACAATGCTAGGAGCGACAGGAGGCTGCTAGGAGATCCTTCACATCAGTCCTAAATGCCTATGAAGACTCCAAGAGTGCCTATGAAGATGCCCGGGAGCAGTATAATGAAGCGCGTAATGCAGCCTAGGAAAACCATCAGATGCAGTTGGGGCAGTGGTTTCAGGACTGTCTATACGCTCAGTCAACAGGACAAATTCCTCCTCACATGCCGATGCGTCATATTCTGCCTCCGCCGCCGGAACGTCCTCAGCTTCGGAAACCATAAGAATCAGATTTCATGATCGATTTAGATGATATCGAATTTACTTTTGACTAAATTTATATATTTGTACGTTTATGAACAATTTAGAAAATTTGTAATGAAAAATTTGTTTTTTTATTCTTTAAATTTTTTGTGTTGTTATTTATATTTTATAAAAATTTACAAAACTAAATAAAAAATACATAAAATACTTCAAGCGATGAAATAAGGTATTTTTCGTCGTCTAAGAGAGGTTTAGGCGACGACTTTTGCACCATTTCGTCGTCTTAAGATCACTTAGGTGACGAAATATACCACTTTCGTCGCCTAAGAGATTTTTTTAATTTTTTTTTAAAAATATAAAGCTACGAATATACACGTATCGTCGTCCAAGGTAGAACACTTAGGCGATGAAACTGGCGTCGTCGCCTAAGATCTAGACTCTTAAGCGACGAACAATTTTTCATCGTTTAAGAGTCTCACTCTTAAGCGACGACGCCAGTTTCGTCGCCTAAGAGTAAGACTGTTAGGCGACGACGTTCGTCGCTTAAGAGTCTAGATCTTAGGCGACGACGCTAGTTTCGTCGCCTAAGAGCAAGACTCTTAAGCGACGACGGCTGTTTAAGCAACAAAATGTGTGTTGTCGCCTTAACTTAACTCTTAGACGACGACGCCTGTGTCGTCGCCTAAGAGTGAGCCTTAGGCGACAACAGAGATTTCATTCGTCTTCTAAGATCTTGGGCGACGGACTTCTTACGACAACACCTTAGGCGACGACGCTTCGTCCCCTAAGATCTTGGGCGACGAAATTTTTTAACAGGGTGACGAAATTGCTTCGTCGCCCAAACACTCTATTCTAGTAGTGCAGGGACCAATGGCGGTGTCTGAAGCTTGTCTGGGGGCCAAAAATAGCAAGATAAAATGATAAGTTTTTTATTTTATTTTTTACAATAAAAACAAACTACAACTATTGAATATGGTATACAAAATGAAATAAATTTTGGTCTAATGATAAATTTAAAAGTAACTTTGGAGGGGCAATTATCATAAATTTTAGTCTAACGAGCAAAACCAATAACAAATTTCCCTAATATTTTAATATTTTTCAAAATTGTTGTAGGAACCACAGCCCCCTCTGTCCCCCAAAGTGCTCCGCCCCTGCCAAGGACTGTCAGTCAATAAGCTTAGAATCCAAGATAAGTATACACATCGTGTCAGTACGTACATCGTAATAGGACTGTCGTATAATTCCGGCCACCTATGTACGTACGTCGGAATTCGAAGGCCTTACTTTTTCTGTGTCTTCTGTTCCGTTCTAGCTTCTCCATTCATCTTTAGTTGGTTTTGCGCTCTTGCGCAGTATCTACTGGTCCATGCATGCATTTCAATGGTTAGGGTTTTGGCATGGATGGTTGGATACTGATGATGATCATAGAGTATACTAGTTAAGGAGTATTATTGAAAGCCTTCTACACTAGAATGATTGATGTCTCACAACGTTAACTAGATACCAATAACTCTATATATAGTAGTAGATCAGCTCTCTCTGCAACCATGATTATATGTACTCTAGTTCGAGATGAGGCTAAACTAATATAGCTGCGTGAATGGAGCCGGTCTACCTAACTCTATGTTATTGATTGGTCTAGTTAATGCATTGATAGACACATACTTGACTGATATGTATCAAACGATCGAATAGGGGTTTTGGGACCAAAATCTTGAACGAGTGTGTGTGGCATGGTCTCTAAATACTGTTAGCATTCATATTGTGCGTGCTGTTGTGAGCTTTAATGGTTTCATATTGACATTATAGCATGCTATACAACGTTAGTGTCAAAGTGCGCGAGAGAGTGCTTGGAACTAGCTAGGGTTTAGTTTCTATACATTACCCCATTGCCTACATGAAGTTTAGGCCAGCTTAACCAAATCCAGTCGGATCTAGCTTGTTGGAAAAATGGTGAAAATAATCATTTTATTTAACCAATTTAAATTCGGATCTAACTTGATGGAAAAATGGTGAAAATAATCATTTTATTTAACCAATTTAATTGAAGAATTTAAATTGGTTATAGGGTGAATAAAAAATAGTTACCCAAAAATGACTAATTGCTTGAAACCATGCATTATAGACTTTGTATAGTCTATTGAGTGATTGAATTCTATGAGCTATAACCTCACATAATGTGAAAGGATGTAACCTCACTAATGTGAAAAGGTTGAAACCACACATTTATGTGAAAAGTTGTAACTATAGAATGTTAAAGGTTGGAATTAATGCTAGGGGTTATAACATATCAACCAGAATTCATGACAATTCAAGTAGTAGATGGTTTCCCTCATGTATAAATATGTGACACTTCCTTTATTCTAAACACAATTGAAAATATCATCAATCGAAACATTTTCTCAATAATCATCTCCTCCTCTCAAAGATTTATTTACTCTCTAGTTTATAGCATTCTGGTGATAGATTGAAGGTACTACAAGTTTGTCGGGTGTTCTTGGCAACAGTACAACTCTAAAGTATTAGTAGTCGTTGTATCCTGAGAGACAAGTGTCATCAAGCCTTTTGCACCAGTAGAGGAGGCATAATTTATCTTAAAAAATGTGTGAAACACATGACTCAACTTTATCACTTTTCTCGTATCCTTCGTTCGAGTTTGGAGTCAAAAAAACGGTTTTTGTGTTATGCGTACGAAGTGTTCCAAGACACGTGATTCAGCTTTCAAAAGTTCAATTCATTCTTAAATCAAGTGTGGTAACCAATGTTGTTCATAATAATTATTTTTATGTTCATCATTTCATTATTTATAATTATTGATTAATTATAAATTAGATTTATGTATAATATACATATGCAATATCTAACCCCCATTTTTTGTTACAACCTTAAGACAAATTATAGGTATTGCATATATTGGCGAACATATATATTGATGGTTGCCTAAACGAAATTGTTGCCTACACGGATTATGTTGACTTACAAAAGTTTTAGTTAACGTTGTGTTGCCTTAATAAATAAGTGGTTATGCAATTAACATTTATGGATGTGTTTCTGAAATGACAACCTAAAGTGGTTGTGAAAAATCTGAACCAAGGAGTCGACCTTAGTGCCGACCATGCATGTGAATGCTATTTTAATGGTCTCAACCTCATATAGAGAAAAATTTGAGATGTTCAATGAGTTTCACTAGAAGAATGAATATGTCATTCAAGATGCCACTAAAATAGTGATAAGAGGTGTTGAGCACCAGATGTGTTAGAAAACACATCGAGTCTCATCGTTTCCCAAAAGGACACGATAATGATGATGATGGAATTGAGCATCCATATTTATAAAGAAGCAATAAAGTTCAGGAATGAGACTATTGTAAGTTATGAGTGACCTTCACTAGATATGAACATGTATGACGAACAAAGCATGAAATAAGTCATTACTGCGGAATAATAAACTTTGGGTTATGGTATGACAAATCTGAGTTTAGAAAAGGAGGTTCATGCGATGATCTCTGAAAATGAACTAGACTTTAAATAAAGAATTGTATGTTCCTAAGGTCTTATGAGTTTAGACTTAATGATGTCAATTTAGTTTTGTCCAAAATAAAATAGTGCAATGGGTGGTGGATTATTTATATTACAATTGTTAAGGAAATAAATAAAGCTGGTTTTTCTACCCATATGCTTGAGTTTTCTATTTTATTGCATGGAAGACTAGGATATGTTAATTACGTTGCTTTGCAGAAACTAATTAACATGGATCACTTATCAAACATAAGTATAAAAACTCGGTTTGGGACAAAACAAATAAGTTCATCTTTCAGAGAAGACGTTGAAAATTATTTAATATAATTCATAATGATATATGTGATTTAAGATTAGCACAAATAAGAAGTGATAATAAATACTTTATTATCTTTGTTGATAACAATAAAATATTGTTGTGGTATTTGTTGGAAATCAAATGTGAGAGAATAGAGAATTTAGTTCTCTATAATAATAAGGTTGAAAATCAACTCAATAAGAAAATCAAAGTACTAAGAAGTGACCGTGGAGGTGAGTATGAAACACCATTTGCTGACTTATGTGCTCAAATGATATTATACATCAAAGAATTGTGCCTTATTCACCACAATCAAATGGTGTGGCTGAAAGAAGAAATCGCACCTTAAAGGAAATGACGAATGCAATGCGATTAAGTTCTGAGCTGCCACCCAACATGTGAGGAGATGTCATTCTCACGGCTAATTACCTTTTAAATAAGGTTACCAAAAAGAAGAATGTCGAATAGTCTTGTGTTGAACCAAACACATTATGTGGATAATATTCTTGGGAAATTTGACAATGAAGGCTCTAAAATTGCCAAGACACCGGTAGATGTAACTTTACACTTGTTCAAAAACAAAGGGGAAAGTCTCTCTTAGTTAGAATACTTGAGAGTGATTGGAAGTCTGATGTACTTAACAAATTGTACAAGACCAGATTTGGCTTATGCTGTGAGTAAGCTAAGTAGGTATACGAGTAATCTAAGGGCTATGCACTGCAAGCGATTGGAAGAATATTGAAATATTTAAGATATACTCGTACCTATGGGTTGCACTATACAGCGTACCCATCTGTCATAGAGGGGTTTACTGATGAAAACTGGATATCCGACATGAAAGACTCAAATTCTACTAGTGGATATATGTTCATACTAGGTGGTAGAGCAGTGTCATGAAAATCCTCAAAACAAACGATCATAACCAGATCCACAATGAAATCTGAGTTTGTCGCCTTGGACAAATGTAGGGATGAGTCCGATTGGCTACGCCAATTCGTTGAGGATATTTCAAGGTGCACAAAACATGTGTCTGCAATATGCATACATTGTGTCAATCAGTTATTGGCAGGGCATAAAACAAGATGTATAATGGTAAGTCGTCACATCAGACAACGACATAACACCATTTGTCACACGCCGACCCAAGATTAGGACGTGCGGGACCCAACCCAAGAGAGATTTACTCGAAATCCCCCTTGAGCAAGGATAACCCTCTTTCCAAACAAAAATCAAACAGTCCAAACAGTACCGGAATAGACCTCATAACAGGAGGTTATCCCGATTCCCGCTTTTAGATCTCAAATTTCCCATTTAAAGAACCTAGGGGTTCTAATAATATTTGTGACTGCACCCAAATCCTTGTCAGGCTGCCTACTTACCCTGTCCTCAGGGATCAAGCCACACGTAGCTCTTAAATAAGTAACGCCCTAACCAGGCTAAATCCCGCTTTTTTAATTATTAGTCGATCTAATATAAAAGGGTAGCAAACGCCTAATGCATTCCTGGAATTTAACCTCTCCGCTGAGGTAATTAACGATCAAATATTTTTCCAGGATTAACCCTAACAATTCACCAAACATGTATATGTCAGGATATAAACAGCAAACGCATAAATAAAACAACAATCACACACAAATAAATATTATAATGGCATCCACGTAAATAAACCAAACAATCATGGACATTTAAGATATTTCCTCCTACATGGCATCCCTAAAAATAACTATAATTATCAGGGGTATTTTAGGAATTTCAGCCTTAGTGGCTGCCCCTGTAAATAAACAAATCAACCAGGGGCAGTCTGGTCATTTTAACCTCAATGGCAGCCTCGTAAATAGATAAATCTATCAAGGGTATTTTAGGAATTTCTGCCCTAGTGGCAGTCTGGTAAATAACTCAAACTACCAGGGGTATTTCAAGAATTTTGACCCTAGTGGCACCCCTGTAAATACCCCAAACTGTCAGGGATAGTTTTGGTATTCTACCCCTCGGTAAAACTGTCAAAAAGTGAGTTTTACCGCGGTAAAAACCAGGGTTTTTACCCTTTATTTTCCCAATCGGCTGGTTTGCCGGAAAACCAAGGTTTTCTTACCAAACCAACTTCCAACACCTCCAAAGCTAGGTTCTACATCATCCAAGCATTCCAACACAATAGAAATTGAGAGAGAAGATGGAGTTTTTATATCTCACTGTCAACTCCACTATTTTTCGGCGATCCTCCTCCGGCGGAGCTCCGCTCGTCACCTCCTCCCTCCTCCATGCACCTAGCAGCTGTTGGAAGCTTCCGGGAAGCTCGTTGTCACCCCCTCCCGACTGGTTTGTAACAGGGCCGAGGAACCAAGGTGTTCTCACCTCTGCTAGCGGTGCTCTCGACGGATCTGGCATAGGTGGAGGCCAGGGCTAGGTCGTCGAGGGACGGCGAAGCCATCGATAATGGCGGTGATGCCAGAGAGAGAGAGAGAGGGTGAAGAGCGAGAGAGAGAGAGATAGAGAGAAAGAGAAAGAGAGAAGGGAAGATCTGGTCTCCCCCGAGAGAGAGAGAGAGAGAGAGAGAGATAGAGAGAAAGAGAAAGAGAGAAGGGAAGATCTGGTCTCCCCCCACCGGTCCACCCTATATATATAAATAAACCAACGGCCCAGATTGGATCTCCACAATGAACGGCCCAAATTGATTTAAAAAGAGTTGCCATGACAGTAAATAGATATTTAATCATTTACTTTGCAGTAACAACACTTTATCCCGCATAACTTTCGCATACGAACTCCGATTAAGTCATAGGATATACCCACAGGTTTGTATTATCGTCCTCTACAACTTTTCCGAATGAAGTTTCTCCAAATTCTCGACTTATCGCAAAGTCATCTTTTTAAGGTAAAGTAATTTACCTTTATTACTTTCGTAAATTGATAAATCTATATTAAACAGTCCGTAGCTCCGGAAAATCTTCCGGACATGCCGGAGGACTTGTATTAACATAATCTACCACCTCGGGACATTAATTCTATTTTCCCCCAGAATCGAGAATTTCTCGATATTAAACTCGAATATTAATTCGGGAAAGATTAACAGCGCGGTTACAACCCTCTGTAACCCGCCTAATCCTGGTCAAAAGGTAGATTTTGGGACGGAGTGTTACACCATTCGACAACTAATCTCAACTAGAGTTATTTCTATAGACTATGTGAAGTCTAAGTACAGAATGAGAACTAGAATGTGCCTGGGAGAACTAGAATGTGCCTGGGACACAATAATGAGAACTAGAATGTGCCTGGAAGATTTCTATGTGGGACATGTCATCATTTACACAAATGACGGATAGTTTAAAGACATCGTATCTACTATTTAGTTAATTAGTAAAGTAAGCATGTTTCCATAAGGGAGGGTTCAAAGGCTCATAACCTACCTATCCTATGCAGGTTTCGACTGTAAAAATCTATCACCAAGTCTATCGAGTCTTTGGTCACATATTTCATTCATGTGGGGAATTGTTAGAAAAATTGTGAAAATAACCATTTTATTTAACCAATTTAAATGGGTTATAGGGTGAATAAGAAATAGTTACTCAAAGATGACTAATTACTTGAAACCATGTATTATAAACTTTGTATGATTGATGTCTATTGACTGATTGAATTCTATGAGCTATAACCTCATATAATGTGAAAGGATGTAACTTCACTAATGTGAAAGGTTGTAACCACACATTTATGTGAAAGGTTGTAACTATAGAATGTCAAAGGTTGGAATTAATGCTAAGGGTTGTAACATTCAACCAGAATTCATGGTAATTCAAGTAGTGGATGATTTCCCCATATATAAATAGGTGACACTTCCTAAACACAATTGAAAAAGATCATCATTCGAAAGATTTTCTCAATAACCATCACCTCCTCTCAGAGTTATTCTCTCTCTAATTTATAGTATACTGGTGATAGATTGAAGGTAATACAAGTTTGTCAGGTGTTCTTGGCAGCTGTGCAGCTCCAAAGCACTAGTAGTCGTTGTATCCTGAGAGACAAGTGTTATCAAACCTTTTGCACCGGTAGAGAAGACATAATTTGTTTTAAGAAAAGTGTGTGAAACACACGACTCGACTTTATCACTTTCCTCGTATCCTTCGTTCGAGTTTAGAGTCATAAAACGGTTTTTGTGTTATGCATACTAAGTGTTTCAAGGCACGTGATTCTGCTTTCACAAGTTTAATTTCTTCTTGAATCAAGTGTGGTAACCAGTGTTGTTCATAGTAATTATTTTTATGTTCATCATTTCATTATTTATAATTATTGATTAATTATAAATTAGATTTATATATATATATATATATATATATATATATATATAACCTCCATTTTTTGTTACAAATCCGTTCTCCAATTCCGGGTCGATCCGGCCGGCCATCTGTGTCGGTATCGGTTAAATGCAGCATCATTGTCAATGCCGGTACCGAAATGAACTATCGAAAGCGAAAGATTCCAAAAGAAACACCGAATCATACCCACCCCGAGCTTAACTGTATATGAAAAATAAATGAATTTTGAGATAGATAGACAAAGAAAGCATGGTGGTATGAGTCAGTTAACCTGCTAGCTAGCAATACAAGTCCTTGCCCTAAATCTGATGGAACCAATTATATTTGTTGATGCGTAATGGTCCATGATGAATGATCGATCATACACCTACATACATAAACCTAATGTAATGAGGCGTGTGCCAATTAAGAATACTGCTAGCTACCAACGTATGCCACTCGAAGTCAAGATCATCATTCATTCTGCGCTGCTCGAGCTAGGTACAACTTCACTATCTGCTTCAACTGTATAGATTTATAAGCATACATATCTGCAGTAAACCCCAAGTTAATTCACCGCCACTTTCTACATCGAGCAGTTCATCACTTTCTTCCACTATCTCGACTTTCCTTGTAAGTTTGATAAATGGTGGTTAGAGCATATGCTTTCATAGGCCAGAGCTGCTGATGCAGCGGAGTCTAAGGATAAATTGTTTGAAATCTACCAATCGGTTGGTTGTGACCTGAGTCCACAATATGACCTCGAATCTACGAGGTTTTAAGAAAACTCAAAGGTTTATTGAATGATAAGATGGTTGAATACAACTGATAAAGCTTCTTATATAGCAGTAAACAAACCCTAAGACGTCTAACACCAAAACCTAAAAGCCTAAGGATTAAACAAAATCTAAATCCAAAACAAATTATTAAAAATAATTATTCAAAAATAGAAAAAATGCATTTTGAAGCTCTAAACGAACTCGAATGGCTAAAAAACCCATGTATTGTGGTAGATTCATGAGTTTGATTCGTAAGGCCGTTCCGCTTCCGGAAAAGTATCACAATAGTCAATCGGACACCGAACGTCAAATCTGCATCATACCAGGTTTGAATTTGCCACGATTAAACGGTTTTTCAATCTTTATTTTCCATTGGAAAGTGACCCCGCTTCGTTCGGCATCAGTCTCTTCTACCGTAAAAGAACTCGACCTCGAGTTCATCTTGAATAAAGAACAAGAATAAGATGACAAGAAACCACATAACAAATTAGTTCATGAAACCTGTGGTTGATTGACATGATATT
Source organism: Comarum palustre (assembly GCA_951800085.1). NCBI lineage: Eukaryota > Viridiplantae > Streptophyta > Magnoliopsida > Rosales > Rosaceae > Comarum > Comarum palustre. The sequence goes on along the minus strand of OX637584.1, from coordinate 23,658,993 downwards.
CGATAAACTCTAAAGGTACAACCATGAATCCAACGCCAAATCTGAGTTTTTCATATGCATCTTGAGAGAAGTCTTCTTGATTCTCAAAATTGGATTCTTAAATGGCCTTTGATTATGGTTCTGGAACAGTCATATACTGACAACCGAGTCAACATGAACAAATTAATTCTTCTTTAATCTCTAAAGTGATTTCTTCAACATTTTTTTCACACACTTCAGGCTTTATAGACTTGTAATCTTGTTCATTCTTGAGTAAATATGTCTCATCTTTGTAATAATTACCATTGACGCTTTCATGTCATGGTTTTTCAAAAAACACATCACTCATCCATATCAATCACATGACAAGTAACCTCATCATTATAAAATTCACCTATAGAGATGAGAAGTTTACAAACTTCTGTCACATGTGCATGATCATCAATCCAAAATGGATTGTTCAACTTCACTGTTGGTAATTAAAGAGAATGAACAACCTTGCTTACAACGAATTCTCGTGTAGATCAGTATCAAATATTATTGATCATACCTTGTCTTTCATGGAAACACGTTGTTCTAAAGTTGTCGTAATCCAGTGAGGTAAATATCCAACTTTCCATGCAAGCTTCCTTTTTTTTCTGTATCGAATTGATAAATCACTCACCAAGAATCCACCAGATGCTCTGATTACCAATTGATGCAGCAGAGTATATGTAAAGATAGGTTGATTGGAATCCACCAATCAGTTGTGACCTGAATCCACAAGTCGACTCGAATCCACAAGGTTTTGTGAAAACTCAAAGGTTTATTAAATGATAAGATTGTCTAATACAACTGATAAAGCTCCTTATATAAGAGTAAACTATTAGGAAAAACAATATAATAGAAGTGACAAACTCGATTGTCTAATACAACTGATAAAACTCCTTATATAAGAGTAAACTATTAGGAAAAACAATATAATAGAAGTGACAAACTCAAACCAACAAATCACAAATATGCAAAGATATAAAGGATAATGAAAAGTGAAATAATCTTTGAACTCGTTCGATATATACTATCCGCCATTGTCACTACGGGGACATTTAAGGGTTCTTCCCGTCTCCCTCTCTACCATGGCATGGAACTCCTTAAAGGTTTGGAACACCTGAGCTTTTAATTTCAACAAATAAACTCAAACCTTTCGTGAAACATCATCAATATAAGTGACATAATATTATTATGACCTAGTGATTCAACTTCCATGAGACCACACATATATGAGTGTACTAGATCTTACACATTTTCTTTCTTTGTGAATGTTTTAGCGAAACTAACTTTATGTTGCTTACCAATTAAACAATGATCACAAGAGTTAAGGGAGGTACCTTTGGCAAACAGAATAAGAGACTTCTTTACCAAAACTTGCAATCCTTTCTCACTCATATGGCCTAGTCGCTTGTGCCATAGACTTGGAGAAGAGTCATTTGCAACATTCAATTCCCCTTTGCATATCTTGCCATAAGTCTTGTAGAGGGTGCAACACAACTTCCCTCTAGCCACCACCAATGATCCTTTGGTAAGCCTCTACTTTTGATCACCTTCATGATGATGGTACCCTTGTCGGTCAAACACGCCGATTGACATCAAATTAAGACGTAGACCAGGAACATGTCTCACATATTTCAACATAAGCTTGCAGCTCAAATTGGTCTCAAAACAATTATCTCCAATTCCTGCAATCTTAGCATAACCCTCGTTGTTCATCTTCACAATCCCAAGGTCACCGCCTTTACATGTAGTGAAGAACTCTATATGTGGAGTGGCATGGAAAGAGGCACTAGAATCAATGACCCATGCAACATCAGAACTAGAAGAATCATCGACGTGTAGGCGTTCACCATCAAGACAAAGAACCTCACATTTTTCATGTGATATGGTAGCGGCGATGGTACTCTTGTCTTTCCTCTTTTGGTAGGTGTAACCTTCCTCCTTTTTCTCATTCTTTAATTTGTTGCAGTTTTTCTTCATGTGACCAAATATGTCACAATGATGACACTTTCCGTTGAATTTTGTCCTCAAACGGCTTGCACTCCTTCCATGATATTTGGGTCCTCTACTCTTTCTTCTTCATCTATTCTCCACCACGAAGACTTGACTACTCTCGGAGGTTAAATATTTCATTTTAGTCTCTTCATTCAACATGTTATTTTTAATATTATCCATGGTTAATTTACCATTAGGAGCAGAGTTACTTACATTGAATATAAAAGTCTCTCAATTATCCGGCAACGACCCTAACAATAATAGTGCTTGTAATTCATCATCAATCGTCATACCCATGGTAGTTAATTGATTGATTGAACTTTGAAAATTATTCAAGTGTTCAGTGACCCTCACACCATCATCGTACTTCATATTGACAAACTTTTTGATTAGAAAGGCTTTCTTGGTGGCGTTCTTCTTCTCGAACAACGACTCCAACTTTGTCCACAACTCAAGTGCATCAGTCTCATTTGCCACATGGTGGAACACACTGTCATCCATCTATTCTCAAACATGGCCAATTCCCTTGCGGTTCATCTTCGTTCAATCTTCATCTGAAGTATCTTGCGGCTTAGCCTCTGGTTCTTCTATTGGCTCATGCAAATCTTTGCAATATAGAATGTCCTCCATTCTCGGCTTCCATGCGATCCAATTTGAGTGGTTGAGTCGAACCATGGTACTCCTTGAACCTTCTATTTTAACACCCACATGCCCTATGAACAGGGCTCTGATACCATTATTGGAAAAAATAATATAATGGAGTGACAAACTCAAACCAACAAATCACAAATATGTAAAGATATAAAAGGATAAAAGAAAGAGAACACCGGATATAACATGGTTCGGCAATGTGCCTACGTCTACGGGGTAGCAACAACAAGAACTTCCACTATCAAATAATGGGTACATAAGAGATACACAACTTCAAGAACACCATTTGAAGGAAACACACTCTCACACTTGTTTTGCTACACTACACTGCACTCTCAACTTGGATGAAGATGCTTGAAATGGATGAGATGATGGAATGGACAAATGACCTATCCTTTTAGAGGCTTAAGGATGAGCCCTCATTAGTGCTACACCATTATGATCATACATGAAACTCATGTAACTCACAAAATCATAACTCTAAAACAATCTCACTTTCTTGTGTAACTCAAGTCTTAATACCTTGTAACTTAAGACTTAATGTCTTGTAACTTAAAAGCTACTAACTCATAAAACTGTTAAATTACAGAATCCTTGTTTGTATAGAAGATCTTTTGTAGATATATATTCCTATAAGCACACCTCTTGTAAAGTTATATATTAACCCATAATTGGGATGAATAAGAATATAAAGTTCTCCTGAATACCTTTCTTCTTGGTATCAGAGCTGAAAAACCCTGAATTGAATTGAAACCCAGAAATCCACTACCACCACCGAAATCGTTTCTGCTACACCCGAAATCTAAAACTTGATATCTGAAATCTGCAAATCATGGGAGATATGATTCCAAACCCTAACCATAGAGAAGGAGCCGCACCTGTCCACAACCACTACCACAACACGATTCAAGATCATTTGGCGTTTCCGATCGGTATGCTCTTGACTGAATCCAACTATTCCAATTGGGCTCCTACTTAAACTAGGACAAGCGTGGCTCATGGATCACCATTGTACTGATACTGTCCAACCTTAACCACCTTTAAGGTGTTGGGTTTTAACTACAAAAGGCCTCGGTACAATTAGATATGATTCATCCACTAATAAGTTATATTTTATTTATCCTTTTTTGATGTGAGATATTTTCTCTCCAACACTCCCTCTCACGTGCAACCTAACATTTTAGGTCTGCACGTGTAATTCATTCAGTTTAATTCCCATATCGAAAATATGTACATTCATTCAGTTCAATTCCTATTTCGTAAATTAAGTATGCGGTCCAATGCTCACTGTAGGCACTTGGTATGGTATGGGCCAATCGGAATTTTTCTGAAGGAAATTCAATTCAATGAACCCAAATTTGGGCTTATTATGCTGGGAGACTTTCCCTATTATGCTCGGAGATGTAATTGAAAAGGGACCCGCTCTAATACCAACTTAAACTAGGACAAGCGTGGCCCGTGGATCACCATTGTACCGATACTGTCCCAACTTAACCACCTTTAAGGTGTTGGGTTTTAACTACAAAAGGGCTCGGTACAATTGGATATATATGATTCATCCACTTATAAGTTATATTTTATTTATCTTTTTTTGATGTGAGATCTTTCCTCTTCAACACTCCTCTTATGAAGATGCGTGTTGGAGGAAATAGCAAGCTCGAAATTATTACTGAAGCTGCACCTGAAATTTCTTCACTAGCATATCGTGCTTAGGCCACTAACAAAGAAAAAATGAAGTGCTGGCTCATCGATAACATGTCGCCATCTTTGATGAATAGGTATCTTCGATTGCCAACTGCCAAAACCATCTGGGATGCTCTGTACAAGACCTATTATGATGATTCAGATGAAACCCGACTCTTTGAACTTCATCGCCTGTGTTTTTGGACGAAACAGAATGGACGACCTCTTTCTGCCTACTATAATAAACTTGTAGGATGGTTGGAAGAGATGGATCAACGTCTTGCATCTTATTCCACTACAATAGATGGCGTTGTGTATGAAGCCTCGTATATGGCCCGATTGAGAATTCACATGTTCTTAAGCGGATTGGATCCTAAATTTCATCAAGTTCGGGCAGAGATTCTAAGAAAGGATCCGAAGCTGGATTTGGAGAAAAGTTATGCATACATTCACAGAGTTCACAACAATCAAATGATGCACCTTGTAGCTACACCTGAGGCCACAGTCATGGCCACTGCAACACTCCCAGTGCTGATCTAGTCTCCCTCCAGGTTTTGCTGGTCCACCTAGGTTTGGTGCTTCTACATCAAAAACTGGAGGGAAGTCTCTGGTCAAGTTTCTAAATCTTACTTGTACTCATTGTAAGGATGTTGGTCATAGCAAGGAGCGATATTATGAGATTATTGGATATCCTGAATTGTGGGATTTCACCAAGAAGCCGCGCAAAAATATCAAAAAGCAGTTGCAGCTGCTACGGAGTCGTTTGAACAGTCCTCTACACTTGTAGCTGAATCAGGTATGAGGGGTAAGACATCTTCTCTTTCTACATTATCTACGAATGAAACTTGGATAATAGACACTGGTGTATCTGGTCATATGACAAATAACCCTAGTTTTATAGACTCCATTAAGCCATCTTCTCAGCATGTTGTTTCTACTGTTAATGGTTCACTTTCTCCTGTTATTGGTGAAGGATCTGCGAAAATTTCTGATGGATTAACCCTTGATTCTGTACTTGTTGTTCCCTCTCTTGGATATAACCATTTATCTGTGGGACAAATTACTATGGCTCTTTCATGCACTATAACCTTTTATCCCGATTTCTATATTTTCAAGACATTCTGACAAGGCAGATTCTTGGTTATGGTGTTAGAAGGGGAAATTGTATTACCTGGGTCTGACGAGCAGTGGGCAACAACAGTTGAGTTCGTTGAGTCAAACAAACAACACCAGTAGTCTGAATAAGGCCAAAGAGGCAGTGTGGTTATGGCACCGCCGCTTAGGTCACTTATCTTTTGGATATCTTCGAAAGTTACAGCCATAATTATTTTATGTTGTTGAAGAGTCTGATTTTAAGTGTGAAATTTGTGAACTGGTCAAGAGCCACCGTATTACCTATTCTCCAAGTTTAATTAAATGTTCAGTTCCTTTTATGAAAATACATTCTGATATTTGGGGTCCTGCCAAATTCTCTACACGTTCTAGCTTTAGTTACTTTGTGACTTTCATCAATGAATGTACTAGGATGACTTGGGTACCTTGATGAAGGACAAGAATAAAGTGTATTCCAGGTTTACTGAATTTCATAAGATGGTGGCGACTTAGTATCAACAAAAAATTCGGGTACTTTAATCTAATAATGGTGGTGAATATGTGAATGGTTCAATGTCTGCATTCACCAAAATTTATGAAATTCGACACCAAACTTCAATTGCATATACTCCTCAACAAAATGGATTGACTGAAAGGAAGAATAGACAATTGTTGAAAGTTGTTCGTGCCTCCCTCTTTGGTATGAATGTGGATCGAAAGTTGTGGGGAGAAGCTGTGTGTTCTGCTGCATACTTGATAATCACACACCTTCCCGTTTGATTGAGTTCTAGAACCCATATCAGAAGTTACATTAGTTGCTCCATGTACCATCTTTACCTAATTTGGAGCCTAGAGTTTTTGGATGTACGGTGTATGTGCATATCAACAAGCAACTAAGAGGCAAGCTTGATCCGCGTGCGGTGAAGTGTGTGTTTGTAGGGTATGTTGAGTTCCAGAAAGGGTACTGGTGCTATGACCCGGTTCTTAATAAGATGCATGTTTTCTTGGATGTTTCATTCTGTGAGTCTGAACCTTATTACTCAAGGGGAGTTTCAGAGTCTTCCCTTCAAGAGGGAGAGCAAGTATGTAGGAAATCCTCTGAATATGGACGAATTTGAAGAGTTGGAGAACCTGGAAAGTCAATTTGGGGCTAGAAACCAAATAGAAGAAACTGCAAGCACACGAGTGGATCTGTCAACCAGACGAGTCGACTCGTCAACTACAAAGGAGCTTACGGTTGATGACTCAGGTGACTCATCGATTCCTCCTAGAACAGAGCTAGTCAACCTACCAACGAATAAGGTTGACTCGACTACCAGACCAGAATGTGAACTTCCTCCAACTGACGAAATTGTGTCTGAAGACCCCCCTTCTACTCCATCAACTGAAGGACCCGTCCAAAATGTCCTCCCAAAGGCATGTAATATTAACATTGAATTGGGTAGTGTGGAAATTTTTGTACTTAGAAGATCTCAAAGGGTAACAAAAGGGGTTCCAAAGAAACAATATGAGCCTAGCATAAAAGCCAAAGCCAAGTATCCTATTTCTAACTTTATATCCCACCATAGGTGTCTGGATTACATGCACTTTTTGTTAATCAATTATCCACAGTATCTATTTCTAGTAATGTACAGGATGCCCTGGTGGATCCAAAATGAAAGCAAGCTATGAACGAAGCCCTGCAGAAGAATGAAACATGGGATGTTGTGCCTATGTCTCCTGGTAAGAAGACAGTCGGGTGTCATTGGGTGTTTGCAGTGAAGTTGAAAGCTGATGGGAGCATTGACATATATAAAGCTCGCTTGGTTGCTAAAGGATACACTCAATGATATGACATTGACTATCAAGAGACGTTTACTTCAGCTAAAATCAACACTGTAAGAATTATTATCGCATTGGCTGCTCGTTATGATTGGCCACAACGTCAGTTTGATGTAAAAAATGCTTTCTTGAATGGAACTCTGGAAGAAGAAGTGTACATGGATACACTACCTGGTATCAGCGGTAGACCATGTGATGTTGGAAAAGTGTGTCAACTGAAGAAATCTTTGTATGGATTGAAGCAATCGCCTAGAGCTTGGTTTGGGAGGTTCTCCAAAGCCATGAAGACATTCAGAAATCGACAAAGCAACTCTGATCATACCTTGTTCATTAAACGCAAGGATGGTAAGATTACTGCTTTGATTGTGTATGTGGATGACATGGTTATTACTAGTGACGATCTAGTTGAGATGGTAAGTTTACAAAAGCATTTGTCCCAAGAATTTAAAATGAAAGATTTGGGTGAATTGAAATATTTTTGGGGGATTGAAGTTGCAAGGTTCAAGCATGGGATCACTTTATCACAAAGAAAGTATGTGCTTGATCTTCTTGCTGAAACAGGAATGCTGGATTGCAAACCGGTTGAAACCCGGTTGAGATGAATCATAAGTTGGCACTATATCCTGATCAAATTCTAACAAACAAGAGCAGGTATCAAAGAGTTAGTTGGCAGGTTGATTTACTTGTCACATACTAGACCTGATCTTACATATGTTGTAAATGATGTTAGCCAGTTCATGCATAATTCAAGTGGGGAGCATATGGATGCTGTAATGTGCATTCTCAAATATTTGAAGTCTACACCTGTAGAGGTCTACTGTTTAAAAAGGATGGTGAATTTGTTGTTACAAGGTATATAGATGCCGATTAGGTTGGGGATAAGACTGATCGCATATCTACTTCTGGATACTTCACGTTTATTAGAGATAGTTTCATCACCTGGCGCAATAAGAAGCAAAAAGTGGTTGCATGTTCTAGCGCTGAAGCAGAATATCGTAGTATGACTCATGGGGTGTGCGAACTATTATGGATTCAGAATGTATTGAAGGATTTGAGTGTTAAACTTCAGAAACCAATGGACTTGCATTGTGACAATACTGCAGCAATTGAGATTGCTCATAATCCAGTTCAGCATGACAGAACCAAACATGTGGAGGTTGATCGTCATTTTATCAAAGAAAAACTAGATATGAAGATTATCAGGTTTCCCTTTGTATCTTCTGAAAAGCAGTTGGTTGATGTACTTACTAAGGGAGTGTCACACAAGGCATATGCAGACTCAATTGGCAAGTTGTGCATGATTGACATCTATGCACCAACTTGAGGGTGAGTGTTGAATTACTGAATCCTTGTTTGTATAGAAGATCTTTTAGAATCCTTGTTTGTATAGAAGATCTTTTGTATATATCTATTCCTATAAGGACACATCTTGTAAAGTTATATATTAATCCATAATTGGGATGAATAAGAATGTGAAGTTCTCCTGAATACCTTTCTTGTAAGACCACTAACTCATGTAACTCATAAACCTTTAACATTCCTATCATAAATTAGTAATGTAACTTATTGGTGTGGATATTATAACATAAACAAACCCTAAGGCGTGTAACATCAAACCCTAAAAGCCCAAGGATTAAACAAAATCCAAATCCAAAACAAATTATTAAAAATAATTATCTGAAAATAGAAAAATTGCATATTTAAGGCTTACACGGACTCAGATGGCTAAAATAGCTCATATGTTGTGGCAAAGACACTCGTTTGATTTGTAGGGCCGTTCCTCTTCTGGAAAAGTATCACAATAGTCAATCGGACACCGAACGTCAAATCTGCAGCATTCCGGGTTTGAATTTGCCTCCATCAAACGGTTTTCTAATCTTTATTTTCCATTGAAAAGTGACTCCGCTTCATTCTGCATCAGCTGCTTGATCTTTTCAATATTTGAGGACTAGTTGTCGCCTCATTATGACGATTATTGTAATTTTTTCTTGTTAAGCAAATTGACACATTATTTGTACATTTATCAATAGAAACATGTCACGAATTCCCTACAATAGCAGTCGTCATGGAAAGCTAGTCCCTATGGAATTAGAAACAAATTAAAATTGTTGATCTAAAACTCAACCATTATACTTTACCAAAAAAAACTCAACCATTATACCGAACACGCAATTGTAGAACTACCGAACTACACATAGTATTTTTTATTTATCTACAAAATACTATGATCGGTGAAGACGATGAAACTAATTCCAAGAATGTCCTTCATTACATATAGTGGTCGTATCTCCTTCGTATTTATGTAAAAACACTGATTGTCACCTCAAATCTCATGTCATTACCAAACTTAAGCCGTAGTTTTAACCAAATCATGTGTATGCCTACAAGATAAAGATAGTTGTGCTATGGAGGAGTGACGGAATTTTCTTTGTTTGTTTCCCTTATGAGCCTACACTCTACAAAAGACTAATCAAGTAGGATTGACGAAAGGGAGTGGTTGAGGCTCCACCGCCCCGACCGGCCAACCGTGAAAAGGCGACGGCCCACCCGAAGAAAGGTGACTGATATCCTCCACATTTCTAACTCCAATAATTTCATACAAGAATCTGTGTGGAGCAAACCTAGTCTAATTCACACATTAAGCTTCAAAGTGTTTCAAATCTGAATCCCAACTTTCCAATTTTGGTGTTTGTTGTGATCATACTTTCGAACAAACTAGTGAGAGCTCGATTGTTTAGTGCAAAAGCTTATCAGCTCCACTTGTTTTACCAATCTTTCTTTATGGCAGCTAGTAGCATCCCTCATGTTTATTTTCTTCTTTTATTTTTGTGTGCACCTAGTTGTATTATTGAATGCTGATAGGAATGCATGTGAGCTTTACTAGATAGATTACATAACGTACTAATTTATGAAGGTTCTTAACGAAAGAAATTGTTTGGTTTGCTTAAGAAATACAATTATTGAGATCATGAAGACTGGCCTCATCATGAAATCAGAATATGCAGATTCTTCAAGTGGAGATACTTAATAGAACCTGCTGTACGCTCACATTCATAATGCTTAATAGGAAATTTTAAGTCAATAAAAACCTCACAATCTCTTTTTCCCTAATTTTGTATGATTTAACTAATCTGATATATTACTTATGACGAGAAATCTCTGATTATTGAACGAATAATAGTGAACAAGTTTTGGATTTCGTTTAGCGGTTAAACAGTTGCTTATTGGTTTCTATTAGAATGAAATTCGCTTTTATCTATAATGATTTCTAAAAGGAATTAGATCATTTAGATGAAGGGAAACAAAAGTATATGTAACATGAGGCAATATCATTGAGGCCATGAGGAAGAGACGTGACTCTGAAGCATGCCAAAACACGAAGTGATTAATAATGGAAAACCCAAGAAAGAACAATCTTGATTAGCAATCGTGTTTCCCTCAACACTCTGCAACACGCTGCAGAGTAAACAATGTTTACACTTATTAAAAGCAGTGAAGAAAAAGAAGCAACCTCAACAGAGAGCACAACACTCAGACGTCACGGTAATAAGAATGGTGTATTAATGTATCATTAGGAAAAGCCGAAAAGGCAGAGGATTCTAGAAAAACATTTTATAGTTTCAACTATTCCCAAATCATTTTACATAGAAATTGTAGAGCACAGACCGGTCAGAACTCTGAAGAGAAATGTGTTTAGTTCATTTTAAATTCAAATTTTGATTAAACAAGAAAGATTACTAAATGCTTTTAATTTTCTTATTTGGCCTAAACATTTGGGTGCCGTCTTCGTTCACCCTAGTACCATCTTCTTTCTTCACCCTATATATTTATTTCACCTTACAATTTAATTTTCTATACCAAATATATTTTATCCATCGCTTTCGTTTTCCAGTAATAGTAAAATACGTTACTGTTTTGCCTTTACGGTTCATATGTCATTGTAACATAGACAGTTCCAAAACCCAAATCTGTCATACAGTTTGTCTCACAAAACCCAATAAAGAGAGAAGAGCAGTGAGTCTCCTCTATGAGTGGAGAGACCAAGATAGATAAGATGGGGTGAAGTGAAACTGCACTGTCTCAGTTTGCATCAGCTGGAGTTTTCCTATCATGGCTGCTGATCACAACTCCAATACCAGTGTTTTCATTCTTTTGGCATCTACCTGATCCAAATAGAGTGCAAATAATCTCTCTTTTTCAGTTTTCATTGAAACCCAAGTGCTTGCTTTGAATGTGAATCAGTGAATGATGTTGCATCCCCACCAGTACTGAAGCAGTCATTTAGTGAGTTAATCTTATTGTTCTTACCATAAAGGATTGTTTTTTTCAGTTTATGTGAGTACCCATCTGCTGAAAATTATTGCATTTTGATATGGTAGGTTCAGTTGCTGATTACAAATCCTGCATCTGCTGTCATTCCAAATCTTTAGGAAAGTTGTTGATTCTGTTGATGGTAAGGGATTCATCTTTTATCTGTTTGTTTAATTTGCTTCTGTGAGTGCTTTGTTCAGTTTCTCATGAACTCTTTCCTGCATTTGATGAGTGGGTGAGGAATGTGGTGTTAGGAGTACCATTATTGTTCGACTGTTCTTTTGTGTACTGTGGTGTTGTTGATGAGCCGAGTTAAAATACTAAAATGATGTTTCGAATCAAGTTGTATTGGAGTCAATTTATGGGTGCTTTGTGTTTTGTTGTTAACATGTAGCACTGGTGATTTTCTTCTGCTGATATATCAGCACAACCATAGATCACGACATTGTTTGTTTGCTTTAGTATCTTCTTGTTTAATGGCTACTTCTTTCCTTGAATCAGTTGCAACATTCCTATCTTTCATTCTACTGGCTAAATGTTGGATTTGAACTTGCCATTTCTGCAGAACTCTTTTCAATTGCATAAATTTATAATACCTTTGAAAAATTTGGTGTACAGGTGCAAGAGGCAAGGAGCAAAAGACAAAACTGCAAAGCCTTGGCAGTGGAAGCTCATTGAACTGATACTCTGGCCTGGATCATTTTGTGAGGCTTTGTTACTTGTATAGAGACCCATCATTTGCCAAGTCAAAACCAATTTTGTTGTTGTACTGTGCCAGAATCATGGCAACCCTGTTACAATCCGAGTCCAGACGCTTGTATTCTTGGTGGTGGGACAGTCACATTAGCCCAAAGAACTCAAAATGGCTTCAGGAAAATCTTACAGGTCTTGATACTTACCGAGTTGGTTATCTATACATCTCAGCTCCTATTTCTATGCTTCTCTGTTCACATTGGTGCCAGAATTTAGGATATCAAGCATGTGGAGACAGTGAAAAGCAGTCTCATCATCTTATACATCCAACTCTTCTGACTAGTCAGCAGAATTTTTCCTTCCAGACTAAAAATGATAGCAAGGAGTATTTGACAGTCCAAAATTTTAGTTCTTTGAATCTTCTTCCAACTTTGACATAGTCCAAAATTTTAATTCTTTGAATCTTCTTCCAACTTAAATCTATCTTATGTTATAACTATGCCCAATCAGTTTGTTACTATCTCAGTATTAGGAACTTATTAGTATGATTTGGCACCTTTACTCTATTATCTCTGGGTGTTCTTGAATTATTCACCACTGTCATTCTAGTCAAGAAGACTGTTTGATGTTAAAGAACAATCAAATTATCTAACTAGTAGTTTCCCTTCATCCTGGAAGTGAAAAGGATGCTGTGGTAGCTTAAATACCTGTGTTGGGTTTCTCTATTGCCTCAGCATGCACACTTGCATGTTTCTGCTCAGTCTTTGATCTTTTTGAGGTTTCATTCTTTATTCACCCAACATTTGTACATACAGATATGGATGCTAAAGTCAAAGCAATGATAAAGCTCATTGAAGAAGATGCAGACTCTTTTGCAAGGAGAGCAGAAATGTACTACAAGAAACGCCCAGAGCTCATGAAACTGGTTGAGGAGTTCTATAGAGCTTATCGTGCATTGGCTGAGAGGTATGATCATGCAACTGGGGAGCTGCGCCAGGCTCATCGAACCATGGCAGAAGCATTTCCCAACCAAGTACCTTATGAACTGGCCGATGAATCATCCTCCTGCTCTTACGTCCCAGAGGCCAGACCTCATACACCAGAAATGCTGCATCCAGTTTGTGCCTTCCTCGACTCAGATGACTTACATAAGGATGCACTGGGACTCTCCTCAACTGATTTACATGCTTTGAAAAGGAATGGATGCTCCGACTCTGGAATAAGCAAAAGAGGACTGAAGCAGCTCAAGGAAATGTTTGATCCAGGAGAAGAATTTATTCCACTGAAGGTTGCAGAGGGAAGATTTACAGGAGGCTTGAGTTTACATGAAGCAGATGAGAGCAAACCAAAGTTACAGAATGGCTACTCTCAATTAACATGTGAGAACCAGAGTCTAAAGAACCAGCTCCTCTCTCAATCTGAGCATGCTGCAAAAGCTGAAACTGAAATTCAAATCTTACAGAAAACTCTGTCTGAGATACAAGCTGAAAAGGACACTGTCCATCTTCAGTACCAGCAGAGTTTGGAGAAGTTATCTGAGCTGGGTAAAGAACTGAATATTGCTCAAGTGGCTGCTGGAGGGCTCAATGATCGAGCCAGCAAAGCTGATATTGAAATTACAATACTGAAGGAAGCCCTCGAGGAATTAGAAGCTGAGAGAGATGCCGGTCTTCATCAGTACAATCGGTGTTTGGAAAGGATATCTAGCATGGAGACCATGTTATCTTTTTCCCAGGAGGATGCACAAGGGCTTAATGAGCGAGCTATTAAAGCAGAAACTGAAGCTCAAAATCTCAAGCAAGAACTTTTTAAATTAGAGGCAGAAAAGGAAGCCTGTTTTCTCAAGTACAAGCAATATCTTGAGAAAATATCTGCTCTGGAGGCTACAATCTCACTTGATGAAGAAAATGCCAGAATCCTTAATGACCAAATTGAAAGAGCAGAAGGTGAAGTTAAATCACTGAAGGAATTGGTTGATGTACTGATGGAAGAGAAAAAGTCTGCAGCTCTACAATTCAAGCACTACATGGATACAGTAGCTAAGATGGAAAGGGAACTTTCACAAGCTCAAGAGGATGCCGAAAGTATGAACATTGAAATTTTGACCAGGGCAGCGAAACTAAAGGGTGCCGAAGAACAATGTCTTCTCTTGGAGAGATCAAATCAGTCCCTGCGCTTAGAGGCAGATGGCCTGGTGAAGAAGATTGCAACTAAAGATGAAGAACTTTCTGACAAAAATGATGAGATGGAGAAACTTCAGAATCTAATGCAAGAGGAGCACTTGCGGTTTGTGCAAGCTGAAGCCACTCTCCAATTTCTGCAGAAGTTGCATTCTCAATCCCAAGAAGAGCAGAAAGCTTTAGCTTTAGAGTTAAAAAATGGGCTTCAGATGTTGAAGGACTTGGAGATGAGCAAACATGGTGTGGAGGATGTTATGCAAAGGGTTAAGGAAGAAAATATGAGCTTGAATGAACTAAACTTCTCTTGCACTATCTCCATTAGGAACCTGCAAGATGAAATATTTAGCATGAAGGAGATGAAGGAGAAACTTGAAGATGAGGTTAAGCTTAAAACAGACCAAAGCAATGCTCTCCAGAGGCAAATTTCCCATTTGGAGGATGAAATAAAGGGGTTGAGTGGAAGATATCAGGCTATGGTGGAGCAAGTGGAATCAGTAGGTTTAACTCCTGAATGTCTTGGATTGTCGGTGAACGACTTGCAAAACGAAAAGTCAAGGCTAGAGGATATCTGCACAAGGGATAGAGAGGACAGAGAACATCTTTATGAGAAGCTGAAGGATATGGGCAAACTTTCAAAGGAGAATGCTGTCCTGGAGTGTTCACTTGCAGGTTTAAATGGGGAGTTGGAGGGTTTGAGGGGAAGGGTCAAGGAATTGCAGGAGTCTTGCCACTTCCTCCAAGGAGAAAAGGCCACTCTTGTTGCTGAGAAATTTGTCCTGCTTTCCCAGTTGCAAATTATCACTCAGAATATGCACAAGCTTTTCGAGAAAAACTCATTGCTGGAAAGTTCCCTCTCTGGAGCAAACATTGAGCTTGAAAGGTTGAGGGCAAAAGCAAAGAGCTTGGAGGAGCTGTGCCAGGTACTCAATAATGAGAAGTCCAATTTTCTTAATGAGAGAGGCACCTTGGTGTTTCAGTTAAAGGATGTTGAGGAGAGACTGAGAAGCCTAGAGAAGAGGTTTAAAAAATTAGAGAAGAAGTATTCTAAGATGGAGAAGGAGAAAGAGTCCACCCTTGATGCTGTAGAAGAATTACGGGATTCCTTGCATGCAGAAAAACGAGAGCGCGCTAGTTATATTCGGTCGAGTGAATCCCGAATGGCTGGTTTGGAATGCAATGTCCATCTCCTGCAGGAGGAGAGAAGGTTGGGAAAGAAAGAATTTGAACAAGAACTAGATAAAGCTGTGAATGCCCAGATTGAGATCTTTATTCTTCAGAAGTTTATTCAAGATCTGGAGGAGAAGAATTCGACAATATACATTGCATGTCAGAGACATGTTGAGGCCTCTAAGTTTTCTGATAAGCTGATCAAAGAGTTGGAGAGTGAAAATCTTGAGCTACAGGTGGAAGAAGAATTCTTAGTAGAAGAAATCGAAAAGTTGAGGCTGGGAATTCATCAAGTGTTCAGGGCTCTGGAAATTGAAACAGGTTCACATGAAGATAGGATTGAGAGAGAAAAAGTTCTTGTACTGCACATTTTGAATGCTATCAAGGACTTGAAAAGTTCTCTGGTGCGGAGCAAAGATGAGGAGCAGCAGTTGCTGGTTGAGAATTCAGTGCTCCTAACTTTACTTGGGGAACTAAGATCGAAAGGTGCACAGATAGAGTCGGTAAAACAAGCTTTGGAGCAGGAGTATGAGGAAATAACAGACTGTTGTGCTATGCTACAAAATGACAAACATGAGCTTCTAGAGATGCAATGGCAGTTGAGGTTGGAAGTGACTGAGAAGGAGCAAAAGGAGGAAATATTAGAGGCTGAATTGAAAAGTCTTCAAGGTAAGCTGGTGAGCCTGCAAGATGCATACGTAATTTTGCAGGAAGAACAGTCCAAGATGCTTGACGAGAGGAGAAGCTTGCTTAAGAAGCTTTTGGACCTGAAAGAGGAAAAGAAAATCCTTGAAGAGGATAATAATGTTAATTTTCATGAAGCACTAGCTTTCAGCAACCTCTCTATGGTTTTAGAGAGCTTCACAATTGAGAAAGCTGTAAAACTAAAAGCACTTGCTGACGATCTTGATGAGCTTGGTGCTACTAACAATGACCTCAAAGATGCAGTTGGAACGTTGGGGGAGAAATTAGTGGTGAAAGAAGTAGAGAATCAACATCAGAATGAAATGGTTCAATTGTTGGACAAGGAACTGTTTGAAGCCAACGACTTAAATGGTCTATTAAGCCATCAAATTTCAAGTGTAAAGGATCTTCTCAACCAGAAAACCATGAAGCTCTCAGAGGTAGAAGAGAAGCTTCAAAAGACAGAGGACTTGAATGTGGAATTATGCAGAACTGTAGAGGAGCTGAAGATTGAATGTGAAAAGTCAAAAATAATGAGTCATAGTTGTGAGAAGCAGATTTTCCAACTATCTGAAAATTGCAGAAATCAGAAGAAGGAAATGAATAGCCTTTGTGAATCAAATGAAATTCTGGCAGACGAAATCTTATGTAAGGCTATTGAAAAAGAAATAGAAACTCTGCACCTGAATGAGACAGTCCGTTTTTTGGACAGAGAATTGTGTGAAGTAAAGGATTCAAATGAACAACTGAGCGATCAAGTTTTAGTTCGAAAAGATTGTCTGAGCCAGAAAATTATGGAGCTTTCAGAAGTAGAAGATAAGCTTAGACAGATAGAAGACTTGAATGTTGACCTATGCAGAAAAGTTCATGAACTGAAGTTGCAACAACAAGAATCAACAATCACAACAGAAATTTACGAGAAGGAGATTGTGGAACTTCTTAAAGATAACACAGATCAGAAAATGGAAATTGAGAGCCTTCGTGATGCAAATGGAACTCTAGAGAGTGAAGTGGGTGTCTTATGTGAAGCAATTGACGAGTACAAAATTAGAGAAGACTATATGAATTCAGAGCTGCAAGAAAGAAGCATTGAGTTTGAACTTTGGGAGGCTGAGGCTACATCTTTCTACTTTGATCTTCATAATTCTTCTGTCCGTGAAGTTTTTCTTGAAGATAAGGTTCATGAGCTTACAGAAGTTTGTGAGAGAATTAAAGTTGAAGATGCTGCCAAATCTGTGGAGATTGAACGGATGAAAGAAAGAGTTGGCATCTTGGAAAGTGAAGTTGGAGGTCTGACGTCCCAATTGTCTGCGTATGCTCCTTCTATAGCCTCTTTGAGAGAGAATGTTATTTCTCTTCAGCGCAATGCCCTTCTTAGAAACAAGTTCGTTGTAGAAGACAACCAGTGGCACAAGGTAATGTTCTTTCCTCTCTTAAGAAACATTGACCATTAAATGATTAAGACTAGCAGTCTGGGCTAGGTAGAGCTGTTTTTTGCTGTTGACAGCAGATTTTTGTGGCCTGAATGTCATAGGAGAACTGTTTGTGTGGTGTGATTAATATAATTGCTATAATATGAATTGCCATTGTGACTTTGAATTGGTATCTGAGTGTTGCTGCATCTAGATACTTACTAAACCTGTTTGTTGCTCTAGGATGATGAACTGCCAAATAATCTATATCAGAGGAGGTCTCAGGATTACAAAGAAGACCAAAGCACTTTGTTGCCATGTGGAATTTCTGAATTGGAAGAAATGCAGACTATGATCAAAGAAGTCGAAAAGGCAGTTATTGAAGAAACGAAAAGGCTTTCAATTGAATTAATTGAAAAAGAAATGGTAGAAGAAATTGAAAGGCTTACAACAAAGGAAAGGGCAGAAGCTTTGGTGCAGACTGAAGTAAAATCAATAGTTAACTTGCATCAAGAAAATGGTAGTACAGGAGAAGAGGCGGAACATGTGAACGAGTACACGGATGATAACCTGAAGATGAGTAAACCTGAAAAAAGGCTTTTGACGAAAGACATTCCGCTTGATCATGTTTCAAATTCTTCATTCTATGGAAGAAGCAGAAGAAAGAGTGGTAGGGCTGATGATCAGATGCTCCAGTTATGGGAAGCAGCCGAGCAACATTGCCTCCAGGATCCAGGGGTCATTATCATGAAAAACCAGGAATCTCCACCAACTGAAGATGTCACCCCCTACCCTCGGTTTGCAAACTCAAGGAGGACAAGTCGAAAGTCTTCTTCCGAAGCTCAGGTTGAGAAAGACTTGGGCATTGACAAGCTGGAAGTGTCCTACAATATTCGACAACCAAGTTGTGATGGCCAGATGGAAAAGATCTTGGAGAGGCTTGCTTCCGATGCTCAGAAACTGATGAGTCTACAAACGTCTGTGCAAGACTTGCATAAGAAGGTGGAGACCAACAAGAAGAGTAAGAAGATCAACAGCTCCGAATACGAGACAGTGAAAACACAGTTGCACGAAGTTGAGGACGCAGTTGTGCAGCTGCTATTCGTTAATGATCAGTTGAAAACGAACGTTGAAGAGTTTCCATCTTTGGACGAGCAGACATCCATAGAGTTGGAGGCAGGAAATGTGAGCAGAAAGAGAGTAACCGAACAAGCATGGAAAGGATCTGAGAAGATTGGAAGGTTGCAGTTTGAGCTGCAGAACATCCAATATGTTTTGGTGAAATGGGAGGGTGAAAAGAAAAGAAAGGGGAGGCATGGATTTTACGTGAGTAGAACAGGTCTTCTCCTGAGGGATTTTATTTACAGTGGCAGGAGTAGTAGTGAAAGGCGCAAGAAGGGTTGTTTATGTGGTTGCATGAGACCTTCAGCAAATGTTGATTAAGGGAAAGCTAAACTTTTATTTTCTGTTTAAGAATTAGCGTGAAGAATACTGAACTGTATTATTAGCATTTGGATTCTCTCTGAAAGAATTAGGTTTTCCCTGACCATAATAATCTGCTGCTTCGTTCAGCTTTCTATCTTTGCCACCAAACGATTTGGAATTTTTAGAACCGGACCACCAAACCATACGGCTCCATTTGATAACTAGCTGATCAGGACGTGATCTCATTACATTTCCTCTTTTGTAAATAATACCACAAGTTGGAGAAGAACTGAAGAAAGATGCCCACCCGTTTTCCATTTGCTTCGTTTCTGTTTGCAATAAATGTATGCAGCTGGCTTCGAAAACAGGAGTCGTACTCTTATCAGTCCATCCATCGCTCATTTTGTCGAGAAGAAAGAGGTCTGAGAAAGAGGCGGCTGCTAGCCGCGTCGCCGCCGCTGTCAAGCCACTTCCGGCCATGCCAGCAAAGTCGACATGCATACACCTAGTGTTTTCAAAGGCGTTTCGGAGCGGCGGTGGGGCGCGCCTTAGGGCGGAGCGAGGGAGAAAAGCCCCGCCGGTTCTTTCGCCGGGACGCCGCTGGAAAGGCGACCGCCGGAGCGACGGGGCGCTGCAGAAGCGAGGCGAGACGAGGCGAGAACCCAGGAACCCAGAAAACAGTAAAACAGTGAAATGAGAGATTCGAAATCGAGGCTCGAATCGGACATCAAGAGGCAAGAGAAGGAAGAGGAAGAGGAGAGGAGAAGGAATATACCAGTCACGCGCCGAACCGCCGCCTGGATCGCCGGATTCCAGCCGTTGAACGCCGAACGCAGTGGCGTTCGATCTCCCTGCACGGTGGCTGATTCCGGTTTCTGAGGGTTGGGTCAGGTAGAGGAGAAGGAGGGGAAGAAAGTGGTGGTAGAGCGCCGGCCAGTGGTGGCCGGACGGCGACTGTGGTGCGACGAAGGGCAGGGCGAAATCGCCCTTTGTTTCAGAGGAAACGATCGGGAAAAGAGTGAAGACTCGATTGACCGAGTCAACACCTCTTCCCTATTTATACAAAGATAAACGGCTGGGATCAAATCCCATAATGATCTAACGGTCTAGATTAAGTGGAGGTAAAAAGTAAAACTGAAATGGTAACTCTTTTTACCGAAATGGTAATTAAAATTACCAGAAACTTCAGAAATTCGTAGAAAATAAACAGAATGTCCGAAAAATAATCCGAAAATACTCGGAGACTCGTGTCGACACGTACTATGACATCGAGTCATTAAATCAGGTATTTGGAGAACTTTTAAAAACTCGAAAATGAACGTGGTCGTTCACTCGCGAAGTTACCGAATGCGACTTAAACCTCAGTAACTCGCCATTAACCACGGTTAAAACATGCGGGGTCCTACAGAAGATCTTACTTTGCCTCTCCATACTAATGAATTGAACATTGATGATTGTGATGATATTCATGGTGTTAGTGGATATGATGCGGAAGATTGAATTGTATCTTTTTAATTAAGTGTATCTTTCTAAACCCTAAACCCTAATTAGAACCTTGTTTTTGAACCTTGTGAAGTACTATTTGAGGATGAATTTATGGTTATAATAAAAATTAAATATTTTTTGTTATGTATTGAGATTATATGAATTTATTTATTATTTGTTGGAAAGGCGGTCGCTCCGTCGCCTCAAGGCTTTCGCCTCGCGGGGCTTCCACAATTCGCCTTCGCTTTCGTTTTCGCCTTTGAAAACATTGCATACACCGCTTTTGCAGATCGAAAAGTGAACCAGAACCCGAAAACCTTCTGCATGCATGTGGTTCTGCTGCAGTTGTACGTGCTTCATATCCAACTTGTGGAAATTAAGTTGGAGCTGCGGTGTTCTTCATCTACGTTCTATTTTGGTTCACAGGAGGTAGTAGCCCATCTGTTTTGGTGGTTTGTTTTAGATCTGGTGACCATCTGTATTGGTGTTGTTTAATGTGTATATATAGCTCTGTGCTGTGATCTTCTAGCTAGATTTCTTGTTGTTTTAACTGGTTTGTGGATGCCTTATGATTCTTGGTTTTATTTTGATTTTCAATGATCTTTCCTTAATTTGTCATATCCAGTAATTGGTTTTTCCAGGTTGCATCGAATAAAATCAAAAAAGAAGAAAAAAACAAACATGTACATTACATACATCTAACGGTGAGAACGTAATTAGACGGTATGAGATGAGCAGATTGTTGGGAAAAATAATAAAATGGAAGTGATAACTCAAACACTACAAAGGATAAATATGCAAAGATATAAAAGATAGAGGAAAATGAACACCGGATATAACGTGGTTCGGCAATGTGCCTACATCTACGGGGCAGCAACAACGAGAACTTTCACTATAAGAATGTGAACACAAGAGATACACAACTTCAAGAACACTACTCGAAGGGAAACACTCTTTCACACTTGTTTTTCTATCAACTACACTACAATCTCAACTTGGAGTGGACACTCTTCTCAACTTAGAAGATGATACTTGTGATGGATCAGATTGATTGAATTCGATGATGATAGAATGAGCAAATGACCTATCCTTTTATAGGTCTAAGGAGTAACCCTCATTAGTACTCTCTCATAATGGTGCTTCATGTAACTCTCGTAACTCATGACACCATAACTCTAAATAACCATCCACATTCATTTGTGGAACTCCCGCCTTAAAATCTTGTAACCGAAGGGCTACTAACTCCTGTAACTTATGCAATCACTAACTCATGAACATTTAAGTTATTGTAAGTTATTAGTCTAGATATTATAACATTCTCCCCCTCTAGACTAACCCAGGTAATACGATATGAGACTTCTACTTGAAGTCCATCCCATCAGACTTGCTACAATACTCCAACTTCTATTGTGGCACAACTTTAGCCAACATATCATAAATATTCCTGTTGGTGTGAATTTTCCTCAACTGCAAGAGCTTCTTCAATACTACATATCTTATCCAATGATAGCGAAGATCAACGTGTTTGGTGCGAGGATAGTAAACTATATTCTTACTTAAATGAATAGCATTTTGACTATCGCAATGCACCACACGTCTTTCTTGCTTCACACCCACACTAGTGGATTATGCCTTATAGCCGACGGAATATTTCCGTTGGCTAAGATAATTATTTTGTCTGCTAGCATCTTTGTAGACGGAATTTCCTTCCCCACGAGGCGTGTATATGGATTTTTGGAAAAATCAAAGAGAGAGATTATTTTCTCGCGCTTGGATATTATTTTCGTCCACTCACTCTAATGTCCTGTTTTTAAATGTTTTCCGCTGGGCCCAATATTGTAGGGTTGCTGAGAGGAGGTCATGCGTACAGAAAATGAGACATAGCCAACTAATCCGCTTACGCTAGCAATTTTACTTAGGTATCTCATCTATGTAGATTTGCTCTGATTACCCCAACTTAGCTTAACATAACATTTGTGAAGCGTAGTTGTGATTTGGGGAGGAGGATGGCTCCAGGTGTTGGGGTTGGAATATATATTACGTGGAACTGCTTGTGTATTTGTAGGAAGGGTTGTCCATTTCAAGAGGGTTTCAATAAGAAGTTCCCTAGAGGTGGACCCCAGAGGATTTACCTTTGGTAAAAAGGGGTTAACCCGGGGTGGGTCCTGACAAACACTCTCAATTACGAGTATGAAGCGCTCCTACCGGTCCATACACTCTCAGGGGTCTTCAGGCCAAACAGTACACATGGTGTTCGGTTGATCAGATAACATGCGGTTGTCACAGCTTCGTCCCAAAACTTCTTTATCTGGTTCGATGTCTTCAACATACTTCTCACTTTCTCCAGAATGATGTGGTTCATCCTCTTCGCTACACCATTATGTTGTGGGGTGCTAGGTACTGTCTTCATGTGTCTAATGTCATGCTTCAAATAATAACCTCTGAACTCGTTCAAAGTGTACTCTCTACCATTATCATTGTGGAGACACTTGAGGGTTCGCCCTGTTTCCCTCTCAACCATGGCATGAAACTCTTTGAAGGTTTGGAACACCTGGTCTTGATTTTAACAAATAAACTCAAACCTTTCGTGAAGCATCGTCAATGAAAGTAACAAAATACTTGTTATAACCTAGTGAGTCAACTTCCATGAGGCCACACCCATCTGAGTGTACTAGGTCCAAAATACTTTCCTTCGTAGGGAATGTATTAGCAAAGCTAACCTTATGTTGATTACCAAACAGACAATAATCACAAAAGTCAAGAGAAGTACCTTTGGCAAAAAGAATGAATTTTCTTTGCCAAAACTTGCAATCTCTTCTCACTCACGTGGCCTAACCTCTTGTGCCATAGACTTGGGAAAAAGTCATTCACGATATTTAACTCCCCTTTGCACATATCCTGTCGTATGTCTTGTAGAGAGTACAACACAACTTCCCTCTAGCCACCACCAGTGATCTCTTGGTAAGCCTCCATTTTTGATCACCTCCATGATGATATCTTTCAATATCAAACACACCGGTTGACATTAAATTGAAATGTAAACCAGGAACATGTCTATCATCTTTCAACAGAAGCTTGAAGTCCAAAATGGTTTCAAAACAAATATCTTCAATTCCTGCAATCTTACCATAACCCTCGTTGCCCATCTTCACAAGGTCACCACCTTTATATGAAGTAAAGAACTCCATATGTGGTGTGGCATGGAAAGAGGCATCGGAATCAACGATCCATGCAACATCAGAACTGGAAGAATCATCGACATGTAGGCATTCACCTTCAAAACAAAGAACCTCACATTCCTCATGTGATGTGGCAACGGCAGTAGTACCTTTTTCTTCTCTCCTTTGGTAGGTGTAGTCATCCTCCTTATTCTTTACTTTGTTGCAGTTTTTTTCATGTGGCCAAAGATGTCATAATGATGACATTTTCCATTGAATCTTGTTCTCGAATGACTTGCATTCCTTCCATGATTTTTGGGTCATCTACTCTTGCTCATTCCTCTATTCTCCGCCATAAAGACTTGGCTATTTTTAGAGGTTGACGATTTCTTTCTAGTCTCTTCATTCAACATGTTATTTTTAACATTATCCATGGTTAATTTACTATCTAGAGCAGAGTTACTTACAGTGACTACAAAAGTCTCCCAATTATCTGGCAACGACCCCAACAACTACAGTGCTTGTAATTCATCATCAATTGTCATGTCCATGGTTGTTAATTGATTAATTGAACTTTAGAAATTATTCACGTGCTCAGTGACCCTCACGCCATCACTATACTTCATATTGATAAGCTCTTAATTTGATTAGAAAGGCTTTCTTAGAGGCGGTCTTCTTCTCGAACAATGACTCCCACTTTGTCCACAACTCATGTGCATCGGTCTCATTCGCTACATGGTGGAACACACTATCATCCATAAACTCTCGAATATGATTGATTGCTTTGTGGTTCGTCTTCGTCCAATCTGCATCTGAGGTGTCTTCTGGCTTTGTCTCAGCTCCTTCGATAGGCTCA
The DNA here is from genome assembly GCA_951800085.1 of Comarum palustre. NCBI lineage: Eukaryota > Viridiplantae > Streptophyta > Magnoliopsida > Rosales > Rosaceae > Comarum > Comarum palustre. The sequence continues at coordinate 23,634,371 of OX637584.1, read as the reverse complement.
TGCAGATCTTTGCAATAAAGGATGTCCTCCATTCGCGGCTTCCATATGATTCAATTTGTGTGGTTGAGTCGAACCATGGTACTCCTTGATCCTTTCATTTTTCACCCACGCCCTATAAACAGGGCTCTGATACCACTATTGAGAAAAATAATATAATGCAAGTGACAACTCAAACACCACAAAAGATAAATATGCAAAGATATAAAGGATAGAGGAAAGTGAACACCAAATATAATGTGGTTCGGCAATGTGCCTACGTCCACGAGGCAGCAACAACAAAAACTTTCACTATAAGAATAGGTACACAAGAGATACACAACTTCAAGAACACTACTTGAAGGGAAACACTCTTTCACACTTGTTTTGCTATCAACTACACTACTCTCTCAACTTGGAGTAGACACTCTTCTCAACTTGGAAGATGATACTTGTGATGGATCAGATTGATTGACTTCGATGATGATGGACTGAGCAAATGACCTCTCATTTTATAAGCCTAAGGAGGAATCCTCATTAGTACTCTCTCATAATTGTGCTTCATGTAACTCTCGTAACTCATGACATCATAACTTCAAATAACCATCCATAATCATTTGTGTAACTCCCGCCTTAATATCTCGTAACCGAAGAGCTACTAACGTCTGTAACTTATACAATCACTAACTCATGAACATTTAAGTTAGCGTAAGTTATTAGTTTGGATATTATAACACAGGTAAGGTGAACCACCGAATAATTTTCGAATTGTAAGAGGTACTTTACGTAATGCTTCTCTTTATTCAACTCACTAAACTGATCGAATATATATGTCAATTGCTTAGGCCTCTTTTAAGGTTTGTCACTTAGTCTGGGCGAGTTTGTTCTACAGTTCAATGGCTTTTGATTGCCTCTTCAATTGCTTTACCTGTTAACCGTATTCAACTTGATATCTGTTTCACAATTCAACTTGATGTCTTAGTACATGGAGAGTCTGTTACGAGGGACTTGACTTCGTTATCATGTTTGTGTAACAAAAGCTATGTCATCTGTAACGAGTGTCATTGCTGATTTCCATGGACAAGCATCTGTAACGATAGCAAACTTACATATGCCAATGCCAGTGATGGGCGGCATGTTACACAAGCTGGCATAGCTGATACCCTGAGGAACTGCGAGACTGGCAATGGTGATTCCTGCGATGAGATCAGACTTGAGGTAGCTCAAATTGTAACGAGGAGCCCACTCGAGGATGGTAAAAAAGTATTGCAAACCCAAAATCACTTTTCTGGATCCTGGCTGGTTCTTGAATCCTTTGCTATCATTGGCTGATGTGCCACGGAATCTTTCAAACATTTTAACTGATGATCTTTCGTATTTGCTTGTACGTAAATTGGTCCATGCAAACTTGGTTTTGTGGTGGACTTCCTTTCTCAACCAACAATAATTGGTTTCATGGGTGGAGCAGCCATTACTGTAATTCTTCAACAACTTAAAGGGTTGCTAGGGATAGTACATTTCACTCAAAAATCAGATGTTCCAGTACACACCATCTTAGAAGGGGCACCTTCAGAAGGGGCTGAACCCTTGAGCATGGTTATTAAGTCACGCCATCTTACCGCCTGTATAGAAAATGGATTGATTACTGGCATTATCGTCCTTGCCGTAAGTTATGAGCACCTCCCAAATATGTGATGATAGTTTAACAGCATTACATCTATATCAAGGTTTAATCGTCGTGAAATGGTTGTGATTATACAGGAAGCAATAGCTTGTGGAAGAAGCTTTGGCGCAATCGAGGACTATCACATTGATGGAAGCAAAGAAATGATCGCTATTGGATGATGAACATAGTAGGCTCTTGCACTAGTTGTCCCGTGGCGTCAGGTTATAAATAATCTGTCTTCAAATCGAGCCTATTTAATTTATTTGATTGTTATAAGGGATGATTGTACATGTACAGGAATATTTTCAAGAACTGCCGTGAACTACAATGCTGGAGGCAAGACTCTGTTGACAGTGTTATTTTTGACACCATTGTTCCAGACTTCCAGTACACACCACTGGTGGCCCTCTCTTCCATTATTATCGTTGCAATGTATAGCGTCATGGACATCCCGGCTGCCATCCCCCTCTGGAAGATTGATAAGATCGACTGTATGATATGCATGGGTGGATCAATACGCAGCGGCTAACAGTAGTCCAGGAATACTAATCCTTCAAATTGATTCACCCATATACTTTGCAAATGCTAACTATTTGAGGGAAAGGAAACCGTATAGACAAGCGCACTTCTATACATAGAAGAATGTTAATCTCGAAATTGAGATATATATAGAGCACTGATATGACATCTGCTTCTGATTTTGAGCTCAGGATCTCAAGATGGATATATGAAGAGGAAGACAGGATAAAAGCTTCTGGAGAAACAAGCTTACAATAACTTATACTGCTAGACACTCGCAGTAAGTATCCAGCTGCAACAGTTACGAATTAATACTTATGAATTGCTAACATTGAAATCAAATCATAGCTGTGGGAATCATTGATACGAATGGGATACGCTTGCTTGAAGAGGTCAAGAAAAATTTAGACAGAAGGGATATCAAGGTATGAAGTTGTATTCCATTTGAAACTATTTTATGTTGTACATTGATAGATTATGATACAAGCTAATTAGCTTCTTGTCTCTTTGAATCCATTAGCTTTTGTTAGCAAACCCGTGAAGAGAAGTTATTAAGAAGCTGGATGTGTCAGTTCATTGAGAAAATTGGTCGGGATTGGATGTTTGTTACAGTGAGCGATGCCGTAAAATCATGTAAGTTCCTATCGCATAGCAGCGAAGTCAGTCCAGCTGAGGATAAAGCCAAGCCATCAGAGGACAACGTCTAATCCTCAATGACCAATCAAATCATATGAACTCTTTTACGTTATCTAACCATTGATCCGCGAGGTGGTACCAACACTTGTGTTTGGGTCAAAATAATATTTTTTGCCGAATGCTGACTCCTCGAGCCTATTATACCGATTCTTGCAGTCTACGTTATTATAAATATTTTTCCTTTTCGTTTGAGGTCATGCTCAGCAAGAATTTACAGTTGCTTAAGGATTCTTTTCTTGATCTTCAAGATATTTGATATTCATGAATCCACAAGTAAGAAAAATCCTAGTATTCAATATATGAATGGGTCAAGATACAAGAAGAATGACATCTCCAATCAATCAAACACAACGTTTGCACACTGCAAAACAAGCCTCCCTCGGAGCACCTCTACCAGAAAGATTTCTCGAGTCTTTTTGTCCACCAAAGCCCTATCCGTAGGCATTAACCGCTTCTACTCACCAAGCCTCATCCGTGAGCGAACAGTCCACCACCGCTTCATAAAGACCGATCCGTCGGCGAATACCCGTAAAACCATTGTTAGGGTTAATAACCTTAGCAAATATCTCCGGTTTGTCAAGGAACCCTTTGGCGAACGACCTGCAATCCTTGTTTATAGCTCTGCTCAGCCACACCGGTCCGAGTAAGATACGTCTACTTCGCGAGAGGAGGAGAAAAATCCTAGTTGTTCTTCAGCTAGGTCTGTAGAACCTAAGTTCAGGCCTGACCAACGCCTGTACGATAGTCGTTTGAAGAGAAGTCAGAAGGTGAACAAGCATTGAAGATCAAAGTTATACCTGACCCATAGGTACTGGCACGCCTCAAGCTTGGTTGTTCGAGAAAAGTGATTTACACACCGAATATTTGGCACACCTAATGGGACATAACGTGTCAGGATTGTAGAAGAAATGATTTCGCGTTTCGGATGATTACCAGTCAACTGGTTGTAGTAAGGTGAACATCGACGATGAGTTGAAGTAGAAATTGAAAGCTATCATTGAGCAAATTGATAAAATCAATGCAACCACGGATCGGATAAATGTTTCCATCGATCAGCATAACTAAGAAAATAAAGCAACTAATGAGAAGACAACAAAACTGCAAAGTGGAGCAAATCATGAAGTTTGCAATACTAACCAAGAGGTTTTACAATCCCAAGAAGTAGAACCTAAAGCTGACAAAGATACTCTCGCCAAAGAGGTTGAATCGGTTTTTGATCAAACTAGTGGCGAAATCGTTTCTTTAGTTGTGTCAGAAAAAATCGATTTGCCAATTTGTGGTGAATAGCATGTGGAGCACAATTATGAAGGCTATATCCAACTACGCTTCTCCAATAACGAAGAAGTTGATATGTTAACTTGTAGCTGTTGCGCTCCAAAATATGTGGAGAATAAGTTTATTTATGATGACACAGGCCAAGCCTTACAGATGGTCCTCAATGGTGTTTATAGCAAGAATATGTCATTGTCTGAGGCAGAAGTTAAGTCACCAATATGTAGTGATTGTTATGTTGATATTAACACAGAGACAACCTACGATGAATACGATGGAGATTATAGATTAATTCTTGGTTCCAATATCAGCAAGTCTCGTATGTAGGAGTTCGACTTGTATGATTCTCTTGTTTTCGAAGATATAAACCAGCAAGTGGTTTATTATGAAAGCCAATTGGTGGCTGTAACTATACATAGCATGCACCACGACATGATAGTCAGCAACAAGGCGGAACACTAAGCCATCCGCGAAGGTGCAATTGATGATCACATTTTTTTCAAACAATGAAGATGCATGGGGGGCTATGCAGCAGGCCCTATGAGAAGTCACTTCAGAGTTTTCAAGTAAATGACACCAAACATCTTTGTTCAATACTTAGAGTTTCTCGCCGGAAAGAATCCCATGTCACCAATATCAATATGTTAAGGTTTGGAGTGAAGCATTGGTGGTCTCCCCCGTGGCTATATGAAGGTTAACTAATCATGTTGAGTTTCCTTATTCACCTTGCTTCTAGCCATTGTTAATTTGTTTCAATTCTTGCATTGAAAAACAAAGAAAACACAGAAAGAGATTCTATGTTTTGCTGAAATACAAAACTATGTTCTTACCTACCAAGAGGTTTGAATTATCTATCATATATTTAGAGGCCTACCCCTAAGGCTTCAAATACAAGAGACAATCTATGTGTCTTGAAATTACTGCCCTACTGCCAGGAAGCGCAAGTGAAAAGAAGATTTGAAGCAACAGTGCAGTTTAGCAAATTTACAGCAGCAAGTTCTATGTTGCAACTTCACGGAATAAATTGGGAAGATCCAAGACGAATTAGAAGGCACGCTGCATATGTGTGGAAAGCCCTGGATGTCTAGTTTCTAATGGAGTTTACGGGTTGTGATTCCGACATTTCAGTAAAACGTTATTACAGTTTGAAGACAGGAAGGTCGGGATGAACGAAAAATTGACAGCATGCATATATGCGTGGCGAATGGGCATTAAAGGTCTTGTTTGGCTGGAAAATGTGTACTTGTGCCTTCTATACATTTTCTTATATGCTTATAGAGCTTGACACTGAAGATTAGTTATCCTCCTTCGCTTAACTATGGACATCAAAACTAAACAGTTTCAGTTCAACCAATTTCAGTGGCAGCTTCTGTACAGTAACTTTGCAGATCTACCTGGAAAGATCCTAAGCGAATCAGTGAGCAAGTTGCATGTTGGTGGAAAGGTATGAATGTCTAGTTTCTAGCGCAATTTAAGGTTAGTGATTTGACATTCCCGTAGAGAGTAATAGCAGTTTGAGTACCAAGAGGTCATAATGCTCGAGAATCTGTGTTTTTTTGTGTTTGTGACTACGGCGAATGGACTAGCAGACACATATAACTTGGTGAATGCACACTAGACTATTCTCTATTCATGCTTACATACTTGGGGGGCTTGCTTCAAGTTTTGCTTTCCTTTATTCACTCTATTTCAGACACCAAAACTTGGTGCACATAAGGACAGAAATCAGTATAAAGTGGTTCGAGTTGATAAAGCTTGAGGGTTTTCAGATGTGCATATATAAGGATACTCATTGCAGGGAGATAGACGAAAATAAGAACTGGTTAAAAGGAAAAGATGATTTCAATATCAAAAATGGCATAACTATACTTCAACCAATGGTATCATGCAGAACAACTTTACAATGTTCAATTTCTACACCACGGTGGAGTCATCTAAATCTGCACAAGTGGAATCTTTTGTTCATATAGAGGGCATTAATACAAACCAAGACATGCATCTCGTGTTCTTGGAGAGCTCGTACCTCATTGGCTTTGTGATGTTATCACTGTACCGGATCTCATTAGCCTAGTACTTCAAAGACCAAGCTTTGTGGTCTTTAATTCTTTATTATTTATGTCAGTTACCATGCATGTGAAGTTTATTATGAGGAGATGAAATTCTATACATCCAGCAACTGGATATGAGGGAGGTTTTGACACAATGTTCGCATATATAGTTTGTCTTGGAGGAATGATGCATCAAAGTTGAAATTAAAGGCATGCACACATCTACTCAAGTTTCTCAAGTATTTATGGAGCCTCATGCATATCAGATATGCAGAAAGTAGCAACAAAATAAGACGAATGCTTTTGCTGAGGTTGGATTGTCCTAATTCTTATATTAGGGGGCTTCAAGTTTCATATGTAAGCAGCGGAGACATTCCGGAAGTTATTGTACAAAGGTAACATCATTGTTTATACGAGGGGGGCTGCAGGCTGCGAACCATATATTTCTGTAAAAATTACAAACAACTTTTTGAGTTGTTACTAGAGAGCTCAAGGAGTTTGAGTTGACACAAAGGCAAAATTTGGCATTCATCAGAAGGAGTTTAGAGGACGCTCTGATATGTCTTTTGGAGGAATTGAGACAGAGTTGAGAACAATACAAGAAGACCATGTTTGGCACAACGTTCACAGTTACAACATAATTTTTATTGTGCCTGATCACCACAAGAAGGCTTGTAATTCTTATTCATGGAGTCAAATTAGTGCAATCATGTAAAGAAGTAAGTTTTTAACTCTACAAATGCAATTTCATTACGTCAGGTACTACGTACGAAGAAAGCCTATACCTAAGGCTTGCAAGTTCAAGTTTAATCGGTCTACGCTCATTCCAGCACATGACCGGTTAGTGGTTTCCATTCACTGCATCCAATTAAACTGGGGGCTACACTATACATATTCTGCCAATTGTTGGGGCAAATTTTTGAAATTTTGAAACATTTGGAGTTTCAATGTCTATTTATATTGAACCAACCCCTGTGGTTTATCTAAACCAATTTGTGGTTTTGCATTTTATTTAGTCAATCTGTTTTGAGTTTGATCATCATCCATACGAGGCCAACACCTGTGGCCTATTATTTTAAAAGTATTAGCAGCAGCAAAAAGTTATTAAGACTAAAGAAAACTTAGTATCTCAAGGTACTTTGTCGAGTAGTTCCAAACTTTTAGGAGGTTCACATCAAGCATCCAAGACTTTGGACATGTACTACTGATGCTAAGGAACATGTTTGGCTGCTCCATTACCTAGAAGTTACAAGAGAAGCTTATGGAAATCACTAACCAAGTCAGCTCCTGCAAATTGAAAAATCTAGAAATTTCAAATTTTGCTTATTTTTGGACATTCTCATGGATCATACGCACATTTTTGCAAGGATTAAAGTCTTGTTCGCCATACACCACCTTGAAGCCAGTATATTAGACTACAAGTAGGAAAAAGAATCATGCCATTCGCTACTTTGAGGAGTGAGTTATGAGGTCTAAAAGTTGACATCTTGAAGCAGCAATTCTAGAAAAACTGAACTGCAATGAGTTTTGGTGGTCTTGCTTCTTCATCTTAACATGTACCTATCACTGGGTTATTGTTTATACATCAAGTTGGAATGTTGTAGAGTATTTTAGAATCAAGAATCATCCAAAAATACCGTGGGAAGCACAAGGTATAAGCTCTTCAAGTCAACCAAATAATAAGGAAAAACTAAATTTCCATAAATTAGTTTTCTTGGGGCTGTTTTGTGAGATCATTTGTGTCATCTTCCTGGGTTTCTTTGACCGTTCGCTTCATCAATCCTTCAAGTACATATATTGTACTACATTCTCAAGCCAAGAACCGATCAAAATCATCATCCAAGCATAGTGCAAATCGTGCTTAAAGTAGGCATCATGAGTAGCAAAATGTCATCAGTTTTTTGAGGAAGTTTATTTTGAGTCTGGTTTTAGTCTTCTTGAAAGTTCTTTTTAAGGGAGTTGGTTCACCTTGTAGGCTATAATGTTGAAGGACAACGTCAAGTTATAAAACAACCAGTTGGTGGTTGGTTCAAGCCCTTCTTCTTCATCTAAAGTTTGCTTCATGAAGTGCAATTGTGACTACATTGAGGCTAAGTTTTCTTGGTTCATTGCTATTAATTATCATCAAGACCAATGCTTGTAGTCATGTTATCATGTTTAATTGAGCATGAGGGGCTTCTCTACGTCTAAGTGTTCAGCATGAGCTTAAAGCTATTTTCTTATCAGATCAGTCCAGGTATTCAAGTTGATTACATGATTATCATGTTGGAGATTACTTGTGCTGCTATATGGGTTGTCTAGCTACTGCTCATTGTCATTGAAGCTTCAAGAGTCAAGACCTACATATGAGTTTGGTGTTTGTCCGTTAGGTTAGTGAGTGGCTTTCGCCGATACGAATGATGCATAGGGACTATAGGTCTTTTCAGTCAAGACGCATGACTTCTCCTTCAAGACCTGGGAGCTATGTTGGGGCTATGTTTGAGCCAAAATAATATTTCTTGACGAATGCTGACTCCTCGAGCCCATTGAATCAATTCTTGCGATCTACATTATTATAAATATTTTTCCTTTTCTTTTGAGGTCATACTTGACAGATTTACAGTTGCTTAAGGATTCTTTACATGATCTTCAAGAGATTTGATATTCATTGATCCGCAGGTAAGAAAAATCCTAGTATTCACTATATAAAGGGGTCAAGATACAAGGACATCTCCAATCAATCAAACATAACTTTTGCACACTGCGAGCACCTCTACCAGAAAGATTTCTCGAGTCTTTTTATCCACCAAAGCCCTATCCGTAGGCATTATGTCACATCCCGAATTTTGAGAAATAAATTTTTTTCCAGATGCAACTCATATTCTAAATATGAAATAGGATTTCCATATTCAGAATAAGAAAAAAAATTAGAAAAAGAACAACCAAATACTAAACTGGAATTTTATTCTTAACTACACAAGAATCTCAAATTAAAATTTACATAAGAGAACCTTCTCCTAAAGATACTCTTACACATAGAGAATTTCAACTAACTCTAATGAGTTCAATCACTAACGCTCTTGCTTCTCTTGTTTCATCACCTGCAAGACTGTAAAGGGGTGAGCTCAACCTGCAGCTCAGTAGGGGCTAATCCTCTCAAAAACAAAAGACAATCAAACAATCAATAAATGATATGCATATGAATGCACATTCTACTCCAGATTCATATAGAAGAATAAACTGAGCCTACATGTCCCATACCACGTATTTTACCAAGGTGACTTAGCATACTCAACTATGTGATCCATCTCTAACCCTCTTTTGCTAGTTATCTTGTCCATTCCCCTTTCTCCAACCCCGATTTACCCTTATCATTCATATATTTAATTGCACAATAACCACGGGTATACATAGGTACATGGTTCCTGTTGAGGTAATGAACTCAACTACGCAAAAGATCAATTCATAATTCATTCGCCACTCTTATCCTCCAATTGTAATAAATGAATGACATATGCATCAAACTATAACATATACTTTAAACATGAATTCCCTCAAATACTCAACCATTCCAATACAAACATGTCAAGGCACAGATATGCACACAATACAATGAGTACAGGTTCCTCAGATCCCCCTATCTGGATTCCAAGCAATTACATAGACACATATCCTGCATAAGAAGTGAAAATCCAATAGATTACACATTTCCAATCCATAAGCACCACATTAATTTTAAACACAAAACTACCATTTAAACCAAAGGAACAAACAGTAACATTGTAACCAAAATGCAGAAATTTGATGATGCAGACACCGAACTTCAAAAATCAATATCTTAATCTAGAAAAATCCTTTTCTATAAGTTTCAGTTCTGAAATGACTATTAAGATGTATGCTAAAATTTTTGTGAAGACACTAACTCCAAACAATGAACCGAAATGTACAGGTTTTACAAAATACATAACTGGTCTGAAAACTGATATGCAGGATTTGCTGTTGCAGAACCTTAACTTGGAAAAATCATAACTTAATCTACAAAAAAAACATTTTCAAGAGATTCAAACTCCTAAATGAGGATGAACATGTGTGCTACAACTTTATGAAGACAAAAACCTCAAATACTAAATTAAAATTTCCACATTTTAGAACAAAGGCTACTGTGTCAAAAACTCGGAAAAGCTGATATGCAGTATTTCCTACAATAGACCCTCAACTTTGAAAATTTAGAAAAATCATTTTCAAGTGATTTAAAATCTAAAATAATCTGTAGGATGTTCTTTAAAACATTTATGAAGAAACCATGTTCAAATAACCAACCTACATGTACGGTTTATATCGACAAGGTGACTGACTCCAAAACACAAGAAAGCTTGTCTGCAGAATGCACAGCTATGGTTTTAGCTTCAAATTTGACCAACAAATTCTGAACTAAATTGCATTAAAATACACATATATAAAGCCTAAAGTATATGCTTTCAATACATGTAATTAGACTCTGTAATGAACGTTTGAATCAAAAGATATAGGCTGCTCAAAGTTTAACTAAATGATCATATTACAGAAAATCACTTAAACACATATATCAGCAGCATATGCAAGTCTAACATTCCTGATCAGTTCTATGAATGTTTATAACACTCATATAGGTTTTTGAGTCACTCTAATAACTTGCTGTGTAAGAGAAAACAAGAACTTCAATCCAAAGAGTAACTAGAAATTACTAAGGACACCCAAATATGAAGAATAATGTTGCTAAGCATCTAGATCAGTTTCTATGCTTACCTTCTAGCCTATACAAGCATCCACTACATTTGGTTTGTACCTTCAACAAAAAACTAATGACACATATATGAACCTTAATATCTATACAATTTCATACCAAAACAAACAAGAACCAATGACAAACACTAAGACTGAAAACAAAGGAACAAAACCAAAAAATTGACTTACTGAGTTTCTGACCAGCAGACTTTTGGGGCTAAAAACAGCATAGCTCGGCTAGAAATTTCAAGTTGGTCTCTTCATGACATGTAAAGGACAACCTAAAGATCACTTGAGAACTAGAATCGCAACAAAATCATTTTTCTACAATTAACTATGGATTTTCAAAGTTACTGGTTAGGATCAAGAAAATAACAGATTTTGGCTAAAACAAAATTTGTTTTGCAAATCAGTTTCTATTGATTAAAATTGAAATCAAAGAACATGTTTCGACAAAAAGATTTGTGAAAACAATAGAACACCTTGAATCCAAATCAAACATACCTAGTCAAACCAACATTTAAACCGACATAACAACTAATCTTTAACAATAGATAATCATATCAACAATAGCACAGTGACAACTTTAAATACAATTGAACTAACAGACATGCAATATGCCAATCCTAGTAACCAAATAATTTGATCAGTTCTAACTTCTAACAGCAACTCATATCAATTAGAGAAAAGAAAATAGAATCAAACTGAGTTGAGAGGAGAAGTTCATACCTTAACTCTTCCTATATCTCGTCTATTCCTAAAACACTAGTTCTCTCTTTTCTCTCTATCCGTAAATTCAAGAGACCATATGGGAAACCCAGGATGCTTAATCTATTTATAGTGTTTGGAGAAAAGCATAGGACCTCTAGACCCGGTAAGGGTACTAGACCTGGCACCTCTAGACCCCTAGAGCTCCTCCTGTAGCTTCAATGAGTCATCGACGAATCTACATGAATTTGACACCTCCTGCTTCTCCAAGGTCGGTTTCTACTCTTAAAGATATTCCATGACGGCTGCTGGGTTTAATGCTACAAGAGGTTTCAATTGGGAGAAAGAAGAAGAGGCGGTGGAGGAAGAAGATGAACACGGTGTCGTTCTGCAAATTCACGACAACAGCTTCTTCTCTTTCTTTTTCTTTTTTTTTCTAAAAACTATTTCAAGTTGGGCTCCGGTATGGGCTAAGGTTTTGGTTCATGGGAAAAAAATAAAATAAAACAACTAAATTTATTTCAGCAAATTTAAATATATAATATATAGGTAAACAAATAAATATATATATGCAATATACAAAACAAATAAATAGGTAAATAAATATAAAAATTTCGGGTTGTTACACTCCACCCTCCTTAGAGAAATTTCGTCCCCGAAATTTACAAGACCTTAAATCTGAAAAATTATGACATGTATTTGAATTTAGCAAATCTTTCATGTAAAAAAAACAAATTTCAAATTCCAGTCCCTACCAGATAGCAAAAATCTAATTTAAAAACACTGAACAAAAGAGATCAGTACTATGAAATACTGTTATTTACTGACTAGAGGATTCTGAGTATGTACTCATACCAGAAAATATGGCAACACAGTAAATCTAGTCAAAGCTAAAGACCAAATTTGCTAAAAGAACTATGTGCTTGCAAAAATGTCATAGCAAAGGTACCATAGAACTCATGAAGAGTCAATAAAGATATTCCTGCTACAACTCTACTAGACTACTTGTTTCCCAGATTTAGGACCTGCTGACCTTTGGGAATATATAGACATTTACAACAGCCAAAATTGACAATCTAATGCACACATCATCAATCAAAAGACGAAAATCAAACATATATATGATATGTATAAGAACATACCCAGATACTAAGCAATGTCTAATGATAGTGAAGTAATACAATCACAGCAACATTTAACCCATATTGCAGAAAAGAAACCATGAAAGGTAAACTATTTGCATTTTCATACAATCCTGAAATACAAAAATTTTGACATATAGTTGTTCTAATTATACCAAACACTCTTAAAAATGCATAAATTGCAGTACTTGCAGCTCAAATAACTGTCCTCAATACCCAAAATAGGAAAACAAAGTATCTAAGACACAAATTTACAACATATCTAATAAAGCAAAAGTTCAACTAAATTCATATTGTTAACAACTCAAAAACATGTCCAGAACTCAAGTATTACAAAAGTCAATTCAACAATAATAAGGGATAAATGTTTGTAATGTTTCTAGGCAAATATCACACCAACGTCTTAATTCAGCAAAGCAGAAGTCAAGAAATTATGGCAGGTTATTAAAAATATTGAAGGAACAGCCATCCACATAATGAGAAGTTACCAAGTAATTCTGAAAACAATAGCAAATCTCAACAGAACACATTTCAACAAGGCTCAAAACAAGAAACAACTTCCATGTACAAACACTAGTAAACAAGTCCAGCTTATTTATCTCACACCTTGACTGTCTTAACATATAATACATTCCTATTGAACATAACTCCTAAATTGCTACAGCAGATTCTGGAGATCTGACAATGAAAAAAAAATCATGTATATGTTTATCTAACCTGTAAAGTCTACACTATTATGAGAAGAGGAATGATAAGAATTCCAAAAAGCTTCTAAGTGATGAAATATAAATCATTAGAAACTCTTTTGAACTTCCGGTAAAACCTGAAGAAAAATAATAAATTCAAAAGGTTTAAGAAATAATGCGTAATAATAATTCAAAACAAAACTAACTGGTTTAAGAAAACCTCATCAAAGTTCAGAAGTATGCACATGCTATCTTTAGAGAACTTCATTTCCTCCGGCACAGACACTGTCATTCACCAGAAACAGCAGAATCTTTGAAGCTCTTAGGTGCGGCTAAGATCATCATTGACTCTAAATTCTTTTTCTCACAATATGATGTTGAGCTAGAGTGGTTGCATTTGGACTATGCAATTGAACACAAAGTAGAATGCATCTGTCCATATAATGCCATCCAACTCAAGCATCACTCATCATTTTCTGAAAAGAATTTTAAATAATATATGTAAAACCATTGAAAAGAGTAAGTTCCAAAAAATCCAATTTTGACAAAAATGAACAGCATTCCTTTGAAATCAGAGAAAGACATCTATTTTTCAAAGAAAACTCAAACTTTTTACTGTTCAAAACCTTTGAAATCTCTATCAAATATACAAAACAAATAAATAGGTAAATAAATATAAAAATTTTGGGTTGTTACATATTACCCGCTGCTACTCATCAAAGCTCGACCCGTCGGCATTACTCGCTTCTACCTCACCAAAGCCCTATCCGTATGCATTACCCGCTTCTACTCACCAAGCCTCATCCGTGAGCGAACAGTCCACCACCGCTTCATAAAGACCGATCCGTCGGCGAATTCCTGCAAACATCTCTGGTTTGTCAAGGAACCCTTTGGTGAACGACCTACAATCCTTGTTTATAGCTCTACTCGGCCACACATGTCTGAGTAAGATACGTCCGCTTTGCGAGAGGAGGAGAAAAATCCTAGTTGTTCTTCAGCTAGGTCTGTAGAACCTAAGTGCAGGCCTGACCAACTCCTGTATGATAGTCGTTTGAAGAGAAGTCAAAAGACGAACAAGCGTCGAAGATCAAGGTAGTACCTAACCCATAGGTACAGGCAAGCCTCAAGCTTGGTTGTTCAAGAAAAGCGATTTTCACACCGAACACTTAGTAGACAAACAAAGGTCTGATCATAGATGGAGTGCTAGTTTTGAAGTACAGAGTTTGGTATTTGATACGATGCTTTGTGAAATTTGGGTTCCCTAACGTCTGTTGCGTTCCTTCAGCTGTCATTTTGATTGAGAAACTTGGTCGTAGAACATTATTTGAAATCTTTGGAGCCCATCCAAATATCCAATGATAAGCTAGTATGCATTTTCTAGGAAATTTTTCCCATTACCAATTCTCTGAAATGCACATAAAAATTAGACGAAAATAAAATCGTTGAATATTCAAACCACATATGGGCCCGATAAATCATATACGTGGCACGTGAGTCAGCAAAGTCAAAAAGACTCTGAAAGTACACGTGGCGACATAGATTTGTCGAATCCCGACTAAAGCAAGTATTAAAGATTATTCTGACAATCAATTATCAATCAAATTAAATTGATTGTCGGAACTAAAGTCAGATATTTAATCATATCAATCATTCCTTAACGGGAATAATTAAATCAAATAATTAAAGATGATTTGATTTAATTATGATGATTATCAATCAATCAAAATAGATTGATTTGATTATTACCGATAAGGAATAAAATTCATTCGGTGTCTTTATTACATGTCATATATGGAGGAGTGTCGACAATACAAATACCCCCTCTTATACCAAAGAGAAAATTACTCTCGAGAGCTCAGAAGTCTTAAAACCCTCCCAAAGATAAACCAAGCTCCTAAATAGCCTGTTCTTCACCAAACTCAAACGCAAATCCAAACACTCGTCACGTGATCAATTCTCGTGACTACTTTTCCACCTCAAGAGCAAGTGCTTTGTCACCCTTGAGTCAAATTCAAATTCTGAGATAGAATCAGAGGAGTTCACAAAGATTTGTAACCAGCAAATTCATCAATAAAATTCTATTATTTTGTACACGTGTTGTTTTGTTATCTGCGCAGATAAATTTGTGTTTACAAAATTGGTATGCCCGGTGGGATAATCTTTGCCTCTCATCTCCTTCTCCGGAGAAAAGAAATCCAAATCCGTTTGAGCAATGGCCTCTAAGAACACTGAAGACATCTCAACGACGAAATCCAAATTAATGACCTCAAGGTCAAGTAGCGAATCTTCAAGTCATGTTACTCGTAGCATGGCGAGGACTCATCCTACGACTTTCGTGGCTTTGCCTTTAAATCCGAACCACCCAATCATCACTATGGAGAGCTTAGGGATAGGCGAGCATGTTTCTCAAAATAAAGAGAGAGAAACTTCAAAAAAATTAAGAGAACGATCATCGTCACCTGCCTCTGACGAAGAATCGAGCACGGCCTCATACTGTGGAAGCCCTATTGGGGATGAGAACAACACTTATGGCATGCCATCAAGTGATTCTTCTCACCCTGTCCTCATGCAGGTTATGATGGTCGGAGCATCCATCATTGAAGAAAAAGTAAGTAATCTGATGGGAGCACTCGAGAAGCTCACTAATACAGTGGAGGAGAAAGACATGCAGATTGCTGACCTTTTGAGTAGACTTCAAGAGCAAGACGAAGAAAATTCCTCCAAAAGAGCGTAAAAGGATAAGAAGGATCAAGATGGTGAAAGTTCTAAAAATAATGACAAAAACAAGGGTGGCTCACTTGGATTCATGTCTCTCCAACAATTGCTGGACTTCATCACCAACTCCATTAGAGCCAAATATAGAGGTTCTTCTCGTGATTCTCTCACCTACTCCAAACCTTACACCAAAAGGATCAACAACCTAAGAATGTCGTTCGGATACCAACCACTTAAGTTCTAACAATTCGAGGGGAAGAGCAATCTGAAGCAACATGTGGCTCATTTTGTTGAGACTTGCAACAATGTCGGGACAGAAGGCGACCACCTTACCAAGCAGTTCGTTCCCTCTCTGAAAGGCAACGCTTTCGAGTGGTACACTGATTTAGAACCCGAGTCTATCGACAGTTGGGACCAGATGGAACGCGATTTTCTTAATCATTTCTATAGTACAAGACGTATTGTGAGCATGATGGAACTTACAAACACAAAGCAATGGAGAGATGAGCCGGCAGTTGACTTCATCAATAGGTGACGCTCACTTAGTCTCGTTTGTAAGGATCGCTTGTCTGAAGTGTCTGTGGTCGAGATGTGTATTCAAGGTATGCACTTTGATTTGCTATACATCCTACAAGGAATCAAGCCTCACATTTGAAGAGTTGGCTACGCGAGCGCATGACATGGAGCTGGGCCTAGCTAGCCATAAAGGAAAGGAGCCTGTCATAGATCAACGAAAAGATAAGGTCTTTGGAGGCAAAGTTGACAAGGCGGTGAAGCGACCAACGAAGGAGGCGATGACCGTGAATGTTGCTCCAGTTCGAATCACTACACAAGACAAGAAAGAAGTTAGAAAAGCAGAGCCAACTCAAGGCTACGATAGGAGGAAGCGCTCATTGAAAGAGTTAGAGTGAAAGACTTACCCGTTCCCAGATTTCAATGTAGCAGGTATGTTGGAAGATTTTCTCGAAAACAAAGTGATAGAACTTCCAGAGTGCAAACGTCCAGAAGAGATGAATCTAGTCAACGACCCGAAGTATTGCAAGTATCATCGCATTATCAGCCACCTGATTGAGAAATGCTTTGTACTAAAAGACTTGATAATGAACCTCGTCAGGCAATGAGAATTGAGCTAGATGTTGATGAAGTTGCTCAGGTCAATTGCACCACCATATCATATGAGTTACTTTATTTGAACTATTTGAGGCACCGTCTACGCCAAGGAAAGTGTCATTCCATTTCACAAAGGAGCCTTGCAAGGGAAACGAGTTGAAGGAGGTCAAGCTAGTCCAAGACGCAAACCCAATTCCTAAGGCTACACATGAAGTCAACTCATGCGACGATGATAAGGGATGGATACTGGTGAATAGGAGACCGTCACGTAAGAATATGTTGTCAAGTCTACCAGTAATTCGGCTAAACCGTGAAAAGCCACATGAGATTCATCAATGGCTTGTGAGGAATGAGGCGAAGGGTGTGAAATGGATCACTCCTTATGTGCAGAAGCCTCTCAATCAAAACCTATCAACCAAGTTCATGTCTAAGGCGCAAATAAGTATGAGAGTGAGTTCGATGGCGACAAGTTATGAAAAAGAAGCCCATAATTCTGAGAAGGTTGAAACAAGGGCGGTCAAAATGAATCAAAGGTTAGAAGAAAACGAAGTGTTGAAGCAGTTGGAAGACTTACCTTTAAAACTTAGCCTCTTTGACTTGTTGCAGCTGCCCAAGTTAGTGAGATGTGCATTGTCACAGTTGTTACTTGATGTGGGAAAACATACCACAGACATCAAAGAATGTGCGACGTGTGTGGCGTGTTGCAATGTCATTTACTTCACAGATGAAGATTTACAGTTGGGCTCCAGCCGCATAATAGACCTCTCTTTGTAACAAGGTATATGCGAGAACAAAAGTTGAACCGTATGCTTATAGATGGAGGGTCCGCAGTAAAAATTATGCCAAAATCGACAATGTCCAAGCTCGGTATCAATGTCAATGAGTTTTCTAAAAGTCGTCTCATGATCCAAGGTTTCAACCAAGGAGAACAAAGAGCAATAGGAATGATTCGGCTAGACATGGTTATTGGCGAGTAGAAGTCTAACACTTTGTTCCATGTGATTGACGCGAAGACTTTGTACAACCTATTGTTGGGACGACCATGGATTCATGAAAATGGAGTTGTGCCTTCAACTCTACATCAATGCTTCAAATTTTATCGCGGAAGTGTGAAAACAGAAGTAGGTGATTCCAAGCCATTTACTGAAGCGGAATCATACTTTGTCGATGCTAAGTTCTATACGGATGAGGAGTCGATAATAGAAGTCCTTCCGGTCAAAGCACCCACTACAAGAAAAGCCACGAAAGTAAAGAAGAAGGAATTTGACACACAAAGTGAGAGAAATGAAGAATCGCATAAGTCTACATTTGAAGTTATAGTATCAACTACAAAAGAGAAATCCAATCTAGTTGCCCCAGTTCTTCGCTATTTGCCACAATCAAAGCGCAAGAAGGAAGAATCCTCATTTATGGGAGCAAAGAAACAAGAAAGCCCTCGGAGATTGGGAGAAAGTGACATAAAATTGTTAAAGGAAACGTCGATACTACCATTGACGAGATTGAATGACCACTCCTATCAAGCAACCATTAAAGGGGTTTGTCAACCCAGTTCAAGGGAAGATAGAGCATAGGTCTTTACCTGAGAAATAGACGAATGAAGGGTTCGACCCCAATGCTTACAAATTGTTAGCTAAGGCTGGGTTCGATTTCAGTTCATCAAGCGAAGGAGATGACCAAGTTGTCTACGAGAAAGCACATGAGCTAAATGAATCTCAAAAGAAATTAAGAGAGCGAGGAAGTGTTGTTGATTCGGCTAGAGCAGGTCTTGGTTTTGTCAAGAGTAAGCCAATCAAGATCTCGGGTAGAAGAAAAACTACTCAAGCAAGTACACAATATATCGGCATTGAGGAAGTAGAAGATGAAGAGCCACGAGTTCATTCTGTGTCTCGTACTTCACCATTCGATCTCATCTGTCCCGGTTCCCAAAGTGCAACCTCTGAATCAATAGACAGGGTTTCGGTATTCAAACGTTTTGATTGGCCAAAAAGTCAGACCTCGGTCTTCAATCGCCTTGATGTCTCACCTAGTCGAACTTTTGTGTTTGAAAGGTTTGTCTCACCTAATCGCAATGAAGAAAGTAAACGAGGGAAGCCAACCTCTCGAAAATCTGCATTCGAAAGGATCCAAGCGCCTAAAGAACAACAAAGGGGCAAAAGAAATGAAAATGATGTTCATGTTGAAATAAAAGAAATACGAAGTCTCATTCCCTCATGTATGAAAAGGCGTTGTGTGTTGGAGGTGAATTCGACTTACTAACTCAAGGTGAAGCTACACATCATCATACGCAATGGTTGAAACAAAAGAGATGATGCTACTAGCAATGACGAAAGTGACATAGTTGAGTTTGTCTACCATATCACGGTAGCGGAAGCTGACGCTTATGAAGACAGGTGTGAAAGCTTGATGACGAAGTAAAAGAAGCTCCTCCAGAACTTGAGGATGAAGTGAAGTCTACAGTTGATGAACTCAATGAGCTCAATCTGGAAACAAAAGAAAACCCAAAACCAATATTTTTGAGCACGTCATTATGTCCCCAAGAAGAGAATAAATATTATGAACTCTTGCTCGAGTACAAGGATGTCTTTGCTTGGTCGTATAAAGAAATGCCAGGTCTTGACCCAAAAGTAGCAGTTCATCGAATGGCTGTTAAACCCTATGCTAGACCTATCAAGCAAGCGCAACGACAGTTTCAGACAGAGTTGCAAACCCAAATTGAAGCGGAAGTGGACAAGTTAATCGCCGCAGGATTTATTAGAGAAGTGCAATATCCTAAATGGATCGCAAACATTGTCCCAGTAGAGAAGAAGAATAAGCAAATCCGTATATGTGTAGACTTCCATGACTTGAATGCCGCATACCCGAAAGATGACTTCCCTCTGCCCAACATTAAACTCATGGTGGATGCAACCACGGGGCACGAAGCTCTATCCTTTATGAATGGAATGTCCGGCTATAACCAAATAAGGATGGCATTAGAAGACAAAGAGTTAACTGCGTTTCACACACCCAAAGGCATTTTTTGTTATAAAGTCATGGCATTTGGACTAAAGAATGCTAGTGCAACATACCAACGTGTTATGCAAAAGATCTTCGGAGACATGCTTCACATATATGTCGAATGTTATGTTGACGATCTGGTTGTCAAATCAAAGAGAAAGTGTGATCACTTACAAGACTTGCGAAGAGTGTTCGATAGGCTATGCCAGTACCAACTCAAAATGAATCCTTTGAAGTGCGCTTTTGGTGGGAGTTCCGGAAAGTTTCTCAGATTCATTGTGAAACATCAGAGTATTGAAGTTGATCAATCAAGGATTAAGGTCATTCAAGAAATACTGGAGCCAAGCAACTTGCCCGAGTTAAAAAAGCTACAAGGAAAGCTTGCCTTCATCAGGAGATTCATCTCAAACCTCGTGGGCCGATGCCAACCTTTTAGTCGATTGATGAAGAAGGATGTGCCTTTCGTATGGGATGAAGCATGTCATAAAGCCTTCAAAAGTATAAAGAAGTACTTGGCTAATCCTCCAATGTTGGGTTCACCCACTCTTGGGAAACCCCTTATTCTCTACATAGCAGCTCAATAGAGATCGATCGGAGCACTTCTAGCTCAAGAAAATGAGGAGAAGAAAGAAAAAGCTTTGTACTACTTGAGTCGCACTCTAACAGGAGCGGAGCTAAATCATCCTCTAATAAAGAAGACATGTCTCTCTCACATCTTCGCGATCCAAAAGTTGAGGCATTACGTGCAAGCTTACACAATGCACTTGGTGGCGCGAGCTGACCTAGTTAAGTTTGTCATGTCAAAACCGGTTTTGACTAGACGAATGGCCAAATGGGAATTAACCCTGAACCAATAAGATATTCTCTATGTGCCTGCCAAGGCAGTTAAAGGGCAAGCCTTAGCCGATTTCTTAGTTGATCGTCTGATTCCAGCAGATTGGGAAATTTCAGATGACTTACCTGACGAAGACGTTTTCCTTACAGAGGTCCTCCCCGCTTAGAAGATGTTCTTCGACGATTCCTCCAGGGCGGATGGAGCGGGAGTTGGTTTTGTCTTCGTCACTCCATAAAATCAAATATTGTCTTACACATTCACTCTTGGTGAATTGTGCTCTAACAACGTCGCAGAATACCAAGCTTTGATCATGGGATTACAAACAGCATCTGAAATGAGAATCGCAAGGTTGGAAGTATATGGAGATTTAAAGCTAGTCATCGATCATTTGTTGACTAACTATGAAGTCAAGAAAGAGAACTTAGTCCCTTACTTCCATATTGCTACACAACTCGTTGAGGGTTTCGAGGCAGTAAAATCGAAATGACAGGTAAACCTCTGAGCCGTTCCAAGTCTCGGATGGAGATAGAAATTTCGCCACGAGATGTATAGAGAGTATTGGTGCTTGGGTACCAATACTCGCAGAAGGCCCTCGCCACAGGCGCAACACAATCATAGATGAAAAGCGATGCAAAGACTGCCCGATAGAAACCGGTTTTGCGGATGAACGCTTCGTGTCGTCCCAAGATGTCTTCTAACCATTCCCAATAACAATGTGTGTGGGTGAAAGCTCTATTGGCACAAAACCCACTCCATCGCACGGATTCTTTGGACACATGGTCGTTGAGAAACACAAATGGTGTCTAGGGGCATGTTGATCATGATGGGCAGACTTCAACATCCACACCTCTGCGCTTCGCTTCTCGTTGGTTGGTGGAAAGGTAACCAGTCGACGGGATTTTTGAAAAGTCTACCGCGGAAGGTGACCTGAATTGTCATGAGGGGGAGTCTCGATGGCATCCGGCCCAGTCAATGAAGGGTAGGTGCAAAAGTGGTCCCCTTGCTTTGAATGTCCTCAACGTCTTCAAGGATAGTGACAGTGTCCTTGAAACTCTTGAAAACTATCATCTGGAACGGTGTACGTTTACGCGAAGCCTAAACACTTTAAGCGGTCTGTCCCACGGTCAAGATGTGGAAAAAACCTAACAGTTAGGAGATCACGTTCTTTGAATCGCTTCCAATGTACGCAAAGCCTAAACACTTTGAACGGTTCGTCCCACAGTCAAGATGTGGAAGAAACCTAACGGTTAGAGGATCACGTTCTTCAACTCCTGCGTAAAATCTAGAAAAAAAAAGATATCAGTACTTTTGAAAAAATGTTAATACAAAAAAACGAAAGCTGTTCAAAAATGTCAAAAAAAGAAGAAGTGGTGACGCAAAAAAGTGGTGCCAAAAAAGATGTTACTTCTAATCATTCTTTGATTAAAAAAAGTTGAACAATGACAATCGTCCTTTGACAAAGAAAAAAATCTTCATAAAAGGATAGCATGTGGACATGGCAGAGATAGCAGGTGGAAAATGATCTTTAGTACCCTAGCTTTCTGCTCAGTTCAGCCTAGCAACTAGGGTCTTGGGGGGCAGGTCAATGGAGCTTGTGGTAATCTGCAGATTTACAAGAAAAGCTGGATCAGTATTAAAGGTTAATTAAATTAAACGAAGTAAACAAGAGTTGTCTTAAGTCTAAGGTACTTAAGGTGTGCTTGTGTCGGAAAACAATGTTGCTGTTCGATTAGGCACTTGGTCTTCTCTGACAAAGTCGACAGTGTTCTGTGAAAAAAAAATACACCCAAATCATAGTAGTTAGCTCGGTCGAGGCCAATGAAAAAACAAAAGTGAGAAGGAAAAGAAGAAGACATTGGTGGCAGCTAGAGAGACTAGTGGTTTGTTAAGTCGAGATGATGAAAGGTTCATACTTGAGGTTCTAATTTATATTGGGTCTTAGGGTTTGCTGCGTAAGTAATTTCCTAGTTAGTACCAGAAAATTGTCACCGCAAAATCAGTAATTTCCTCACAAAATCAAATCAAAGCGTGAGAATCCCCGTAAAATTTAAGGGATCCTTATAAGTTTAGGAATCCGACAATTTTAAGGAATCCCTTCAAGTTCAAGGAATCCTCAAAAATTTAAGAGTCCTTACAAATTAAGGAATCCCTACAACTTCAACAGAATTCCTACACATTGACGCCCAAGAGGTTAGCCCAAATTCGTTCATATCAAAAGCATGAACTTCAAGCTACATCTCTGACACGCGACGGCAGCATGACTACAACGTACCTTGAAGTGGAGGCATTTGTAGACACATAAAACTTAGATGAAAATAAAATTGTTAAATATTCAAACCACATGTGGACCCGATAAATCGTATACGTGACACGTGAGTCAGCAAAGTCAAAAAGACTCTGGAAGTACACGTGGTGACATGTGATTGGTCAGTCAACAATAGATTTGTCGAATCCTGACTAAAGCAGGTATTAAAGATTATTTTGACAATCAAATTAAATTGATTGTCGAAATTAAAGTCAGAGATTTAATCAGATCAATTATGCATTAACAGGAATAATTAAATCAATTAATTAAAGATGATTTAATTTAATTATAATAATTATCAATCAATCAAAATAAATTGATTTGATTATTACCGATAAGGAATGAAATTCATTTGACGTTTTCATTACATGCCATATACAGAGAAGTGTCGACAATATAAATACTCCCTCATATCAAGAAGACTCTGCACCAAAAAGAGAAAATTACTCCCGAGAGCTTAAAAGTCTCAAAACCCTCATGAAGAACAACCAAACTCCTAAATAGCTTGTTCTTCACCAAACCCAAACACAAATCCAAACACTCGTCACGTGATCAATTCCCGTGACTACTTTTCCACCCCAAACACAAATTCAAAGATAGAATCAGACGAGTTCACAGAGATTTGTAACCCGCAAATTCATCAATAAAATTCTATTATTTTGTACATGTGTTGTTTTATCATTTGACAGATAAATTCGTGTTTACAGCTACCACTTCCCATCCCAATTCTTGTTCATCTATTTCAGAGTAAATGCTACCACTTCCCATCCCATAACACCCTGTAGAACAGTGGGCATACTTGTTAGGGTGCTTCAATCTCGCATACCATTTAACTTGAAGTAGCTTTGGTACCCAAGTTCAGCACAAGTGAACCACACTGCACAATGTTACCATATTATGATATGATCCATTCAGCTATGCTACATAAATTTCTTTATTTCATTGTATGAGCCAACTAAAGCTCACAAACTTCTCTTCCATTTGATATTAAACCTATTTATCCAATTCAACAGCCAAACTTGACCAAAACACAGGTAAATAGAACAACACAACATGGATCATTTAAGGCAGATCTACAATTAAATATGGTTCAAGTATTTAGAATAAAAGCACAAAATTTAAGTCAAAACGATATTCTTGTTCGCAAAGCTAGAACACATGAAGCAACAAGTCACCTGTATTCAAGTTCACTAAACATAATAACTCTAGACACTGCAAATTTCTAAGCTCCGACAATCTCAACAGGTGCCTCAGGCACTGCTTCTTCAGCAGGCCTATCAACCTTAGTGCCAACGTCTTCATCACCATGCACCTACAGTTTCCGATTATAGTATTCATCAGACACTATTACTAAAAGAATTGTAAAATAAAACTGCGAAACTTATTACAGTGGAAACATGCAAATGAAGGGGAACATATCATTGTACAGTATTTGAATGCACAAATGAAGATCATGCATACTATGCTGATACTAAGACAAAGCATAAAAAGTAGATACCTCCATAAGCTTTCCTAAATCAAACTTGGGGGCCTTTAAGATCTTGACCTTCCTGATAAAGACATGTTGAAGAGGATAGATGCTTGTAGTTGCCTTCTCAATCTCCTTACCAATGCTCTCGGCAATAAATTTGCGCACCAAATCCTTGAGATCACAAGATGAGGCCTGGGTAACCATGATTTCAGTCATCTTGCGACGGATCTGAAAAAAAAAACACGCAAGTTATTGTCAACAGCCACTTATACAAAATGTATTATGATTTCAGAATCCATCTTTCACAAATTTCACAGTTAAAAGTAGAAAAGAAACCAACCTGTCTAATCTGGCTGGATTGAGCATAGCAGGTCCTCTTGACTTGGTTAGGACGTCTCTTGGTGAATCCAATGCAGAACATCCTGAGCGTGTAGTTGTCTGTGGTTTTCACATCCACATGAGCTTCAATCAAGGTTTGCCATTTACGGACCAATGATCTCAACTTGTCAGTGGTGAAGTTCATTCCCTGTAACCCAACAGAACATACCAAAAAAGAGGAGCGAATTAAAATTAAGTACGACAAACACAACATTACACAAGCAGGAAGACAATTGGAATAGTATCATACCCAGAAGTTAGTGAGAACCGTCCTTCCTTGGACATCTTCAGCTCTCAACTGCATCTTCCTGTAGGCATGCTCCTCATCACCCTCAAGGTCAGCAAGTGATGTCTCAAAGACTCTGTGCTTGAGTCCTTCTGAAGCTATCTGTCACAAAAATCCAAAACCCAATCAATTGTCAAAAGTACCAACCATGCCAAACAAACATACACACTCTTTTCCAAATGAATGTGTGAACTGACAGCAGTTACAATTCACAGAGTTCAAAAGCAATGTCTTCATACATGGATATGCCGCTCTGGCAATGTAAAACTCAAAACCATTTTGCAAATTTCGTTCTTTTAAAAACTAATATCCAAAAAACAATAGCACTTGCAAAAATTGTCAACTCAAACTACACTTGACCAAAAAACGATACTTTAAAACACAAAAATCTTAACAGGTGCTACTAACAGCGTGTATTACTTTACAAAACAGTTCCAAATGCAGAAATGGAATACTCAACTAAATACCGCACCTTTCTCAACAATTCAATTAACAATCTAAAACATAGAGAGAGAGATTGGCTTACCTTGGTACCCTGAGTACGGGTGACGAGAGTCTTCCCAACTTGCTTCTTGGTAAAGATGGAGGGAGCCTTTATGTCATACCAGTCCTTCTTGGTAAAAGGATCAGCTCTGCAAATCCACATCAACAAAACAATCAAAAACTCAGAAACCCAAGCAGATAGAAAAGAACAGAGAGCTCAGGTCTGAGACTTACGCCTTCTTCTTTCCTCCCTTCTTGCCCTTGGAGATTCTCTTGTTCTTCCTGTTACAGACACAGAGCAGAGCAGGGTGTTAGATAAAGCTACGCAGAGCGATACGATAGAGAGAGAGAGAGAGAGAGAGAGAGAGAGAGATGGAGTACCCGACGGCCATGGTGGACACTCGCGGCTCCTCTGTGAATTCTCTCGTATTTGTAGTAAGGATGAGTGCCCCCTCTGCCCTAGCCCAAGACAGGCCCAAGCATCTGGTAGCCCAATTAAAAGCTGTTTCAACTAGTAACGATTGAGGTCATTACAACTCTTTACTAATTAAAACTTGAGACCACATATTGCTGAACTCATATCATAAATTGTGACAAGAGTAGCCAGAAACTAGATGATTCTCCAGTTTTTCTGTTGGATACTGTATCTTGATAACAAATAGCAAACACAACTAAAAGATGAACAAGATAAACAGAACTAAATGACACCATTATTTTCCTAATTTCAATCTCGCTTTTTTAGAAAAAATAATCTTAATGAAATGCCACATTAGTCATCATTCTCCCAAATTTATGTGTATGTCGCATCAATTATGAAAAAAAATGTTACAGCAACAAAGAGGACAGTGATTGATGTCCACAACCGAAAATATTTGCTATGTTCTCTATAAATTGCTCAAAATCCTTCGAAATTTCCCATCATCTCTTCATTTCTCATTCTTCTCATAATCTATTTTTTCATGAAAGATTGCTCTTAATTTCATATCTCCCATTTTATTTTTTCCTACCATTTGAAATGTTTTAAAAGGTTTCTTCAATTTTCCTTTTTATTTTCTATTCTTTTTGAAACTATGCATCTCATATATATAATTGATATATGGAATTGGTAAAACGAAATTGATATATGAAAGTGGTATATGAAATTGTGCAGTCTAATCGTGCCTATGTATTTTTTGAAATCTAAAGAAAAATTAGTTTTTAATAATAAAAAATAATAATATATAAAGGGCTTATTTTTTTCGCACCCCGCCTTAAATCGTTCAGGACCGACCCTGACTAGGATGATCTCGTGTTTGCTTTGAAGAGAACCTTAACAGACAATAAAAGATGTTGGCCAACAACTTTGCAGGTGGTGAATTGGAAGGAGCTTTTGTTCAATCTAGTTCTCAATGACTAAAATGCGGTACGAGTAGAAACTTCAGCATCGATCAGTTGGTTTGTTTTCTCTTTAGTATCTTACTCTTTTAATCTAATCTGCACTCTATGAAATCTTTCTTAATATTGTTAAATTAAATTACCAATTTATAGAGTTGAAGCAAAAGAAGAGTAAGAAATTGTATGTTGAATGTTGATAATTTGCCTTGAAATATATATAACAATATTATTATTTATGTGCTTTTACACTGCTACTAACGTATATTTGTTTTGTAACACCTGATATGATTTAGGACAAAAAAACACCTGATATGATATAATTTTACATTATGTCCAGCTTGATTTCTCAGAAGGAACAATTTTGTGTGTGTAAATTTGCATCTAGATTCGGATCATGCACTCCTAACCTAAAGTCCCGCCTTATCATTCAACATCTTTACATTGTCCACGTTAGCAAGTTAACCGACGTTTTAGACAGAGAAAGACCGAATGGACCAATTGGTCAAAAAATTAGGAGTTTAAGGAGTGTATAAGAAAACTGATGTTGAATGAAGAATTTCTCATACATGAATCGTACAAGTCTGATACATTTATACAAAGTCTAGAAACTCTATATGACAATGAATCAAATCTAGCATAATACAGAATACAAGATATTATGGATAGAACATCATGGACAAAATAAGATCCTAGAAACAAATCAGAATCATATCAATTGTAGGATTTGTAGGACTCTTGATTATGTGAGAATCTTTTCCTTAAAACTCCCCCTCAAGTTGGTGTGGATGTTAATCAAACCCAACTTGCTCAAAAATATAGTAAACTGCTTCGAACTCAAAGACTTTGTAAACAAGTCTGCTGGTTGTTCATGTGTTCGAATGTGGAAAGTTTTGACAATGCCCCTTTGTACCTTCTCACGAACCACATGGCACTCTATCTCAATATGTTTTTTCTCTCGTGAAAGATTGGATTGGACGCAATATGAATAGCTGTTTTGTTGTCACAAAAGAGCTGAACTGCATCTCTATGATCAACATTTAAATCCTCTCAGAATATTGCGCAACCATGTGATCTCACAACAAGTTGCAACCATTGATCTATACTCTGTTTCGGCACTGGATCTTGAGATAGTGCCTTGCTTCTTAGTTTTCCCAAGATATCAATGAATTACCATGAAAAATACAGTAACCTGTCGTAGAGCGTCTTGTGTCCTTACACCTTGCCAACTCTGCATAACAGTAGGCTCTAAGTTGTAATGAGCCTGTAGACGGCAGAAATATGCCTTCGCCTGATGTGGATTTGATGTAACACAAAAACTTTGTATGCTGCATCTAAATGAGTTTGACAAGGTTTATCCATAAATTGGCTTAGAATGTGCACTGCATAAACAAGATCCAGTCTTGTAATTGTGAGGTAGATAAGCCTCCCTATCAATCTTCTGTACTGTGAAGGGTCTTGCAATAAATCGCCATCACCTTGTGTCAATGACAAATTTTGTTCAACTTAAAGTTTGAGGGTTTTGAACCAAGAAACCCTACATTCTCAAGAACCTCCAAAGCATACTTTCTTTGACATATAACTATGCCTGTCCTTGATCTTGCCACTTCAATTCCAAGAAAGTATTTTAATTTTTCCATATCTTTAAGCTTGAATTGATGGGCAAGAAATTGTTTTGTTTCCTCAATTTCTCGAAGACTATTACATGCCAATACGACATCATCAACATATACTAGGAGGGCTATGAATCTGTCTTAAGAGCTATGTACAAAAAGACTATAATCCAACCAGGATTGCCGGAATCCAGCAGCTTGAAGTGCAATGGTAAACTTCAGGAACCACTGTCGTGAGAACTGTTTCAACCCATATAGCGACTTGTGCAATTTGCAAACTTAATGCTCCCCCTTGCGTCCAAACCTAGGAGGTAACTGTATATACACATCTTCGTAAAGATCATCGTTCAAGAATGCATTGTTAACATCTAATTGATGAACATGCTAGTCTTGAATAGCTGCTAAACTGAGAAGCACTCGTACTGTTGTTAACTTAGCTACGGAAGCAAATGTTTCTCGGTAGTCAATGCCTTCAATCTGACTATACCATTTGGCTACCAAACGAGCCTTGTAGCGCTCAACACTTCATCAGGGTTGTATTTGATTTTATAAAACCATTTTCATCCAATGGGTTTCTTATGAGCTGGAGGCGACACCAAACTCCATATGTGTTATTTTGAAGGGCTATAATCTCATCATTCATAGCTTTCCTCCATCTAGGATCCAAGACTGCCTGTGAAAAAGTTCTAGGTTCCTTTTCAATAGAAATTTTGGCGGTGAAAGCTATGTGATTAGGATAAAGGCGATTAGAGGATAAAACATGTGATATGGAATGAGTGATACCTGATGGTTCAACCTCAGTCGTGGAAGACGATGGACCAAGTCGTGAGGGAAGTAGTGCCTCAATATGGAAGTCCTACAATGTAGTTAGATTCTTAGTTTGACGACTAGACCTGCGGAGTGGGGATGATGAAGGCTGTGGAAGAACCAGACATTCTTGTGGATTAGGGTTTCGA
Organism: Comarum palustre; assembly: GCA_951800085.1. Classification (NCBI taxonomy): domain Eukaryota; kingdom Viridiplantae; phylum Streptophyta; class Magnoliopsida; order Rosales; family Rosaceae; genus Comarum; species Comarum palustre. The sequence continues at coordinate 23,604,395 of OX637584.1, read as the reverse complement.
GTATCACTGAGAACATAATCACTATTTTGAAGGTGAACTATCATTCAAAAAAGGTGAAATATCAGCGGAATAAGTGAGATGCGAATCAACTGGTGATATTGGGGATGAGATGGTGATTACATTATCAATGATAGGTGATTGTGTTAGGGAAGGAAAGTGATGATTCGAAGATCACCAGTATTGAATGGTAGGAGATGAGCAAAATCTTGTTTGTATGGAACCTCATCCTCATGAAAAATGACATCTTTAGACACTAACACCTTCTGATCATGCAGACGATAAACCTTATACTCTTTCTGTCCGTAAGGATAACCAAGAATAAGACATTCCTCTGCTCTAGAATCGAACTTTGTGGGCTTAAGTGAGTGAGTAGATGTGAAACACTTGTAACAAAAACCCCTAAGATGTGAATAATTTAGCTCTTTATCAAAAAAAAATTTGAAAGGAGTTTTACCTTGTAGAAGTGGAGTTGGAGTTCGATTGATTAAGTATGTAGTCATAAGTATAACATCACCCCAAAACTCCTTAGGCAAATGTTCCTAAAAGAGAAAGGCACGAGCAACATTCAACAAATGTCTGTGTTTACGCTCAGCCACCCCATTCTGTTGAGGAGTGTTAATGCAACTGGTTTGGTGTATGATGCCCTTAGAGGAGTAAAACTATATGCATTTGAACTCCGGACCATTATCACTCCTGACAAATTTGACTCTTGTATCAAATTGATTGTCAACTAAATTGATGAATTGAATGAGAAATTTTCTTGCTTCTGATTTGTGTTTCATGAGATAAATCCAAGTATTGCGTGTGTAATCATCCACAATGGTGAATAAATATTGTGCTCCAGAAAATGTTGGAACATGATACTCGCCCCATATATCCACATGAATTAATTCAAAACTAGAATGACTGGTAGTATTACTTAAGGGAAAAGATTGTCTGATAAATTTGGCTAAAGGACAGACCGAACAGTTACTTGCAGTGCAAGGTTTATTTGCTAGAAAAGGAAACAATGTAGAGACTTTGCAAGAAGGATGGCTGAGTCTTTGGTGCCATAGTTCAGGTGTTGAATTGTTTACTGCATTGCATGTTCCTTCCCTTGACACTTTAAGTTAGTAGAGTTATTCATCCTCAGTTTTCATCTCAATCGTCTTTCCCGATTGTAAGTCCTAAATAAAACAAATCTGTTTCAGAAAAATGGTGATATAAAATGAATCAAGAGTAAGCTTGCTGATTGATATAAGATTCAGGTAAAATAAGGGAACAAATAGGACTTTATGAACAAAGAAATCTAGAGTGAATCTGACGGTTCCAATGTGAGAAACTTGTAGTGTGGTTCCATTAGGAAGCTTAACAAAATGATTGTGTGCAAGTTTAGATGTAGTGAACAAGGCAGAATCACAAATAATGTGATCATTAGCCCCACTATCTAGGATCCATTTTGATGTTCCTTTATTTCAAGAAATAGCATTTGTTTTACCTGAAATTTCTTCATAGTTAGGAGTATTACCAACTACGTTGACTGTGGACTATTTTCATGCGTTCAACATTTCGAGTAATTGAGCTCCATCAGGTTGGGTGCCTGCTCCACTCTTCATTTTGTTCAAAAGCCCTAGCTTCTGTTGGCATTCATTCTTAGACAGAGGGAAGCACGAATCATCATTTGACAAACTTGTCTGTTAACTTTGGCATTCTTTTGTTTTTGACAGTATTCTTGTGTGTGGCCCTTGCCATTGCAGTAGGTGCACTTGAGATGTGCACAACAATTTTTGATGTTATGATTAGTGTAATTGGAAATCTCACACCTGAATTCTTCCTTTGAAAAACTCTTACTAATTTTCATCACATTGAATGCATAGACCTCTACTGACGCAGCTGCCTTTCCACTCAACGCTTTTACTTGCTTCTCATGACGTAGCACCATGGAGTATGCTTTGTTAACAACAGGTAAGGGATCTAGACCGATTACATTGCTCTAAACCGTGGCATAGGTTTCGATCAGTCCCATCAGAAATTACATGGTCTTCTACGTCTCCAGGTAACTCTTTACTTATGCAGCAGCCTCACATGTGCAAGCAGGGAATGCACAGATTGAATCTTTTTCATCCCATAAGGTCTTCAGCTTTGTAAAGAACGAGGTGACTGAGACAGTCTTTTGTTCACAATCATGAATGGCCTTCTCCATTTGGAATAACTGAACAGTGTAGGTATGGGAGAACCTCTCCTTCAGTTCAGGCCATATAGCTCTTGCAGTGCTACAATGTATAACACTCTTTGACATCTCCTTCGACATGAATCCCAGAAGCCAAGCCTTGAAAAGTATGTCAACTCTATCCCATTGATGTTGTTCTGCTTCATTGTGAGTTGGTATTTTAATGGTCCCATCAACAAGCCCTTTCTTGTTCTTAATTGCAAGGGCCATTGTCATCGATTGTGTACAATCAGTGTAATTATCTTCCACTAGTAGTTGTGGAACAAGAACAGTTCCAGACTCATTTGAATAGTTGAGGTAGAGTGGATGGTTTTGTTTCTCCCATGGGTTAGTGTGGTCTCTGAGGTTGTGGAGGTTTTCTTGTCTCCCTCCAACTTTTAAAGATCATTGTTTCCCATGAGGTATGTGTTCTGGTGTTTGGTGTTTAGATTTCTATGTCTCAATAGCGTTACTGCTCTGGTACCATACAAGAAAAATGGTGTTGAATGAAGAATTTCTCTTATACATGAATCGTACAAGTCTAATAATTTATACAAAGTCTAGGAACTCTATATGACAATGAATCAAATCTGCCATAATAAAGAATACATGATATTATGGATAGAACATCATGGACAGAATAAGATCCTAGAAACACATAAGAATCATATCAATTGTAGGATTTGTATGACTCTTGATTATGTGAGAATCTTTTCCTTAATAGAGTGATCGATTTAAATTGGAGGTATTTGATGTTACACCCAATTTGGTAGACCCATTTTAGATTACACACAAATTTACGATTGTTTTAAAATACACCTAAACTTACTAATTAGGTTTGTGTAAACAAAATAAACCTGTTATTTTAGATAAATAATAAAACATTTTTTTTAGAATTACAGAAGTTGTCACTATCTCTAATAATCTCGTTAATGACATGACATCCCATAAATATTGTCTTTAGTTAACTAAACCTTGATTGAGGCAATCAAAATCAATACTTGTGTAGGAGGTTATATAATCAAATGTCTAACATACTCTCACAATTAATACATACGATGGAATAATATGTATAAATTGTGAACATTCCTAAATGATAAGTACAAGATGTGAACATGTCTAAATATATAATAGGTACAGATTATAAACCTATCTGGATGATAGGCAGAAATTGTGAATATTTCTAACAACAATAACGTCCACTTTGCCCAACCAATGAATTCAGTGGCTCTCCCGTGCTAAACTCAACCTGCAATACCTGCACTACTCCTAAATGAGGATCCAGCTTCCTAGAAGCCACAATAAGGAGCTCAGTTGCTTCTTTTAGTCCAAATCGCATGTCCAGAAACTCCACTACCATATTCTCGCCCTACCATACCTCCAAACATCCTCTGTCGTCTCAGTTCGAGCTCAATAGCTTCTCCACTCACCAACTCAACCTGTAAGACCTCCTCAATCCAAAACAACAGTAGTTGCCTCCAGTTCTCCCTCAAGACGTGTTTAGACTCTAGAATCAGGCTAGAGCTTCATGGATGTGTAAGAAGGTTGCTGGAACACGAAGATTGAATGTCACTGAAGTTAGGGTTTGAAACCCAAAAACCGAGAAAATAGTGTGGTGGAGAGGCGCAGAGAAGACGAAGAAGGACGGCAACTCGGGTGGAGGAGGTCTGACCGAGTTGACCGATCTCCCCCTTTTATACTCAGATGGACGACTCAGATTTAATGGAGATGAGATCTAACGACCCAGATTTAATGGTAGAAAATAATTACTGTAAAGGATAAAAAATCATTTACCGAAATGGTAATTAAGAATTACTAGAAACTTTGAAGATTAAAAGAAAATAACTTGATGCTCTGAAAAATAATTCGGGAACACCGGTGAACTCGTATCGATGTGTACTACGACCTTAGTGCCTTAAAAATTGACATTTCAAGAAAAACCCGAAAATAAACATAAGCATTAACTTAAAAAATTACCGATTACAGTTAAAAATCTACGATAAGCGTAATGAACTCGGTAAATGAGTCAATTTTAGGAATTTTTTTAATATTAATATACCAACTAAAGGGCACTAAAAATTTTCATACATCAAGTTTCAAAACGAGCATTTTGAAATTTATTAGTGATTTTTAGTGATAAACCAAAGTTAAGTCAGAATATCAAAAGTGTAAATTACCCTCAAACAAATGAATAATGACATATGTCTTAACAACGTCACTAAGACTATAGTTATATAATGATTCGGTCATCAAACTTCGTGTATCAAAGTACTCGTTTTGAAACTTAATGTATGAAATTTATTAGTGATCTTTAGTTGGTGTATTATTTGTAAAATTTTCTCCAAGATAAATTTGACATTTAAAAATCACGACAACAGAAATCATAAAACCAATACGGTTCGATTTGATTTGTTTCGGTTTGGTAGTCGTGTACCTGCTAAATATCTCAGATTCTTAGTCTAAACCTCGAGAAAGACCTAATTCGTTCATGAACCCGGTTGGACCCACTTTGGACAACACGGCCTGACCCGTTTCACCCCGATTAACCATACGGTTCGTTTCGTTTCTTGTTGGGTCAGAGACCGAATGCTTCTAAGTAACAAGAGGGGCTTCCCTTCAAAAAAACAGAGGGGGCTTAAGGGCTTTTACTTGTGTAGTGGTAGTAAATACTCTCTCCCCTAAACCCTACTGAAACTGAGAGTGAGTAAAAGCAAGCATTAACAATGGCAGAAGCAGAGGGAGGATCAGATAAGAAGGCGAGTGGAGTCGAGTCTCTGAAAGACAAAGGAAATGAGCAATTCAAAGCTGGGAATTATCTCAAAGCCGCCGCTCTCTACACTCAGGCAATCAAGCAAGACCCACAAAACCCCACGCTCTATAGGTACCTTACCCGCTTCAAAGTCTCTGCTTTGTCAGTTTTGAATTTGATATATCATTCAAAATGCCATCTTGATTGGTTTAGCAAGGAATTCACTTGATTTATTCACATTGGGTTCTTTTTAGGAACATTTTGGTGCTCTATGTCTCTTGTTATGGAGTTTAATGTTTAAAGTTGTATGCTTTGCTTATGTAGAAACTCATTTGATTTTGTTTCTGTATTGTTTGATGTTGTTTATAAGCGGCATTTCATTCTTAATTTGCACCATTGTTTTATCATAATGTGTTGTGCCGGATTAGTTTTACTTTTCAGCTGCTGCTTCGGCCATTTTGTAAGTTTATGACTTGGAGGGGGTTGAGAGTTGATGTAGAAATCTGTTGTTGGTTTGATTGTAGTGTTAGTTGTGATTTTGAGACATTGAGGTGCAAAATGGTTTTGCCTTTCCCCTACCGAAAGAAAATAGGCAGTTAGATGATCTAGATACAGGTTTAAGAGATTCTTTTGTGGGCATTGATTTTTTTTGACTGATGTAGTATGAGATGGAAGTGCATCACATACTGGAGTAAGGTGCCACACTTGACATATACTTAGGGGGCAACCCAAACTATTCAATCCAGTATGTGACTAACTCCAGTATGTGATGCACTTCCATCTCATACTATTCAATCCCAATTATTTGATATAAGATTATTTTTCTGTTTCGTTATTGAAGGTTAGTTTTTGGCATCAATTTTGCTTACCGGGTGGAAGTATTGTGAGCGAATTTTATGCAAGAAAAGAGTGGCCATGGGGAATATATGGATATACAAACAGAAAAAGACTTTGTTTGGGCAAGAATGCCCACCTTGTTACCAAAATCAAACTGTCATCTTTTGATCATGGCTTTTTCTTTCATGCCATGTTTTTGATACATCTGCTCCCTTCTGTCAACTGCTATACAAAGTTTCAGGTTCTGTTGTATACAGTTTCTGCTTGAACAACTGCTACCATTTTTTTCCTTTTCATTTTAGCATTACTTGAGAAAATGGGGTTTTCAGAAAATCGTAGAGGAGATTTATGGTAGCCCAAGACTAGTTTCTGGGTAGGTGGGCACTCTCTCTGTTGTGTGGGGATAGTTGCAGAATGATAATTATTCGACTTTCTTTATATATTCTCAATTTTGTGTGATATGCTGGGATTTCTCTTGTAGATTGAACTTTAAGGTAGTTCATGTAAAACATAGAATAGTCTTCATATGAAGTAGGATGCTTGTACTAAACAAGTTAGCACTGTCAAACGAATTAGCTATATAGGTGATTTCGACATGTAACACAACATGCATGCCGTATGATGGATCTTCTTGCTAACTAACTTCTCCATTTTCCAGCAACCGTGCTGCTGCTTTTCTGCAATTAGTTAAGCTTAACAAAGCCCTTGCTGATGCTGAAACAACAATTACGTTAAACCCCAAGTGGGAAAAGGTAATTTTCTCTCTTCAAAAATTTTTCATTTGGTGGTCAGCAAACACTAGAGATTTCTAAATGTACCATTTTGATTCACTTGCAGGGATATTTCAGGAAAGGATGCATATTAGAGGCCATGGATCAATATGATGATGTATGCCCTGAAGCTTTTTTACTCTCTTTCCATTGTTTCTACTGGCATTATGATTTTAGTCCACTGTTGATATTCCTAGTGTTCATCATCTTTTGTGTAGGCTCTGACAGCTTTCCAGACAGCTTTGCAATATAACCCAAAAAGTGTAGAAGTATCAAGAAAGATGAAGAAAATTTCTCAGTTGGCGAGAGATAAAAAACGTGCTCAAGAGGTGGAGAAAATGAGATCAAATGTTGATTTGGCAAAACATTTGGATAAACTGAATTCCGAAATGGTGAATCCTTTCGTCAAATTAGGAGTCATGATTTTCTATCACTTTTCTTCCATAATGTTGTGCATATTTTCATATTCTATATATCATCTCAATTTAAGATATGGAATTCCTCAGTCATGTACACAAGTCAATCTTTGTTTCTGTTTGCTTTTTTATTCTTTGCCTGAATGTAGGACTTTCCATCTTTCATAACCATACTTGTAAACTTTCTTAGCTCCCTGAACTGTGTACTGCAAGTAAGAATTAAGTCATATTCTTAGCATCTTATAGAGACGTTAAATGGATCGCCCGTGGTTTGTTTGTTTCTATCAATGCTAATAAAATGGACTGTCACTCTTTTCTTTGCAGTCTGGAAAGTGTGGGTCTGAAGAACGTGACGATGCATTTTCTTTTCTGGTTGAGACAATGGAGGCAGCTGTAAAATCATGGCATGAAACTTCGAAAGTGGAGGCTAGAGTGTATTTTCTCTGTGATAAAGAAAAAACAGACACTGAAAAGTATGCTCCGGCTGTGAATATTGATAAGGTATTGACTGTTAGGTTGTGATTTTATCCTTTTGTTTGAAAATTAATTTCTAGTTTATATCTTACAAGCCTTTTTTGGGAGTGAAATCTACACCCCATTTTACAACACACCATGTTTCCTTTTTTGGTAATTTGAATGTTGTCTTTACTTACCAAATTTTGTCTTCTAATGAAAGGTTTGATCAACAAAGGAAAGTGGGAGTGTGGATTTCAATTTGAGGAGTGTAAATTTCACTTCCATTTTTTTGTGTTACGATAAATGCCTTATTACAACTTAAGTTTTTTGTCTCATATGCTAAGTAAATGCTATTCGAGGCCTAAGCCAAATTCTCTGCTTATTAACCATACTAACACGTGAAAATTTATAACCTGACGAATGCTTGCTTGTTGTTTCAGGCCTTTGAATCACCCGATACACACAGAAATTGTTTTCCTTTTCTTAGGCAGTATGCTGAGGATTCTTTCTCTAGAGCAGCTTGCCTGGTGACCCCCAAGAGTATCATGTCTTACCCACAGGTATGTCTACCCTCACTTGTGTTTTACAATGGCACAGATCCAATCATCTGAGGGAAAATAAAATAAAATTAAATGTGACATGATAAAACTTTGGATAAAACTTTGGATACATGATAAAACTTGCCTTTCCTAACTTTTTCATTTTTAATTTACTAATTTGGATGCTTGCAACGGCCAATAATAATGTGGCTCACAGATTCTTTCGGGGTTTGCCATTTTTATCAGTTATCTTTTAAGTGGCTAATTGTTGAGTATATGACATTTGAGTTTGGTAGCAAGTGCCCAAGGTCCTTTGTCTTTGCCAGAAGTGCTTGTGTATGTTCCATGTAGCCTCTGGGGAAAGTTACCTCTATGAGCCCTTTATTTTATCCATCCAATCAATCTTTTGATTTTGAAAAAAAATCTGTTAAACAAAGGTTTTCGTGCTTGGGGTTCAAGTCTTCAACTTGTGTCCTTGTCTGCTTAAAGTTTCCTTGCGTGATGCTGTGCATATTAATTTTTTATTTTTTTTTTCAAAAGAGCATTGCATATAGTGGCCTTCTAAAACAAGCTGTCCTATTTTCTTTCCTTATATAAACGTTGTGCGGGTTCAGACTACATATTGACCAATCAGCTGTCTAGCATGGACAGTGTTACCAAGTTCATTCATTTTGTGCAGTTTGTGCATGGTTATTGGCCTATCACAGATTCAATAGCTCTAGCTGGTCATACAAATTACTAAATCCAACTAATATTCGTGGGGCCGAATCTATGATCTAAATAGAGGGTGGATAATGGCATTTTTTAATGGAATTTGTAATTAAGAAAGAGGTTTCAGTGATCATTTGCTTTTTGCAGGTTTGGAAAGGTCAAGGATCAAGGAAGTGGAAACATGGGCAACAGGATGGTTTCTTTGTTCAGTTTGAGACACCTTTCTTCCGAAAGTTGTGGTTTATCCCTAGTTCCACTGAAATGGGCCAGATGTTGTGCAGGTATCTCTCTCTCTCTCTCTCTGTCTGTCTCTTACACACCCACACACGCACAAGCACACGCACACGCACACCCACACCCACACCCACACCCACATACGCATACGCATGCCGGCAATATTTCCTTGAGGTAGTGCATTGTATTATAAATTTTTATCACCTTATGTACCAACAATATATTGCAAAGTATGGGTATCAGTGCTATCTATTCGTAATGTGCATCACTTTTTAGGTTATATTTGGTACTTGTGATTCTTCCCACATTGAAACTAGATATTATGTTGTATTCTCTTAAAAGTGGGAACAAACATGGCCCTTATTTCTTCAAGAGAATGAAGGAATAGAACGTTTTCAAAACACATTAAGGTGAAAATACTACACTTTTACAGCTATCAAGGATACTCTGTTAACATTATAGCAGTGGATTCTCTTAGAATATCCTTCATGTTGCAAGAGGCCATTAGGAAACCGTAGGGATTCTTCATTTAAAATGCAACTCAGCATGCCTATAATTCTTAATACAAGTCTTTTTATGATATAGAATTTCTTTTGGAGCTAGGTTAATCTGAATATTTGTGCCTCTTTCAGGGATCCGGAAGATTTAGACATCAGTGCTCATGAATTGATTCCACGCATATTCAAAGAGAAGTCCTCCAAGTCATAGGCACCTTCATTTGCATGTTGTTGGACAGCAATCTGAGGCCAGCTTTAGCAGTATTCTAAAGAGCAGATAGCGCAGGTGCCAGCTTTTGCCTTACACGGAATCTTTCTTCTCTGGCCTGGTGAATCTAGGAAGGTGCTGTGCATATTCAATGCATGCATGCATCTACCAGAGAGAAAATAGCGGCAGTTTTTTTTCTCTCTAGTTTGTCGTTTTTACCTTCTTCTAAAGGATGTTACACCTTTACAGAGGTTCATTGTGATATTTCCGATCCTGATTTTGTCTGTTGCATTATACCGGGTTGTTTCCAACATATATACTCTCAAGTGTTGATTGTATGGTGCAAAGACTTGAAACTTGGTGCTATAATTTGTCTGTGGTCGTTTATTTAGCTATATATAACTGATCTGATTACAGTTATGTATATACAGGATGTTTTTGAATGATTCTGATCAGCATTTGATACTTAATGATTGTATCCGAGACTTTCTGGCCAACAAACCTTTTTTCACAGCGTATTTCCCATGTTGAGTACTAGGTTATTCAAATCTGAAGAGGAAGCTCTTTTAGGGAGTCCTTTTTCTAGTTCAGACTGCATTGACGCAAGAAGCTTGCCGTGTAAGATATACAACTACAAGTATCCCAAGGGAATATGGCTGCATTTCAATGTAAAATCTATAGTTCGTTGATTTTCAGACTACACTCCATGGCCCTCAGGCGGTACAGGAAGACAACACTTACCAAGCATCATCTGCAATTTTCAGTCACCATCTACTATACAAACACCAAAGCTCTAAGCACTGTGTCCTCCATGTTTCTTTTCTCCCACCTTGTAGATCAATAGTTAAATGAAATTAAAAGCTTTAATCTGAATTGATTGGCTTGAACAAATTAGACGTTGTCCTCGGGTGTCTGCCTTTTCTTCTCCTGGATTGGGTTTGCAGCTTTTTAGTTCGAGCATACATGATGTTACTGCATCTGCCAAAGTAAACAAACATCCACTCCTGACCAATACTTTCAATCAACTTTGAGGTATCCAGCTTCTTTATCACTTCGCTTCTCGGGTTTGCTAACACAAGCTAATTTATTCATAGAATAAAATAAAGGGGAAACAACACTAAAGTATCATTTTAAGGTTTAAATGATAAAAAAGTCAACAATTGTTTCACATTTAAAGTATATCAAATGATAAAATTGTCACTGAATTTATACTATATAATATAATGGTCTTTACTAGTGTTTGAACGTGAGTTTTCGGGTGTTGGCGTACTACTGTTTCTGGGTTCAGCGTAATCATTTTGTCTTGATGCTGCACGTTTTCTTCTTGACTTCTGCTCCAAGCGACTAAATGAATTCTTTTACCAAACCTAAGATTTCTCTTAGGGTGCTTAAACAATGAAGATTAAAAAGATATTTGTTGGAGTAAACCCCAACAATGTCGATGACAGGAGGTTCTCTGACGGATCAGAAGGATAAATAACGGATCAGGTCTTGAAATGGAGGCGGAATTTCACTGACGGATCAGTAAGATACCAACTGATTAGTCATGTCAAAAGACACAGGAGAGTCTTTTTGGTGGTAACTGCGCCATGGAGAGACGTACAATGTTTTGCAAGTGCTGCAAAGATTTGTATTTGTAAGTTGAGTCGTCTTTTTGCATCGTTTGTTAGAACCTCATATATATAGAGAGAGCTCGGATTCAGCCCCAACACGGCTTGATCTCCAAGTAGGCTAGATGTAACCTTGACAACAAATATACTCCAAGATACTCGCCCATATCCTTGACGAACCGCTAAACCAGTTCAAGACCCTACCATTCCAGGATAGGTAAATTTACTCTTAAATATAGCCTCCAAGTCTTGAAGAAAAAACCAAGTGTCTTAACTGAAAAGACTTGTGAGCCCCAAATGCTGCAATGCATACCCCTTATTGGTTCAACTGACGCACTCCAAACTAAGCAAAACACTTAGCTCGAGTGAACGTATACAAACCTTAGATGTAGATTCTCAAGCTTGAATGACAGTGAGCAAACTGTTGCCAAATAACTCACAAAGAAGAACAATCAATCACCAATATGATAATCAATGTACCTCAATGTGAATGCTTAGACTTGATGATGATGATGAACACATTCTAACCAATAATGTCTTAAGCTCACTTCAAGAGCCCTATGTATGGCTAGAAACACGACAAGAAGACCACATGAATGAACGTTGGTAGTTTGGTGAATGAACGTTGATCCTTCACATCATGTCTTCTTAACCGAGCCAACTAATTCAACCTGATAATCTTATTTTCACCGATCTTAATACATTAAGCTATATTTGCTGCATACCCACTCAGAAATTTGACCTCACGAAGCCACTGAAATATTTCTGACCTCTTATCAGAAACCACCGTGTAGCCTGCTTGAGGCATATAACCTTTGCTTGTCTTTATATTCGTCTTTATTCATAGCTTTTGACGTAAACTCATCTTTTAAAGATCAACATGAGCTTTGGTGCTGTTTTTATACTTATCTTTGATGTCCAGAATTGTTCCAAGGATGTTGTCACAAATATTCTTTTTTATGTGCATGACGTCTAAGTTATGTTTGATTTTCAACGTCGACCAGTAAGACAACTCAAAGAATGAACTCTTGTGCGTCCAATACTTAAAGTCATCAGGAGTGGGAGGATTCAAGTCAGTTACATACTTACTGCTGCTAAAAATTCCAAACCAGTACTGGTTTAGCTTATGCAGAATCCATTGACCAGACCTCCCTTCTGGTTTCAGACCATGCTCCTGAGTCTCATCAAATGCTCCTGCATCGAACCGCCATAGGTGATCCTCTACAAGCCATCTACGGGATCCTAGGTAAACAATTCTGTTAGCGTGATGACTAGAATTGACTTGATCTATACATACAGGGCAAGCCTTGTATCCATGAGTAGTTTGACCAGACAACATTCCTAGAGCAGGGAAATCACTAATGGTGAAAATAACTGCTGCTTTCATTCAGAAGGAAGTCTTGTCATATCTGTCAAAAGTATAGATTCCATATTTTATAACTACAAGAGATAATTCATTAATGACCATATGTACACATCCAAGCACTTTCCTGGAGAATACTTGCCTGGAACTAACAAAGTAAGAAAATTATACTCCGTTCTCATACACATGTGAGGAGGAAAGTTGTGAGGAAATACAATCACATGTCATATACTGTAAGACAAATTCTTGTCTCCAGTGGGATTGAATCTGTTTGTTGCTAGTCCAAGTCTGACGTTTCAACAATTCGAGGTAAATTTAGAAAATAAACGGTCAAAGTGCTCCAAGCCTCGCCGTTGGCGGGGTGTGTAAGATTATCTGGATCTACCATATCCGGCCCTTGGTGCCTTTCGTGGTGTCATCTCATATCCTTAGACATATGTGAAGACATATAGAGACGCTATAGATGAGGACCCAATGGGAAATAGCGAAGAACCTTCCTTAGAATGAGGCATGTCTGTCTAGAACAAGAGTGTGCTTCATATCTTGACTCATAGCAGTGTCAACAGTCAAATGCGTCCTTATAATCTTTGTAGTACATGATGCAGTTATTGACACATGCAACTATCTTGATATACTCAAGACCGACGTCACCCAAGCTGCTTTTGACCTTATCAAAATTTTCCAGACAATTGCTATCAGCATGAAGCAATTCCTTCAAAAGTGCAAGGTCATCGTTAAAACAAGCAATGGTCTTGTTCCTCTTATTTTTTATACTCATTTTCTTCATGACAGCTTCCAACACAATATGCTCACTTTTGGGGTACAACGATGTCTGTGCTTGCCGGCGAAGCTTGCTATAATTCTTATAGTAGTCATTACTGTCGACCTCAGAGACATCCCGCAAGGTTGTATTGCTGTTGTCGTATGACACACTTTCATCATATACTGAGACGTACATAAAATCATCATTTATGAAATTCATCATAGCATGGTCCCCGTAATTGGCATTAGAAGACTCGCCTTGGTTATCACTACTAGGACAGCTACTTTAGTCGATGATTTTTTTTGTCGACCTATTAAAAAATTTCGTCGGCTAAGAAGTAGTCAGGAAAAAGCCGTCGGCTAAGACCTTAGCCGACAAAATTAATGTTCATCATCGGTTAAAGTCATTTATTTAGCTGACGAAGAAATTTTTCGTCGCTTAAAGTCTAGACTTAAGGTGACAAATTATTGGACCTTAGCTGAAGATATTTCATCGGCTATATTTATTTATTTAAATTTAGTTGATGAATTTTATTAAATTTCGTCGGCGATAGTTATTTATTTTATTTATTTAAATTTAGCCGACGAATTTTAATAAATTGCGTCGGCTATAGTTATTTATTTATTATATATATATATATATATTTTATTTCTTTTATTTATTTTTTTATTATTTTTCTTCTTTTTCATTTTTTTACGGGTGGTGGTGTTTGGAGGAGGAGGATGATGAGTTGCGGTGGAGGAGAAGGAGGAGCAGGCTGGAGAAGGAGGGCAGGAGAAGGCTAGGAGAAAGAGAAGGCTAGGAGAGGGAGAAGGAGCAGAGGAGGAGGAGAAGGAAAAGAAGAAGGAGAAGGAGGAGGCGGAGGAGAGTAGAGGAGAGGAGTTGCCGACGGAGGAGGAGGATGATGAGTTGCGGTGGAGGAGAAGGAGGAGCAGGCTGGAGAAGGAGGGCAGGATAAGGCTAGGAGAGGGAGAAGGAGCGGAGGAGGAGAAGGAGAGGAGGAGAAAGAGAGGAGGAGGAGGAGGAGAAGGAGAAGGAGAAGGAGAGGAGGAGAAGGATAAGGGGAGGAGGAGGAGAAGGAAAAGGAGAAGGAGAAGGAGAATGAGAAGGAGGAGGCGGAGGAGAGTAGAGGAGAGGAGGATGAGGAGTTGCCGACGGAGGAGGAAGGAGGAGGAGGAGGAAGCAGAAGAGGAGGGAAAGAGATGAAGAGGAGGAGGAGAAGAATGAAAAATATAGAAAAAAAATCAAAATTTTCGATAGGAATTTTGAAAATTTTGAACTTTAGCAGACGAAATACCCTAATTTTGTCGGCTAAAGTTCAAAATTATACTCGGAGATTTTGAAACTTTGAGGGTAGTTTAGCCGACAAAATTAGGGTATTTTATCGGCTAATATATTTTAAACTTATATTTTATTTATTTAACTTTAGCTGATGAATTTTAATAAATTTCATCAGTTAAAGTGCCTTACATTTTAAACTTATATTTTATTTATTTGTTTATTTAACTTTAGCAGATGAAATTTATTAAATTTCACTGGCTATAGTTATTTATTTATTTAACTTTAGCCGACGAATTTTAATAAATTTTGTCGGCTAAAGTGTTTCATATTTAAAACTTATATTTTATATATTTTATTTATTTATTTAACTTTAACCGATAGAATTTAATAAATTCCATCGGCTATAGTTAATAAATTTTGTGGGCTAAAACCCTAAACCCTAAACCTTCACCGACGAATACTCTAATATTTTGTCAGCTATGCTATAATAAATAAAATAAAAATTTTATACCACTGGTTGCATTTCATCGATTTGAAATTATTTTCAGTTGAAGGTCCGGCCAGAATACATAATTTAGATGGTCAAATGACCGTTTCCGTGCGTATAGGGGTCTGACTTAAGTGATTGACCGTAACGTTGGAGCCCATCCGTGCGTCTGGATGGAGCCCGTAACGTTGTCGGATCTAGATGAATTTTTTTTCATACACATATTTCAACATAATGATGATATCTGATGGTTAGATTTTTGTTTGTGAATTTTAATGATATATGGTCAGAATGGTGAAATACGTCTACGGTTGAAAAATCAAGTAATTCCGGTAAAGTCTCGGTACTGATAGTTGCGGTCAATGCAATTTTCCATTCTTTCTCCCTAGAGGTAGCCCTATCTCCGGTGGTTTTTTTTCATAAAATTTTTATACCACTGGTTGCGTCTTATCGATTTGAAACTATTTTCAGTTGAAGGTATGAGCAAAATACGTAATTTAGACGGTCAAATGACCGTTTTCGTGCGTTAAGGGGTTTGACTTACGAGATTGACCGTAAGGATCGAGCCCTTAATGTTGTCAGATCAAGTTGAATTTTATTCTATAGACATATTTTGACATAATGATCATATCAGATGGTCATATTTTTGTTTCTCAAGTTTGATTATCGGAATCACAGCATGCCTACTAATATTGTATAACTTATTTACTAAGTTTGAAGTAAATGTCCAGTTTCAAAAACAAACTCTACGTAGAAACTTTAAAAGCAAAAAAGTCGTGAAATAAGATATGACCGGAATGGTGAAATACGTCTACAGTTGAAAAATCACGTAATTTAGGTAAAGTCTCTGTGTCGATAGTTGCGGTCAATACAATTAAGGGGTTTGACTGACTGGATTGACTGCCCGGATTAAGCCCTTAAATTTATCGGATCAAGTTGATTTTTTTACTATAGACATATTTCGACATAATGATCATATCAGATGTCAGATTTTTGGTTGTGATGATTGATCATCAGAATCACAACATGCCTACTATTTACCATTATTTATCCATAAGGGGAGTCCTATCATCGATGAGTAAATGTCTTAAAATTTTTAGATGGACAGTTGCGTCTCATTATGGTGAGAGTTTGTTGGGTTAAATGTTCGACCAAAATACCTCATATAGGTGCAGATATATGTGTTTTCATGTGTTAAGTGGTTAGAAAAACTACATTTTGAAGCCGTAAACGAACTCAGATGGTCAAAAAAACTCATATGTCATGTCAAAGCGATGAGTTTGACTTGTAGGGCTGTTCCGCTTCCAGATTGGTATCGCAATAGTCAATCGGATACCGAAATATCCGTAGTGTAATTTTGTAAGTAAAAGGTACTTTAGCCGACGAAATACCCTAATTTCGTCGGCTAAAATTTTACAATTTCGTCGGGTAAAGTTCACAAACTATAGCTGACAAAAAAATAAATTTAGCCGATGAAAAATTAATTCATCGGCCTAGTTTTTTCGTCAGCTAAAACCCTTCTTCTTGTAGTGTACGTTGTGCTTAACTATGTGTAAGTGTGGGCATTTGTTGAGGAACTTCGCCGTGCCTTGTACAAGTGGTATAATTGGGAAAAATGCCGTATTGTGAAAGGTGAAGATACATGTCCTCAAAAGTTACATGAGTAGCAGATCTGTTGCAACATTTTCTACACGGACAAATGTGCAAAACGTATCCAGAAAGTGTGTGTCGACATATGAACTCAATAAACTCAAAAATTCCTCTCATGTATCTCATGTTGTAACCTGTAATAAAAGAGGTAACATGTTATTATCAGAAACACAAATTTAATATAATCGATCATAAACTTTTTTATTATCATGAAAATAATTTTTGATTTAATATATCACCAAGAAAATGTCATCATCAAAATGACATTTAATACACATCATGATTTACATAAACTCATATTTTCAACAACATATATAATATAAGGAACTAACAAAGCAAACATGAGTAGCGAGCTCCCGTGTCATGCATAAGGAACACATAACAAAGCAAAGTTACCCACCCTGTAGCCAGGCATACTTAAAATATCTGTATATTGCCAATCGACAAATCCTGTATGAGCTCCTAGATTCAAAAGCCCACAATACTCGTGGAATATGGTGCCTCATGAGCTCGGTTAACTTATATCTTTGGGGCACTATATGAAGTCATTACAGTTAGCATAACAAACAACAAGTGATAAGCAAACACCGACATATAGGAAAGGTTAGTACCTATATCTTGAAATGCCCCTGGCACTATAAATGGGGGTCCCTCTAGATCTTGCCACCTACATCCTACAAGGAAACACTTGTACCTCTAGTTGTCGAATGTTGATGTAGGCAAGTCGTCGATCATCACGCCAAACTGCCCTCGCGACTTCAGGGTCATGCATCCTTGGCTCCCCTCTTCGTGCATGGAGCCATATGGCACAAGGCATTGAACTCGTTATAACAGGAGTACCCCATCTTTAATACTCAGAATATGACCCCGGTACCTAGTAATTGCAGTAGCATATTTGGCATACATTTCCTCGGTGCGACATGTAGACATGCCAGTGTGTGCTGTACATATGGCGGTAGCGGGAATGATAACCTGCAATGCAATTGGTATTCGTAGAGCAATGTGTAACCCTCCGGCGGGTTTCAGAAGTCTGCATCCTTAAGATATCGCAGTAACACTTCGTCCGGTATATGTCAATTCACCTTAGCGCCACGAGCTCCCGTGATGCCAAACTCTCACCAGGCGGGTCAAAGGCTATCGCCACTTGCTTTGACCTCATCATCAAAAACTCCTCTATTTCCTATAATAGAGGGATAGAAGAGGACATGTGAGAACTCGCGTCCTCAGTGGGGCATCTATTCCTAATGGACCCTATCATAACGAGCATCTCATCCAATTTCTCATCCCTTCGGCGCGAAGTGTTGGAATCAGTACTGGATATCTCAATCACCTCATTGCTCGACACTCACGCCAAATCTGACATCTACACCTAAAACAATCAAGCTCTGACTGTCTCAAAACCTAGACCTTCTCTAAGAACAGAGAGCTCACCACCTACCCAGATTCATCCCAAAACACAAACAAAATCCAGAAACATGCAATATAACCAAAACCCAGGGAAACCCCCTATCAATCAAACAAGATGCTAAAACACAAAATGGGGACGACATCTTACCTTTTCCGGTCTGAACGAGTGTGCTGGAGCGGTGATACTGGTTGAAAACAGTGGAGCTTTCACACGGTACAACGCGAATGGTAGATTGACTAACCCAAGATTGAGTTTGGGGTTTAATTGGGTGGTGGAGTCTCGAACCAATTGGTTCTTCTGCCATTTCTCTCCTCTCTATCTCTCTTCCTTGGTTTTCAAACAACTAGAAAACTCCCTCCTCTTTCACTACCCTATTTATAGAGGAATAAATCCATATCGTCCGTTGAATCTAAAATGACACAATGGTTCGATTGCTGCCACATCAACCTCAATCGTCACGCGCATTATACCATGATGCGTGTGGGCAGCACGCCTGTTACAACGTGAGACGTAAATGCGCTTTTACTGCGTAAAGTGGACTATTACCAGTGCCACTCGTCCCATAAGTGATCACATGACCTTTATAGACTGGCCACCTATGAGGGAATGAGCGATATGGACCAGGGCCGGTGCCAAGCCCTCGTCACAAACATCCTGGAGCCTCCACGAGAGTGTATCCGATGGCTCTGTCATGACGCGATCCGATAGCAGCACATCCACTCCCGCTATCCGATGGCTCTGTCAAACTCGCTACCCACGCGATATGCCCCCAAAAGCGAACTTGGACACGTGCACTCTTTGACATCCCAACATGTCGACAATTGCTACCCAGCGACATGCCCCTAAAAACTACAAAAACTTGGACACGAGAACTCTTCAACTCCCGCTTGTCATAACAGCACCCTAGTCGCCCTACGAACTCACACATGAGGATTTGGGGACTCACGACCATACCTTTCTCTTGGATGATCCGTACTTTTGGCACACGAACTTGATGAACTCCCCACCCGAGAGTCCTCATAGATTGGGGACTTGTTAACACAATATGAATACCCTCCTCTTGCACAGGAAAAAAGATCCATTTCTTGGTTGCCGGAGGTCCTAACATCCCACACGTCGCCTCCCACGGCGATCCAGGTGCATGAACTACTAGAGAATTGGAACCAAACGTGCTAATCAATTTCTCCATATACCACTTTCCAGCCAATCAAATGGAGGTGCTGACGAGGGCCTCTCTGCTAGTCCCACATCAGGGAGGGAAGGCACGGTTCCCAAAACACTCATATATAAGCCAGCAAAAGGGTTCGGAATAAGTAAGGTTCTTCTAGCCTAAAACTTTGTCAAGTCACTTACCCACAGCGACACTAACTTAGGCATCAGAGAGTCGAAGACTGGGCCCATCCCAGTCCCGACTCCTGACGTCTCTATTACTTGTGCAGAGCCTCGGATAGCAAGACCAATGATATTCTCTCGTCCCGAATTCTCAAAGTAGGAGTAATAGACAAGCCTGAATGCATTTATGAAAATAATGCAGCCTAGACCGAGCAGATAAGTTAGGCTACATTAAGTGAATTTCATTCTACTTAATTTTTTTTTATCCTTTTCAATAACTGACATGTATTTCATTGATACAAAAAAATAAAGTCTAGGTACTACATTAATCACTTTGTAAGTTCAGATATTATATTAACAGCCACTCAAGAGTTCAGACACTGTTGTGTTAAAAACTTTAAGAGAAATTGGGCAATCTGATTTTGCTTGTAAGAATGGGCATAATCATCATACATGCACTTTTCTTTGCCAAGACACATTTCTTCTATCTGCTTCTGATTGCATAGTGATATAACCCTTTGCATCAGTTGGACACTGAATATCGATTTAGGTTATGTGTATCTGAAATGAGCAGGTATTCTGATTTGATAATCAACTTTGCATGATTATGTGGGCATATGAACATCTCCAATATGTGAACATCAAACTATAAAAAATAAAAATAAAAAATAAAAAACTTTTGTTAGCAATTATATCCTCAAATAAAGGCAATCAAATGTATTAAGGAAATTAAAGAGTCCTCAATTAAGGCAATATAACCAACTTAAGCAAGTTTACCTGATGGACGTCCTGATTCATGCATATCTTCTCACTAACAATCAAGGATTAACGTTATTCCTTAATTGAACATCTTGGCCGGCCTGGATTTATCTTCACCCGATAATGCAAATTCTTTATCTTTGTATGTAAGCGAATCAATTACGAAATAATTGATAATCAATGAATGTATCGATAATATTCCGATTTACATTAAAATTGCTTGATCTCCAACCATACTTGATTCTAGCCTTTAAATCGCATGTTTATGCCATGCTCGAATGAATCGGCTTGTTACTAAGAACGTAATTTTCAGGGCATGAACTCTGTTACTAAGAATGTGTACGTCCATGACACTTATAATCGGCTAAGTATTATTTTGGCACAAACAAAATTACTTCCATAGAAAGGAACAGAGAGGACGACAAAATTAAGAAATATACTACGTTGTTTGGATAAGGAAACTGTTTTGGGGCCATTAAGGCTTAGAATTTTTGTCCTTAATTTTATGTGGTATGTTATTTCATCAAGATACATCATCAATTTTAAGGGTGGGCACTTCGTACCGGAATCCCGATCCCGTCCCGGTCCCGTACCGAAAATTAACGGGATGGGACGGGATAGAGTTTGAAAATGTCGGTACCGTACCGTCCCGTCCCGAAAGTTTAGAAACGGGACGGGACCGGGACGAACCCGCGCGGGACGAGCCTGTCCCGAAATATAAGAGAAATGATCGTAGCCGTCCCATTTGTTAAGATCGTAGCCTTCCATGAACTCAGGCATACTTAATCAGTATCAGTCAATTGGAACCCTAGACTTCAAAACCTCGACGCCTCTCTCAGTCTCTCTTCTCTCTCTCCACAAATGCGATCCGGCCAATCTCCACAACCCAAAACCTAAAATTCATTCCCAACCCACAACCCACTCTGTCTGTCACTCTCTTAGATCCGATGGCTCCTACCTGATAGCAGCTTGTCTCTCCAAATTCATTCCCAATCTGATAGCAGCTTGTCTCTCCAAATTCAAACCTTCGCAATTGTTCGAAGCTTTAATGGCTAGAGGGAAGAAAACAGTTGTTCATCCTAGACTAAGTGCTTCTGGTCTTCAGGATTCTTCTGAAGCAGTTTCGTCTCAACCTTTACCTTCATCAACAGTAAGTCGATCAACTCAACCAGCACTTCTCCTACCAGTTGTGAGCCAACTTGCTGCGACGCCTGCGAGCAATCCAAGCATAGCGCCAAGTGAAGCAGTTGCATCTACCGGGGAGGACAGAGTTGATTCTGAAAGTTCAGGTATTAAACCATTTAAACGAAGCTATGTTTGGGACCATTTTATAGGGTATGATAAGATTGAAATTGCCAAAGATGCAGACGGAAAAGAATATCAGATAGTTCATAAGAGGGCTTACTGCAAATATTGTCCTAGGGGAAAGATTGGTGATTATGCAGTTGAAAGTTATAATGGCACATCTGGTATGATTAGGCACATCAATCATAATTGTCGATATTTTCCATCTGTTTCCGATAAGTCCCAGAAAAACATACATGGTGATAAGACTAGGGGTAATACACTGAGCATGGTAGCTGTTGACCAAGATGATTATTTAGAGGCTTGTGTAGAGATGCTTGTAATTGATGAGCTGCCATTTAGTTTTGTGGAGAAAAAAGGCTTTATGGGATTCTGTGAAAGAGTTTGTCCTCTGTTCAAAGTTCCCTCCAGAAGAAACTTATGTAGATCCTTTCTAGATATGTATGGCACACAGAAGGAGTTGAAAAGGAGTTTGAGGAAATTGAGGGTAAATTTAACCACAGACACTTGGACGAGTGTCCAAAACGTCAACTACATGGTGGTTACTGCCCATTTCAATGATATTGATTGGAAAATGCACAAGCGGGTGATAAATTTCGGTGTGATTCAGAATCATCAAGGAGCGACAATAGGAATGCTTATTGAGTCAAGTTTAGTGAATTGGGAAATAGAGAAGGTGATGTGTATTACAGTCGATAATGCCTCTGCGAACAAGTCTGCAATGGAATGGCTTATTGCTAAAATGAATAGGTCTGCAGGTTTCCAGCAGATTTTGGGTGGCAAATACATGCATGTGAGATGCACAGCCCACATTATGAACTTAATTGTGGGGCATGGTTTAAAGAGGCTGCAGAAGTCTGTGTCGGCTATTAGGAATACCGTCAAGTTTGTGAGATATTCTCCAAACAGATTGGATTACTTCAAGGACACTGTGGCGAGAGAGAAGATTCCATCTAAGAAACTTGTGTGTTTGGATGTCCAAACAAGGTGGAATAGCACTTATATGATGTTGGAAGCAGCTTTGAGGTTAAAACAAGCATTTATAGCCATGAAAGATGATTGTGGTGGTATTTATTTAAGTTACTTTGATGAACCAGAAGAAGAAATCGATGAAGATGGGAATATTGTTGTGCCACCGCCAAGCAGTAAAAACAAGAGAAATAGGGTTGGACCTCCTGATGATGATGATTTTGAAATGGCCAAGGTGTTGGTGGATATTTTAGGTGTGTACCACGAAATCACATTGAGGGTTAGTGCATCAACGCACCCTACTGTGCACACCACTTTCCAAAATGTTATTACCATGGAAAAGAATATCAAAAGCATGTATATGTCAACTGAGTTGTCTACTGAAGCAGAAACACGAAAAACCTTGAAGGAAATGGCTGACAACATGAAAAATAGATGGTTCAAGTACTATGGTTCATTTCATGAAATCAATCACATGGTGATTGTTGGCCTGGTATTAGATGCAAGGTTCAAACTAAAGAATGTGGCTTACACCTATACCCAAGAAGGTTTAGGTGAGGAGGAGGAGGTGGAGAGAAGAACTAAGGAGATCAAAAAACTTATATATGCTCTCTATGATCAGGTATTAGTTTTAGTTTATTACTTCATTTTAAACTTTTAATCGTTAAGTATGTGCATTACTTTCAATATGTATTAATTTCTGCATTGTTTCTTAGTATGTGGTTGTGGTCGATGGAGGTAGACACGTACAGCAGCAGCCATCTCCAAGTTCTTCAGCTAGCACTCTTAGCAGCAGAAGCACCAATAGCAGAAGGAGCAATCTGCTTAGTAACTGGAGGAACGTGGTTCAGGAAACTGAAGATTTAGTCACAAAACATGAAGTGGATCAATATTTGGATGCAACATTAGAGCTCATTGATGATTCAGATTGCTTTGACATCTTGCTATGGTGGAAGGTCAATCAATTCAAGTATCCAGTTTTGGCAGCAATAGCTAAGGATGTTCTTTCAATTCAAGTATCCACAGTGGCCTCGGAGTCTTGTTTTTCAACTGGGGGCAGAGTAATCGACTGTTTTAGGAGCTCATTAACTCCTAAAACAGTTGAGGGACTCATTTGTATGCAGAATTGGTTGCTTGGTGATGAAATTGCAGAGGTTGTAGATGATTGCACCATTGAAGACTATGAATTCTATAAAGATGTTGAGCAAGGTATATACATTTGCAAGTTTTAATGTTTTTTTTCATTTTTCTTTGATAACTTTGACTTAACTAATATTTTAAATGTGTACATTTGTATAGCATGAGAGCACATCAACTAGCAAAGCTAATACTTGCCCACCTCCACCTTCAAGAGCAAAAGCAAAGGGTAAATGCACTGCTGCTGGTCCTATTGATGTTTGATATATTATGGTTTGAGTTTTTAATGTTCATTCAGTACTTTTAATGTGGAATGTAATAATTCAGTACCTATGCACCTATGTTCTTGTTGGTTTCAGACTTTCAGTCTTTGTTGATGTCGGATATTTTCAGTATTCAGTACTTTTTGTCTCTAGATGAGTAGATGGAGCTGTGGCATGGCATGTGCATTTGGATTTGGTTATTTATTTCAGTTTTTTTTATTTTTTATTTTTTTTTTCTTTTTTAAAGGTTAATTTGTCGGGATCCCGATCCGGTCCGGTACCGGCTCGGTCTCGAACGGGATCGGGACGTGCGGGACAGATTTCTAAAAACACCGTCCCGTCCTGATAAATTATTTTCAGGATGGGACGGGATTCGCCAAATCCCTATCCGTCCCGTCCCATGCCCAGCCCTAATCAATTTTAAAAACCTTGCTATGTCATATTTAGGTTAAAATACAATCTTATCCCTTCAAATCCAATAGCTCTAGATTGCTTTGTCTTTATTCAAAAATGAAAATATAGGTTTAAGGCAAGAAAAATATTTTTGAAGCCATTTTTACACTCGTTTTTAAATTTAAACACCAAATATAATGAGAAATATTTTTTAAATTTATAATTGTTCGAAAATATAAATCTAAGTGAATATACATATATTCATATATATATATATATATATATATATATATATATACATAAACACATATACTATTTAAAAAATATAATTTATCTGAATATATATATATATATATATATTATTTACATAGGTTCGAATTCGTCCAAAAAAAGATTGATAAAGATTTTCTATTTCCTATATTTCTTTTAAAAATTAAATTTGACGAATTAAAAATTTAACATTACATTTAAATTTAAATTTGATTCACAAAGATGGAATGAGTTTGATATTAAATATCGTAATTTTATTTAAGAAATAAATTTAATATAGTTTCATGTAGCCAACCCAAAGGTAACTAAATCATCTAAATGGAAACATAATTTGTTATAATTGTTGTCTAATTTACTAGCTATAACTATTAAGTAGATCATTATGACTAAATTATATTTTGTAATTATTGCTTGTATCAATATCGGATGATGTAGATATTCCCCATTAGTACCTATTGTCATCTATAAACTTAATTAAGTTAATTGAAAAAGTCAAAACTGTTATAAACTGAAAAATGAAATAGAGAGAAAGAAGAAAGACAATGTAGGAGAAAGAAGTGTATTATTATGTGTCATATGCCTCTTTTATATAGAGGTAGGAATTACATAATAAATCTCTGTATTATTGTGATATTATATGTAAGTCCTTGAATATGAAAGGATAGAAACTTGATAGTAAATATTTACAACACTCTCATTTGGATGTCCATCAGTAATATGATGTTGGACGCGCTTAGTGTTGTCTCGTCAAAAACCTTGTCATGTAATAAAAACCCTGTGGAACAAAACAACCCTATTCGAAGGAGAAAAAAAATGAACGCACATATGTTTTGGTAGCATACTTCTCGATGCTCCCCTGATGAGAATCTCCCCCTGATTGTTGCAAGCTTCATATACCGTAAACAACAGTTTTGATTTGTTTATCACTGAAGTGAGATCTTGTGTGTTTTGCATACATGACTCATCATAAGATTATCATACCTGCAAAGTTAAAGCAATACAAACAAAGCTATATAATTTTAATAGGTCTTACCTCATTTAGTAATGTTAGAAACAACCTCACATGTACAAATTCATACATTATGTAATAGCTAAACAATAGAAGCTAATTAGCATATTTAACTATGTATGATTCAAAACATTGAAAAATCAGCATGGCATACCCAACCATTCATATCTCGGTTTATTGATATGTTTCGTACATGCTCTTCAAGAGCTTATTCATAACTTCACGAATATTTAAATATGAGCAACATAATCTGAATTCGGTTTTGTAGTCCAATCATAATACTCATTGAGGTAATTTTGATCATTTTAACTATAACAGAATGAGTATCAATGAGCTAGCTTTAGACTATCAATTTCATGAGTTATTTTTCATTGTAACAGCCCATCATAACAAGATATTCAATTTTGGGCATCTCCCTCATGGTTTTCTTCTTGGGTTCCAACCCAAGACACGTCTCACTAATGAGTAATGTGTTTGCATGTATAAGGCACATTTCGTCATTACCTTTAGTCGAAGATGAATCTCACATTTAGACTATTTCTCAAGAATTCATGGATCAATTTACAATCAAATCACTCTTATACTTGGATCCTTTAAGGATTTGATAAGCGATAAGCTTATAATGACGCTTTTCTTTTGGAAAATTGCTTTTAGCAAAATCTTTTAAGATCCTCATAGTATACGATGACAACTGTCGTAAGTCACGCGTCAATAACAAGTATATGAAACATTGTATATGTGACTCTGTACTTAAAGAAAATTGTCACGTATAAGGAAATATATTCGTAATGCCCTTGTCTCTTGTAGACATTGTGCCATAATGATTTATTTTCACTGTGATCAATACCCTTTTGTATCATATAATGTCAAAGGTCTAATTATCTCATCACGTTTCATATATTAAGTTCGTTGGAATTGCCTCTATCTAATTTTGGCCAATATATGCTTTTGTCGACATTCAGAAGAAAACGTGGTATAGCATCACACATTCCTTAATGGTCTTTGGTAGCTACCATTTGTAAATTTTCATAGATGATTATCATTTATAGATCTCATATATTCTTATCTGCATGTATTAGCTACTATGAGCTTATTGATATTGGGTACCCATGCCACTTCTAGGGCAAATATTGTCACTTCTGGGACAAACATCTCTCGTAGATGAATTGTATCTAGCGAATGTGAATCTATATTTATAATATCATAAACCATTATAGGACCTGTATAAACTTCTATTTTCAGGAGCGTAAAACTTTTAGACCTGGTGGATACATTCCACTTAAATTCACACCGTTATTCAAATGACAGTAGTCTTTTCTCTCCTCCTAACGGCGAAAGACTATCTTAGTATGACCATGCACACAAATGCATAGATATATCCCTTTCTTCCAAGGACTACAACGAAAAAAACTTTAGCCGGCGAAATTTTTTTTCGTCGGCTAAGTTAAATTTTCGTTGACTAAAGTGGAATTTTCGTCGATGGAAAAAATTTTCGTCGCCTAAACTAAATTTTTCGTCGGCTATAGTGAAATGTTAGCCAACAAAACTTTTTTTCATCTTCTAAAGTGATTTTTTCGTCGGCTATAGTCTGTGAACTTTAGCCAACGAAATTTGAAAAGTTTAGCCGACAAAATTAGGATATTTTGTCGGCTAAAGTACCTTTTAGTTATAAAATTGCACTACGGATATTTCGGTGTTTGATTGACTATTGTGATACCAATATAGAAGCAGAACGGCCGTACGAGTCAAACTCATCGCTAATGCCATGAAATATGGGCTTTTTCGACCATCCGAGTTCGTTTAAGGCTTCAAAATAAAGTTTTTTTAAACATTTAACACAAGAAACTGCCCATATCTACACCTATATGAGGTATTTTGGTCGAACCTTCAACACAACAAACACTCACCATAATGAAACTCAATTGTCCATCTAAAAATTTTGAGACATTTACCTCTTTATGATAGGGCTCCCCATATAGATAAATAATGGTAAATAGTAGGCATGGGTCATCAAAATTCACAAAACAAAATACGACTCAGATATTATCAATATGTTGAAATATGTCTATGGTAAAAAATTCAACTTGATCCGATAAATTTAAGGACTTCATCCGGACGGTCAATCTCGTAAGTCAAACCCCTAAATTGTATTGACCGCAACTATCGGCACCGAGACTTTACTGGAATTACGTGATTTTTCAACCGTAGACATATTTCACCATTCCGGTCATATCTTATTTCACGACTTTTTTGCGTTTGAAGTTCTGCATAGAGTTTGTTTTAGAAACGGAACATTTACTTAAAGCTTAGTAAACAAGTTATACAACATTAGTAGCATGTTGTGATTCCGATGATCAAAGTTGAGAAACAAAATTCCATCCGTCTGATATGATCATTAAGTTGAAATATGTCTATAGGAAAAATTCAACTTAATCTGACAACGTTAAAGGCTCGATCCTTACGGTCAATCCCGTAAGGTCAAACCCCTTAACGCACAGAAACTATCATACGACCGTCTAAATTACGTATTTTGCCCGGACCTTCAACTGAAAATAGTTTCAAATCGATGAGACACAACCAGTGGTATAAAATTTTTATGAAAAATAACCACCAGAGATAGGGCTACCACTAGGGAGAATGAATGGAAAATTGCGTTACCCACAACTATCGGCACCGAGACTTTACCAGAATTATATGATTTTTCTACCGTAGACGTATTTCACCATTCCATTCATATCTTATTTCACGACTTTTTTCGTTTGAAGTTTTTACGTATAGGGTTTAGGGTTTTAGTCGACGAAATTAGAGTAATTCGTCGGCTAAAGTTAAATAAATAAATAAAATAAATAACTATAGCTGACGAAATTAGGGTAATTCGTCGGCTAAGATTAAATAAAAAAAATAAATAACTATAGCCGACGAATTACCCTAATTTCGTCGGCTAAAGTTAAATAAATAAAATAAATTAATAACTATAGCCGACGAAATTTATTAAAATTCGTCGGCTAAAGTTAATTAAAAATTCAAATTTTTTGGCGGTGATTTTTAAAATTTTGAATTTTTTTCAACTAAAACTTTGAACTTTAGCCGATGAAATTAAGGTATTTCGTCGGCTAAAGTTCAAAATTTTCTATATATATCATTTTTCTCCTCCTCCTCCTCCTACTCCGGCGGCAATAACGTACTCCTCCTCCCCCGTCCTCCTCAAAATCTTTCTCCTCCTCTAAATTTTTCTCCTCAAAATCCTTCTCGTCCTCCTCCTCCTCTCCTTCTCTCCCTTTCTTAAGCTTCTCCTCCTCCCCTAGCTCCTCTCTCCTCCTCCTAGCCTTGCTCCTATCCTCTTCTCCTTCTCCTCCACCGGTGTATAAACAAAAAAGAAGTAAAAAAATTTAAATCAAAAATATAAGAAATAAAAAAAGGAAAAAATATGAAAGAAATAAAATAACTATAGCCGACGAATTTTAATAAAATTCGTCGGCTAAAGTAAAAAAAAATAATAATAACTATAGCCGACGAATTACCTTAAAATTCGTCGGCTAAAGTTAAAAAAAATAATAACTTTAGTTGACGAATTACCCTAAAATTCGTCGGCTAAAGTTTAAAAAAGGAAAAAAATATAAAAATAATAACTTTAGCTGACGAATTTTAGAGTAATTCGTCAGCTATAGTTAAAGAAATAAAATAAATAAAAATAATAGCTATAGCCGACAAAATTTATTAAAATTTAGTCGGTTAAGGTCCAAAAATTCGTCGGCTAAAGTCCAGAAATTAAGCGACGAAAAATTTCTTCGTCGGCTAAATAAATGGCTTTAGCCGACGATGAACAGTAATTTCGTAGGCTAAGGTCTTAGCCGACGACTTCTTAGCCGATGAAATTTAGGGTTTAGCCGACGAAATTTTTTCGTCGACTAAAGTAGTTGTTCTGGTGGTGAAGTGAAGATGTTCATTGGTTGGTGCCTTGGTGGCGAACCCAAACCAAGTTGAAGATCAAGAACATCAAATTCATAAATATCAACCATATTGATGTATATTTGTATCACCAAATATCTTTCTCTGATGGTGTACTTTAACCTTTGTATGTATAATATTGTAGCCATATTATGAACTCTGATATTCTTTAATGACAATCAATTTAGGAAAATCATGTAAGTTAGATACACATGCCTCCAAAATATCAAATGGGGGCTACATATTCTATCAATATGGTTGGTTTGAGGGATTTCAACCCAGTTAAGCACATACGTTTATCATATAAGTTTGTCAACACTAGCTTTTGTTAAGTTACTGGATGAGATACTTCTCAAGCTCGAAATGAGACAGTATGGAAATATCCTACGATTATTCATGTCGTTCTTTACAAATAATTTTTTTCTCCGCCATCACAACAAGAGGAGTATCCAGACTTGAGAGTGCCTCATTAAGGTGACAAACCAAAATAGATATGCGGAAAATGAACTATTCGCTCAGAGTAGTGTTAGCTACATTCATCAAGAGTCGTTACAAATTCTAAGTAAGTTTTTTTATGTAAAATATGATGTAATTTGCCATACCAAAATAGTATATTTAGTTCAATGAACTTGTAGTTCATGACATGATGTGCCTCAGTTAAATGTAGAATTTGACTCGTAATAGCAGGTCGCATAGCAAGATACTGTGTGCTTTGGACCTCGTCTCACAATTTTGTTCTTAGGTTGCAACCGAAAATGTGTCACAATATAGGGAGGTATGTTTGCAACATGTTAGACACATCTCTAGCCTTTCCTTAGGCGAGGTGGGATCTCACATCACAGTATATGTTACATTTTGGAGACATACTAAAGACACTTAATGTAAAAAAATAATAATATGTGCTCTTTCAAAGCTTGCATTCATATATGCAATTAAAGCTCCAGGTTCGATTTTATAATGTTAGAACTACATGTTCTCAAATTGCTTATGTTGAACAACAATTCAAATAAAAGTGGTGCTCGAATCTTCAGGCTCGAGGCGACTAAAAATGAAACTTCAATTTCACCTTATAGTTCATACTGTACACTCAAAACTTCAATTTTGAGCCTCTACTGTAAGAACATCAGGTTCTGTAGCAGTTTTTGAACTTATGGTGCAACAACATAACATTGAAAGTTCATATGATCTGGGGCGATGCCCAAAATGAATAACAATAAAAGTAACATAATGAAAATAAATGATAAAATAATATTATTGCAAAGAATATGATAAACAAATTTCTCATTGGAAACTTCTGGTTTTATGGGTGAAGAAAATACAAAAAGATTCTGGTTTTGTAAACTTCCCTAATATGATAATGTTATGTAAAGTGAGGAACTTCAGTCACTCATATGATAAGATCATAACATGAGGCTTCAATCGCTGTGTAACTTAAGGAACTTCTGGCCCTCGATAATTTCATATGTTTTGAAAAAAACATAGGAAGGATTGCACTATAAATGTGGGTAGCATAACATCTCCATTTATAATATGTGTAATAATTTAGAACTGGAGGTTCTTTGTATAAGCTCATGCTAAAAACAACTCACTCGAAACTATAGGCTTGAGAGTAACATATACTAGAACAATTTAATTGTAAATTTACTCGAATTTTCATATTCGAGTCTACACAATTAGAAACTTTAGGTTCTAATAGTGGGTGAACGTGAGCTAACTCAAGAGTAATTAGTAGCATATGCGAGATCACATACTCATTTATGTGAAATACCATGTTGAGGAACTTCTGGTTTATGACATGATATGTCTAAAGAAACTTAATGGTTGTGTAATATAAACCAGATACTAAGCCAACCAATCTTTCCAATTCGCGTCTTTGTCTGCAGATATTGGAAGAAATGCAAAGAGATTTCACAGTTGTCATTGTTTGTCTTACCATAAAATCTATTCACGAATATCCTTAAAACTTAGTAAATTCGTTCTTGATCTTAAGAGTACAAAGTCTCTTTAATGGACAACTGATTCCATTTAGAAGACTAATGTGGGATCTTCCGGAGCCTTAAACTAAATTGACAGTACTAAATATAATGGTCACATTAGTTGAAGAAGGTACTAAGATGGAGAATTATTTCTGAACACAAAGATTGTGTGCGGTGACACTGTCAGCAAGACAAATATATTCTCTATTTTTAAGTTGGGCGCGTTCATGATTCATTTCATATATACCTTCATAATAAAATGAAAGAGATCAGTAACAATAGAATATATTATTACATCAAATGAAATAAAACCATCTGCAATGAATATTAGTCTAAAAATATATAGATTTACACTAGTCCATGAAATACAACAATGGTGAACTGTTACCTTTCCAATCAAAATAAAGTGAGATGATGAAGATAACTAATTAATTCGTAAGGATACGATAAGCTCTATCAGAAAATTAATGAATAACAAACTTTTGTATGTACATTGTACATGATCGTCAGTTACTAAACCAAAGCTAATAATGAAGAAATTACTAGATGCAAAGCATGTAATACTTTGAAAAGTGTTGAATATGTCATACAATGACCGAAGATAAAACTATTTCATTATCACATAATAAAAGTGAAATTAAGAAATGTCATTACACAATAGTGAGATAATGATGATAGATATCATGGTGGTAAAGAAGTTATTAAAAGCAACACCATAAAAGAGTAATATGAAAAGTCATTAAAAAATAACTAATCACATCATGGTAATAAAAAAATGAGTTAATTAAATCAATAACTCATACATCAATTTAATAAACCTCACATAATGCTACTCAAAAATGCTAATAGTCACATTAATATGGTTGCAACTAATGTTCATCACTACAACAATAATAGCTATAATCAAATATCATAATTCGATGTTAAAGACAACATTTTTATAGACTTAAGATAATCGGTGTCAAGACACATATTAACATATTTCAATTTCCTGATATTTTTATCAACATGTGTCTCATTGTCCACAAATGATCGATTTCAGTGATTATTATAGCCACATTTATAACCACAACATGATCCATATTAGAAGGAAATGCGTCCATTCAAGATTGTTGGTAGAACAATGGTTCTCAATGACGCATATTGATCATGTGTTCAAAAAAATTCCATAGAAATGCATGGAATTGCACCATGATATTGCAAAACTCATCCAAACAAATAGGAATAAGAATCATAGATTATTTATCTACATCAATGATATACAAACCCTGGTAGAAATAAGATCCATACCAAAAGACACGAATTGGTACGCCGCTGATGATGTCACCTGCGGGTGCAGTGGATAAATCGGCGCACTTGAGTCATCGACTGCAGGTAATGCCGGTATCAACCGCAAAAGGTAGAGAAAAGGCGGCGACATATGTACCCCAGATAACCCACCCTCCGAAACAATAGAGCCCAGAGTCAATGCCCTGTGTATCTCAAGCATACGTGGTGCAGACACCTCCGTCTGGGTCGGAGGCTATAACTGCCTCGAGGAGTCAGGAGCACCCGACTGCCTCGAGGAGTGAGAGGCGCCCTGCTACCTCGAGCAATTGGTAGCCCCTAGCTTCCTTGAGGAATGTGTGGCCCCTGGCTGTCTGGAGGAATGGGTGGTGCCCGGCTGCCTCTGCGTCGGCTCCGGAAGTGACGCACGTCTAGCTGTCATGGAGCCCTGAAACGACGTTTGAGGGTTGTTATACGTTCCCTCAAACGATTCAGATCTTTGGCCCTTTAAACCCTTTGTCAATCTAAACAAGCCTTTCATCCTGTTTAAAATATTAATTTATTAAATTATTTGAATTTTTAATTTGAATTGTAATTTTTAATATTTTAATTAACACTTGTTATTAATATATTAACAATCTTTATCAATATATTAATAAATTATACGAATATATATAGGAACAATTAATAACAATTTATATAATTTCTACAATTAATATTTTAATTTTAATTTCAATTAAAATAGTTAAAACCCCCAATTTAATTTAAACATTTTTAATTTCAATTTCAATTTCTAATATCAATTTCAATTTCTACAAAACCCAAATCTAAATCTACAACAACATTATCAAATTCAATATAATACTCCATAATATTAATAATTCAACATATACACATATCACATATATATACGTATATAACAACATTTACATAAAAACCAATATATACATCAATAATTCAAAATAATTATTAATAATTCAATATATATTATAGAGATATCAAAATATGTACTTGAGGAGGAGGAGACTGTGGAGGCGAGGAGGAGGGTGTGGAGGCGAGGAAGAGCCGAAGAGGAGGCTGTGGAGGCGAGGAGGAGGTTGTGGAGGCAAAGGAGGAGGGTTTTTGAGAGGTGGTGGCGAGGAGGAGAGTTTTTTTTTCAATTTAAGGTTTATGTGTTTCGGCCAAGACTGGGTTTGTATAAATAGACTTGACTTTAGCCGATGACATAAGAAACTCATCGCCTATAATCATGAAACTCATCGGCTATAGCCGACAATGAACAGTAATTTCATAGGCTAAAGTCTTAGCCGACGACTTCTTCGTCTGCTAAGACTTTAACCGATGAAATTTTTTAACACGCCGACGAAAAAAATTCGTCGGCTAAAGTAGTTGTCCTGATAGTCATTTCTTATGATCTTAATATGGACATATATATAACATATATTTTCTTTCCATTTTGCGAATTCAATTTAAGTTTTGATTTTTCTGATTATTACCTTAGTAAGGAAGATTAATTTTATAGATGGCAATACCTTACTAATATGGTATGTTTGCATATTCGGTGTAGTTATTACAGACATGCCACATATATAGGTCTTCTATACCAAATGTAAATTTAATATTAATCTAATTAATAATCATACCAAAGTAGACAATAATTACGCTGATATGTGTCTATTTAATTAGATGATTTTTGTTACCTTACCTGAACTGTATTAATTTATTTCTTAACGGAGTCTACACAATAACCATGGCCATTTACAGAATTACAATATTAACAATTTTCTTTTTGACTCTTATTCAAAATTTAGACATAGAATTATATATATATTCATCGATTTTTTTTTGAAAAGTAGAAAAAAGTAAATTTCTATCGATTTTTTTTTGGATAAATTATATTATATAAAGTTTATTTGGACAAAAAACAAATGTTTATTTTCCTTTGAAATAGTAATATTTGTTTAAATAGTATATGTATATTCACTTGGATATATTTTAGAACAATTATAATTTTAAAAAATATTTCTCATTATATTTAATTGGTGTTTAAATTTAAAAACGAGTGTAACAAAAAAATGGCTTCGAAACTATTTTTCTTGCCTTAAAACTATGTTTCATTTTTTAATGAAGACAAAACAATCTAGATCATTAGATTTGAATGGATAAGATTATATTTTAACCCAAATATGACATAACAAGATTTCTAAAATATACCTATTTGGATAAATATATACATTCACACGCTCCGATTTTGGCTCTCTCTCAAATTTTTGTAATTAAGTCGATCGATCTTCTCGTTCTTACTTTTACTGTTAGAATAAGGGAGGCACTTTGATTCCAGAGACATAAAAACATAAAAATACCATTAACAAGGTTCAGTTATTTCAACAATTGAATGTAAAATAGATAGTTCATTTCTTTATTGATATTGAGATTACATTCAAGTCCCTCGGGCGGTACCCAGCATCATCTACATTTTCTGCCCAAGTTTTGTGAATTGAAATACCAGATCGAGCTCAATACTCAATCCTTGTAGACCAAAGTTAGATAGAATCAAAACTTTCATCCGACATCATTAGTCCCTGTGGATTAGACATTGTCCTCTGGTGTCTTTGCCTTATCTTCTCCTGAATTGTGTTTGCTGCTGTGCAGTTGGAACTTACATGCATCTACTGCATCTGCCACTGTAACAAACATCCATTCTAGACCAATTGTTTAACTTCGAGTTATCCAGCTTCTTAATCACTTCACTTCTCGGGTTTGCTAATACAAGCTAATGCATCCAGAGAAAGAAACTAATTAATTAGCTCATAGTAAAATGTAACAACTTTGAACACGTTAAAAATGGAATAAAACTTCATACCTTGATACTCCTTCTATCTAAATTTCTCTTGATCTCTTCTAGAATGCTGATCCCACTCGTATCAATGCCTCCAACAGCTGTAATTTTTTGTTAATGTTAGCAATTATTTACAAGTGAGATATCGATGTATGTTAATTTGAGGCTGCTAGCTACAGGTTGATACTTACTGCTAATGTCTAGTATAAGATATTGTAAGCTTGTTTCTCCAGATGCCTTTATCCTATCTTCCTCTTCAAATATCCATCTTGAGACCCTGAGCACAAGATTAGAAACAAATCTCATATTCGTGTAGCTGATGCTAGATAGATAGACATTAACATTCTTCCGTACAATATAGGTACTTGTATGTTTTACCTTTCCCTCAAATAGTTAGAGTTCGCAAAGTATATGGGGGAATCAATTTGAAGAATGAGAACTCCTGGAACATTGTTTGCAGCTGAGTATTGATCAATGCTTCTATAAACCGAAGTGTTTGGAATTTTGCCCAAACTGATAGTCCTGGGTCTGGCTATGAACAGGATCAGTCTTAGCAAGGAAATAACAACCGCAATGGATAGGCCAATCTCAACACTGCCAAAAGTAACACCTAAATATGCACCCAAACATATCATACAGTCGATCTTATCTATCTTCCAGAGATGGATGACGGCTGGGATGTCAATGAGGCCGAACATGGCCATGACTATAATCGAAGAGAGGATCACTAATGGTGTGTGCTGGAACAATGGTGTCAAAAATAACACTGTCAACAACATCATAATCGCCATCACTATGTTGGAGACTTGAGTTTTGCATCCGGCATTGAAGTTTACCGCAGTTCTCGAAAATGGTCCTGCAAGTATCCAGTCATAAACTCTAACAATTGATAATTCACACGGTTGTTTATATAGGTAGAGTCAGGCAGTACTAGTGCCGTGTTTAAAGAGGAGCTAGGCATGTATATTACCTGCTGATAAGAAGCACGAAACGCAAGAGCCTGTAATGTTCATCAATCCAAAAGCGATCATTTCTTTGTTTCCATCAATGTGATAGTTTTTAACCGTAGCAAAACTTCTTCCAACAGCTACTCCTTCCTGTATAATCCAACACCATTCCAAGCCGATTGGATTTGAACGTTAAATTTTTCAAAACATGTTACGTTATGTTGCCTGATTATCACTAGATACTTGCGAGTAGCCTAGAACTTACAGCAAGACCAATAATACCGGAGATCAACCCAGCTTTAGCTGAGACGGCAAGGTGACGCGATTTGAAAATCTTCCCGATGTCAGACACAGTTACCGGGTTTATCCCCTTTTTAAGAGGCCCAATCTACAAAAGCAAATAGATACGTATAGTAGAACTAAACAAGCATGTAATACTGTTTTCTTTTGAATCAATGATATATTGGTTAATTAGAGAAATGTTTACCACTTTGATGTTGTGCTTGTCGGCATGGGTTAGGAAAACCAAAAGGCTCCCCACGATCACGCAGAACAATGGCGCCAGTGCACTTACCCAAAACAAAGACGGTCTTTTCTTGCTCTGTTCATAGTCATAATCAAACACGAAAAGGGCTAAACATTTTTACTGTTTACTTGAATATCTTAGGCATAAAAAAATTAACCCTTGTTTGTATTAGAAGGCCATATTGGTTAGAAAATTCATCTAACTTTTAAAATAAAGCTACCATTTATGCACTGATGCACATTAGTAGTTAGGTATTTATGGATGATCTAAATTACATAAGCTATATATGTTTGCTTATATATAATTAAACACACACAAACAAAGCAAATTTTTTAGATCTTCGAATGATAACATGCGTATACTACTTACAATGAACTTAGTAAGGAAGAGAAAGAAGATGAAACCAAAGCCCATCACAGCAGGTTCCCATTCCCACTGCAATAATATGTAATTCCGTAAGAACCAATTAAGTAGTCAACACCAATCGATTAATTCTATAACTTGGATGTGCAAAATGAAAAATAAAGAGAGACAGTATCAAAACACATACATATACCTCGTGGAAGTTCTTAAAGACCGATGTGAGGACAGAGATAACATCTGATTCATGAGTGAAGTGTTTTATCCCCAACAACCCTTTAAGTTGTTGAAGAATCACAGTAGTAGCTGCTCCCCCCATGAAACCCAATATTGTTGCATGAGAAAGAAGGTCCACTACAAAACCAAGTCTGCATGCACCAATTTTCATATACAAAGATCGTCAGTTAATTTTATACATGATAATTACGTAATAAATAAAGTTTATTCTTCTTCTAAATTATGTTTCTCTGTCATGACATACAGTTGTTTATGTTTATACCTTAAGAAGCCAAGGCCAGCCTGAAGAATCCCTGAAAATAAGCAGGCGGTGAGAGCCATCTGGAAATAGAGTTTTGGGTCTTCAGCAGGGCTAACTTCCTCCGACAAGATACTATTTAACAGAAGCGACGCAACAGCCACCGGTCCGATAGCAATATCCCTTGAGCTTCCGAGAATCGCGTACACGAGGGGAGGCACAAAGCTCCCATCTGCACGCATTTACCAAAATAGACCATCACATTCTGCTTGTACACTAATCACGACGGTGTATGAACATACCATGTAAGATGTACGTTGCAGTTGTATTTGGATACTTACATATGCCGACGATTGGTGGCACGCCTCCCAAGCTCGCGTAGCTGATCCCTTGAGGAACTGCCAGACTCGAAATGGTGATTCCGGCTATGATATCGGACTTGAGATAGCTCAACTTGTAGCGAGGAGCCCACTCGAGGATTGTGAAGAAGTACTGCAAACCCATAACTGCTTTTTTAGATGCAGGTTGGTTCTTGAATGCCCTGAAAGGATCGTCAGGAAAGAAAGTCTCTTTCATTGACGCCTTCACAGCCTTTAGTAGCGGCTTCGGTGGTGGAATCTCAACTTCGACTCGTTGAGGACTGTACTGATATTGATCATAATCGGTTCCCATTTTAGAGTAACTTCAAAAGAAATAGTCAGTACTAATGGCTTTGAGGCTGTGTGAACCAGAAGATAGCTTAAGGGTTTCTTTGGAGGCAACTATGGCTTGTTAATACAAGCTCTAGAATGAAATTCCATGGAGGGCTAGCATGGGCGTATATAAAGGTGGTGAAGGTGAGGTTGAAGATGATCGAGTTGGAGTTGGAGGAAAGGATCTTTGAGTGGGTAGTGGAACCCACAAATGGACTCGCACGTAAATATTTATCTTCAACACTGCTTAATAAAGTCCATGTAGGTAAAGAGAGAGCTAGCAGAAGAGACAGAGACAGAGACAGAAACAGAGACAGAAACAGCAACGAGACGTGTGGTAGGTCACTGATCTGGCACCTGCGAGAAGTTATGATATGGATTTAGAGAAGATCGAAGATAGCAAGACTAGTTTTGGTTTATATAATTTGCACTTTTCGAAGTCGACGATGCTATCTGTAAGAGCATAAGGACGTCTCAACTGATCGATCGATCGAATTGTGGTCAGAATTGGCAGGGAGATCTAGTTGCGTGTGTGCAGCTGTGTTTTATTTTAATTATTAGTCTCCCAATTAGGGTTAGTGCCGGAGGACGCCCACCAATGTTGATACTGGTCTATATTTTCAAAGAATGTTTGAGATTTTTAGAAAGGCCATCTCACCCACCCAATCCCATTACTAATTTTCAAGGTAAAAAGTGCTACAATGGAGAGGGACATGAAGAAATGTAAGCGAAGTTGGATATTCCCCCTTCCTTCTTCACCAAAGTTGTACACAAGAAACTAAACACAAAGAAACTTTGTATTTGACAAATAAGTTTCACACAACCTTGAGAATGGAAGATTACCAATAACAATTTTTCTTCAAATGAAACGGATAAAAAGATAAGATTGTTTTAAAAAGATACAAGAAAAAGGATAAGAGCGTTTAATTTCCTTAATTGTTCAGAAAACAAATACCAAATAATTAATAGATGAATGGTCTTAAGAATAATTGAGGTAAATGGTAAAATCATCAGACAATTCCTAGCTATGATCATACACAATCACAGATT
Source organism: Comarum palustre (assembly GCA_951800085.1). NCBI lineage: Eukaryota > Viridiplantae > Streptophyta > Magnoliopsida > Rosales > Rosaceae > Comarum > Comarum palustre. The sequence continues at coordinate 23,564,712 of OX637584.1, read as the reverse complement.
TGTCCTTTGGCAAAACTTGTGTTCTTAAGTCAAAGTAAAATTATACATTTTGATATCGAGATGATCAGGGTCGGTCCCGAGGGATTTTTGAGCCCGGTGCGAAAAAAGAACATTGTCGTGTGTGTTTTTTTCTTTAGAAATAAAATTGCCCTTCTAACTCTTTCAATGGGCCATATTAATAGACTTAACATCTAATTTGGACATAGTTTGTTAAATTGGGTATGACTGATTAAATTTGAAAAGTTTAAGGGGCATTTTGATGAAATTGAAAGTTTAAGGACTAACATGAAGTTGCTCCTAAACTTTAATGGGGGTAAACTGAATTTAATTATATATATAATTATACAAAGATAGAAGATGATTGCAAGTGCCCTCTTTAGTTTTGGGGCCTAGTGCAAGCACACTGTGTGCACTGCTGTAGCATCCTGGAAGAGGAAACTACAGTAACCACGAATTTAAGCCAATAAGAAGCCAACACGTCCGAAGGACGTGCCAACAACTTATTAACCTAAAGTCGTAGATTTTTTAGTAAGTAAAATAAAATTAAACTTTAGACTTTGAGTGGCACCTCAAGAAATTCTTAAAACATTCATCAGAGTTTTTCTAATTTCGCAGAAGGTGGTCAAATTAAACGGGTCAATTAAAAACTTTAGCGACAACAATAAAAATATGAAACATGGTTAACAATTCAAGGTGACACATTTACTGTATATGTCAAATGCTCTGGTAAATTACTCGAATGGTAAAACAAGAAAAGTGACCAAACATCGAGGAATGAATGAGGCTCCACACGCACAACTCTCTCTATCTATCCCGTCACAGTACATAGGGCCTATTTGGTACAGCTGTGGCTTCAAAAATAAGCTGGCTGTGGCTTATTCTGAGAATAAGCAGCTGACAAGCAAAGCTGCTGAGTGTTTGGTAAACTGGCTTTTTATAAGTGCTGTGAATGGTAGAAGCAGAGGTAAACTGTTTGGTAAACTAGCTTTTTAGAAGTGCTTTCAGTTTGTAAATTACCAGTTTAGCCTTATAATATATTTTTGCTTTATTTATTTAGTAATGTATTAAAACATAATTGCTCATGAATCCTTATGTCTATAATTTATTTGATATGAAAGAAATAGCATGCACCAAGGTTCAGATAGAAACCAAGCAAGGAGAAACAAAAATGTCTGCAGAGTTAAATGCAGAATAAGAATCTATGACACAGCTAAACATAGGACGTAAAACGAACTGCATGAAAAACAAAAACAAAAACAAAAAAAGGGTAAAGAAGTAAAGAAGCCAATAAGTTATGCTCCTTGCCAAACCTGAATCACCCCAACTAGCCGATTATCTATGCCTCTACTATGATTCCACAACATCGCCCCAGTTTTTACCCCGAAGTCCTTTTGAAGAGAATCCTGAATTAGCCAAGAAAACATACAGAACAGATGCTTGAACATCTCCACATAATAATATCACAAAACTGCATGGGGATTGGAAGAATTCAAAATTAAGAGCTAATACATATTTAAAAAGGAAAGTTCTTTCAACCCAGGGTGTTACAACAAATAATCCATTTTGATAGTATGTAAGCAGATGATTCTGGGAGTCATCACCAAACTTTAAGACTTGCGCTCAGTAACAACTAGCACTCCTATATTTATTGTTCTCTTATGAACCTTAACTGTCTCCATGCCATTTCAAAACACTTTCTGATCGATGTATCAAACCAAAACTTTATAAATATACAAAACATACAACTTAAGTACGACGGACTGCACATAATTCAAGATGACAAACACAATAATCGTAATAAACCACATTTCAACATGCAACCTTTTCGGAGGAATGTTGCATTGACCATCTGGTTTAGCAGTTCTTGTTGCAAGGCGAGCCATGAGCATATTTCCAGTTATGCCAGCACTTGCAGTGCATCCAGTAGTCTCAAAAATCTCTCGTCTTACAGTTGAGGCTAACATATCCCTATCGGCCCCTTCCAAGTATGTGACATCTAAAAATGCTTCATCAACAAAGTAAAATCAACAAAGTTCATATTAATAAGAACACAACTGAACATATAAGCATTAAGAAAATAAATAAAATAGGTTTTGCAAAAGCACACTTGTACTTTTCTGCAATGCCAGTGAGAACAAAAGAATTACAGAGGAATAAAAAACTGCAATCAACATTTGTTACCAAAACAGACCATAATCTCGAGCAGGATAGTTTGCAGATGAAATTTCAGCAGTTCCTTTTGGATTATCAGAATGACAAACAGCTACAGGTCAGGGCGTTGCCTGATGAACACGGACACAAAAAACAGTCCTACAACATATTGACAAGTATTTTAGTAACTCATTAAACTTCCAGCTACTAAGATCTTCAGTTTGTACATTCCAGAACCTATCAACTTGACCGTTTTAATGAATCCACCACTATACGGGAAAAAACATGTTACTCATGATTTTCGTATCAGCAACATCTTAGTTCTACAAAACTACCTATATATGGGAATTAGGAGAAAATGAAAGTGATGACGGTCAACAAACATCATAAGCAAAACTCGAAATCATCAGTCTTTCCCACACACAGGCATCCCTCGAAAATGTCAAGAAAACAAATCTTATCATCTTCAATGTTGAAATCAACAAGGAGCTCAGGCGGTATCAGAATCTCTTTAACTTCTTCATCTGCTAAATCGAAAGGGATATCTTCTCAATCGCTCTCCAAGACCCGGTTTTCAATGAAAAAACACTAAACCCAAGATCAAACTGAAGGAATTCCCCCCGAACCACCTTGTAATCAAGATAACATCGATAGGAAAGAGTTAAAGAATGAAACCTTGAAAAACGAATGGGTGGAACTCCACGGTGAAGATGAACAACCATCGGCTCGGTCATTGAAGCAATGGGTCTTGGGTTGACGATGGTGCTCCGGCGTTTCACTTCTTTCAACGAACGAGGAACATCGTTGAGAGAGGGAGGAGTGGAGGGCAGCGTTGAGGAAGATAAGAATGGTCGATCGTATTTCTTTAGATTGATCGCGCGGAAGCCCGGCTTTTAGCTTCTGAAAGCTGGGATCAGACTGCTTTGGCTTATCGAGGGAAAGGGGCCGCGCTTAAAAGCGAAGCATGACGTTTCTATCTTTACCAAACACGTTCTCGTGCTTTGAAGCACAGCAGCTTAAAAGCCCTACCAAACAGGCTCATAGTACATGCAAACAACCTGTTGTAGGGGTGAGCGTCGTCCTCATATGCTCACATATAGGTCCACCAATGATAGGTTTGAAAACCATAAAACCATATATATATATATACGTATAGATTTGAGCTCTTAATAATTTAGAAAATTCTTGGCACACAAAAACATCATTTTTATATCTTTCGGGGAAAACTATGCAGTATGCTAAAACAGGGGCCAGAGCGCACAATGAACAATACAGCCTGTAGGGCTTCACGAATCTCTGTGACCGAATCCCGAGTTTGTCTATACAACAAACCGGGGTCAACTACCTATGCATCTGAAGACGAATAGTAGTAAGAGTGTCCATTTACTGCTAATGCCCAACAAATCTCTCGTAACAGCACACCGCACTTACGTCTCACTTAAATCTGTACGAGACGAGCGTAAGTGGGATAATTAAAATAAACAGGGCATTGCCCCTCCGGAGATTAACGGTCATCGACATCGTGGGAGTGCTATATACTATAGAACAACAACTTTAGCCGACGAAACGTCGTCGGGAAAAAGCCATCTGCCAAGACTTTAGCCTACGAAATTACTGTTCATCGTCGGCTAAAGTCAGTTATTTAGCCGACGAAGAAATTTTTGGACCTTAGCCGATTAAATTTAATAAAATTTCGTCGTCTATAGCTATTATTATTTTTTTCTTTTTTAAACTTTAGCCGACGAATTTTAGAGTAATTCATCTGCTAAAGTTATTATTTTTTTTTCTTTTTTAAACTTTAGCCGACGAATTTTAAGGTAATTCGTCGCCTATAGTTATTATTTTTTTCTTATTTTTGTAACTTTAGCCGACGAATTTTATTAAAATTCGTCGGCTATAGTTATTTTATTTTTTTTCATATTTTTTGTTCTTTTTTTTTATTTATTGTATTTTTGATTAAACCTTTTTACTTCTTTTCGTTTTTACACCAGTGGTGAAGAAGGACAAGAGGAGGAGGAGAAGAGGATAAGAGCAAGGCTAGGAGGAGGAGAAGGTTAGGAGAGGGAGAGGACAGGAGGAGGAGAATTTAGAGAAGGAAGAGGAGGAGGAAGGAGGAGAAGAATTTAGAGAAGGATGAGGAGCAGAATTTAGAGAAGGAGGAGGAAGGAGGAGGGAAAGGATTTAGAGGAGGAAGGAGGAGGGAAAGGATTTAGAGGAGGAGGAGAAGGAGGTGGGAGGAGGAGGAGGAGAAAATGAAAGATATAGAAAATTTTGAACTTTAGTCGAAGAAATTTTTCGTCAGCTAAAGTTCAAAATTTTAGATGAAAAAATTTCAAAATTTTAAAAATCTCCACCAAAAAATTTGAATTTTTAATTAATTATAGCCGACAAATTTCGTCGGCTATAGTTATTTATTTATTTAACATTAGCCGACAAAATTAGGGTAATTCGTCGGCTATAGTTATTTTTTTATTTAATTAACCTTAGCCGACAAATTACCCTAATTTTGTCGGCTATAGTTATTTATTTTATTTATTTATTTAACTTTAGCCGATGAATTACCCTAATTTCGTCGGCTAAAACCTTAAACCCTAAATCATATACGTAGAAGCTCCAAACGAAAAATCACGTAATAAGATATAACCGGAATGGTGAAATACGTCTACGGTTGAAAAATCACGTAATTCTGGTAAAGTCTCAATACCGATAATTGCGGTTAACTCAATTTTCCATTCTTTCTCCCTAGAGATAGCCCTATCTCCGGTAATTATTTTTCATAAAATTTTTATACCACTGATTGCATCTCATCGATTTGAAACTATTTTCAGTTGAATGTCCGGGCAAAATACGTAATTTAGACGGTCAAATAACCGTTTCCGTGCGTTAAGGGGTTTGACTTACGACATTGACCGTAAGGATCGAGCCCTTAACGTTGTCAGATTAAGTTGAATTTTTTCTATAGACATATTTCAACATAATGATCATATCAGATAGTCGGAATTTTGTTTCTCAACTTTGATCATCGGAATCACAACATGCGTACTAATGTTGTATAACTTGTTTACTAAGCTTTAAGTAAATGTTCCGTTTCTAAAACAAACTCTACGTAGAAACTTCAAACGTAAAAAAGTCGTGAAATAAGATATGACCGGAATGGTGAAATAAGATATGACCGGAATGGTGAAATACGTCTACGGTTGAAAAATCACGTAATTCCGGTAAAGTCTCGGTGCCGATAGTTGCAGTCAATACAATTTAGGGGTTTGACTTACGAGATTGACCGTCTAGATGAAATCCTTAAATTTATTAGATAAAGTTGAATTTTTTTACCAGAGATATATTTCAACATATTGATGATATCTGACGGTCATATTTTTGTTTGTGAATTTTGATGACCGGAATCACAACATGCCTACTATTTACCATTATTTATCTATATGGGAGTTCTATCATAGAGAGGTAAATGTCTCAAAATTTTTAGATGGACATTTGCGTCTCATTATGGTGAGTGTTTGTTATGTTGAACGTTCGACCAAAATACCTCATATAGGTGTAGATGTGAACATTTTCGTGTATCACCTCATAAAGTTCATTAATATCATTCATTTACTTCTTAAAATGTAAAAGGAAATTAAAATGGTATGATTGGTAAAACGATAGTATGATTTGGCAAGATATATTATGTGGAATTGAAACAAATATTTTTATATACCTACATGGCATGATATATAGAAATTAAGGTCATAAATCTTTAGCTTTATTAAGGCCATCTAGCAATACCCTAATAATAAATCAAAAATTTATCTCATTTTCATTTCAAAAACACAGTGAAGTTTGTTTTTTGGACTACTTATATAATTAAGCAAATAGGGCATGATTTGGCTAAGCATGATACCAACAAACCCATTCTTCAGATCTACTTCAGCTCACCTTAGCATAGTCGTCTGGCTAGCGCCTGGCGACGTCGTCCCACTAAATTATGTTGGTCCCTTGCTTCAGACGAGTCTTGAGGATGTGTTTTTTGTATTCAACATATATCTGCTCCATAATGTGATTTTTACTTCCAAAATGTGCTTTAGCCTTTAGGAACTATGTTCTTTACGGTCTTGGAGCTCCAATGCTCTATCAATGATCTTCATTCTAGCTATTTCATCTTCAACGATCGATGTTGTCATCATCAAGGCTAAGAAAGGTTCGTTAGGTCCATTATGCAAACGTTGAGATCGATAGTGGTGTGATGTGTTTCATGTGTGGGGTGAACTAATCAAAGGCGGCAACAAGGTTCGTCCACAATGGTAGATCTCGATCTAGTTTATTTTGACCTAATCAAAAGAGAAAGATAACTTTTCCGATTTCTTTTTCTCTCTTCGCTTCTTCTAATTTCCAACCTAATCATGCCGATAAAGAAAGCTAATACTAATGACATTATTCGTGCTCCTTTCAACACTCACCTTTTCGAGATTGATTTCGTGGGTTACACAAATTTCACAACGCAAACTGCGACGGCTCCTTAGGCCGATCGAGCTACAAAGTTCATATTGAACATCAAACTTCACCAACACAAAATTCAACTGACCTCATCAAATATATGTGAGCATACCAAACTAGTTCATGCAATCAAATTGAAGCGACCATAAAAAATATGTGTAAGGTACTATAAACTATTAATCCATTTTCTCCAACCTTTGGTGTTGATCTATAAATACTGTCATTCACATTGTGATCGATACTCATCAAAACTTTTACATATCATTGATGTTATCACACAACACAGAAGACATGCAATGAGAAATTTATGACTTGTGCTAATTTAAAGGAATCTGTGCACCATGACGGCCTTGCGAAAATGCTCAACAATGTGTAGTTGTTTTACATTTTAAGGTAGTAGAAGAAACTAAAATGAATAGAATTTTAGATCATATTCATCCACTCCAGCCATATATTGTTTGGTTCTGTCTTCACACGAAGACCATTAATCATTATTGCATCTTGTTCTTCAGTTCCTAGCTGATACACTTTCCGTAACAGCTATTATATATAAAAATATAAAAATAAGAAAAGTTTCTAATGAATACCTTAATGAGAACTTGATAATTAATGACTTTCAAATAAATGGTTAAATAACATACACATTAGAATTTAGAGATATCAATTAAAGTCTAAACCACTCATTCAACCGTCTATTTGAAAATTTTTATCAGATCTTTATTATAAGATTCTTATTCGAAGCTTTGTTAACATAAATCTAGACAACTTATTAATAATAAGGTTTTACATTAACCATCTCTATTCAATGTATACTTAGTAATGATCGTAAGTGAGTTTCGTAAGTTGATGACACCATTGATGAACACAAGTTCATCATAATCCAATTATTTCCAAATTATTCTAATTGCAACATTATTGAACACATGCTCATTACATGATTGAAAACTAACAAAGAGTAATATGTAACCAATTAATAATAATAATAATAATAATATATCGAATACTTATATAGCAAAATGGTTGAAATTAAGATGATGCTCATGATATATTTACGTACGTCACAAGTTAAGAACATCCCCACAAAAGACCTCGAGTTGTCTATCCCTATCATTGCCACTTGTTTTTGTCTTTTTGAGAATAACAAAAACCACTTTGTATGTATGCGCGTAGCTCACTTAATCACGTCAACGATTATGAAGTAGAATTTGTACATGTTCGATCTTAATTTCCAACGTAAATAGTATACTGTTAAGTTAGCAAAAATGGAAGAGCTAGGTTGGTGATCTTTGTATCTGTTTCTATTCGATGATCCGGCTAATAATCCGTTTAAGTGCATGCAGGTGTATATATACAATTAACCCGCGCGTTAACTTCACTCGACTAAGCCCTAATTAATTATACAATTAGATCATTTTGAATTAGTGGATTGACAAATGACATGCATGCAAAAAACCTGGCTCTAAATTATATAAAAGAATTGCAGTGGTGATTTGCGTTGGGAGACCTAGTATAATAGCTAGGTAAGTTCGACCACCCCATGATCGATATCGATGATTGTGGGAAGCACTGTATGGACTTCTTGAGCTACACCATCTACAAATTAATAAACGAAAGATATAAAGAGAACGGGACGACGGCCCCATATACAATATTATGCGATCCCTTGAATTTCATCTATGATCACAAATTCAGGAACCCGTTATATATGCACCATGTATTGATGTAGAGCTGCAAACTGGACACGGTAGATCGATGATGATCGACCTCGATCAATAATTGTTCGAGATGAATTTGGATTTCTCCGAACAACCAGTTTGGAAGCTTGCCAACATCTTTGAGTTAAGTGTAACTTTTTTCATTGTGCTCGTTCATTTTCTGACTTCCTTCTCAAACGACTGACATGTTGGCGTTGATCAAGCCGGCACTCAAGTTCTTCTCAGACCTAGCCAATAAGCAACTAGAATTTTTCTCCGCTTACCGTAAAGCAAAGGAATCTTACTCGAGCCGATATGGTCGAGTAGAGCTATAAATTAGGATGACAGTACGTTCGCCAAAGGATTCTCTGAGAAACAAGGATATTTGCTGGAGTTGTTACACTCCAACAATGGTTTTGCGGGTATTCACCACAGATAGAGCTTGATGAAATAAGGATGGATAGTTTGCTCACGGATGAGGTTTGCTGAGATACATGCGGGAACTGTTGACTGGTCGGGTTTTGATGAGATAGATGCGGGAAATGCCTACGGATATACTAGTGGATTTTCACTCTTAGCCTACAGAATCTAAACTGTTCCGTCGGCTAGCTAGGATAAATAGTTCATCGACTAAGCCTTTCTTAGCCAACGGATCTGTGTTCTTGGCTATTTCCGTCAGCTAAGCAACCTCTTAATCGACAGAAATTCTCATATTCCGTCGACAATGACCTAAAAGCCTAGCCGACGGAATCTAAACTTTTTGGTCGGCTAAGATTAAAAATACAGTAGTAAATCAGCCATAAGTTTTTCTTTAAAACTGTACATAGGAAGCAAAGTTTTCAAAAAAATCGTGAAATAAGATATGACCGGAATGGTGAAATACGTCTACGGTTGAAAAATCACATAATTCTGGCAAAGTCTCGGTGCCGATAGTTGCGGTCAACGCAATTTACCATTCTTTATACCACTGGCTGTGTCTCATTGATTTGAAACTATTTTTAGTTGAAGATTCGGCCAAAATGCGTAATTTAGACGATCAAATGATCATTTCTGTGCGTTTAGGAGTTTGACTTACGGGATTGACCTTCTGGATCGAGCCGTTAACGTTGTCGGATCAAGTTAAATTTTTTCCCATACATGTATATTATCATGATGGTCATATCATATGGTTGGATTTTCGTTTGTGATTTTTTATCATCAGAATCACAACATGTCTACTAATGTTGTATAACTTGTTTACTAAGTTTTAAGCAAATGTTCTGTTTCAAAAAAAAACTCTATGTAGAATCTTCAAACGTAAAAAAGTCATGAAATAAGATATGACTGGAATGGTGAAATACGTCTACGGTTGAAAATCACGTAATTCTAGTAAAGTCTCGGTGCCGATAGTTGCGGTCAACGCAATTTACCATTCTTTCTCCCTATGGGCAGCCCTATCTTCGATGGTCATTTATTCGTAAATTTTATATCACTGGTTGTGTATTATCAATTTGAAACTATTTTCAGTTGCATATCCAGCCAAAATACGTAATTTAGACGGTCAAATGACCGTTTTCGTGCGTTTAGGGGTTTGACTTACGGAATTGACCATCTAGATCGAGCCCTTAACATTGTTGGATCAAATTGATTTTCTACCATATCCATGTTTTACTATAATGATCATATCAGACGGTCGGATTTTCATTTGTCAAGTATGATCATCAGAATCATAACATGCCTACTAATGTTGTATAACTTGTTTACTAAGTTTTAAGTAAATGTTCTGTTTCAAAATAAACTCTACATAGAACTTTCAAACGCAAAAATGTAATGAAATAAGATATGACCAGAATAGTGAAATATGTCTATGGTTGAAAATCACGTAATTCTGGTAAAGTCTCAGTGTCGCTAGTTACGGTCAACACAATTTACCATTCTTTCTCCCTATGGGTAGCCCTATCTTCAAGGGTTATTTTTTCGTAAATTTTTATACCACTGGTTGCGTATCATCGATTTGAAACTATTTTCAGTTGAAGGTCTGGCCAAAATACGTAATTTAGATAGTCAAATGACCGTTAGGGGTTTGACTTACATGATTGACCGTCCGGATCAAGCCCTTAACATTATATCAATGTTTTACTATAATGATCATATCAGACGATCAGATTTTCGTTTGTCAAGTTTGATCATCAAAATTATAACGTCGTCTAAGTTGTAAAAAATAATTTTTTACCACTTAGCTAACATAATTAAATAATCCAGTCTCCTAAGGTATACTTAGTCGACAAAATTATTAAATTCTGTCAGTTAAGGAAAAAACAATCATAACAATTCCTCGTAAAGTTTAGACCAAAATTTTAAAAAAAATTATTTATCACTTAGTCGACAGAATGATTGCATTCCATCAGCTAAGAGCTAAACATTTCAAAATTACTTCCCCGCATTAAATTTTTGAAAAATTTTCAAAAACAAATATTTTTTCTTCTTTAAATCTTCTCTTCTCCTCTCTATTCTTCTCCAAACTCTCTCTTCTCTCCTCTCCCTCTTCTCTCTTCTCTTCTCTTCTCCAAATGGTGGTGTGTGGTGATGGTGTGTGGTGGTGGTGTGTGGTGATGGTGTGTGGTGGTGGTGTGTGATGGTGGTGTGTGGTGGTGTGTGGTTGTGCTTTTTGGTGGTGGTGGTGTGGTGGTGGTTTTTGGTGATGGTGTGAGGTGGTGGTTTTTGGTGATGGTGTGTGGTGGTGGTGTGGTGGCGATATTTGGTGTTGGTATGTGGTGATGGGTGGTGATGGTGTGTGGTGATGGTTTTTAATGGTTGTGTGTGGTGGTTGTTTTTGGTGATGGTGATGTGTGGTGGTGGAATCGGAATGGTCGGTGGATTGACGTTGATCGATCGTTGGAGGTGGATTTCCAGTGATCGATCTCTGTTTTTTTTAATTTTTTTAGATTTACCAACGGAATATTCCGTCAGTTAAGAGTTTTTTATTTTTTTATTTGTAAATAATTTCATCGGCTAAGATCCTAACCGACATAATTTTTGTCTCCTATGTAATTCTTAGCCAACTGAATATTTTGAATTTCGTCAGCTAAGAATGTTCGTGTGAGTGCGTATGGGGTGTCTGAGGTAGCGACATCCGTATGCTCCTGCTACGCTATGAACAAGAATACAAGACGTTGCTCGTAGATCAAATACCACCGAAGGGCGGTCTTCGACTCTCCGATGCGTAAGTTAGTATTGATATGACATAATAACAGTTGGAGGGTATTCAATGCATAGTTAATGAGATGAGAGATGATTACCATTTATAGGTTGTTGGTGAGAATGCTTCCTTTTGCTTCTCGATGTGGGACTAACATGGTTCAGATTGTTGCAATGCTGTTCCAAGAGACGAATTTGAGGCCGCGCATGAGAGCGCGTCCCAGCTGCGTCTAGATAACGGTTTGTGACCTTCCGTAGATGGCGTTACTACCTTGCTGCTGTATGTCTTAGCTGTGGCGGTTCAATGGTTATGATCAGTCAAAGTGCTGTCAAAGTACGCCAGCTAAGCATGTATGCCAACAAGTCCACCAAGAACCCAGTCTAAGAAAGGCTTCTTGGCTGGGGAGTTATTTACTTAACGCTGACCATAAGCAGCAGACCCACCTGGGGTCCACCCGGAGTCCCCCAATCCTCCTGACAAGAAGTCCCCCAGCGTTTGCTGCTGTCTCTTTTGGGCAATTAGTGGCTTCTTTGGTCGTTTTACCTCTTGTCACAGAGGGTGGTGGTGGAAAGAGTGCCGGTCTTGAGTGGCGGTAACACAATTGTAGTTATGTTACTGCTATGAGAGAGTGCTGGTGTCGTTCTCTTACTGCTTCGAGAGAGCGCCGGTCTCAATTAACGGTAAGGCATTGTTGTTCTCTTACTACTATGAGAGAGACCTGGTGCCAGGTAGAGGGTAAGGCAATTGTCGTTCTATTACTTCTATGAGAGTGCGCTAGTCTCAGGTTGCGGTAAGGCAATTGTCGTTCTCTTACTGCTACGAGAGAGCGCTGGTTTCAAGTAGCGGTAAGACAATTGTCGTTCTCTTACTGCTACGTGAGAGGGCTGGTCTCAAGTAGCCGTAAGGAAATTGTCGTTCTCTTACTGTTACGAGCGAGCGCTGGTCTCAGGTAGCGGTAAGACAATTGTCGTTCTCTTATTTCTACGAGAGCGCGTTGGTATCAGGTAGCGGAAAGAAAATTGTCGTTCTCTTACTGCTACGAGAGAGCGTTGGTCTTAGGTAGCGGGCAATTGCCATTCTCTTACTGCTATGAGAGAGCGCTGGTCTCAAGTAGCTATAAGGATCTGGTTGTATTTTATGTTTCCTTGGTCCTTATCCACGTGGCATGCATGCAGCGGTTAGTTGAGCGGTTGTCAGATTTAAAGACGCACGTGTCTGTCTGTAATTATTGTTTGCGGTAATCGATGCGCCTTCTAGGCTTCCGTGTCAATTATTGCGGAGGGGTGGACGCGTGACGTGCATCCAGCTATTTGTTGCGGGAACATCGAACGGATGTTGTTCTTGTTGCCCGCTATATAAGGGTTGCGAGTTTAGCGTTTGGTCGTTTCCCTCATCTTAAGCTTTGCAATCCTTCTTTCTTCCTCATACTCTCTTTCCCAATCTCTTCGATTTTGGGGTGAAGTTTTGCCAATCCTTTCGTCATCCTCCTCTGCGTCTTTTGAATTCCAGGTTTGATTCTGTTCTTACTTTCTTTCGTCCTCCTAGATCTGTGGGTTTGGGTCTGTTCAAGTTTTTTGGACGTTTCTGGGTTTGGGGTTGAATATCTGGGTATTTGATGCTTGTTTGTTGCTTATCTGGGTTGTGGTGTTCTTGTTTTTCTGGGTTTACTCTTGAGTGTTCTTGGTTAGAACTGATTAGGCTAGAAGTTAGATCTAACTTTTCGCTAACTTTTTAGATTAAGGTGTTTGTCACGAATGTCTGAGGAGCGCAACATTGTGCCTTCTAGTGGCCAAAGGGCGTCTTGTTCACCCTCTAATTTGGTGGCAGAGTTTATAGCAAACTTTGAACCGTCTGCCGCTGCTCGCACGTTTCAGAAGGGATTGGAGTTGTTTGCCCGTGGTGAACAGGCGAGGCGCGGTCAAGTTTTTGGAGAACCAGCGCCGCTGAACGTTGTCCCTCCCAGGGCAAGCTAGGCGACATCTAGGCAGTCTAAAAATCGGACGCCTGGGCGGGCTGGGCGGCATGATTAGACTTTTGATTTTTTTGTTTTAAAAAGAAAATTATGAAAAATTAGTAAAATTAAACACGAAAAACGTAATATTCTACTTAAAGTCTAAATGAAAGACACATGATTTTTTTATTATTTTTTTTAAGAACATTGTTGTTTTATTTTGTCTATTTTTAAAGTATTTTTGCTATTTTGGAACATAAAGTGTTTTTTATATAATTATATTTATTAAATAAATTATAATATGTAAATTCAAAATCGCTGTCCGTCCTGGTAGCGTCTAGCATTTTTTTAGAACATTGAAAGGGGTCTCTATCTCATCCAATATCAATACAAATGATTCAAAAACTCGTCAACGTATACAAAGTTTGATTGAAGATTTAAATATATGAATCAAAGTGTTGAAGTAAGTTTCTAAGAACTTTGTATTTGAAGTTTCATTTTATATCAATGTTATAGTTAATTCTAGAGACTCATCAAATTAGTACATTATCTTTCTTTTTCAACTTACCTAGCCTTGTATTTTGATGGATTAAGGGAAGAATGAGAAAAGGAGTTACTTCATAATCTTCATTTTCGTTTTTTCTAATTGAGAAAAGAAGAAGAAATCAAGAGGTATGTAGAAGACGAATCTAACCAAAATAGAAAAGGAAGTATCAAAGTTGTTCATACTTGATTGTAACCAAAAAAAAAGTTGTTCATACTTGATGGTCTCGAAGAGCATCAGATGATGAGAACAAAAACCGAAGTATATGCTTCATTCGAGTAGAAGTTGTAGAACTAGGTTTGTCTTCCCAAATGTAAAACAAACCAATGACTAAAATTTCGGCTTTTGAGAAAATTTCAAATGTCTACAAATTGGTATTTCGATGGAAATATCAGAAAGTGTAAGGAAAGATAGAAGGGATGTGGACATATTTGAAGTCTATATATCTAAAATGTTGGAGATATTATTCAGACATTAACTTAGCAGCGTTGGTTGAGGTTCTTGGGTGACAACAGGACAACTCAAGGTTCGTATCACGCCAATGGTGCCCTTAATTTTTCTAAATTTTTTTCATATTTGGGTTGGAATTGGAGGTTTGGGCCTAAATTAATGACGAGGAAAGGACCGAAAATTGAGGTTTGGACCTAATTAAAGACAAGAAAAGGTAATTAATGATGATAAATGAAGATTTATATAGCCATATTATAGTGGTGTAAAATTAATATCGTCGTATGTAAAAAATGAAAATTTCGCTGATATTTCGGTAAAAATCTTGATATTAAAGACCTTGAAACAAACTAACTAACTGTGTTGCTACTGACTCCTGATTGGCCTGACAAAAGATACCAACCATCGGATTTTAACTTTATCGCATAGTAAAATACCCCAACGCAAACATGTGTTCTTTTTTTCTTTTGTTAAAAAAAGAATAAAAGATTTCACTAATATTCCCATTTCTTTTGTTAAAACACATGTAACGTCTTAAATATTCAAAATATTCTCGATATTTATTCAAAATTTTTATTTTTTATAAGAACTGATATTAATTTTCATATCTTTATGATATTTTATATTTATCCTTTTTTAGTCAAATATATATATTTTTTTATAAATTTTAGAAAATTTTCATTGATATTCGATAATTTTTCGATATATCAATCGAAATTTCAATTTTTCGAACCACCAAAATTTTCATGATTGTCGATATTTATGTTCTTGACACATGTCTTTTATTTTCCTATTCCACTTGCTGACACACTCACTCAGTTATATATACACTTTTTCATTTGCTTAATTAACTTAAACCATGCAACTTTCTTCTTGCCAAAATACATGGTTCTCCCGATTTATTGTTTGATTCCTGATCTACAATGTTCATATAAACTTGTAAACTTGGTAACATTTTCATATGCACAATGACAATTCAAATCGCACATCTAAACTTGATAACATATTATGTTTGCTACCCAAATAGTCTGATGCTTGATACTTGCTCACTTTAAAGGTACAACAAAAAGTTTGAGCTAAATTTGGAAATATTCAATCAAATACATGTGTTCTTACACAGTACTGTGGCTGAGAATTTGGGGATCTGGTTCAAGAAATTTACCTGGTCCTTTCAATTCGTCTTCAAGCATACAGTAATAGCTATTTTCTACTCACAATGTACTAATAAAAATGATAAATTCGAAGCTAAAATTATAACAAATTTGAGAAAATATTATTGAATTCCCGCAAAGCGTATTACGAAAAAAGTATTGATAACAAAAAATAATATAGCAAAATGTTAAACCTCCAACATCCTAATGATATGTGACAATCTTAAAGTTCAAACTTCACTGAAAAATCTTTCTCCTTGCATTTTTGGATGCAAATTCATCAATCAAACCTTCATAATCAATCGTGTCTAAAAATCCATGTTCGATTGAGAGCAAAGCAAGTCCATTCAACCTTACCTGCAACATGGTTGATCTAAGATATGATTTTAGTATCTTTAATTTTGAGTAGCTCCTTTATGCTGATGCTACTGTCACAGGTATGGTCAATAAGATTCTATATGCAATGCTAGCAACTGGGAAACAATTCATCCTCTTCAAGAAATTCAATACGTCGATGGATCTCATATTTTCTGATGACAATATATCTTGTAAGAGTTTCAACTCTACAAATAATTCATCCTCATCAACATCAGAATGGTTTTCATTCTTAAGACTGTTTGCAAGATTAGCACAACAAGATTTTAAATCATCATCTCGATATGCACCTAACTTTTCTGGCCTCAACAAAAACCCAAAAATATTCTCATATGCTTGATACTGCTCAAATCTTCTCTCTAAAGAACCAATAGCTTGATCTACCAATAAGAGAAAATAATAAACTCTATAATGTTCCTCACCTGATTATCGAATTGATTCTGATGACTGACCCCCAACATCATCAAAATGTCTCTTTTTATGAATTTCACGCTTCTCGGGAAATACTGGATCAACTCTCAAATCAGCTGTATGTTTTGTAGCAGTAATCATAGCCTCCGCAAATCCAGTTTCTCTATACTTTCTGAAAGAAACAATCAAGCCATTTACTAGTTCTATAGCAACATCAATGGGAATGTCTTTTTCTTGCAAACGCTTGCTAGCCTTGTTAACAGTCACTAATATATCGTACCATATAGTCATGCTTAATAGAAACTCAAAGTCCCCGAGCTCATACTTTGCTAAAGATTTAGCTTCACTTTTTATTTTCGTGTCTTTATCACTTTCTGCTAATTGAAGTAAAACTTGTCTGATTTGTAGAGGCTGTGATTGAATTGCCTTAACACTTTCAACATGACTTTCCCAACGTGTGGTCGATAATGATTTGAGAGTAACTCCTATTAGATTATCCTTCAAAATCTGCCAACTCTTTGTAGAATTTGCGAACAAAGAATAAATCTGTTGTACTACTCCAAAGAAATCTTGAGCTTTGGCATGACAGTTTGCTATATCACAAAAAGTTAAGGTGAGGCTATGACAACCACATGAAGTGTAAAATGCTCTTGGATTAATATCCAATAGTCTTCTCTGTACACCTTGCTTATGCCCTTTCATATTTGATCGGTTATCATATCCTTGTCCTCGGACATCATCCATCTCAAGACCAAGATCCTTTAGAGCTAGCTGCAATTCTTTGAAAAGTCTAAGACTGGTTGTGTCATCCACGTTCAAAAATTGTATAAAATACTCTTCAACTTTCATTGGATTAGTAGTGACATCCACACATCTCAAAACTAGAGTCATCTGTCCTTGGTGACTAATATCAGGAGTACAATCAAGGATAACTGAAAAGTATTTATCATCTTTAACCTTCTTTATGATTGCACTTCTGACTTCAGCAGATATCATAAGTATCAACTCATTCTGGATGACATTACTTAGATAATGGTAACGGATCTGCTTATTCTGAATACGACGAAGATGTTCTTACATCAATTTATCATGTTCACCCACCAACTGAACTAAGCCCATAAAGTTTCCATTGCTTTCTTGATAAATCTTTTGATTTGTTCCTCGAAAAGCCAAGTTATATTTAGTTAGATATTTCACAATTGAAATCAATCTTCACAACAATTTCCTCCAATGTTCTTTCTCTTTCTTGATATGATCTTGTACAGATTTGTCAATTGTCTGACCCTTTTCCAATCTAAGCTGCAACTCCATCCAAATAGCCATGTTATGGATGTGGTCCTTAGTAACTTCATGTTCATTAAGCCGCACATTGACATGTGAACAATCTCCATAACCATCATGTGCTAATTGAGTTTGCATAGGCTTCTTCTTAAATAGCTTACAGCAAAAGCAAAACACTTTGTCAATCTTTTTACAATAGACAAGCCAATCTCTGTGATACCTCTCTCCATTTGATAAGAGTTTCGTGTACAATGCCGAAGTGAAGCACCTATTAAATCCATCTTTGTCTCTTAATGGACCTTTTACAGCTAACAAATCTCTCCATTTACTATCCAAACCATCCCAATTTCTGAGATCATAAAATTTTGTTGGAACTTGGTCACTTGGTTTTTTAATGAATTCATTAAGACCTTTCTCAGGATTATCATTCTTATCAGCTTCGTTCTCACAGCCGTAATCCATACCACCAACGTTTTTGTTGCCATCAGTCTCATTGGGACTAGGTGCATCACCAATATTTTCATCAAATCCATGATTTTCAATTAAATCCTCATTATCATTGTGTTATTCCTCAGCTAAATCTTCAGTTGAAATTGGTTGTTCTCTAACAAAAAACCTATCAAGGGCTCCTCGTTGTGATTGAATCAATTGTTCCTCCTTCTGTTTTTGTTTCATCTTCATACAACCAGATTTATACTTTTGAGGTGCCATAACTTTCAACCATAACAAAGAATATGACAAAATAATCAATATAAAGAACAATCAACCTAGAAAATTCAATTAAAAGTTTTTGAGAAACCCTAAATCTAAATACAAATAATTTAATCAACAATAGTTTCTTATGTATATAAAAATTTCAATATTCAATTATGATAATTTATTTAAGTTAAAAACTAACTTGAAAATTGAATGAATTAAAAAACTAACCTGAAGTATGAATTTGATAACAGTAAGCGGCTTCGGTGGTGCGGCAACTGGAGAAAAAATCAAGAAAAAACGACAAACAGCAAGGAAAAGAACAGGATAGGTTTAATATGATAAAAAATTTATTTTTTATTAATATTAATATTAATTATATTTTTTTAAGTTTTGGTGGGCCTGAGAAGCGGGGCTGTTCATACAAAACAAGCTACAAGTATTATGAAATAATACACACGATTCACTAAAAGACGACTCATAACCAGAGTTGGATCAATAAGTTTGAACATAACCCGTTAATGGACTAATTGAGTTATACTAATTAGCTGATACACCATAAGACAAAAAAGAATAGTTCTAACGAATTATAACAATAAAAAAATCTCACATTGGGTTTAAGTAAAATCGGGCTCGAACTTAATTGTTTTGTTAGCTAGAATTTTTTGTGTCAACAAAAATCATTTCATTACAAGGTAATTTTTGTTGAATCAAGCTCAAGGTAAATTTGGATTCTCTTAGATGCAATTTATGAACTCGATCAACACATCTTAAAAATCTAAAAAGCAATACACATAAAAGATTTTCATTTAAATGAAAAAATAAAAAGCAGTTAAAAATGGCCAAGTACGGCTAGTGTGACTCTCTCTATAAAGCCACGACCTTCCCATTTCTGCAAGTGGTCAGATGCATATGACCGTAGCCAATCGGAAAGGGACACACGTCCTTTTAATGATTTTGTTTCCGGGGGGGGGTTAAAGGTAATTGGGCATGTATATTTTATTGTTTTTGTTGACTGCTGTCGCTTTGTGATTGGATATTGTTACTTAGACCTGACCATGTGGTCAGGGAAGTTTTGTGTGCACTAAGCCCTTCACTTCCTCCCCCTCTTTCCATTAAAAACTACCCACTCACTCTCTCTCTCTCTCTCTCTCTCTCTCTCTCTCTCTCTCTAAACCCATGACGGAGCAGTGGCGACCCGACCCGGCCCACACGTCCCTCTACCGTCCTCCAGAGACTCCCCGCGAGCCTATGGAGTTCCTCTCCCGCTCCTGGAGCGTCTCCAAAGCCGTGGCCCCTCCTCCCCATGGCCCACCACCACTCTCCAAGCTCAACCTCAACTCCGAAACCACCACCTCCCCTATCCCCGAGGACGTCGCCGGCGAGCTCGACGCCGCCGTCTCCGGCAACCCATTTTCCTTCGCTTCCTCCGAGAGTTCTCAGCTCGTCATGGAGCGCATCATGTCACAGTCGGTAAGTTGTAAGAGTGTGTGATTTCTTTGGTCTTGTTCTCTTCACTTTCTTTTTTGTTTCTACTTAGACTTTTGATTTGGCCTTTCCCTCGTGTCTGTTTCTGATCTCCGGTGGGTTCTTATGTGTTTCTTGTTTTTGGGTGACAACAGTACCATTCTCACTTCAATGTCAACTTGTACTAGTACTTCCAATATTTACCATTGACCCACTTTTGTTTTTGCTCTCTAAAACAGCAGGAGGTGTCTCCCAGAACTTCAGGCAGGCTCTCTCACAGCAGTGGCCCTCTCACCGACAGCCCGCCGGTCTCTCCTTCCGACAACGATGACATCAAGGTATGTTTCAGTTGTTTTGTAATCAAATTCCGGTTTTTGCCGGGAACCGGTGGCCGGAATTTGTCTTGGGACACGACTACATGACAGGGGCAATTGTGTCTAGGTTTTTAAAGCACGAAAAATGTGAGACTGACGCCAACCCATCAGAACCGGTCGAACATAGTCCCCAGCTTTCCCATTAACCAACGCCCTCTTACCAAATCCTTGTTGTGTCCCTGTTTCCAATGCTAGTTTTTAGCTTATAATCAAAATGGTGTTAAGTTTGGACGTATTTACACAAACAGTGTGGGTTTTGTTTTTATTTACATAACTACCACTCTTTTCTGGTTTGCTTCTCTGTTCTTTCTTCTTCCACCAAGTCATGTTTGGTCCCCAACTACTCGATTCAGTTGCAACTTCCAACCCGCACGGCTTGGAGATGACACACCAACAATTTACTAACCTACCGTATCTACTTGTAGACCCAGTTCTTGGCGTTACTGTTGTTTCGGGTGAATGAGTTATGGACCAAGAGTGGGTGTGTGATTAGTACACTATTCATGTTACACTCACAAGTCTTTATTTTGGTGGTTTGATTTCAACCTTGTGATCGCTAATTTAGGGTCTTTCAGTCAATTGATGATGACCCAGAATGATTTTTGCTATTTTTTCTCTGCAGTATTGTCGCTCTAGCAACCACCACCTGAACAATCAATACAGAGGTGGTGCCAACGGTGGAGTTACGGTGGCTGCTGGGGGAAAGACGGTGGGGAGGTGGCTGAAGGATAGGAGGGAGAAGAAGAAAGAAGAGGCGAGGGCGCATAACGCGCAGCTCCATGCTGCTGTGTCTGTTGCCGGGGTGGCTTCTGCCATTGCCGCCATTGCTGCCGCCACGGCCGCTACTTCCGTGTCTGGAAAAGACGAGCAGATGGCGAAGACCGACATGGCAGTGGCCTCGGCGGCAATGTTGGTGGCTGCTCAATGTGTTGAGACGGCTGAGGCCATGGGTGCTGAAAGGGAGCACCTTCACTCTGTTGTTAGCTCTGCCGTGAATGTCAGGTCTGCTGGGGATATCGTGACACTGACCGCCGCTGCTGCGACAGGTAAAGAATGTTAATTTTGTTTTTGTGTTGTTTGGTGTAATTGGAAAGAGGATTTTTTTTGCTCATAGAATGAATAATGGTGTTTGATGATTGAATTGCAGCGTTGCGTGGTGCAGCAACATTGAAGGCCAGGGCGTTGAAGGAAGTGTGGAACATTGCGGCGGTTATTCCGGTTGAAAAAGGAGTTGGTGTGGGTGGAAATGGGGGCAGTAATGGTGATTCTTACAGTAGCTTCAGTGGTGAACTGGTTCCTGAAGAGAATTTCTTGGGAATTTGCAGCAGAGAATTACTAGCTAAAGGTTGTGAGCTCCTGAAGCGCACCCGCAAAGGTATATTTGCATGCAGTAACTTTTCGTCACTGAAATTGATGTATGAGCATGTATCTCTGGTATGAAAGTTGGAAAAAATTGATTTTTTGAGTTCATTTTCATGAACTAAACCAATTATACTCTTACTTTAAATTGTCTTTCAATTCAGTATAGCAAAGCAAGTGAGTACTAATTTTGTTGTCTTCGTTGATGAAGAAAATGCTTTCTTTTCTAGTGATTTTACATGAACAAGAATGAGTCTGCAATTATTGGAGATTGATCACTTAAGATTGTTCTTAAAATCTTGTAGAGTGAAGCAACTTAGTACTAATTGTGTTTTCTTTGTTATGATTAATGCCAGGGGATCTTCATTGGAAAATTGTCTCTGTTTATATCAACAGAAGCAGTCAGGTAAAGCTCCAAGCTTGTCTTTGATTAAATGGTTCTCTTTTAACATTAATTGAATCAATTATTTGGGCATCAATGCAACTTTTCTGGTCATGAATGTGTGAACCTGATGAGATCAAAAGGTTTCCAGCAAAAGAAGAGAAGTATGATGAACGAATTGGATGTAGCCTCTCTTTATTTTCTTTGGGTTCTCTTTAATCAGATTGGAGCTTCTTTTTGTGCAGGTTATGCTGAAGATGAAGAGCAGGCATGTTCATGGGGCCATCACCAAAAAGAAAAAGAGTAAGAGAATTGCTTTTGTCTTTGGCTAATAATTTGATGAGCAGAATGGAGGTGTGGGGGTGGGTGGGGGTCTCTGCTTCTTGGGATTTTCAAAAGCTAGCTTAGCAGTAGCACTACCAGATCAAAAGAGTTCATCTTTAATTCCATCTGCTTTTGATTTTCACAGATGTGGTGCTGGAGGTGATAAGAGATATGCCTGCCTGGCCTGGTCGCCACCTTCTCGAGGGCGGGGAGCACCGGCGTTACTTTGGTCTGAAGACGATTATGCGTGGAGTGGTGGAGTTTGAGTGCCGGAGCCAAAGGGAGTATGATATTTGGACCCAGGGCGTCTCAAGGCTGATCTCCATTGCTGCAGAAAAGAGGAACAGTAGGCATAGAACTTGATAGTAGCAGTACTAGTGTTCTATTGAATGTTTTGGTATTTTGGAGTGCTTATTTAAAAAGGGTTAAATGAAAGGTATAAGCTATCCAAATTGGTCTTGTTTGGTGTTGTGGATGGAGTATATATATATTTTGGACTCCTCTTTGGATTTTTGTAGTGGGTAGAGATGGTGATTGGAATGAGATTGAGTGGTAGCAGCACCATGTGATTCAAGTCCTTGTTTTAATACACTGTTGAGGAAAGAAAAGGAGGATCTTGGACTGAAGGCAGTCAAACATAGAATGGAAAAGAATCTCAGTTTGAGTAAAGAACAAGATAGAAGATAAAGACATTGTTTTGACAAAAAATAAAAATAAAGACATTGTCCTCATTTGTGGTTTTGTTTATTCATGTGGGTTTTTTGTTTTTTTGCTTTTGACCCCAAATGGGTTTGGAACTTTCATAAGATGCTGTGGATCTTTGTATGATTGCCTTGGTGTCTAATCCTTGTACTTTATTAAGTAAATTTGTTTGGATCAAGTGGAATGTTGGGGGCATTAGAATTACTAGCATTCTTACATGCGCGTGTGAATATTATTTTTGTTTTATAGATTGAAATAAGAGTGAAAGTCTAAAAATAATGTGTGATCATTTTCAAACCAGACAATAATAAGAGCACAATATAGCATAAATAATACATTTCAAATAACTTTAATAAAACTCCGTAGGACACAATATAAATGTATCTTCTTGATATGCAGTATTGGAAAAACCCTTGCATAATTTCGGACCATCAGTATTAATTAAGCCTATTTGACTTATGAAATTGCTCATAGTTAATTAGCCAATTCGCCCCTACATGAAAACCTCTTTCACTAAACAAAATTTAATAAATAGAGGATAAAATAGTCAAACTATAAATCCAAAAACCCCTCCCACAGTTGGAAGCAAACTGCGGCCACATTGCAATCTGCGGTCACATTGCAAACTGCGGCCACATTTTAAGGAGAAGATGAGTTGCCCACTCCCACTTCACTTCAGTTTCTTAAACTAAGGGTGGACATTCGGATCGGATCGGTTTTTGGTTCAAACCGTATCCAATCCGAATTATTCGGATTTGTAAAACTTCTATTAGGAACCAAATTTTAAAATCGGATCAACCGGAAACCGGATCGGGTTGGATCGGTTTCAGATTTAACCCGAATTTAAAACAATAAGATGAGACATTTTAAAAAAAATATTATTTTGTCTTTTTCCATATAAAAATTAAAACGTATATAGTTCAAAGTTTTTCTCTCAATTATTATTTTTTCACGAATTTACAGTCATGCTTAAATTATATGTCAAAGTATTTATATTTTTAATAGTATACTTGTTCAAGAATGTGAGTTATATAGTGTGTATATAAATACGTATAATTTGATAACTAAATTTTGTCTTCTTAAGGTGACACATAATAAGAAATATACTGACTAATAATAAAGTAACACGTATTAAAAAAATATAACACCAAATATAAAATATTCGGTTAATTCAAACCAGTTTTTAGGCTAAACCGGAACCAATCCGATTCAAACCGGTTCGGACCGGTTTACATTATTTTTTGACCCGTTTTAATCGGTTCGGTAATCCGACCCGGTTTTTCGGATGGTTTATCCGGTTTTCGGTTGAAAACCGGATATTTGCCCACCCCTATCTTGAACAGTTGGTGGAAAAAGAACCAATTTGCGGTTTTCTTCTTATGAGGCCGAGGTTATAACGACGACGCTAAGGCCTCCGCCACATAGGAGGCCGAGGTTCATAAGCCATGGAGTATGAGGCATAGGCAAGCACCAAAACATCCATTTGGATCATATCAAATTCAAATTATCAAAACATCCATTTGGATCATATCAAATTCAAGGTCCAAATCTAATATTTGTTTCCAAACAACCAATACAAATCAATCTTCTTTATTGAAAACCTAATGGGCGAATCAATTTGATCATGGAGTCGGTGGTCTTCAATTTGATCTTGGAGTCGTGTTCTTCAACCTATGTGCTTATGAGGAAACAAACCCTAATGGGGAATTCAATTTTTCTTTCGTTTTTTTCTTTTTGTAAAAGGGATGTGGATTTAGTGCCTTATTTGAAGCTCAATCAAATCCATTTGGTTCTAAGTCATGAATCTGAGATTTTCTTTTTCACGTTGAAGAACCGTGGCCATTTTCTTCTAGAGTTCAATTTTAATTTTCTTTACTAGCTAAAAGAGCTTGTTTAACTAAATTTATTTAATTATTTTTTTATTTTTTTAAAATAATATTATTACCATATCACTTGCCAAATCATATTCACAATTAATAACAACCATTTGATCAACTAAGATCTAATAAGAGATAAGAATTAGTGTCAAATATTGTGTCTTTTGAATGAGACCCCTTTTATATAGGCTCGAATATTATAATCTTGATGGATTGGTGACAGAGGTATTGAGGTACATGCTATTTTTTCAAGTTGATGAAGTTTATTTCAGTTTTTTCAATGTTTTTACTTACTGGTGCTCAAAGTGTACTGATTTTCAAGTTGAGAAAGAGAGAGAGAGATATACATACCCTAATAGTTATTGGTTTTGATGACTGTATGATCTTTGAGTTTAATTCTATTTTTTGGTGTACAATATCTATGGTCATCCATTAGCTACGCTGATCAAACTCTTAGGAGAACAAATGGCGTATGATTAAATTTTGAGGGGAATCGTTTAAACTGAATCTTCATTCCTTGAGATACTTGCAGTGCTTAATAGACAGAAGTCCGGTTCTGAACATCATATTTTAAATAGAAATATGGGAAATTCATGAACCTTAGAGCTTACGGCTTTCTTTGCTTCATTGATATTGAAAATCTACGAACCTTAGTAAGCATAAAATCTGAGTAGACTTCGTTTCCTTTGATACAAATTGTCAATAGTTACTAGAATTCCCCCATCAATGCGGGGGCACCCCTTCTAGTATCTAAGACAAACTTTATCTCTGTCACAAGTGAGGGCCGTGAGGCTGTAAATGCCACTTGCTTTGATATTCATGCTCCAAATGCAGTCATGTCTGCTTCATCTTGTTCAAACATCTATGAGCTTGGAAAGTACAGGGTAGAGTTCCAAATGAGGCAGCAGTGACTAGTAGTCGATGCTGCAGCAGCAAGTCGTCTTCAAGTGTTTCGCTTCGGGCATAGAAGAAGGGAAGAAGACGAAGGCCTGTAGTTGTTGCGCGCGTGTGTTGTGATCGATAAGGTCAGCAGATCGCAGATCGATCGAGAGAAGTGAGAAGCTGGATAAAATTAATAACACCATTCTAACCAGATTTGTTATCCACCTCTGACAATATTTCGCCAAAAAAAACAATATGACAATATTTTCATTACCAAAAAAACAATACAACAATATATATTTGCTTGTCTGGTTGTTATATCCAGGCAAATAAACGCCCCCAAAGGGGGTTAGGGGGAAGACTACATATTGTTTGTGCAAAAATAGCAAGTCTAGGGAACCCATGAGAAAATTTGTTGGAGTTGGAGTTGCTTTCATCAAAGCCTATTTGGTTGGGGATGGAAGTGAACTAATGGCTATAGGAGAAAGGAGAGCATGAGGCTGCACCAATTGAGCTTTCAAAGTGTTGAATTCCTATTGTGAAGAGGGATATTCTATAATGCGGCGCGACATGACATGCGCTTGAATATACACCACAAAAACTCACCCTCACTAGCCCTGGTCCCCATCCTCTACGACAAAGGAACTGCATGGTAGCATACCTTGCAGTTCTATATGATAGATAGACCCTTGTGAAAAAAAAAACTCAAATGGTTTAGCTTGTGAAGCTATGTACTTGATTTATTTCTTTCACAAAATGTACTTGATAGTTGTTGAAATGTGGGATTCACTTGTGTACTTCAAGGTATTCATACTCAACAGGTTTAGACCCACTATAATAGGTTACACCCTTTAACACCTTTAACTCTCAAATAGGGTGGGTATAAAACCCGAGCAAGAAAAAAACCCCTAACCAGACCGGCAAGCCTGACAGGGTCGGGTCAGGCTTTTTCACGGCCTTGTTTATTTTTTGGTTGGTTCGGTTAGGTCTCAATAACAGCCAGATCATGCTCGGTTCCTGATATTTAAAAAAAAATTAGGCCCGAAAGCTCGACTTTTAGAAGTATACAATTTATAAAGCCCAATAACTTGTAGAAGTATACAATTTTGGGCACATAACCCCTCATCTCAGCCATCTCCATCGCAAAAAGTCTCCATCTCCATCTCTATGTTCATATCCCCAGCGAACGATCTCATATTCATCTCTTTGTCTTCACTCTTGTTCATCTCGTCATCTCTCTTTCTTCATCTTGATCATCACCCGAGCCCCATCACTCTCCAACGACCATAGTTTACAGTCCCCTCCGCTCCGACGACCGCAAGCCCATCGATCTCCGATGAGCAGATTCAAAATCTAGAGCTAAGTTCAGATCACAAACCCAACTACAAAAAAACTAGTATATGCTCAAACTAAACATTATAATTACTAGGGTAAACAAATGATGTCCAAACTAAAAAGTATTAAGAAAACACAATCAAATTATAAATGAAAATAATGAAAAAAAAACAGAAAACTAAATAATTGAAAATAATGTGCAAAAACGACTCACGCTACGAAATTTAAACTCAAGAAAATTTAGAAATTTGATATTTCATCAATTGAAGAAGAGATTAATCAATTGAAGAAGAAAAAGGAAATAAGATAATAATTGCAGTTGGTGAAGAAAATTAACAATGATATATTGATGATATGGTTTGACCGTTTGAGATTTTATAGCTAAACATTTTCTTGGAAATTTAGAAATGAGAAGAAGTTTCGTGCGCGTACATAGGTGAAGAGAATTAAAGCAAACAATTATTAATTACTATAGGAGAATTGATGTAACAATTAGTTATTTATCATAAGGTTTTTTTAGAGGCCTTGAGATGTTGGGGCTCTAGGTTTGTGCCTTCTGGGCCTATGCTCAGGGTTGGGCCTACTCTAGAAGCAAGCCGAGTGATCATCTTTTTCACCTCCACGATCAGATTGATGCTCAACATCAGTGAAGGCGAAAAAATTTCTCAAAAGGGGACAAGGAAAATTAGAGAAGCTGTATCATATGAACTGTGCTGGTTGTGATCTCTTTGTCTTCTATCGCTCCGAACCAGATTTGGAGAGTGCTTCTTTGATTTAAGTTGTTGATGGCTCTCTTAGCATTGTTGCTGCTGAAACCAACCCACAGGTATTACAAACTTTCTCAACCTTTATTGTTTATAAATGCTCTTCATATAGGAGTCTCTCCAAAAAATTAATAGAGAAAGAAGTTTATGTAGCATCATATCCTCCTTGTCACCCTCCTTTTGGATATAGCATTTTGGCCGAATTTAATGAAATAGTGGTTTCTCACAAGGAGAATCTCGATGGTAATCGCTTAGCAGCAATTGGTTTTATTATTTGGTAAACCAGTTCTTCAGCAATTACTTCTGAGTATATGAGTTGTAGAGACGATGTCAAAGACCGAAGGCCCGAGAGACCGGCCAGTTTTTGGGTTGATTTAAGAGTTTTATTTGAGTTATATATATTGATTTTGAGTTTTAATTTGTGTTGAATTATTGGATTTTGAGTGTGATGGAGTTGATCGATTTTAATTTGATAATATATATGAAGTTGTTATATATTAATTAGTAGATATATATATATTAAGTTAATTATAATATTGTGTTGATGCATATATATAGTATGAATTAAGTAATATTTTGATTATGATTGATGTTAATTGATATATATATATAGTTATATAATTAGTAATTAGTATATATATGCATGTATATATAAATATATATATATATATATATATATATATATATGTGTGTCTTAATTATTAATTAATTGTACGTTAACTGTAGATTGAATACTAAATGTTTTGAAAATTTAATTAATTAATTAGAGTTTATACATATATATTATGTTATCTGTTGAGAATATAGCTAGATAAGAGTTGGATTTCGCTTCCAAAATGGGACAAAAGATATAGTAAAGGAGTTATTAGTTTTATTGAATATGTGATGGATAATGTTAACGACAATACAATTTTCTATTACCCGTGCACTAAATGTCAGTGTCGCAGCGATATGCATCGATTTGCAATTGACAAGGTTTGGTAGCACCTGAAGAGTAATAGGTTTTGGGAGAAATACACATGTTAGATATATCACAGTGAAACATCATCAGGGGGTCCGCATGAACATGGACAATTTTCTGAGACGAGTAGTACATCCAACGATCCAACAACGACCTTCATCAACGATATGTTTCCTTATGAGAGCGGTGTATGCTCTCAAGGATAGTATATATCAGGGCCGGTGCAGCCCTTCTCTAGAGTTGTCAACACTGCTGGTATTGACAAGTACAACAAACTACTTGCTTTCCAACAGACCCATGTGTATCCCGGTTGTCAGAAGACGGTTCTTGAAAGTGTGATGGAAGTTATGAAGATTAAAGTTGAGACAAAATCGACCGTGAAGGCTGTTGATGATTATCTACAGTACACTGCTTCGATGCTACCCCACAGTCATCGTCTTTCTACCACTCATCATAAGGTCCGATGTATCTTGAAAGATCTTGGGCTTTCCTACATGAAGATCCATGCATGCAGATATGATTGTGTTCTCTTCTGGGGTAAAGATCCAGAAGGTAATAACCTTGATGGCCTTGATGCATATCCGGTATGTCAGAGTGACTGGTATAAGTTGACTCCCGCACGCAATAGGAAACCTGTGAAGACACTTCGATGTTTCCCGTTGAGAGATAGGCTGGAGCGGTTGTACATGTCATCACACACGGCCAAAGCTATGAGATGACATGCTGATAGGGAATTGCATGACGAAGATACCCTTATACACCCTGCTGACGAGGAGGCTTGGAAGCATATAGGCCGTGACTTTCCTCATTTTGCGTTAGATGTCCGAAATGTGAGGCTTGGGCTCTCATATTACGGGTTCAATCCTTTTGGCAACATGAGTCTTCAATACGGTGTATGGCCGGTGATTTTGGTACCATACAACCTTCCTCCATGGATGTGCATGAAGAAGGAATACAATTTGTTGAGTGTTGATTCCCGGGCCCAGTTATCCTGAGAAGTGTCTAGATGTGTATTTGAGACCCTTGATTGAAGAGCTTAAGTTTTTTTGGGACGTTGGTCATCCCACTTATGACAAGTACATGCACAAGATGTTCTAGATACATGTCATGGTTGTTGGTACCATCAGTGATTTTCCTGCCCGTGGGATGTTGTCGGTCAACATTGTTAGGGGATACAAGACTTGTCTAGAGTGCTTTAGCGATGAGGGGAGCAGTAGTCATTGCAACAAGATATGCAGATTAGGTCACCGTACTTTCCTTCCGTATGATCACGAATGGCGGTTCGATGACAAGGCATTTGATGGGACTGTAGAAAACGGTGTGCCTCCCAGAAGATGGACGGGAGAAGAAATTTTAGCAGTACTTAATGGTATGATTTTGGGCAGCTCAGCAATCATCCCAATATTATGGCGGCAGTACCTGACAGACCCGGCAGGTATAAATTTTGAACACATAAGAGCATATTCTGGGAACTCTCATACTGGAGAAAGTTGTTGATCAGGCACTACCTAGATGTGATGCACATAGAAAAGAATGGGTGCGACAGTGTGGTGGGAACAGTGCTGAACTTGGAGGGGAAGACGAAAGACGGTCCGAATGCACGCATTGATCTTAAAAAATGGAGATACGAAGACATTTGTGGTTGAAAGAAGGGAAGAAATGATCACCAATTTGACTAAAAATTTGTAGAAGTGATCTACTTATATAAACCTATAAACTGAACGGTTGAAATGAAAAAATGTATTTGAAAATGAGTGTAATTTGTTGTAGGAAATATGACATGTGCGTGTGTGCACTTGGTCTTATGCCGTGTAGATGGGCTTAGCCCATGGGCCTTAGATGTAATAGGAAACTTGTAGTACTTACCATATATGTATTGTTGTACTACACATAGTACATGTACTACACATATAGTACGTTTCCATACTAGGCTTGATGTAAACCCTATATAAGGGGCCTCTCATTTGATGAATAACACACAACGAGATTCAGCTCTCATATATTCTATAACACGTTATCAGCACGACGCTATAACCTTAGAGCGAAGCGGCCACACCCGAGTGCCAACTGCTGCGCACCTCCTGTGCACTGTGCGCGCACTACCGTGCACCACCGTGCACCGCGCGCACCACTGCTGCGCACCTTCTGTGCACTGCGCGCGCACTGCCGTGCACCACCGTGCACCGCGTGCACCACTGCTGCGCACCATCTGTGCACTGCGCGCGCACCTCCGTGCACCACCGTGCACCACGCGCACCACTGCTGCGCACCACTCCTGCGCACCCCTGGGCACCCCCTGTGCACCTCCCTACGCACCCCCTGGGCACCGCGCGCACCCCCTGTGCACACGGGTTGTATTCCTATTTTCTTTATGAATCCTCTATATGGTTGATGTTTTCAATACTTTTGCTACTGTTTTATAGCAAGTTTAACTAACCATATATTTTTCATGTGCACACGGTCTCCCCACGCGACAATTCATAATGGAATTGAGTGAACAATCGCTGAACGCGCATGGATTTGAGCATGGAAGCATGGAACAGCTTATATAAATGCAGTCTATTTGGCAGACTAGCAAGTAAGCTTTAATTTTGAGTAATTTCAAAGTTCAATCTATGCTTGGGACGTTTGTCTTTGCAGGTTATTATGGAAAATCCTAAAACATATGTGCATTTGGCTGCCGAGCACCGCTGCCGGGGCCTGCCCCTGTGCGCGGGTGCACGCACTGCCGGCGCGCATGCGCATCTTCTGTGCACTGACGTGCACTGCTGCTGGGGATCAACCCTGTGCACGTGCACTGATGTCAGGCACCATATGCGCACTTTCTGTGCACTGACGTGCACTGCTGCCGGGGATCGACCCTGTGCACGTGCACTGATGTCAGGCACCATATGCGCACCTTCTGTGCACTGACGTGCACTGCTGCCAGGGATCGACCCTGTGCACGTGCACTGATGTCAGGCACCATATGTGCAACGGTTTGGCTGATGCCGAGCGCTGCTGCCGGGGATTGGCCCTGTGCACGCTGCCACCGGGCACCACACGTGCACCTGCCAAGCACTGCTGCCGAGGCTGGGCCTTGGCACATGCACGCGGCTGCCAACACGTGTGCACTGCTGCCAGGCACTATATGTGCACATGGCTACCAGCTACCAAAGCCTTGCACACTAATTGTTATGCACTGCCGAGCACTAGTTGCCGAGTGACAAGCACTAGTTGTCGTGCACCATGCACCGAAGATGTTTTTAGGTCCACGTTGTGAGGTATCCAACGTTGGTTTGTGTTATGCTATTAAAGAGAGTTCAGAATTAGAGAATCATCTCATTCATTGAACCCGCGTTATGTTTGATCAACGTTAGCACATTTCTCCGGGTAAAAGTCCCGTTGAGAATATGGTAGGAGAATCAGCAACCGGTGTAGGATGCCCAGCATTTAGCTGTAGAGCACCACCGCCACGCTACAGAGCACAGGCTGCCCAGTTTCTAGCTGTAGTGCGCCTAGTGCCTAGCTACAGAGGACCAGTGCTGCATAGCTGTCGAGTGCTAGTTTCCAACCACTGAGCACCTAGCTGCCGAGCATCACATAGATTTTGCTCGAGATTTAGCCACTGCTTCCTACGCTGCACCTCCAACCTATAAAGCGAGATGACCACTCTCGAGTCTCCATAGTTTGGTTTTGTATGCATGAGCGAGGAAATTTGCCGCTCACTTACATATTGACCCTTGAATGCTGCTCTAAGTCTCGAATGGAGATTAGAAGCTGAGCAACACTGTTTTATGCTAAAGGCATGCAGCTATTGAGCGCTGCCTAGGAGCTACTGAGCGCTACACAAGCTGCTGGCATGGTTGCCGAGCTGTCGTGCACGCTGCCGAGCCCATGTGCACCTGGCTGCAAGTTGTCGATAGTCACGCGCCTGTTGCCGCCCAACGTGTCTGTTGCTAACCCTGTATGCTACCTACTGCCCCTTGATTGTTTTTGCCAATATTGTGTGTCAGTTGCCGCCCCTGTGTGTAAATTGCTTCATGTTGTGTGAGGAATGCCACCACTTATATGTCACATGTCGATTAGTTATGTGTTTGTCGCTTTATGCTCTACACATGAACTATCGTGCACTGTGCATTAGGTGTTGAGCACTAAGCACCATATGTTAGCATTGAACACAAGGAACCGTGCACTGATCACCAATGGTTGTGCACTTACATCACGGACAAGCACTAAGTGAGCTACATAGCACAGAACACTCGAGGACGTGCACAGGACACCGACTGCCGAGCACTGAGCACCAGGGCCAAGCTCTGTGCAGCAGCTGCCGAAGCTCTGTGCATCTCATGCTCTACACTTGAGATAAGCTGCCGAGCTCCCCCCCCCACTGCCCCATACCGTGCGCCATGGGCGCCAGCGGTTGTGCAGCCACCAAATGTTGTCGAGTGCACGGTGCACCGGCATATGTGTGGCTCCTCATGCACTACCAAATGTTGTCAAGTGCTTAATGCAATGACATATGTGTAGGTGCAATGCGCTGCCAAATGTTGCCAAATGCCTAGTGCATTGGCATACGTGCAAGCTGCAAATGCGGGCAACCAAAAACAAAAACAGTGAATCTACCACTTTCTGAACAGCAACTTCCGAAGAGCTTTCTGAACAGCTCCAGATGAACTAGAACGCAGACCATATATCAATGGAAAGCTACATTTGTCTAGTTTCCAATGGTTTTCGCGGTTCGTTCATATCCATTCTAACGAAGGAGTAATGCCTGTTTGAGTGAGCAAAGGTCATGCTGCCAGGAATTCTGCAATGCACAATGTTGCCTTCGATTGTTGCCTTCGGTGTTTATGTCTTTTTCTCACGTATCTACCTTGTTCGATAGGTATATTATGTGATGAAATTGAGTGCCTTGCAGATGGTGGGACTACCCACACAATCCTGAGCAAAAGAATGAATGCATACAAATAAATGTACAAAAGGGCGTACGGAACATCAAATGGATGCCTCTGACATTTGACGTCATGAAGGGCTCTTTGATTTTCTCCAAACGAAATGAGACCTCGATGAAATCGTTGGTTCGATAAGTGTATTCACACTATGACATGATCATGCACAGCCTTTTAAAGGTTTGTCGATGTTCGTGGTTTAGTCTTCACCTAACAGCAGATTTTCCATCATCGGATGACGTGGTTTACCTTGGCAAAGGTTACCTACTCCCTTGATTTTGGATCCCCCCATGTTGCTGTTACCAAATGCCGTCCTTCATGGACGTAGAAGACTTGTAATGCCATATGTGCGCTTTACTTTTGGGTCGAGGATAACTCCTGCGATGCCATTTTAAAGTTGAAAGCTTAATCATGTCAAAATCTGCGACCACAGTAAGTTGAAACTACTGTATCGTAACTTCGTCAGAGTTTTCTGCACGGCTCCGGATGAACTAGATGCCGAATTTTATATCATTGGAAAGCTACGTGAGTCTAGTTTCCAGTGGTTTAAGCGGCTCGTTCATACCTGTCCCGACGAAAGAGTTATGTCAGTTTAAGTGTGTATAGGTCATAGCAGACTGTATCCTACTGTCCTTTAACTTCGTCAGAGCCCCCAGATCAACTCCGGATGAACTAGAACGCGCACTTTATATCATTGGAAAACTATGTGAATCTAGTTTCCAATGGTTTAAGCGGTTCGTTTATATCCATCCAGACGAAAGAGTTATGGCTGTTTTAGTAAGTATAGGTCATACTGCACGAAAACTGCATACTCTTCGCAGATTGTGAATCCTTTTGTGACTAAGTTTGATTGGATCTTCACCATCATTTATGATATGGTTGAATCAATTCTTGATGCCGTTGGCTCGATGATCCAAGTCACAAATGCCCTCCTTATTGTGAGAGAGGCAATCGAACATTGAAGTGTGTTATGAACATACACACCAACGATTACCATGATGAGAATGATTGAGACTTTTGTGTATAATTCTCATGACTGCCGATTAAGAGCATCATGGAGATGAGCATGAGTCCTAAGGTGTCGCCAATAAGTATATTTGGGACAATTGACTCAGACAAGCTATGACATTTGGTCATACCGGGTGAGATATGCGAGCCAGAATTGTTTGATATTCTTGGGCGTCCATTCCCCCGATAACAACGAACTACACCATGATTGTATGTTGTGTTTGTGCGTCGACATGATGTCCTCGGCAGCCGCACAGTACTCATGTTTTCGTTGTGTAAAGCTTGATCTTTAGCTAAGTAAGGTGAAAGATCCTTTTATGCTATGCCACAAAAGATGTCATTCTTATTGAAAATCCAAAGAGAGATTATGTAGACCGATGCAACCAACGCATGGATACCATATACGCTTTTATGGTGTTGGTTGAAGGGCTAACACACTGGTCATGTGTTGCACCATCGTCTACCACATGCTGCTTATGTATCTATGGGCTCACTACCCATCCCTGAAGAGGGACATGCAGACATGTATTGATTCGTCCACGACTTACCATCATTGCATTGATGCACGACAGCTCGTAACTGTGTGCTAGGATTGACACGTAGTTGTAATCCTTGAACTCGGCGGGATAGTAACGGATCTCCAAGCCATGAGTTCCACAATGTGCCAAATTGGACTGCCACAGTGCCCAATGATGATGTGTCGCATGAGATGAATATGTTCTAAGGATGGATAGGAGTCATTTCATTGCTCTCCACCTTAAGCTCCTTGACAGACGATCTCCTTAACCGCTACACTGCGGATTGTCACTTTGAGACTGTATTCCCGCCGTTAGGGGGAGATACGAACACCAGGTTTCAAGTGGGAACTACGTGAATGTCGTGGTTGGTCACCACTAAGTCTCAACATGATCCCCAAAAGAACTATAGTGACGAGATCAGCTGCATATGTCTGTAAGGAATGATGTCCTACCAAGAGGACATGGCTCGACCAAATTAAGGTGGTCTTGATGCCTTGGCTCGACCATATTGAGGTGGTCTTGACGCCGTCACCTTGTGTGGTGATGTGAGGGCGCCATAATGTGGCAACATGGTGTCCTAGGCCTTGTGGCTCCCTGAAAGTTAGGTTGAGGCCCTTGGGTTCGATATGCACTCGCACTGAGAGAGAAAGCGAGTTTTGGCACTACTGGTCCATTGATCAGTGATACTCACTCCGTCTCATGTTAGTCTGAATTGTGACTATCGTTGGGGGACGCCTCAACGTCAAAATCCAATTCATAGAAAGAGATCTCTACAATGACTACACTAGTGTACATGAGGACGTGGGATGATGAGTTTATCGAACCACACGTTTGTTGATATGTCGACAAAGTGTATTGACCTAAAATGGGAAGATGCGACCCGGACAAAGGGATAGGTCCTTGGGCAGGTGTTGCGGTTGCCGACACCGCAAGTGTAAATCCTATCAGTAAACCTTTGTGAGTTAGCGTAGTGAGAACAAGAGTCTTAGACTCCCTTATGGCGCAAGGTTTCTCATAAATACGCACTGGGATCGACTACGATGAGTCTTAGACTCTCGTAATGGATGTTATTGCACTCCACTACCTTGTCAGTTTGGTAGTTCCCTAATAACTGTACATGCAGCCCTATGATTATGATCATAGTGACGTCTCTATGGGATCAGAGATATGCATGAAGATCTTAAATAGACTTCATAAGCCAAATCAAGTGGAGCTTGCGTTGGCCAAGTGTTTTGGACGCATAGTACATGACTCCTTGATTTCGGATGGGATATGATGAATAATGTCATTGCGTATTGATTCCGGATGATCGCAGTATATGCTGGATATCCGATGTTAGAATGAAAAGTATCTTGGGAAAGACATAATCTCGTATTGAAGTCGATCGATTGTGTATTGATGATGTATTTCCATCAATCGGCTTAGGTCCTCTGAAGAAGAGTGGAACCTTCATATGCTCCCATGATTAGTCAATGTCTTTACTCCAAGAGAGAGTGATCCGTTTAATCAAAAGAAAGACTTGACCTCACCTTCATTCGTTATAAAGCTAAGTAGCTTTGCGCCCACGCAAATGCCAATGATATGGCAAAGGACATCACTTGAATACTCTAAGAGTATCTGGCATATTCAATCCCTATGGCATGAGAGAAAGGTTATTGCCTATGCCATCGCTAGCCATGCATGAATCGAGATGCATCGGAAGCGAAATCATGATCTAGGCACCGGTTGGTTTAGTGGCCGAGTTGCCGGACATATGGCGCGCTGCCTGTGCACGCTGCCTGTGCGCGTTGCCTGTGCACTGCCTGTGCACGCTGCCTGTGCGCTGCCTGTGAGCTGCCTGTGCGCGTTGCCTGTGCGCTGCCTGTGCACGCTGCCTGTGCGCTGCCTGTGCGCTGCCTGTGCGCGTTGCCTGTGCACTGCCTGTGCACGCTGCCTGTGCGCTGCCTGTGAGCTGCCTGTGCGCGTTGCCTGTGCGCTGCCTGTGCACGCTGCCTGTGCGCGCTGCCTGTGCGCGCTGCCTGAGCGCTGCCTGTGCACTGCCTGTGCACATGTGCACTGCTGCCAGACACTATACGTGCACCTGTGCACCTGCTGCCGAGCGCTGTGCACCAGCTGCCGAGCACTGTGCACCCAGCTTCTGAGCGCTGTGCACCCAGCTGCTGAGCGCTGTGCACGCCAGCTGCTGAGCGCTGTGCATACAGCTGCTAGGCACCGTGCACATAGCTGCTGGCACTGAGTAATGCCACATTTGAGACATGTTGAAAGAGCATACATATGCTAACTTGTCAAAACAGCTCCGTGGTCACTAAGGATCCGGAAGCGCCCTATGAATGATCTTGAGATCAGGGGGAGATACAGATTTGAAAGAAAGTCTAGCATATACATGTCATGATCAAATGTGAAGGGTGTGGTTGTTTGTGTCAACCATGTTACACTCTTTTTCCCTTAGTCACAGCTTTTTGTCCCACTGGGTTTTTGCTTGACAAGGTTTTTGTCCCACTGGGTTTTTGTCCCACTCTTTTTTGCTTAGCCCATGGGCCTTAGATGTAATAGGAAACTTGTAGTACTTACCATATATGTATTGTTGTACTACACATAGTACATGTACTACACATATAGTACGTTTCCATACTAGGCTTGATGTAAACCCTATATAAGGGGCCTCTCATTTGATGAATAACACACAACGAGATTCAGCTCTCATATATTCTATAACATAATTAACCATTAAAGTGAAAGTTATGAACTAATTATCAACAAGAAAATCTTCAATAGATCTCCTCCCTTGATCATCAATCTAAAAAAAGGTTTCCACAATAACAAAGCATCAAATAAATATATGACTCCTGTTAGGTCTTATTAAACTTATTTAAGAGATAGTCATCCTATCCTCCATCGATTGCCCATTACATTAGCATTGCACTATTTAAAACAGAAGGATGTCACTTGGACCGTTCCATCACTCTTCCTCTTCCTCTTCCTCTTCCTCTTCCTCTTCCATGGCCCTGCAATAAATTAACGGAATAGCAGTGTTACTATATGGACAGGCACAAGGCTTTGCAATTACAATAGATCAAACCGTACTTGAACATAAACAAATCAAACAATAAATAGTAATAAAAAATTGCAAGACAAACAAGCAGTAGCGTAGCCAGAAATTTTCGGCTAGTGGAGCATAAATAATAATAATAATAATAATAATATATTTGCAATGATATTGGTTCTCAACGAGTGTTATGTGTTCAAGTTGTTGCATGATAGCTAGTCTCATAGACTATATTAGGAAAAATTATCATTCTAGATATATGAAATCAAACAATCACTAACCAAGACTTTCACAACTTGACTTTCATAACTCTATTAAATACATTTAAAGGTAGGTTGCAAAATTAAGGGAATTCTCAAGCTGGTTAAGTGAGTTCAGCCTTAAACTTTATTAATTTGCGAGTGAAACCCTTGCCCGTTTAATTTTTTTATTTCAAAAAATAATCCATTTGAAATAAGAAGTATCTGTGAATATATATATATATATATATATAATATTTGTGCAATTTTTACATGTGATCGAGGTGGTCTTATGGATTAGCCTTGGATCTTTCATTGATATGTTAGAGATTCGACTCCCATATAATGCAAATTTTATATTTTGTTCAATGAGACACTGGTGAGACACCGATGAACCAAAATTTATGACTGAAGGATGAATAGGACACAGGCTCCACTTTGTCGCTGTGTACCTCCGAACAAGAATAATATCAGAAGAGAAAAAGATGTGTAATCAGAATATTTATAAATAAATTCTAACCAGTTCGTAGCCATTTCTGATTTCATGACTTGACTGAACCTGGGGACGAAATGGTATAAATAGTAGGTTTTTTTCTTTCTTTCTTTTCTTTTCTTTTGGAAAATCAGGCAATTAAGGTGTATCTACTACTTTTTTTAGAATCAGGCAATTACCATGTATCTATTATTTAAAAATAAAAGGAAACAAAATCTCGCTAGGAATCAATCTCTGCTACTCTCCTCTGTTAGGGAAACCTAACAAAACCATATATATATTTTTTGAATAGAACAAAACCATATATATATATATCGTTGATATTACTATTTGTTAATCTAGTTTCTGAATCCTCTTAGGATTAGATTTTATTGGTCAATTAGGTTTTTGTTTTTATAAATACCTAGTTCTCCCCTGAGAGATTAATATGTACATCTGAAAATTTCAATACAATCTGGCCTGCAGGTATGTTGACCGAGGAGGAACTCAACAAGAAGGTCGTGCATTATGGGAATATTGTGGTGACCAACAGAGAGATTCAAATTCTTAAAGGCCCTCGCTTTCTAAACGATGTCATCATCGAATTCTACTTCCTCCATATTTCTAATGCCTTCCTTCAATCCCATGAGTCGTTTCGAGATGACATTCTTCTGGTTTTGCCTGCAGTCTCCTTCTTTTTGCAGCTGGCTGATGACTCCGAAATTAAAGAATTTGCAGAGAACAACCAAGTTGCTAACAAGCAAATTGTCATGTTTACTGTGAATAACAACCCAGATGCCAGCGCGAACGATGGAGGAAGCCACTGGAGCTTGTTGGTGTACTACAGAAAATCAAACACGTTCGTGCACTATGACAGCTTAGGAACTAATGGTTCTTGTGCCCGAAAGCTTTTTAAGGCAGTCAAGAAACATGTGGTAACACCAACTGAGAGTACAACGGTTGAGAGTACAATTGTTGATCTGGATGTGGATTCTACCAATACCAACGCAATCAATTTCGGAGACGTAGATTCTAACAATGCTACTACCATTGGTACTGTAGAGGTGGACTCTAACATGACTAGTACAATCGATGTTGTACATGTGGATGCTACTGCTAATAGTCCGGTGCCTCCCATCAATGGAGATGGAGATTCTTCCATGATCAATGGAGATTCCACTAATATTAGTATGACCGATGAAGATTTTTCTAGTTGTCGCAGCAGAGTTGGTGAAAACAATGCTGATTGTGGTAGAGTTGATAATAATGAAAACAAGCTGAAGCAACATAATCAGAAGAAACAAAGGATGCATGGTTGTCGATACACACCACCATGGATCTATAGGGAGGGGGAGGGGGAGGAGGAGGAGGATGAGGATGAAGATGAGGATGAGGATGAGGAGGAGGATGAGGAGATGCCCTGGCATATGTATGGCCCTCGTTCTCGACATATGTATGGCACTCGTTCTCCACATATGTATGACCCTCGTTCTCGACGTGAGTTGGAGTATATGAACTCGAACTATGGTTATGGTTATGGTTATTATCGTTATGGTTATTATCGTCATGGTTATTATCGTCGGGATATGGAAACGGATGCTCATTGGAATAATTTTCCAAGAGGTTACAGTAAAATTATCAATGAGGAAGATGATAGTTTTAAAGAAGAGGGATGCATGCCGAAGCAGAAGAATTTTTATGACTGCGGTTTGTATGTGATGGAAATTGCCAGGGTGGTGTGTGACTGGTACTACCTTGATGAAGAAGCCAAGCAGCAACAGCCGAAGCATCAAGGTTTTTTCTGTAAGTTGAAGGGTGGTGGCCAGTTTCCCAACATCGGTGCGCATGTTCATACTTCTTTGGAATCCACAATGCGACATACGCTCTTAACCATCATTCAACAAAAGGCATGTGAGTCTGGTATACCAGTTGATTTATTTTCTTCTGAAGATGATGATGATGCGTACAAGAATGAGCGTGTTTTTGTGTTGTTTTCTGATAAAAATGAGTCTATGGATGATGATAGCACTACCCTATTCGGCCCCCAGCCTCGGCCCCAACACTGTAAGTCGAAGGATGATAAACACGAGGACTACTGAGGATGAAATACTTGAGGATTGTGTTGATGTTGTTGCTCTCCCACAATCTACATCCTCAAACTCAGAGGATGAGCCAGGAGAAATTTATGATTCTATGCCAATAAACGAGCATGATTCTATATAAAGTTAGTTGCGTTTTATCTAGATTTTTAATTATTTAAAGGATTTTATATCTCTGACTCTGTCTAATAGCTACTGTTGGTACCGATTTATTTATTTGCAACAATATTGTGGCTGATTGAAATTGGCAGAGGAAGAAAACTTGCAGCCTTCAGTATCTACTATTCCCAACTTCATAGGAAAACACTTGATTCCTTCTACACTATGACAATGAGCCTAAACTTCAGCAAAGAGGATAACTGTGGTCTGAGATATCTATGCAAAAATTCCTTGCAGTTTTTGCATTACCAAAACTTCAGTACAAACTATAGATAAAAATGCAAAACCATATGATATGATGTCCACACGATCTGATTTATTAAAATTTGAAGACCATTTATAGTTTATTCTGGTCAAGTTACAGTCTGAAAATACATGGATGACCAAGCCTTGCAAATCCCAGAACCTACTACCCACAACTACCTACAAATATCACAAATCTCAATTGGGTTTACAGAAAAAAAGTCTGCAATCCCCTCAAACCTAATCAATCGTACAGAAAACGTGATACAACATAGTTACCTAACAGAGCAACCACAATGCCAGAACCAATGGACCAAATCAATAAATTTAAAGCAAAAGTACATTACTTCGGCAACATAATCTGTGGTTCATTGACGGCGGGATTTTAAGCCCGCATCAAATAAACTCAATCGATAGTAGTATAGCGTCCAATATGAAGAAAATTTCATAAAACATAACCAACGCAGTCCAATATTGTCACATCCTGATCCTAGAATTATTTTACGGTTGGTTACTTTGATCTTTTACCATTTAAAGTGACCGTTTAAGTTTAACCGTACAATGATCGTAAAGTTGACTTTCGTTAAGTCAAGAATTTGGGAAAACTTCCTTCTTGAAAGTTGTAGAGGGCGTCGTTACGAGTTCGTGGACACGTAGCACGCTCAAATCGTAGTTCGTATGAAAAAGTTATAAATAAAAGTATAAAGTTACTGTGCGATAAAATGGCTATATATAGGAGTTACCGGGGTGAAAAATCTGATTTTTCACCCGACCCATTTTCTCTCCCCCGAAGCGAAACGCTGCCGGATTTTGCGCGCGCCACAGCGCCGCCTTCCGGCCACCTCTCGCCGCCGCACCGGTCCTAAATGATCGGCGTCCGAGTCTACTTCATTACTAGGTAAGTTTTCCGACCTAACTCGTCGTAAATCGGGAGAAATTCCGATTT
Organism: Comarum palustre; assembly: GCA_951800085.1. Classification (NCBI taxonomy): domain Eukaryota; kingdom Viridiplantae; phylum Streptophyta; class Magnoliopsida; order Rosales; family Rosaceae; genus Comarum; species Comarum palustre. Next base: position 23,522,257 of record OX637584.1, on the reverse strand, counting down.
GTTCTTCAAGTGTACAGTGTTTGTTCTTGATCGGATTTCTCCCTCCCAAGATCACCATTTGTTGAGTTCTTTATATGTTTAGGATGGGTTTTAGGAGTACTATAATCCCCTAGAATTTGGTAGCTTGATTAAAAGTGTGTAGGGAGAATTGAAGGATTGAAGTTTCGAATTGAAATTATTTCGAGTTACTGTTCATCATTTTTTGACCTAGTTAGAGGCCGAATTGGCAAACGACTTGAACTAGAAAGTTGTCCCAAATGATGAGACGAAGCTACTGGTAAAATTTGGTGGCGATCGGAGGTCTTCAGAATTTTGACCGGAATTCCTGCCGGCAGCCGCCGTCGGCGGCGGTGCCGTCACTTTTTGGGCAGTTTTTCATGCCCATTAAATAGTTTATATTGTGAGGAGTCTATGGTTAAAATTTGGTAATTTTTGGAGGAGTTTTGGTTAGGTTTTGGAATTTTTCTAGTTTAGTATTATTGGCGGATAATTAAATATTATTCCGACCATCGATTATTGTCGGATAAGGTTTAAGAATTATTTTAAGGACTCCTAAGGTATTGGTGAAGTGGTTGAATGGGTGTCCATAGTAATTCCATAAATTACTATGTGTGAACCTAATGTCAAGTGAATTATTAAAGAAAGTCGGTATGTTACGGTTTGGTAATCGAAATTAAATCTATTTGTTTGAAAAGCTGTTAAAAAGAAAGGAACTTGGTCAACACGTGGTCAAATAGGATTTCCTAGTCAAACTAGGAAAAGACCAAGTCAACTATGGAATGACTAATATAATGGTTTGTTTGTACAGTCTCTGGTTGAACGTAAGACGGGCTCGACTACGCGGTTAGTTCGAGGGTTTTGCTCGAGGAACTTTCCGAGCAGGAAGAAGGTCGCAATGAGTACTGTGAGTGGACCTTGTTTTTAAATTAAATTGCATGCCCATAGACTTTAATTAGTTTCTCCTGCATATATGATTTCCTCCATTTATGTTTTACGGTGATTTTGGGAAAATGAGATTTAATGCTTTTTAAAGCTAAATGAGTCGGGAAAGGGGTTTCTACCTTTTCCCGTGATTTTAAAGGATTTTTCCGGGATATGATTTTATTATTATCACCGTTTTGGGATTATGGAGAGGGATGTTTTAAAAAGGGGAAACTTGGCTCTTGGATTTAAAAGGGTTTTAAAGTAAAGGCAGATAACCGGTTTTGGGTTCCTGGAAAGGTTTTTTTTAAATCCAATGTATTTAGGGTAAAGTCATGGGAGATTTGACTTGGTTTTCAATTTATTTTCCCACGAGGTTTTTAAAGGATAAAGATATATGTATTGCATGCTAGCATGGACCCTCTCTAGATGGAGTTGGTACTCTCTCTGGATAGTAGCAGGTCAGGACCCTCTCCGATGGTAGCTGTTCAGTATGACCCCCCGGATAGTAGCAGGTCGGGACCATCTCCGGTGGTAGCTGATCAATAGACCCTCCCGAATAGAGCAGGTCATGGGACCCTCTCCGATGAGCTGGTCAATAGACCCTCTCGTGGTAGAGCAGGTCGGTTTTCTCGTGGATGAGGTTAATACTCCACACATTTATTCATGTATGAGCCAAGGGAGTTTTATGATTTATTTATTCATTGTCTATGAGGCGCGTGCGTAAGGTTTTCTTGAAAAACTCTAAGGGAGCATTAAAGGAAAATAGAGTTTTTATATTTGAATTTTGTCCACTCACGCTAACAGTTTTCAATGTTTCTCCCCTGGGTCTTTCGTTTTCAAATGCCCAGTGGTGCAGGGTTCTAAAACGGAGGTCGCGCGCGTACAAAAGTCGAGGCATAGTCGATCAATCCGTTGCTGCTTGCAAATTCTTTAGGGTAATCTTCTTTGTAGACTGCTCTGACTAACCCAGCTTAGCTAGTTAAGTAGGTTAGGCAGCAGGATGCCTTCATGAGTTAGGGATTGTTTTTAAATACTCATGGAAGTGCTGAGTTGGGTTGTAGGAAGGATTGTCCATCTCAAGGGGGTTTCGGTAAGAAGTTCCATTGAGGTGGTCCCCGCTGGATTTACTCCGGGTTAAAGGGGTTTAACTCGGGGTGGGTCCTGACAAATAGCACATGAATCATTAAAAACGAAGAAATAGAGTCGTATCAATACAAAAGTATAGACGACGCAGCCCAATGCCTCATATTAACATGTTACCTAATATTGTTTCTACCATTTACTTATGTTAACCGACGTAGTCAAAACATAAATTATAGGTACAAAAAGATTCACACACAACCATTAGGTATACAAACTCAAACAAGCAGGCTTTAAACATCATATGATAACACAAACACATAAACACAAAAAGAACTCAAAAAATGTTTTCAATCTCCATCAAAAATCGATTTCAAAAGAACAAAATATCAAAGAACTGCTATTAAATAGAAAACAAGCAAAATACATGAGTTTGAAGTTAAGATTACACTTTGAAAAGAGAAACAACGAAGAATTCCAAGAGAAAAACATAAACTAAAGGTTGTTTTTGTAACGAAATTTGGGAGGTAGAGGTGGCAAACAAGTCGTAAAGCACCGGCACGGCCACAGCACGTTATCTTAATGGGCCGGGCCTATAAAAATGAGCCCACGGGCCTGACCTGACTCGAGCCTGTTATAGGCCCGGCCCGACCTAATCACGATAAGTTAAGGCCCACGGCCCAGCCCGTTTTAATATATATATATATATATATATATATATATATATATATTCGTTATAATATGAAGATTATATATTTATAAATAATATAAAATTTGTTTTAAGTGTGAACAATAACTTATAAATACTAATAATTATTCATTTTGATTCTCTTAGACCCATAAAAAGTTTTGCTAAAACATTACCAAGTATAAATAATGATTATATGATTCATATATCATATATTTCTTTAGTTTGTTGGCAAAGAAAACAAATGATCGATAGAAAATGTGAGTTATTTTTCATTTGTTTTTTGTTTTAACTACAAACGGGCCCGTTAATGGGTCCGGCCCGAGCAAGGCCCAATATGTTATAGGTTTGGGTCGTGGGCCCAGATGGGCCTTAGATTTGAGTAAATGGGTCGGCCTGAGTCTGAGCTCATTAAGACGTGGGCAGACCCAAGCACGGTCTGAAGCCCGATTAAACGGGCCGGGCCGGTCTGTTTGCCACCTCTATTGGGAGGAGAAGGAGAAACATAACAGGGCAGCTTCTAGGGATTGTGCGGCAAAAGAGAGATCCTTCACGTTGATATGCAGCCCTATTTATAGAGGAGAGGTCGCCCCCAGCCCTCTATGTCTTCGGCTTCACTTATGGCAGATCCATATTCATCATCAGAAACTTCTAATTCAACATTTGAGTTATCTTTATCAAATGAAACCATTAGAACAAAGTGTTTCTTCGTAGATGGAGAATCTTCATCACTATCACTCCATGTCGACTTCATAGCCCTGTTATTATTAGTTGAAAGTTTCCTATTTCCACATACAACAACAAAGTGACCAATACCACCACATTCATGACATATTGGTTTTCCTTGAAAGCTTTTCTTTTGAGTAAACTTGTTTTGATTCATACCTCTCTTATTCTTATTTTTAGAAGAAAAAAAATTGTTTTGATTTGAAAATTTTCGAGAAGTGCCAAAGGATGAATTTTGTTTTCCAAAAACTTTTTGAACTCTTTTGTGAATAAATCAATATCAACAGGTTCACTTTCATCAATAAAAACCTCTGTTTCTTTTCTTTTTACTGAAGAAAAAGCTAGATTCTTACCCTTTTTATTAGGCTTACCTATCTTTAATTCATAAGCTTTTAAGTTAGATACAAGTTATTCCAGACGATATGTGTCTAAGTCATGAGATTCATCAATTGCTGTTTGTTTTACTATTATCTCAGAGGTAGTGCCTTTAGAAATTTCTTCATAATTTGATCTTCTTCAATGTTTGCGTCTATGAGTCTTGCATAGAATTCATTAATTGTTTCATCCTCTTCCATTGGCATTGTCCAAAATTCTTGAATCACCCTCTGAAGCTTTAAGCTTTTGAGTTTTTTGTTGCCTTTATGATCTACCCTCAGTTCATCCCATGCTTCCTTAGTTGTTTTGCAGTGAATGATTCTCCTTTTCTCTTTTAAAGAAAGGGCATGGAAGAGACTTTTACAGCCTTTTGATCAGCAACAAATTTTCAAAATTCATCTTTGTCTCATTCATGGTGTGGCTTCTTAACGATTACAGTCTTTGATTCTTCTGAAACTACTTCATCTTTCTCTTCTTCGTCTTCTGCTTTTGTGACTTTAACTTTTGCTACTTTGTTGGGATGAGTTCATCCCTCCTCAATAACATACCAGCAGTAGTTATCTTGAGCGTACAAGAATGATTGCATCATGATCTTCTAATCTAGGTAGTTCTCACCACCAAACCAAGGAGGAGTGTTAACTGCTGAGCTATGTGAATCACGTTCCATCTTCTCTTAGATCTGCTAGATGCTTCTAGCGCCTGCTCTGGTACCAATTAAAGATACTGAAACATGCACTGGGGATTGAAATGAGTTTTCAATCCTCGTTGAACTGTACAGAAAAATAAACAAAAGATACAAGATTTTTGACGCTGTGTAAAAACCTCAAATTAGAGGAAAAAGCACAGCGGAGCACAAGCTCAGAAAACACTCTCAACAAGATGAGTTCGTACATTCTTACAACACACGTAAACTATATTCTATTACAAATATCTACTCTCTAGGCATACTGTTTTCTTCAACTGTCTTCAAGGAACACTTCGAATCCTTAAGACTTCACTAAGCTTCTCTTCAACACGAGAATCACTCACAAAAAACAAATTCAACTCAAAAAAGAACAGTTGAACTTGTATATGACAGCAGAACAATATGCTTTTTCAAATGCTAAGCGTGCAAAGGTACGCCTCTAATAGATATCGACTCCTTTATATATATTTTGCTAGGTTTGGCCTAATCCTTCTTGTTCATTACGTAACCCTAGTCAAGTCTAAGAAAGAAATAATCAGAAACAAGATTTTCAAATATAATTAATAAGATATTATTATAAGAGAGTATCCTAGCAGATGTAGGATTTTTTTCCTCAATAATATCTCATGCGTTAACCAGTTTGTATAGGGATGTCAATATTATCATACCAATACAACATATGTAAGGGTGGACCGTACAGGAGGTGTCGGGATCCACAACCCAGTCACAGTGACAGCGCCGCAATACAACAACTAGAGTTCACTCACTGGTCGCAGTGAGTCAACTCTCGGAGATGATCACCTCTCTCAACGCTAAAAATTTTGAATTTTTTCTATATCTTTCATCACTCTCCCTCGTCCTCTTCATCTCACTTCCTCCTCCTCTGACGGCAACTCCTCCTCCTTCGGCTCCTCTGACGGCAACTCCTCCTTCTCATTCTCCTTCTCTTTCTTCTTCTCCTTCTCCTTCTTCTCCTTCTCTTCCACCGCAGCTCCTCCTCCTCCTCTGCGGCTTCTCTTCCTCCTCCAAACACCTCCGGACAGTGGTGTGGTGACGAAAAAATGAAAAAAAATAATCGAAAGTAAAAGAAATAAAAAAAGAAAATAAATAAAAAGAAATGCAAACTCAAGACGACGAAATGCAAACTTTAGCTGACGAAATGTAAACTTTAGCCGTCGAGTTACAAACTTTAGCCGACGAAATTCAAACAGTTTTGACCAACGGTTTGATGTTTAGTCGACAAAAATTTTGCATAATTTTGTCGGCTATAGTCTAGGACTATAGCCGACGACAGATTTTTATTTCGTCGGCTAAAACTATAATCGACAACCTTTTACCGACATCACTATAGCCAACGAACCCTCGTCGGCCAACACTATAGCCAACGAACCCTCGTCGGCCAACACTATAGCCAACGAACCCTCGTCGGCCAACACTATAGCCAACGAGGACTATAGCCAACGAACCCTCGTCGGCCAACACTATAGCCAACGAACCCTCGTCGGCCAATACTATAGTCGATGAAATTTTATAGTGTATCTATTATCTTGTCCTCGATTTGCAGCAGCTTCAGAAACTAAAATAAAGAAGCTAAACAACGATCTTGTGCGTGGGAATGGGCAAACCTGACTAGACCTCACCACGTCATGATGGAATAGCTTGGTCGAGTCATCTTTTGGTAATTTTTTGAATTTCGAATTTATGTAGGTATTTCGGAGCAACCTGCCCACCGTACTCACATCTCTTTGTCAAATTGTCTCACGCAGCAAACCAAGCCAATAATTTTTGCTAAAGAACAAAACTAAAGAAAAAATGTCAGTCCTTGGCCTCGTGAAGTGATGGTTTCAGCATCATGTACGGCTCCTTAATTTGTGCTCCCATCTAAAGTTGCTGCTGCTCCTCCTCCTCCTCCTCATATTCTGCCGAACAAAACGACATTGTTTTTCTCGAACCTGGAAAACAATTCTTCTAGGTGCTACGTAATTCTGCTCTAATTAAACCGATATTCTTTAGAGAAAATGTTCATTCACCATAAAATTTGGTATCATATTTCTCATTTTAACTTAAAAAAAACTGATCATTTGAATTTTTAAAAGAAAATTTGTGTTTATTAGGTCTAAACTCTCAAGACACTCTTAATAACCTATATTATTTTAGTACAATTATACCCCTCACCCTTTAAATATGTTTAGAGAGAGAAAATGCAAGAGAGATGGGTTGACCGGAACCTCATCGACTCCGGTCACCGGTCGCCAGATTTCGGTCATCGGCTGCCGGACTCCGGAATCCTATTGTCAGAATTGCTGACCCTAGTAAACATTCAATTTAAAGTTTACTACAGTGGTAAACTTACTTCTGTTCCTAAAAACCAGACTCAAAACACCAAAACCAAATTTACTAGGAGTAGTAAACTTACTTCTGGTGTTAGTAAACATCAATACACATCATAAACAACAACATTCATATCCAGTAATTCAGTGAGTCAATACACATCATAAACAGAACATTCATATCTAGTAACTCAGTGACTCAAAACACCAAAACCAAGTTTACTACTCCTAGCAAACTTATTTATGGGGTTAGTAAACATCAATACACAACTTTTTAGAAAGAGAGAGAGAGAAAGAGATAGGCTGGGACTTCGACGTCGAGGTTGGGACTCCGCCATCGTTGTTGAGGCCACGCAGGTTGTATTTGGCTTTGTCGTTAAGGCTGGGTTTGGCTTTGTCATCGTGCAGATCGAGAAGCAAGGAGGACGGTGGTGCACAGGCGGAGGGCGGTGCGAGGTTCTAGTTGTCGAAGATGGTGGAGATGATTTGCATGGTTTTACACGATCTGCATCGTTTGACGGCGGCTTGGTGTGGTGGTGGTGCTCGACGTGAACCAGAAGCAGATCAGAGTTTGGTGTGGTATAGGAGATCGAAGCTTGGTAGAAAATTTGTGTGGTGCTCGGGCGCGAAGTAGTCCGTGGAGCCGAAGATGAGGTCGACGGAGATGATGGAGGCGAGGATAGTGTCACTTGCGATGAGGATCAAAGAGAGAGAGAGAGAGAGAGAGAGTTGAATGAGAGGCGAGAGAAGGAGACAAGAGGAAGAAAGATATTTAGGTAATTTCGTTGTCACAAGTTAGAATGGTCACTACAAAAGTTTTTTAGACTTAGTGGGCATTTTTTTCTTGCTTTTGTTGTAAATGGTCATTAGCCCTATTCTTTATCTACATTTGATTTCATTATGTGCATCCTCGCCTCCAATCCTTCACATTTCTATTTAACTAATCAACCTACTACAATATTTCTGTTTAACTAATCAACCTACTACAATTAGTACACCAATCATCCTACGTTTTTCGTTATTTAACAAAACATTCATGTCTTCATGGAAGGCCGAGATCGACATGGGCAGGAGTAAGAGACTATATAGTCTTGGTATAATAGTGTCTCACCAGTGTTCCAATATTAAAATCATAAAAAATACTTACTATATATATGATATATATAAATTGAGAGTGGAAAGAGAGTTAGTTAGCTGAATTTTTTGTCAAGACTCATTCCGGATTAACTCTTTTAACTCGAAGTAAATATTACGGGGACCACATCCCAAAGAAGGCTCTGCCGAAATTTTGACATAATCTCTTTTGAAAAGTGGAAAACCCTTAACCTATAACAACCCAAAGAGAGCACTTCTATCTATTCATCAATCACTCATTACTCCTGGAGCTATCCTGCTCCCATATCCAACATTCTTCACAAAGATACACACTGAGATAATTCATAAAAATCAGACAAGTGCTTAACACAACAATACAACAACACTCCCAAGTTTAATTTCTACAATGGGTTCTAGATCTCTAGGAGTTCACCGAATGATTAAAATACAACCCAAAGTGTATCAGAGCGACTAATAACGGCAGAAACAAGAAAAATATAAAGTAGGTTAACTCGGAACCTACTAGTGAATTGAGAAGTGACGGTAACTAAGTATGACCTCCACGAATACTAGTTGGATCAAGTATTGCAATCTAGACATTTAAAACGAAGGACTCAGAGATGAAACATTGAAAATATTAGCGTGAGTGGACAAAAATGAAATATGTAAAGACAAATTTCTTTTAATGTTATCCCTTTGATTTTCTGAAAATCCTTATGCACGCAACCATTAGAAAACGATTAAATCAAAAACATAACAATTCCCTTCGCTCAAATCCATAATTAAAATGTGGGGTATTAGTTTTACCATGAAATGGGAGCAGGATGGCAATTAAGGAAGTTAGTAGATATTTTGGACAAAGTAGAGCAATCGGTCGAAATTTGAAAAGTACGAGACGTGATCAATTCAAATTGAAAATACAAGAACTAAACTATCGAAACCCTTAAAATATGAGGAGATATCAGTATTTTGTTTTTTATTTTTTATTAGTAAAGTTAACAACACACAAATGCTTAGCACGTCTAACAAAAGAAACACATAATCATGTTTCAAACCCATAACCATGTTTGAAAAACATGGCATAAGAAGAAGAAAATTGCTGCAGAATTCATGAGTATAGAGCAATTCAGTTTTAGAGCCATAACACCGCAATGAAATGAAGAGCCAATATTACTTTTGGTTTGTCATCCTAACTAATTTGATTGCAAAAATATTGTCAGCAAGTACTCTTAGGTTGGGTTTGGTGCAGCTGAGCTTATAAGATATAAGCTGACTTTTAGCTTATAAGCAGAAGGTGGGTGTTTGCAGCTTCTCCTTTTTCCCTCAAAACCCTTTATACTTTTTTAAGAAGTAGCTTATTTTTGGACTTACCAAACACCAAAACCTTTGGTGATTAAAAGCAAAAGAGCTTATAAGCTCTCCCAAACTCAGCCTTAGGATTCATATGAGAACGAGCTGCATATATTAGGGTATTGAGATAGACAAATAATTCTAGAAGGTAAATAAGAATAATATTATTTATGTTGTAGACAATAGGATTTTGGTTGATAGAATACACAAGATTTCAAGAGGGCCATTTAAAACTTTTGCTCTAGTTTATGGTGATTGTTCAACTATTAAAAAAACTAGGTTAAAAATCAATTTAGTAGTCTAAAGTTCATGCCTCATCTATAATTATTATTGTAGCTATACAATAGTTTCATTTCCCACTCAATTTAGTAATACTTTTAATTCTAAATTATAATTTTTTACCATTTTTTCCTATGCTTTTAGTAAAATAATTTGACGTCCGATCCAATACAAAAATTTTATGTAAAAATATTTCAAAACGCACAGAGATTATTTTATGTTATAAACATTAATTGTAAAAACTATTATGCTATGATTTGAACTCTCGTCAAAAATAATAATCACATATATATATATATATATATATATATATTGAGTTTGCCAGTTAGGACTGTAAGTGTAAAGAGATTATTTCATGCTATAAACATTGTAAAACTATTATGCTATAATTTGAACTCTCGTCGAAAATAATTATTATAGAAATACATATAAATTAAATTTAAATATTATTATTATTATTTATGCCCCACTAGCCTAAATTTTCTGACTCCACCACTTAGGATAGGTCTTGAGCTAGTCTACAACTAGATGATGATCTTCAGTGCTAGCATTGTGTGGGAGTTCATATGTTTATATTTGATTGAAACAATGTATACATAGTTATATATGACCATGGTCGTAGTTGGGTGAACATTGTAAGAATATATAGGACATCAACTACCACTAGTAGAGTAAAAGCCTCATGCGACGATTTCATTTCGTTGCATAAGAGGCATTTTTCGTCGCATAAAATTTTAAATGATGAAAAAATTGTCTCATAGGTTTATACGATGAAAACACAAATTTTTGTCGCTTAAGCGATGAAATTTTTTTCGTCGCATAAGTCCATGAGACGAAAATAAATTCATTGTATTAACTTATGCAACGAAAATTTTTGTCACATAGACTTATGCGACGAACAAAATTTCGTCGCTTAAGAGTTTTCAATAAATAAAAAAATTAAATTAACTTAAAATTTGGGGGAGGGGTGGTGGTGGAAGAAGAAGAAGAAGAAAAAAAAAAGTGGGGGAGGGGGTGGTAGGGTGGTGTATAAGGAAGAAAAAGATAAAGAAAAGTAGGGGAAATAATTTGGACGGAAAGATTTAAAATTTAAAATTTTTGACAAAAATGACCTATGTGACAAAATCTAAGATTTCGTCGCATGAGTGAAAAATTTAAAATTTGTTGGCAGAATGACCTATGCGACGAAAGGCTAAGGGTGGGTTTGGTGCAGCTGGGCTTATAAGATATAAGCTGACTTTTAGCTTATAAGCAGAAGGTGAGTGTTTGCAGCTTCTCCTTTTTCCCTCAAAACACTTTATACTTTTTTAAAAATTAGCTTATTTTTGGACTTACCAAACACCAAAACCTTTGGTGCTTAAAAGCAAAAGAGCTTATAAGCTCTACCAAACCCAACCTAAGATTCATCGCATGAGTTAGTACTTATGTGACAAAATCTCAATTCGTCGCATGAGTTAGCACTGATGTGACGAAATAATATTTTGTCGCATCAGTTTGAACTTATGCGACGATATAAAAAGTTTTGTCGCATGAATTAGAACTTATGCGCCAATTTTTTTCGTCACATAAGTGTTTAATTCTACTAGTGTACGTACGTACTTACATACTCGCATATAAACAAAGATAAAATTCTAACAATATGTTGCAAAATCTAGTTGTATTCTCTCAAAGTAAAAGCAGTCTTGTAACCCAAACTGTTGCAATCTGGATTAATTTTGGTTCAAGATTTGTTGATTTTGGTTGGTCGTTGATAGTTTAGACGAGTCGTACGAGTTAATTAAATGGTCAGATTATGAGCGAGTCAAGCGAATGCCAAAATGCTGATTTAGATTACAATTTACAAAGTAGTTCGCATTCTTTAAAATACCTACATTGTAAAAAATTTGGTACTATCCCGTATCAATTTTCTCCCAATCACAAGATTTATTCATTATATATACTCTCTCTTTCTATTTTAAAATTAATGTAGGAACTAGGAAGGAAGAAACTTACGCATAATTCTATATAGGGAGAAAATCAGCTGTTCTCAAATTCCTGTCTCCTTACCTCTCTCTCCATTCACGAGTCGACATATGAAAATGTGTGCCAACTCACTTAACATTCATCAAACTCTGTTAACTACCAACAAACAAAATATTTAGTTTCTTGTTTAAGATACTAAAAACACAGAATGCAAAATAGAAAGAAAGAAAAAACACAGAATGCAGTTTCTTGTTTAAACTTTTCTTGGTTCTCTGCAAGTCGAACTCACAGAACAATACTCACATAAAGAAACTTAGGATTGTTTTGTTTGTAAGTTCAATCCGGTCACCTTCACCTTTCAATTCCCTTTGGGATGGGTTAATCTGATTTTGCTTCAGTTGTGGGATATTTAAGTTCTGCTCAAATTCAATTTCGGCATCCAAAGGAATTGAATCTTCATCAAACTTGTATTCTTTGCGATTATTATAAGAATGGATCGCTCGATCTATATAAAAATCATTCGGTTGGTTGATTTGATTTTGTTAATTCACAAGTTCTTGTTTAATCTGGGTTCATGTTGATATATTAGTTCATGTGAACATCTGGGTATGGTGTGGTCTTCAAAGTGTTATTGGCATAACCAGTTCGTGAGATTCCATAAGAAATGGAGAAAGAGAGAGAATGAGAAGAAAGTGAGGAGAGAAGGGACATAGCTTTTCACAAAGTGCTATCAATGCAAAATTTCCAATTCTATATAATCCAAAAGCTTGAAGATGAATCATGAATGATTCTCATCATCCACTTATATATATATATATATAGAAGATCCATTTGGTTTCCTTTCGTTTTTTGTTGAACTTTATGTTTTGATGAAAGACAAAAAAAATAAGCTAAACGAAGTTAAATTGCTGTTAGTCATCCTAGGTGGCACGCAACGTGTCATAATTTCATTAGGTCACAGGTAAAAAGTTAAGAATTTAGAGACCGTTAATTTTTCACTTTTTTTTAATAAGAATTTCCCACTTCTATATAGGTGTACCGTGTACAATAGAATGAAGGAGCCCTAAATATGGAAAATTGTGCCCTGCAGAGTGCAGATGTGTATAAATATAGCGTACAAACCACCTTTTTACAGGCAAAAATCAGCACATGGGCTGCACGTGCTCTCTCCCCATCCGCCCGTAACGTATAGCAGCCAAACCCACGTAAATATTAGTAATTGCCAAATTGGCAGACCCATCCGATATCCAGTGTTTCACTTTGCGCGCGCGCGCACACACACACATGCATGTGAAAAACAGCAGCTCCTGCAAGTCTCTGCACCAGTCTCAGATCACCAGCTGCCATTATTCAACTAGCCGGATTCTTCGATTTGACCCATTTGCTCCTTTACCTTCCTGTCTTTGCAATGACCTTACGAGGATAGACTAGTAAAATTGTTCAATCTGGGTAGAATGCAGGAAATTCATAGAAGGAAAAGCAGCCAAGCAGGTACTGGTAGAGAAGAAAGCACCTTCTTTCCTTGGAGAGAAATAAATGCTGTCATATCCTTCTCAACACCCAGAGACCGAATAATCTTACCAGTCCTTTTGGATCCATTCGCAGACTAAATAATTTCATATGTAATCTCTTTTTCATATCTGTATTGAGTGTGTATCTACGAGTAGTTTTTCTCTCCAAGAGATGCATATTCATGAACATTTTGCTCGCAAAACTCTATCTTAATTTCAGCAAGAAATACTAATTGACGGATGAAAATGAGTAAGCTAAGACTTTGTTAGCTTCGTTAGAATGTGCTGGAATAGAAACACCGTGAATTTCTAGATATAACAATCCTCTAAAAATAGAATTGACATTATAATGTATGTAACTTCTTACGAGTTTATTTTAGATGATTTGGCGTTACCATAATCATCTAAAACAAATTCACCTTCTCTACCACAAATCTTCAAGTTCAAAATAATTCTTAGAAAGATGCAGCATGCATGTGGAAGAGTGGAACCCATAATTAGTTATTCTACTTCATGTGGTTGTCTAGTGACTACTTTTACTACTATTAGCTAGCTTCAAAAACTCAATTATTCATTACACTGTTCACTATTTCACCATTCGGATTTGATGGAGATAATGAGGTTAGACACATTGCAGAAACCACATGCAATCAACCATGGCAGCAAGAAACCTCTAAATTGAAAGACCATACATAGGTTCTTTTTATACCATACACTACCAGAATAACTACTTTAGTCGACAAAACTTCATCAGTTAAGAAGTCGTCGGGAAAAAACCGTCGGTCAAGACTTTAGCCGACGAAAATATTGTTCATCGTCGGCTAAAGTCATTTATTTAACTGACGAATAAATTTTTCGTCGCTTAATTTCTAGACTTTAGCCAACGAATTTTTGGATCTTAGCCGACGAATTTCGTAGGCTATAGCTATTATTTTTATTTTTTTATTTAACTTTAGCTGACGATTTTTTTTTTAAATTCATCACTAAAGTTATTTATTTTATTTATTTATTTAACTTTAGCCGACGAATTTTAATAAAATTTGTAGTTATTATTTTTTTCTTTATAACTTTAGCCGGCGAATTTTATCAAAATTCGTCGGCTATAGTTATTTTATTTAATTTTTTAATTTTTTTATTTCTAGTATTTTTGATTAAATTTTTTTACTTCTTTTTTATTTTTACACCGATGGTGGAGGAGGAGAGAGGAGGGGAGGAGGAGAATGCAGGAGAAGGAGAGGAGAATAAGGAGTTAGAGGAGGAGAAGGAGGAGAATGAGAAGGAGTTAGAGGAGGAGAAGGATCTAGAGGATGAGGAAGGAGGAAGAGAATGAGGAGGAGGAGGAGGAGGAGGAGAAGAGGAGGATGAGGAGTACGTTGTTGCGGCCGGAGGAGGAGAAGGAGGAGGAAGAGGAGGAGGAAGGAAGATGAAAATATATAAAATTTTGAACTTTAGCCGACGAAATACCCTAATTTCGTCGGCTAAAGTTTAAAATTTTAGTCGAAAAAATTTCAATATCCCCGCCAAAAATTTATAATTTTGAATTAAATTTAGCCGAAAAATTTTAATAAATTTCATCGGCTATAGTTATTTATTTTATTTATTTAGCCGTCGAATTACCCTAGCTAATTTCGTCAGCTGTAGTTATTTATTTTATTTATTTAATCTTAACCGACGAATTACCCTAATTTCGTCGGCTAAAACCCTAAACCCTAAACCTTATACGTAGAAGCTTCAAACGAAAAAACATCGTGAAATAAGATATGACTGGAATGGTGAAATACGTCTACATTTGAAAAATCATGTAATTCCGATAAAGTCTCTGTGCCGATAGTTGAGGTTAACGCAATTTTCCATTCTTTATCCCTAGAGGTAGCTCTATCTCCGGTGGTTATTTTTCATAAAATTTTTATACCACTGGTTGCGTCTCATCGATTTGAAACTATTTTCAGTTGAAGGTCCGGGCAAAATACGTAATTTAGAAGGTCAAATGACCGTTTCCGTGCGTTAAGGGGTTTGACTTACGGGATTTACCATAAGGATCGAGCAATTAACGCTGGCGGATCAAGTTAAATTTTTTCCTATAGACATATTTCGACATAATGATCATATCAGACGGTCGGATTTTTGTTTCTCAAGTTTGATCATCGGAATCACAACATGCTTATTAAGGTTGTATAACTTGTTTACTAAGCTCTAAGTAAATGTTATGTTTCAAAAAAAAACTCTACGTAGAAACTTCAAACACAAAAAACCCGTGAAATAAGATATGACCAGAATGGAGAAAATTAGTTTAGCCGACGAAAATTTAACTTAGCCGACGAAAAAAAATTTCTTCTGCTAAAGTCTTTTTTTGGTAGTGATAAGTAATTAAGCTACGCCGTATGTACATAGTCTTTCAATCCATTACGTACGTACGTACGTAGTGATAACAGAGAAAACAAAGAGTAGCAAAATAGGTAGATAGAAGTCATACAACAAATAAAGTTGTTCGACTAGTACTGTACGCGGTACGTACGTAGTCTTTCAATCATATCTGAAACCAAACTAAGATACAATGAAACTTTCAAACTATGTAGTTAGACCTCCCAGCTGTGCAACCCTTTTATAGGGTATTTGGTAGAGTACAACAGCTAATGTTATACCATTTTCCAAGTATATCACTTTCTCTATTGAAGCTGAACGAAGTCGAAGAAGAAGAGCAAGACGAACAAGAAGTTGCTACTGTCTTTTGTTCGGTGCGAAAATGATTTTCCTCAAACAACCAGTTTTGGAGCGTGTCAGCACCTATGTGTCGGATACAACCTTCTCTTCTGGCTTGTTCACCTTTTGACTACTCCCCAAACGACTGGCGTACATGCGCCGATCAAGCTGGCACTCAGGTTCTTCACAGACCTAGCTGAGGAGCAACTAGGATTTTCCTCCACTTCACGTGAAGCAGATGTTTCTTACTCAAACTGGTGTGGTTGAGCAGAGCTATAAATCAGGACTGCAATGCGCTCGCCAAAGGGTTCTCTTACAAACTGGGATATTTGCTAGTTATTCACTCTACTAATGGTTTTGCCGTATTCGCCTAGAGATAGGTCTTTGTAAAGTGGGGGTGAACTATTTGCTCACGGGTGAGACTTTGTGAGGTAGATGTGAGAGTCACCGACGGATCGGGATTTGATGATAAGGTAGAAGCGGAAAATGCTTACATATAGGGTTTAGATGGAATAAAAAGACCCGATGAATCTTTTTGTGTAAGCACTTCAAGGGAGGCTTATTTTGCAAGATGCAAAGGTTTGCTTGTGTCTGTTGATGTGTTCATTTTCATTCGTCGTCGGTCTCTTTATATAGTGAACACTAGAGTTTGTTCTTACTTGTGGATCAAGGTGTATCAAACCTCTATTCCAAAGATCTCGAAAAATATCTTCAAGCAACTGCAAATCTCACCACGCATGACCCATTTGAAAAGAAATATGTACAGATATTTTGACTACAGGTGCTGGTCCATGTACCATAAGGATACAATATTATAGATGAATATGTTCACCTCACATCCAACTCTTGTAGTTAGATATGTCTGCCTTCATATACAACTCAACAATATAATTGCTCCAAGATATGCTCCAGCAATGCACACTACCAGCATAAACATCATAGCCGACGAATGAAAAAAACAGGCCGATGAAATAATTTTTCGTCGGCTAAGTTATATAGTCTGTGAATGTTAGACGATGAAATTTGAAAAGTTTAACCTACGAAATTATAATATTTCGTCGGCTAAAGTACCTTTTAGTTACAAAATTACACTACAGATATTTCAGTGTCCGATTGTATATTGTGATACCAATATGGAAGCGGAACAGCCGTAAGAGTCAAACTCATCGCTAACGCTATGACATATGAGTTTTTTTTGGCAATCCGAGTTAGTTTAAGGCTTCAAAATATAGTTTTTCTAATCACTTAACATATGAAAATGCCTATATCTGCATCTATATGAGGTATTTTGGTCAAATCTTCAGCACAACAAACTGTCACCTTAATGAGACGCAACTGCCCATCTAAAAATTTTGAGACATTTACCTCTCGATGATAGGGCTCTCTATAGGGATAAATAATGGTAAATAGTGGGAAAGTTGTGATTCTGGTCATAAAAATTCACAAACAAAAATATGACCATCAGATATCATCAATATGTTGAAATATGTCTATGGTAAAAAATTCAACTTGATCCGATAAATTTAAGGGCTTCATCCGGACGATCAATCTCGTAAGTTAAACCTCTAAATTTTATTGACCGTAACTATCGACATCGAGACTTTACCGGAATTACGTGATTTTTCAGCCGTAGACGTATTTCATCATTCCGGTCATATCTTATTTCATGACTTTTTTTCTTTTGAAATTTCTATGTAGAATTTGTTTTTGAAACAGAATATTTACTTAAAACGTAGTAAACAAGTTATACAACATTAGTAGGCATGTTGTGATTCCGATGATCAAACTTGAGAAACAAAAATCTGACCGTCTGATATGATCATTATGTCGAAATATGTCTATAAAAAAATTCATCTTGATCCGACAACGTTAAGGGCTCGATCCTTACGGTCAATCTCGTAAGTCAAACCCCTTAACGCACGGAAACGGTCATTTGACCGTCTAAATTACGTATTTTGCCAGGCCCTACAACTGAAAATAGTTTCAAATCGATGAGACACAATCAGTGGTATAAAAATTTTATGAAAAATAACCACCAGAGATATAGCTACATCTAGGGAGAAAGAATGAAAAATTGCATTGACTGCAACTATCGGCACAGAGACTTTACCGGAATTACATGATTTTTCAAATGTAGACGTATTTCACCATTCCGGTCATATCTTATTTCACAACTTTTTTTCGTTTGAAGCTTCTACGTATAGTGTTTAGGGTTTTAGCCGACGAAATTAGGTTAATTCATTGGTTAAAGTTAAACAAACAAATAAATAAAATAACTATAGCCGAAGAAATTATGGTAATTTGTCGGTTAAAGTTAAATAAAGAAATAAGTATAGACGAAGAAATTAGGATAATTTGTCGGCTAAAGCTAAATAAATAAAATAAATAAATAAATAACTGACAAAATTTATTAAAATTGGTAGACTAAAGTTAATTAAAAATTCAAAATTTTTGGCGAGAATTTTGAACTTTTTTCAACTAAAATTTTGAACTTTAGCCGACGAAATTAGAGTATTTCGTCGGCTAAAGTTCAAAATTTTTAAAATATCCACCGAAAATTTTAAATTTTTTCTATATCTTTCATTTTTCTCCTCCTCCTCCTCCGACAGTAGCAACTCCTCATCCTCCTCTCCTCTAACTCCTCATTCTCCTTCTCCTCCTCCTCTCATTCTCTTCCTCTCGTAGCCTTCTGCTCCTCCTCTTCCTCTCCTAACCTTCTTCTTCTTCACCACTGGTCGAAAAACGAAAAAGAAGTAAAAAAAATTAATAAAAAATGCAAGAAATAAAAAAGAAAAGAAATAAAAATAAATAACTATAGTCGACAAATTTTAATAAAATTCGTCGGCTAAAATTAAATAAAAAAAGAAATAAAAAATAACTATAACCGACAAATTTTATTAAAATTTGTCGGCTATTGTTAAATAAATAAATAAAATATAATAACTATAGCCGACGAATTTTATTAAAATTTGTCGGCTAAAGTTAAATAAATTACTATAGCCGATGAAATGTAATAAAATTTCGTCGGCTAAGGTCCAAAAATTCGTCGGCTAAAGTCCAAACTTTAAGTGAAGAAAAATTTATTCATCGGCTAAATAAATGACTTTAGACGACGATGAACAATAATTTCATCGGCTAAAGTTTTGGCCGACGGCTTTTTCCCAACGACTTCTTAGCCGATGAAATTTTTTACTTCGCTGACAAAAAAATTTTGTCGGCTAAAAGTTGTTTTGGTAGTGGCATCATATGCAGTCAACCATTTAAAGAATGAATCTTTAATGTAACAATTATACCTACTAAGAATCTGAATGTGTGGTAGCCATATGACTGAAGGAATCAAACTCTTATGTAATCATCAAGTTCAGCATGTATTGGACTTCCTTTAGGTTAAGGAATCAAAGATAATTATATTCCTTAGATGGAAAAGAAACAAATCATGCACAACTCATATTCCTTCACCATCAAGGTAGCTTCATTGCATTCCTACATTCAAAAGTCTTCTTTCAATCTTGGAAGTCATATGATTCTCCATTAATTACCGAATCAATGATATATCGATTATAACCCGGATTTACACCAAGGTGTCTTGATCTCCAAAACAAACCTAATATGACCATCATAGATAACTCCCGAGATATCCGATTATATATTCGATGAACCACTAAACTGGTTCACAATACGACTTGTCCAAAAAAGTTTATTTTCACCCAAACACCTTTAAATTAAAAACGAGCTACTTCTTCTTAATTAATTACGTTCCCTAAACAACTTTCCATTTTGTCCTTCATATGAACTTTCCAGTAATTATAAAGCAAAAAAAGAAGAAAAATATAAATCATTATCGGGATGATGACGGCGAGGAGGAGAAGGATGATAAACAATAAGAGATAAAGAGCGTGGATATCTAAACAAAATCTTACATTCCCAACACCTCACTTGTCCCCCACGACGTTCTAAGCAAGAATCGATGGAGTAAAATACTATCATCAACTGCTAAATCAATCAGTAATTAATTAATTACTGCTGGGATCAAGCTTGCTACCCTCGCTCTTTTTCTCTCTCATAGTCTCAGTCTCTCTGTGTAACGAATTAGTAGCTAGCTAGCTAACCTTAAAAGAGGATCGATCAAGGCCTGAAGAGCTTATTGCCGCACTTGCAGCGCCAAGCTTCAGGATAATACTCGAGAGGTATGCTCAGACCTGGCTGAATGGGCACGTGAACCGCCTTGCACGGATAGCATCTTCCACACTTGGATCTACATCGCGGCGGCGCTGACCCCGGCCCTACCAGCTGTCTCTTCTCATCTTCCGGTATCGACGAACCACTCACTACTTGGGTGTCACCTGTAACATGAAGTGAAACAAGTTACTACAAGGATTTAGGAACATGTATAGTTTGGGCTGGTATATATGATCGAGGAGACTAGTTACCAAGTTGGGTTGGAGTAGTATGTATAGCGGAGGCTGAGGTGATGATGAAGAGGAAAGCCAAGGCTGCTGTACATGTGAGGTTGGAATGGTGATGTGGGCGGCGGTGGCGCAGGACGCCCATGGCTGAGAACAAGTTGGTAAGAAGATACAACTGGCTGGCCTGAGAGAGAGAGAGAGAGAGAGAGAGAGAGAAGAAGGTCTGAGACTGATGGAATGGATCGGATGATGTAAAAAAACAGAGCAGTCAGGGCTGTATATATCTCAGGAGGAAGTTTCAGAGAGAGGAGAGGGTGGTACGCGCTGGTTATGGCAGTGTGAGCGAGCGTGTGGGTTTGAGAGACTGGGATGAGGAGTGGTCTAAGTCAAAATTGAAAACAGAACACAGAGATGGATCAAAAGCTAGAGATCGATGGCTGGCTATCGAGTTTGTTTTATTGCTTGGCTAAAGGGTGGTCCCTTCCCCTCCCTGAATGATTGTGATGGATTTTGAAACACAGAGACTATATATGCCCCCATTCACCACAATGCCACTGTCAAAATCATGATCAATGAGAATGGAGGAAAATACTTGTTATAGTCAGTATTTACAGCTACATATATACAGCCCTCAAACTATGACTTAGTAGTTGCCAAAAAAAACTATGACTTTTAGTGATACCTTCAATCTTTCTGTCATTTGTATTACGAACCTAATTCACATTATTGTAGGTTAAGCTGTAAATGTTCCGATCAACTTATTATATATATGCATGTAGTAGAAAATTTCATGTTACAACATTGTTATGTTGTCATTTCATTTGTGTCATTTTTCTTAATAATGGACAACACATTGCGCATATGTAATACATTGGTGGTTCGGAATATGTTAGGGTCTTCCATAAGGGTCTTCCATAGATCAATTGTTCAAAGTTTAAAAACCATAAGCATTTGCTTTATTCAGCTACGCTAAGTCACTAAGATACAACCGAGATTGGCTTACTAATTGGCAGATCCTTGATGATCCAAAACCATTTTTTCCTTTCTTTTCTTTTCAAGCTAGAATAGTACTAATTAATGGTTATGTACTGCTGGTGATATATTTCGAAGGATATGTAGGCACATACACCTAAATAGTACACTTTTGCTGTACTACAACCGATCATAACAGTTAAATCTTCTACAACCAAGACATGTAATAGACAGATGGAAGTGTCAGCTGTTATTAATCACGACTCGCCACCCGAATGTTACAGTGACGCGCCCTCACGCACAGCCTGGATATCGCCGTATGATAACAGAATGGGCTAAGCATCCCACATAGAACAATATGTCAAAGCCTCCTCAAGATCAGACTATAAATAGTAACTTTCTATCTCCTCATTTACTACGTAAATACTTCGTACATATTGTTATTATGTCAACATCAATACTAACTTACACGATGGAGAGTCAAAGACCGCCCCTGAAATCTAACACCACCAGATATCAGCAACGTTGTAAGGAGATTAAATTTTGAAACTGCACCCCATGAAAGCAACCCTTAGGAATCGTCGTCACCAATATTGGATGTTCTAATGACGACAAGTAGAAGACCGATAGTCAACAATGACGTTGTAAAGCTAGCATTGGCCATTAGGGATCTCCAAGAGGAAGAAAAGGTGAGGCTTGCATTAGAGAAAGAAAGAAAGAACTCTGCCTGCTGGGGGCAAGAAGAGGAAAAATAACTGAATGATCAGGAGAAAGTGAATCTGTGACAATTAGCTCTAAGTCAAGAGGGAGCCAAGGGCAGGGGACTAGGAGAGGAAATTATAGAGTAGAGCATATCGATAACTCCCTCATACCTGATGAGCTAGGTGATCAGCGCCCCTATCTCTAGTGAGAATCAGAGAGTGGGTTAATCTTCCAAAAGAACAAAGGCGTTATGAAGAAGAAGCTAGAGCATAATGGATGAAGAGATTGGCAGAGATGGAGCGAAGGTTGATTGAACAAACAGTGCCCCGTAGAGTCACTCCCCTCTTTACAACTCGATCTAGGCCATTCACCAGAAGAATTCTCTATTCAAATCGGCTAGCAAATTTCAAAAGTCTCAAATTGCCTACTTATACAGGAAAAATTGTCTATATGCTCACATTGATGGATTCTGGAAGGTCACAAGTGGAAGGTATACCAACTGTTTCACGTAGTATGACGATGCCACCTTATACCAACTGTTTTGTGAAACATTGGAAGAGGAAGTCATGAGTTGGTTCTTCGAACAACCCGCTGATTTGATGGACTCATTTGATGGCATGATTGACGTCTTCTACACCAGGTTCATACTACACGTTATAGGAAAGTATAGAGTGGACATGTTATTCCAAGTAAAACAGTCTCAATGAGAGACATTTTGCTTTTTCGTCATGCGTTGGCTAGCAGAAAGAGAAATACTTCTGTCTTAAGAGCGACAACGGTGCTTTTCTGAGTAGCGGGGGGGGGCAGAATTGACTCTTCTCTCTTTCACCCTAGGTGGCATATTCTGTCTTGGCCGTTTTATAGCATATGCTACGACTTCATCATAACTAGCATCTCTGAATTTCTTGTTTAATCGACAGAGGTATTTCTCTTTCTGCGGAGTCAGGAGCCTCAAAGAGAGTGGCACAGAGAAAGGAGTAAAAGTGAAAAATGTCATAAGGGCAGTAACTAGAGCGGTAAACAACCTCCTGGATGGACAGAAAAGCAAGGTGATGGTGGGACAACGAATAATGCAAGGAAGCAGAAGATCCACGTCATTATAATTGGCAGTTATGAAGAAGCATTTGAGAAACACAAACATCAGCTTTCCCGCCCTCAGCCAATGAAATACCCTGATAGGCGAATGAGAGGTCAATGGTGCAAGTATAATGAAGACGCTCACCATGAGACAAACAGGTGCCACCAGTTGCAGAATGTGATTAAGAATATGCGGTGAGATGAGAAGTTAGGAGGAAACATCAAGCAAGAGTATAAAACACCTGTAATAGCAAATGTTGGACTAAGAATAATCAACATGATCGATGAAGGAGCTCCCTCACCAACGTGTCCAACAGGTCCAGAAAGAGATATGCCAGGGAGAATCATCCAAGGAGCGTCAATCACATGTCATGTCACATCCCGGACCATCTCCGCCGTAGCACGATATTGTCCGCTTTGGGCCCGCCGGCCCTCACGGTTTTGTTTCCAGGAGCTCTCAGAGCAACTTCCCAGGGGGTCACCCATCCTGGAATTGCTCTAAGCTTAGCAAGCTTAACTTCGGAGTTCCCATCCCCTCCGAAGCCACTGAGCTCCCAAAAGGCCTCGTGCTAGATGGGTGTCACCGATGTACATATATGGTACATCACCCTCTCCGTTGGTCGATGTGGGATGTTACATCCACCCCCCTTAGGGGCCCGACGTCCTCGTCGGCACATTCGCACCCTTCGGCAGAGTGGCTCTGATACCAATTGTCACATCCCGGACCATCTCCGCCGTAGCACGATATTGTCCGCTTTGGGCCCGCCGGCCCTCACGGTTTTGTTTCCAGGAGCTCTCAGAGCAACTTCCCAGGGGGTCACCCATCCTGGAATTGCTCTAAGCTTAGCAAGCTTAACTTCGGAGTTCACATCCCCTCCGAAGCCACTGAGCTCCCAAAAGGCCTCGTGCTAGATGGGTGTCACCGATGTACATATATGGTACATCACCCTCTCCGTTGGTCGATGTGGGATGTTACATGTCATATGACAGGGCGATGAAGATAACCAAGCAAGAATATCGCCCTATCGAATTCACTGAAGAAGAAGAAGAAGAGCATGTCATTAATAGGTCATGCGACGATCCCTTCCTTTGTGACATAGTTATTGTCGAGTAGAATAGTCTGGAAAGTGTGCTCATAGACAACAGTTCAGCAGTTAACGTTATGTTCTGTCATTGCGATAAGAAGTTGGAACGATCTGAGAAGAAGTTGATACAAGACCACGAGTCGCTGCTCAGCTTCTCGGGAGACATTGTATAACCCATGAGGTCAGACATGATGGTAGTCCAAATAGAGACGGCCCCATGTACAGCTAGGCTAATTGTTAGTTCATAGTGGTGAATTGTTACAGTTCCTATAACGCCATAAGCCAGCTCTAAATAAGATGAAATGTATTATAACGGGATATATGCTACTCATGAAATGGATGGTCAGAGGAAGTCATATGGTGGTCATAGAATGCTATATGACCTCCATCCTCCAATCCAAAAAGCAAAGAGAGATCTTATATGTTACGGAAGGAAAAAGCTGGTTCACGAAGTAACTTGCCTTCCTTTGGTGCCAAGACAGTATTGCATTCAACTAGAAACTTTAAAGGTCTTGCTCCAAGAAAGCCTGAATCTTCCAAGATCTCTAGAGCATACTTTCTTTGGCTTAGTACAATACCTTGTTTTGACCTGCCACTTCGATCCTAAGAAAATATTTTAGCACTCCCATGTCTCTCAGCTTGAATTTGCTGGCGAGACTGCTTAACTGTGTTGATGTCGTCGAGACTGTTGCTAGCTAAAATGATGTCGTCAACATAAACCAAAAGGAAAGTGAACTTGCCTTTGCAGTCACATACAAAAAGTGAGTAGTTTGACCAACTTCTCTTGAAATGTAGTGCCTCTAGCTCATCAGACAACTTGATGGACCACTGTCTTGAGGCTTGATTGATACCGTAAAGTGATGTGTGCAGCTTGCATATGCGAGTCTCCCTCTTTCCTCCAAATCTAAGAGGAAGTTGCATGTAGGGGTGAGGGTGGGCCGAGCCGAAAATAGTCAGGGACAGAGCCTGAACCCGAAATAACCGGGCCGGTCTGGGCTCGGGTCTTCAGAAATCATAATCTGAGCAAAATGTGGTTCGGGCCAGGCCGGGCTTCGGGCTTTTCGGGCCCAAAACTTCAGCTTCAAATATATCATATATTTTTCCAAATTTCCTTCATGTGTTCAATATGTATAAGTTCTAAGTGAGTTAAATAATATACAAGTTTGATACAAACCAATACACACCATAAATTGTTCAATCCATGATTATCAATACAGAAAAACATTCAAATAGATCAGTGACTTCAATCCAAAAATGCAAACATGTGGAATTCTAGCCTGGCCTGGCTTTCAGGCCTTTTAAATTGTGAACCCGAACCGTTTTGAAGCATTCAGGGCGGATTTCGGCCTGAACCATTTTTACAACTACAAGAGCCCGGACCGAGTCGTTTTTTTTCTTTCAGGTTTTCTGTCCTTCGGGTCCAGACGCCCACCTCTAGTTACATGTCTACTTCCTCGTACAAATCACCGTTTAAGAATGCATTGCTAATGTCAACTTGATGCAAATACCAACCATGCATGGATGCCAAACTAGGAAGGACATGTACCGTGGTAAGTTTTGTGACAGGTGAAAAAGTTTCCCGATAATCAATTTTCTTCAACCTGACTATATCCTTTAGCAACCAATCGAACTTTGTACCTCTCTATATTGCCATCTGAGTTGTACTTGATTTTGTATACCCATTTGCATCCGATAGGGCACTTATTAGCAGGTGGTGAGACAAGACTCCAAGTATGATTTGCCTGTAAAGCACGGATTTCCGCTTGCATAGCTTCTCGCCATTTAGGATCCAGGATGGCCTAAGAATATGATGTAGGCTCTCGATGCAATGTTAGAGCAATGTTAAATGCTCGATGAGTAGTAGAGAGTCTATCGTAAGATATCACATTGGCTAAGTTATGAGTCGTACCTGAATTACTGACCTCGGGTGGAGAAGGCGATGAGACGGTACGTGAGGGGAGAGCTGTCACGATGTGAAAGTCATGCAATGATGGTAGGAAGATCTGTTTGGTCAACGAGTAGAACAACGTGGAAGTGTTGCTGGCAGATTAGACTCAATGATGGCAGGAAGATCTGTTTGGTCAGGAATAGAAGCAATGTTTGTGATTGGATGTGATGGTGCAGTGGAAGATGAATCAAGACCAATTGTGACATGAGGATTGTAGTACATGACAGGGAAGTTGGACATATTGTTTTCGGTCAAGATTGTGGATGTTTTTGGTGAAGTGGACGCACAAGAGTTATCCATAATTATTGGATTTGAAACTGGATGTCCAATATCAGATATTGCGCCATAATTGGAAGTATATCTCAGATACGTATCAAATGGAACATCAACAATGGTATTGTAAGCGAAATTATCTTCAAAGAAGATCACATCACGGGATATCAAGATGCTCTTACCTTTCAGATGATACACCTTGTAACCCTTTTTACCTTGTGGATACCCTAAGAAGATGCATTCAATTGACCGTGGATAAAATTTACTGGGTTTAGAAGGGTGTGTGAGACCCCGCATGTTTTAACCGTGGTTAATGGCGAGTTACTGAGGTTTAAGTCGCATTCGGTAACTTCACGAGTGAACGACAACGTTCATTTTCGAGTTTTTAAAAGTTCTCCAAATACCTCATTTAATGACTCGATATCATAGTACGTGTCGACGCGAGTCTCCCGGTATTTTCGGATTATTTTTCGGAGCTTCGGTTTATTTTCTATGAATTTTCGAAGTTTCCGGTAACTTTTAATTATCAATCCAGTAAAAAGAGTTTTACCATTTACATTTTACTTTTCACCTTCTTTAAATCTGGACCGTCAGATCTTTCCAAGATCTGATCTCAGCCGTTCTTTTCTCTAGAAATAGAGAAGAGAGATTTGACTTTAGTCAAATCTCTCCTCCCTCTCCCTCCCGAGCTCTCGTCTCCGACGAGCTTTGTAGCGGCGCTCCGCCGCCTCCTGCCACCACTGGCCGGCGTACCATCACCAGCTTCTTCCCCTCCTTCTCCTTGTCCTAACCCTGTCCTCAGATCGCACCGACGTCCGCCGAGGGAGGAGATCGAGCGCCACTGCTCTCAGCGGTCAACGGCCGGAATCCGGCGATCCAGGCGTCGATTCGGCGCGTGAATGGTATATTCTTGCTCCTCTTCCTCTTCCTTTTCCATGCTCTTAATGTTCGATTCGAGCCTCGATTTCAAAAGCCCCATTTCACTTTTTTTCCGGTTTTTCTGGGTTCTTCGGGTTCTCGTCTCCGACGTTGGAGCTCCGACGAGGCTGGAGACTGAGGGTTGAGGCAGAGGAGGTCCTGGTTGGTGAGTTTGGGTAGTGGAAAGCCACTGTACTCAAGCCAGCGGTGAACAGAGGTGGAGGAGCTGGGGGAGCTGACGTGGTGGAGGTGGTGACCGAGGTAGTATGGAGGCAGGCAGCAGGGAGGCTGCTGCTGGAATCTTGATTTGGGGCAGTGGCAGGCTGAGGGTAAGAATTTCTCCCTCTAAAAAACTGTTTGGTTGCTACTTTGTTGTTGTTGGAGAATTGATATTGATGTTGTTTTCCTGCATGTTTGTCGTAACTTGGTGACGAAGAAAACAGGGAAACTCTACCGAAATTCCGGCAAGTTGACCGGAATCCGGCAGGAGATTCCGGCAAGTTGCCGGAATCCAATGATGCAGAAACCGGCAGAAATGCCAAGAGGTAGTCTTCCAATTCCTTCAAAATGTGTTGTTTCCGTTTAATAGAGTTAAAGAGTCGTAATCGGAAATTACGTATAAGGAAACGTACTAAAATGGAAACTAACTGTAATTGGAATCTTTCCATTTTAAGAAACCTTCTTAGTTTGGAAACGTACTAATTTGGAAAACTTTCCATTTTGGAACACCCCTTTTGTTTTCTTTGCCAACTAGTCCTCGAGCAAACACAAAATTACAATAAACCACCTTCCCTACCCCTCTAGGATCTCTCCCCCAAAACAAAATTCCACTGTCCCCTTAATCCCTCCCAGTGTCATTACCGAACCCACTAAACCCTTATTAAACTCTCTTAACCGCAATTAAATTTTAGACCCGAATCATTCGGACACGGCTTACGTGGCAGTCTAGGGTGAAACCTCATCTGCCCCCTCCCTAAATTAACTACTGAGACGCCGAGACTCTCAGATCGTTGCGGAGGCATGAGCGGCGGCGGCACCACGACGACGTCGTTTCGGACCATCCTGGAGAAGCCGCTCAACCAGCTCACCGAGGATGACATTTCTCAGCTCACCCGAGAAGACTGCCGCAACTTCCTCAAAGAAAAAGGTCCTTTCTCTACTTTCGCAGTTTCCGATCTTGCCCCCGCCGGCGCCGGAATTTTGTTTCTGATTTTCCGGTGATTAAGGAAATGTGACACGTGTCGGTACAGGAATGCGGAGGCCGTCGTGGAACAAATCGCAGGCGATCCAGCAGGTGATTTCACTCAAGGCGCTGCTTGAGCCCAGCGCCGGAGTTGTCAGAAAAATCGTCGGTCCGCCGCGCGGCGCCGCCCCTGGGGTAACTCCTTTTCACTTTTCCGAGTTGTTATTCATTTCTTGTGTGGCGGTTGATTGACTCTGGAATTTCACTGTGTAGGCGGCTTCGAATTCGACCGATTCAGCTAGTGGTGATGTGCAGGCTGCCAAGTCGCCGGAACAACCGATGCCGCAGCAGAAGAAAGAACCGCAAAAACCGGTCCGGCCGGCTGTGAAAGTGGTTACTCCCAGGTTTAACTTCTCTACCGGAATCATTTGATAGCTAAAGGCTGTTGTTGCTTTGAATTTACTGATTTTTGTAGCTTGATTTCATGTTAAGCACAATGTGGCGTGGTAAATTAGGCCAATTTAGCTTAGTTGAAATGAGTATGGAGTTTATTTGAGTCTAAAGTGTATACTTTTGCCGGACTGGATTTAGTTGTAAATGGTGAGTTGAGGAATTTTGGATGCGGATACTTGCGGCAGTGAATTTTACTACTTGAGCTTATGTATAACTATTTGGTAGGTCTGGCCTCGTAGTGATTTTGTTCTCATTTGAGATTTGTTTGACTGAGTCTGATATGATTACTTTTGGTGAGTGTGATGAGTGTAAACTTACAATGGAGGAAATCTAGATGTGGATTCTTGTTTTAATGCTTAGCTGAAATAGGAGTTAAAGGAGAGCTACATCGTAAAGGTGGCACCAAGTTTACCATTTTTAATGCTCGGATGGATTCTTTTTCATCTTATGCTTATCTTGTCTTGAGGGGTCATGCCTTGTTGACATGTATGGTACTGTTAAGACTGCATGATCTGATAAGCCGCATGTTATAGATGCAATTGAAGGGACATGTGTTACATTTCAGTTTTAACATCATATGAGACTAAATTAGGTTAATGTATTCTGACAGAGCAGGATATGGTATTGTTCTGAGTATAAAACCTTTGTCCACCTTCTATTTTTTCAATTCATTCAAATGTTGCTGCTTTTTTTTAATGGAAATATTGCATGAAAAATATGAATTTATATGTCCTATATGGGCGATAAGTTTCTGGCCACTTTCGTGCAATCAATCTTGTTGTGATATTTAATTATTAAGTCTAATGATAAGCATATAATATTGTGGTAGCAAAAATCAATGCGCACCCGATGCATCAGTTAGGCAAATGACAATTTTCTACTGCGGCAAGGTGAATGTGTATGATGGAGTGCCACCAGATAAGGTAAATGAGGTTTCCTCTGAGTGTGGATACTGGCAATAAGCTTTGCAATGCAGTAACGTATCAATTTGCAGGCACGAACAATCATGACCCTCGCAGCAAGGCCAAATCATTTGCCGCTGGACATTCAATATAGTGGAATGGCAGCAGCTAGGTCCTTGCGACACCAATTTCAGAATGTAGGTGATAAAGATGGCCCTTTCCCACCTAATGCCACAATCCCTCAAGCTATGCAAGCAGGTAAATACTTTCCATTAGGGTTTCCAAGCTTTACCTTAATGATATTTGGGTGATTGAAGTTGGCCGTACTTGACACTTAACCAAAATTGCACTCAGTGAAATGGAATAAAATCTGAGTAGCTCTAGGCTAGTCATTGCCTTGTTTCTTCTTCAAGTACTATGCTTCCTTTACTTTTCTATTAAAAAAGTTTCTTGGTTGTTTTGAAATGGTTGGAGATGGCTTTACTTATTATAGGAAGATTGTTTCATAACATCAGCTTTCCTATTTTCCTCATATTGTTGCTTAACTTAAGT
This sequence comes from Comarum palustre, assembly GCA_951800085.1. NCBI lineage: Eukaryota > Viridiplantae > Streptophyta > Magnoliopsida > Rosales > Rosaceae > Comarum > Comarum palustre. The sequence continues at coordinate 23,492,081 of OX637584.1, read as the reverse complement.
ATAATATGCAGACTGAAACAAACAAGGCGTGTTTGTTCAATTTTCTTGAACTTCTTTTCCATAATAATAAAATAGCCACAAAGTTCCTTAGAGCCTTATGTTTATCAATTATGAATCAGTTTGGCTAGTCATAGACACAGGATTGTTGTCTTTTAAATGACAAAAAAGTTTGTCCTTGTCAGAGTTTTGTAGTTTAAAGGGTTTGACAGTCGACAGCTAGAGTACATGTTAATGTTAGAAATGGTTGGTACTGAGATACTGGACTCTGGATAATTAGTAACTAGGGGTTTCATTGGACTTTCCAGATAGGGTTGCTGACTGGGATAATGGGAACAACACTCGTGATCTTGGTAAGCTCTGTAGTTGTACCTTGGCAAAATACATGTAGTTTGCAGAACTTTATCTACTATTAAAAATGTGTCTTTTGCTCATGAAATATAATCAGTGTTTTATGGTGTAAGGATGGTTGAACATCACAATATAATAATTGAAAACTGCTTACATCTCAATAGATAATAACCCACCATTAGTTTCACACAGGGTGGAATTTGTTCACATGAAATGAATCCTCTGAAAAAGACGTTCACACAATTTTCCTTTTTGTGTTTTCGTACTGTGGAGAGGGTGTTACTTATGGGAGTAAATATAAACAACTCATTGTTATTAAAGCTGTTCCTCGTTGATGATGCTACCGTATGTCTGGTATTGTATTGTATCATTAGAAGTTTTTTTTTGATAGAATACAAGTACTTACCCTAGCACTAGGTTGTTTCATTGTTTGCATCTGCAACTCCAGTTGCCTGTTTGTATCAATCATACCCTCACCAAGTGTACTGCACCTAGAATCATTTCTCACTGTCAGCTAATTAGTTTACTTCCATGTTGCTTAAGTCACAAGCATTACCTTTTCATCTACTCTGATTTGACCCGAGTCCACACAGCCCTTCCGCTTGTGTGGAAAGATTCCATTGAAGTGCATGTCAAACGTAGTATACTACTTAAACGTAAATAAGTTGATAGGTGAATATTCCTGATTGGCTTTTTGAAGTGGAGATAACATGAGCCCCCTTTCATGGATAGGATTTTGATGAAAAGCTCTCAAGAGTCTTAACCAAGTTTCAGTATATGATGGAATATTTATTTACTACGTAATTCTTGTGATGCAGAGGGCCAGGCAAGTAGAAAATTCTCATTGCAGAGATACCGTGAAAAGCGAAAAGACAGGTACTTCTGGTAGAGATGCAGTTCATTGCTACCAGTATATTGTATATTACGATTAAATTTTTTTGAGCCTTGGTTCTCAACCCATTTATTTTCTCCTTTTTCATTGCTCATGTTCCTACAAGGGAACGAGTAAAGATTAAGAAAAATATGGGACCAACTTCTAGCTTGGAGGTTTATTTGAATCAACAATTCAGGAAACATCCCTCCAACGGTGATTCAAGTAGGAGTAGCACAGGCTCTCCACCCCAGCAACCTGGGCTGCTTCAGGTAGCTGACAATCAAATTCGCTGTCTTCCTGTTGACCTAAATAAAAATGGTAAGTTAAATTAATGTTTTTATGTCTTAGAATATTCAATTTGTTTATGAATTTAAAGTTTCTAGTTTCTCCAACCAACAAGAAAATACAATTTTGTCTAGATTGGATGTCACAATCGCAAACTGTTCATCTTATGCAGAGATCCTGGAATACTGAACAATTCATTAGGTCACAAAGAGTTGGAAGTTAAGTAAATTATCTGTTGTCTTAAATTAGCATCCAAAACACCTGATAGGAAGGAAGAGAAGACACTAGTTAAATTGCCTACAAAAGCCCCACCTTGTGTGTTTTGAGCTACTCCATGACCTTGAAGTTTTCTCACTGACTTTTGCCTATCAGGAGGAGAGTTCTCTTTTTGAAATGGTATGACCGATCAGTTTTGTAATTTGTAGGATCACGTTTTCATCCTTAGCTCAATGTTGGATGTTTCTAGGGTTGAGATGCAGAGCTGCACTCGGCCATCTTCCTCGTTTTAACTAGTTGTGTATATGCGGTACCAATCTCTGTTATAGGAGAATCTATTGTACATGTTGAAGGAAAGTACCTCCAACGTTTTATAGCCAAGCAGCAGTGTGTCATGTAATCTATTGTGTGTTTGTTTGTGGCCAACGGAAGTTGGCAAAAACATGTAGCTGTATGAAATGTGTTGCTCGGATTGGTACTTGGTTTACTCTTCAGAGTCACATTAAGTCATCTCGGTTGAAGTATCTGATAAAAAAACTTCTGTTATGGCTCATGTAACCCCTCTCAATTTCGTTTTCAACTAGGCACATTCTACAAGTATGATACAAGCAGCAGAAGGGGAATTGTGAACAAAATTTGCCATAGAATGATATCCACCAGCAACGAAAGGAAACCAAACAATACAAGTGGCACAATTCGTAGCGTCGAAAACTACGTGTACAAAAAAATCAAGTGCAAACTGACGCTCTTTCTTCACTTATAAAATCTGTGATATCCATTGAAAATACGATGCTGAAAAATTGAGTCAACCAGTTCATAATATCATTACTGCTTTATAACTTAGTTATATACAGAATAGTGGGGATGGTTTTACTGACTTATCAAATGGAAGCAGGCATGGTACAGGATGAGAGCGATGCAGACCCGAGGCTTTCTCACCACCTGCATCCTAGTATGAAAGTTATTAGGATAGTAATTTTCTAAATTTCGGATTCTGATGACCGGAGTCTGGCAACTGACGACCAGAACAGTTGAGGTTTTTCTCTTTCTGTTCTATTTTCTCTCTCTAAACATGTTTAATGGGTGTGTAAAATTGTATTAAAATAAAGATGTGTTCATTTAGGCATAAAATTGGTGACTTTATATTATTTTTTTAATCATGTAAATTTCATTAAAGAGAAGAATCTCGTATCAATCGGGTATTAGAGCGAAAAGAGGCTCGGTTACAAAGTTTGAAACAAATCCAGATAACATTCTTGGATTTTTTTAGAAATTTAAAATGATCTACTAACATGAATCCAGAGTATACACAATAGACCCATTCCCGGTGCAGTGTATACTCTGGATTCATGTTAGTAGATCATTTTTTAAATTTCTAAAACAATCCAAGAATGTTTGGGTAGTACCCATGGTGCAATGTCCCGTCTTGCCCTCCTTTACTTCATTGCTTCGCATAATATCTTGAATCATCCTTCGGTATTACTCTAGATAATTCAATAGTACACTTGATCTCTCCTAGATCCCAAATACGAAACCCTAAGGAGTTAGCATCCATATCTCTAGCAGATTTGAGCCTCTTACTCGAGCCCAGCCCATAACTGTTAGGCCTTTTTTGGGCACCCATCTTTCCATTTGGGGAAGCTGCACCTCTAAGCACTGCCTTGCAGTCTCCTCACCGGCGTCCTCTATTCTGTCGGAATCCTCTTTGACAAGAACTAGGTTGCAATACCAGAGTATGATGCCATATAAGAGAGACGTTGTCTTCATGGAAATAGATCTTTGCATGCTTAGCGTTTGGAAGAGTGTTTTATTCCGCTACTTATTTGAGTGCTCAAGTTCATTTGTTTCTTGTTGAGTTGAACATGTTGTTAGTGAGTTTCTACTTCTCTCGTGTTGTGAGAAGTTCATTGAAGAAAGAAAAAGACGACTATTTGCCTAGTTATAGGGATTTGTAATAAAATAGGGTTTACAAGTGGTGTATGACTACAAGAATTCATCTAGTTGAGATCGTCTTCTAAACTTGTGCTCCACTGTGGTTTTTCCTCTAATTTAAGGTTTTTACACATCGTCAAAAATCTGGTGTTTTTGTCATTTAAACTGTTGTTTGTTCGTCAGTGCAGGTTTATGTACCTTTACATGGTGATGAAGAGATACATTATTGTTTAGAAGGATGTGGATACTTTGATGTCCGAGACAAGGATGACCGGTGGATTAGAATCTGGATTAAGGCCGGTGATCTTATCATTTTACCTGCCGGAATATACCACATGTTCACTCTAGATACCAGCAAGTACATCAAGTAAGACTTAACTGTAAGACTTGTTCACTGAATGATGTTACATGGTCCAATATCCTAATAATTCGAAGCAAGTGTCTAATCTGGATCGAGAATAGAAGTAACAAATGAAACATAATCTCATCAAAGATTCAAAGGTGTTTAGATAATAGATGATAAGATGAACTATTTGTTTAGGTGAAATGCAAATATAGGCTCAACATGGAAGTATGGATTAACCTTGAGCGAGAGAACTTATACTATGTTAGACAAACACCAAAGTGCAAAAACTTGATCAAACTATAAGAAGGGAACATAGAGATTTCTGAACATAGAGCTCATACTGTAGTGTTAGACAAACACCTAAGCGTAAAAACTTAATCAAGCTATATGAACCAAGAGATTTTGGAATGTTTGATTGATCTGATTGATTCATTTATTGGTATCATGCTGTTGATGAGGTTGTTTGTGGGAGAGCCTGTGTGGACTGCTTACAATCGATCACAGGAAGAACATCCAGCTAGAAAGGAGTACATTGAGAGCTTCACTAAGAAAGTTGGAGTGGTATTGGAAGCTCATTGAAGGGTTCAGATTGAAGGGCTTCATGTAATGTTCTTAGTATTAACATGGAAGCTTTATATATGCACTTTTGAAAAATTAACAAAATTGGATGTAATAATAAAAATCTCATTAGACCCCTTGTAATGTGAAGTTGGACACTTCTTGGCTATAATATTTTTTTTCCTTCATTTTTCGAACTTCATCGTTTCTACAAAGAGGTTTTTCACCAAGGCCGGAATATGAACCCCATCTTAAACAAGAAGTTTGTGTTTAGAGAGCTTGACCAGGGATTTACAATCCAAAAATCATTTCAACACCTAGTTGGGTCGAAATATATATTTATGGTTTTTACTAGGAAAGCTTATTGGACCGGCAACCGTAGTCTTATCTTGTATATGATTTTTCTTTCTGTAGGTAAAGTAAGAGACGATGTTGGTGGGTTACTTAAGAATCAAGCCTCAAGATCATAATGAAGATCTCTTTTTTCATGGTTTAGGAGAGTCGAAGGAAAATTGAAGCACTTATACCTAGCTCTATAAAACAGATAAGGGTGGACATGAAAAAAGAAGAAGAAGAAGAAGAAGCAATAAACTTACAATCACAACTCTTTGCAAACACAACTATTAACACCTTGTACGTCTCTCCGGAGCGCGCCCTCACCAAAAAGGTTATCTGGTATCTTTTGAAAGGACCAATATGTTGGTATCCTACTAATCCGTCAGTGAAATTCCATACCCATCAAAGAGTTGATCCATCAACAACCCTTCTGATCCATCGGTAAACTACCTGCCATTGACATTACTACGGTTTACCTTAGTAAATATTCTGACACATATTTTCTCTGCTTGAGCCTTAACCATTTGAGTAAGACCCGGCCATCTACATAGTTGACGAGAAATCCTAATTGGAAGCAGCTAGGTCTGAAGAACTCAACCTGTAGATAGATAGCATCCGCAACACAACGTTTGAGAAAAAGAAGAGGAGGGTAGCACGCAGTTTTCAGCATAGACATTAAATTGCACTGAACTCATCAGTGTTGGTACGCCAAGCATGCCGGTTTTCAGAGAAGTAAAATTCTAGCCATAACATTGGCATGCCCAGTGGGACATTAACGTGTCAGGATAACGGGTGACAACGTATACTCAAGACCCTATCCACCCTGTTCGAAGAAGCAACATACCTTTTGCAAACCGCATAATTCAACGGAGTGTAGACGTTTGAAGAAGCAACATGGGGTTTCAGTTTAGAAACGATGGCCACAATAGAGTTAGTGCAAGAATTGACTAAGAGAATGGATGAAACAGAAAATTGGAGTGCAGCTAAAGCTGCTAAGGTAGATCTGGTTCTCAACAAGATATGAGAAAGGTTGGGAGAGCATTCTAACAATCAGAAAACAACTCAGAGTATGTTACAGAACATCCTCGAACGACTCCTAGTTTAGAATATGAAGCTGATTGAGGATGATCACCTCACTGAGATCGATGAAGAGGTAGATCTATTGGTACATTAGGTGGAGACCGGTACTAGTGCTGGGATAATACCAATGGCACTTGCACTCAGAGAGGATCGTGCACCTTTAAAAATTCAAGTAACAAGGCCTGGGGCAAATGGTTCCTCGATCATGGGCCCCAAGGTATGAAGAAGTGTTAGAGGCTCAAGGATTTACAAGGAGTCGAGAACCAACCCTATAGTCCATGCCACAACCAGTAGTGATTCCTTCACCAATTAACTAGGAAACCTTGCTCAAAGGGTTCAGGCACTAGGGGCTACTCCACTGTTGAACCTAACATATCAGAATCATTTTTCAAATTATGTGGTAGCTATACCTTGGCCTACAGAGTATAGGTACATCCGTTTTACTACTTTTTCAGTGGAGGGCTGAAAGGATGTTGCCACCCATATAATTCCCTTGGGATATTTTCCTACATGTGTAGAAACCACGGGCCACACTTATTGCAAGTATCATAATACACTACGGAAGCTTGTATACGTTTGAAAGACCAAATTCAACAGTGGATCAGTATGGGTACATTAGGTGGAGACCGGTACTAGTGCTGGGATAATACCGATGACACTTGCACTCAGAGAGGATCATGCACCTTTTCAAATTCAAGTAACAAGGCCTGTGGGCAAATGGTTCCTCGATCATGGGCCCTAAGGTATGAAGAAGTGTTAGAGGCTCAAAGATTTACAAGGAGTCGAGAACCAACCCTATAGTCCACGCCACAACCAGTAGTGATTCCTCCACCAATTGACCAGGAAACCTTGCTCAAAGGGTCCAGGCACTAGGGGCTACTCCACTGTTGAACCTAACATATCAGAATGATTTTTCAAATTATGTGGTAGCTAGACCTTGGCCTACAGAGTATAGGTACATCTGTTTTACTACTTTTTCAGGGAAGGGCTGAAAGGATGTTGCCACCCATATAATTCCCTGGGGATATTTTCCTACATGTGTAGAAACCGCGGGCCACACTTATTGCAAGTATCATAATACATGGACACACACTACGGAAGCTTGTATACGTTTGAAAGACCAGATTCAACAGTGGATCAGTATGGGGTTCATATCATTCAAGAAGTTACAGACCCATACTATAGCAACAGTTGGTGTTACAATCACTACTACACATAGGCACATCCATGGCATTTGAAAAACACCATGGAAATGTCTTCCACGGCGTTTTTCAGTGTCATGCTTAGACGCCCTCTATACTGGTGTCATGCTTTTGAAGCTTGTTTCATGGCATTTACAAAACGTCATGAAATTTTATTTCATGACATTTACAAAACGCTATGAAAGTTTATTCCACGGAGTTTTTAAAATGCCATAAAGACCATGACAATTTTGAAACACTGTAAATCACTTATTCCATGGCGTTTTCGAAACGCCATGAAATAATTTTCAGCATATAAAAAAATTAAACATTGATTTCCTGATCAAATTCAAAAAAATCAATTACTATTAGCATAATATACACACATCACAATGACAAAGCTCTAATGGGTATGAACTTTGAATAAACAAAAGAAGAGATACAATAGCTAATCTACAATATTCAGTTGAAGAATTTGAAATGCTTTATACGTCATACTATGAAAAATTTAAAACAAGACATACCATCATTCTTCCAGTGATGTGTAGCCAGCTTCCATATGCTTCTCAGTATGTTCACTACTCCATTCACATTGGTATTGTCTCAGATATTTATGATTTGTTGTGTACTTGTGCCGGGAGGGATGCTTCTTGTGGCTGCAAAGAACACAGGGTACAAACATTTAAATAACTTACTGAGGAACATAATAATTCAAGTTACAATATCACCTCTAGAACCCACATGCCACAATCTTAAAACGATGCAACTTTTCTCTGCATTTAGATATATCATATAAGAAGAATGAGTGCAAGAGTATCACCTAATTGTAAGGTTCACGAATTAGGGATGGGAGCAGGAGTGTTAACTGGTGAAGTTGGAAATTCAAGAAGTCAAGTCTGCTTGGAAATGACCTGTAAATTAGACAAACCTTAATCTTCTCCTTCATTACAAAATCAATAATGACAGAATTAAAATATACAGTTATGTGAGGCAAGCACATAATAAAAAAATGTCACTAAAGTTTGTAGCGGTAAAAGAAGGAGAAGAAAAAAGGAAAAACATAGCTTAAAGTACAACTGCATTGAATTAAGCAAGAAACAAACAGGGATTTAAGATAGCCATACCTGAGCAAGAAATCTGTATCTTCGAGCAAAATGAGAATATTAAACAGCCTAAAACACCAAAAATCCAATCCTCATTTTACAGGTTTGGTTTTCTATAGCTTAAATTATTTTACAGAAAATGGATAGAAAAAAAATTGAAATTCCTCAGAACCACAATGCATAATCAGCAGGTGGAGACGAAAAGCGATGTCGAGGAGAAAGACAACATTGCTGCCGCCATTGTAACTCAAAATCATGGAAATACAATATTGATCAAGTTCATGTTTAACTACAATTAGAGAAAACAGAGGCAATTATACAATTAGAAAGAAAAAATATGGAAAACCACAGCTTGGTACAAACAGTAGAAAAGTTAAAAAGAGGGGCATTTTCAAGTGTCTGGCTACAATCATTACTTATGGAGTATAAGAAACATACATCATGCAAGATGCTTCAGCCCTTATGTCTCAAACAATGGGAGAGTAAGATACATAACACAGAAGAACAATCCAAAAAAGGCTTCCATGGATGTCAATTTCTATTAACAAATGTCCTACCAGAAAAATCATTATATGCCTGGGCCAAGGATACATAATATCCCAAGTAAAACTGTAATCACTGTCCATGAAACCAGTATAAGATTCACATTGTGTTTATACTAGCTGGAATGACCCTGATCACTAGTAACAGAATCTACACAAACTTTTCCTTATTTTCTACTCTTCTCATTTTCCAGCTTCCACTGATCACGGTAATAAAACTTGGAAGATGTGGACTTATTAAGCCGACTCATGTTTCAGATTGGATCAATATCAATAATACCCTATACAACAAAAGACTTACCCTATACAACAAAAGACTTGTTTTTTAACCTTATAAACATTTCACAGCTAATTGCAACTATAAGAAGCTTAAACTCTACTCTCAGTAAAGAAGAAAGAGACTGCATCAAAATTCTTTCTTTACACGAGATTAGTACAAAACAAGCAGGAAACTATATCCCAAGTAACAATAGCATTATCTCGGTCAAATCAATCAAGTCATTTCAATGCAGAATCAGCAAGCATAACAATTTAAGAACATGAAAACACACAAACCAAGCCTTGGAATTCAAGCATCACACAAGACAGTGCATCTTTTTTTACCTCAACAAAGACAATATAGATAAAAATTTACAGGCATTATTTTTACCTCTGGCCATCAAGATTGCCCTGGCCCTTGCTCCCTTCACTCCCATATGACACATCATCCACCGTCGTCTGCCACACCTGCGACAGAGGCTGCCAACTAAAGAGGAGTTACACTCGGAGTGACAAAGTTAAGGCATATATACAAGTTCTACTCTATCCATCAACATTCAACTCCAACGTCAACCCAATCCTACAACAAAAGAAAGCTCTGATGTTTTGAGTAATATTCCAATCTCAGATTAACAACACAGCATGGATGACACTCCACCAAAGGTAAAAGACCTAGTCAAAAAAATTAACCTGGGTCCCAAGAGAAACAATGAAGGTTGGTATTAGCACACTGTTGGAGCCTCACTTGAGGCCAAAGACTCATAGATTTATTGCATGAGTATAAGGATTCCTTTGTTGAGAAATACGAAGATAAGCGAGGTTTGTCCCCGGATTTGGTCATAAGCTCCCTATTATGGATGGCTATAGGCCAGTTCAGCAAGAACAATGACAAATGAATGCAGAAACGACATAATCTGTTAACAGGTTCAAAAGATATTGACATCAGGGATTATTAGACCAGCTAAGTATATATGGTGGTTGTCTAACATGGTGCTATTTAGAAAGAAGAATGGCAAGATCTGCGGGTGCATTGATTATCGTAACTTGAACACGGCTACATCAAAAGATGTCTACCCGATGCCTATGGCGGATATGTTGGTTGATGCATTGGCAGAGCATGAGATGTTGTCATTCATGGATGGTACTGCTAGTTATCATCAAATTCCAGTAGTTGAAGAAGATCGACACAAAACTGTTTTCTAGTGTCTTGGCTTCACAAGTGCATTTGAGTATATTGGGATGTCGTTTGGATTAAAGAATGCAGGGGATACTTATCAGAGGGCCATTAACCTAATCTTTCATGACTTGCTTGGGAAAGGTTTAGAGGTTTATATTAATGATGTGATGGTAAAATCGAAAAGGAGAGGACCGCATTAAAGATATTAGAATGGTCTTTATCCGTATGTGGAAACATCGACTCCACATACGGATTGAAGATATTAGAATGGTCTTTATCCCCAGATTGCATTGTTCCAGGACTTAATCTCGAGACCTAGGGAGCAATGTTTGGGTCGAAATATATATTTCTGGTTTTTACTAGGAAAGTTCATTGGACCGGCAACCGCTGTCTTATCTTGTATATAATCTTTCTTTCTGTTGAAAAAGTAAGAGGCGACGTTGCTTAAGGAAGGAAAATCTCTCTGACTTGGAGTTGAAGGAAATGAGAAGCACTTAACCCTAGCTCTATAAAAGGGTTAAGGGTGGACATGAAAGAAGAAGAAGCAATCAACTTACAAACACAAGTCTTTGCAAACACCTAATACGTCTATCCGGAACGCACCCACCACCAAAAAGGTTCTCTGATACCTTTTGAATGGATTAATCCGTTGGTATCCTACGGACCCGTCAGTGAAATTTCATACCCATCAAGGAGTTGATCCGTCACCAACCCTTCTGATCCGTCAACAGCCCTTCTGATCCGTCGATAAACTACCCGTCATCGACATTACTAAGGTTTACTTTTGTAAATATCCTAACACATATTTTCTCTGCTTATCCTGACACATATTTTTTATGCTTGAGCCTTAGCGGTTTGAGTAAGACTTAACCATCTACATAGTTGGTGAGAAATCCTAGTTGGAAGCAACTAGGTTTGAAGAAGAACTCAGCCTGTGGATAAATCGGCATCTGTAACACAAACGCTTGAGAAGAAGAGAATGGTAGCGCACGGTTTTCAACATAGATATTAAGTTGCACTGAACTCATCAGTGTTGACACATCAAGGAAGCCGGTTTTTAGAGAAGTAAAATTTTAACCCAAACAACACCATCACCTGCCGATTTGCCACTTATGACAGAATATAGAATGAGTAGATCATTTCTGCAAATTTTCAACTAAATTGAAAATCGTTAAGACATTCATAAGTGTGATTTACCAATTATGAACTTGAACGGTTCATGTTTAACAGATTTGGTTCGTCCATTGATTTGATCTAAAACTAGTACTTAACGATCACCAATTTGGCTAAAATTTTGTATGATTGATCTACTTATATAAATCTACAACTTCAACGGTTAAGATGTCAAATTTTGATCAAAAAGTTGGTCTAATAAGTAATTAATTGAAAAATCCTTAACTAGTCCTCAACTTAGAGATCCTCATTAAAATGGCTCCCTAACTATATATAGTTATAAGCAAATGTTAACCGGTGTCATCAGGGATTTGACAACCTCAAACAACGTGAAAGAAAGGGCAGGGATGAACTAAAATTAGCCACACAACCAGCAACAAATAATTCCTTCCACACGACCAACCTAGCAGATAATGGAAAACACACATCATATAAACCAATGACATCAATCCGATTATCCGAACCACATAACGGCGGCAAGTAAATTGCTTGGTAGATTCAATTAACCTGGACATGGCACAAAATGGCTGAACGCGGAGACACAGGGACGGGGGTGTTTTCGTCTTTTGACTTTTCCGAACTTTGATTTATAAGAGGGCCTGGAGCACGCGTAGTCTCAAAGCCAAGCCTAATACAAATAATCTGTTTTGTCTTCCAGGGATCGACTTCAAACACAAACACAAAAGCAGCTATGGTTGTCACCCATAAGGTAAAACCTTCTCAATTTCAGTTTTAGGTTTCTCTGAAAATTGAAAGTCTCAATCTTTTGGCTGGGAAAGTTTTCTAGCTGCAAAACTGAGTTGAAACCTTATGTCTTCATTGATTGATTGATTGATTTGTTTCCTCTTAAAAAGATTGTTTTGAATACTATTTAGATGATAGGATTGTTGTCCAGTTTATAGTTTCAAGTTGAATGCATGATTGAATAGCCTGTTGATTGTTATGTGCTTGTGCATTTCTGATATGATTGCGCTGAACTGAAGTAGTGATGAGAAGGGTTTCATTATTTGATTGGAACAAGGATTGAGCATAGTCTATAGCATTAGATTGGGGTGTTTTTATTTTTAGTTTATAGTTGGGATCTCTATCGGCGTCCTGATGTTGACAGTTGGGATTTTCCGTGATGGATTGATTGTTATCTGATTATTAAAGCGAAGGCGTTTTTCATGATGTAGTTTGTCTTATCGTGACGTGTGCAGGACCCGAGAGAGGAAGTCATTCAAGCATGGTACATGGATGATAGTGATGAGGACCAGAGACTCCCCCATCACCGCGAGCCCAAGGAATTTGTATCCCTAGACCAACTTGGGGGTGAGCATTGTTAGGAAACATTAGTTTTAAGCGGTCGTGTTGTGTTTTAGTAAAACCAATGAATGACTGAGAGGGTGTGGCACCTCTTGATGATATGTTACAATATCATAGATTCATGTTATATACCATCTATAGAGTAGACTATTAGATGAATCTATAACCAAATGATATTAGTTTATGTTGATTACTCTGGCGTGCTGATTATGTTGTGTACGTTGACCTTCCAGAGCTTGGGGTTCTCAGCTGGCGTTTAGATGCTGATAACTATGACACAGATGAGGAGCTGAAGAAGATTCGTGATGACCGTGGTTACTCCTACGTGGTTTGTCACACTAACTTGAGGCTTTTATTTTTAGGTTTTTCAGTTGTTTTGTATTCAATCTAAACTTGAAATGTAACGAGACCTTTTCTCACTTCCTCATTAGGACAGATCAATTACTAATATGCAAATCGGCTATAACTATCTCTTCACAATTTTTTTTGGTAATGAAATCTCTTCACAGTTATACATATGATTAACTTGATATTTTTCCCCTTTGCTAGGACTTCTGTGAGGTTTGCCCTGAAAAGCTCCCAAATTATGAGGAGAAGATAAAAAACTTCTTTGAGGAACATCTTCACACTGATGAGGAAATCCGCTATGCTGTGGCAGGAAGTGGTAGGATTAATTCAGTTTTATTCTGTTTTGATATACCTTATTTATCTGCCTGTTCAGACCAGTGATTTTAAACTTGCTTGTGAAGGTTATTTTGATGTCAGAGACCGTAACGAACGCTGGATTCGTGTGTGGGTGAAAAAGGGGGGAATGATTGTTTTGCCTGCTGGAATTTATCACCGCTTTACTTTGGACACAAACAATTACATAAAGGTATTGGTTCAGTGCCAGCAAATCCCTTTTGTTTTCTTGTTGTTCTCTTATCTCCGAGGAATTGAAGTTTTAATATGCCCTATACTCACTAGAAGACTACTTAAGCATTTATTTGTGGGATGATCTTACGTGTAGAACTGCAGACCATGATGGGGATCTACTTATCCTCTTCAATTTCTTTCTTTTTTGAATAAGACACATAGTTTTCTTTTATCCCGTTATGTCTCCCTAATGAAAAATTCCCAGTATTAGACTTGCAACATATAACACCAAAGAGGTGGTGACGGTGTTAAGTGACAAGCATTTGTACTTGCTAGATAATGTGGATTTGTTTACCCAAATGCCCTACTGATAGTGTAGGTTGTTATGATTTCCTCGCTTTGGACATTGTTAGACATCAGTGTGTGATATAGTAGTGGCAATTGAGAAGTCGCTCTATATTCCTTGCCATAGTGGATATCTTGAATTCCTTTGTACTTGCTAGATAAATATGGATTTGTTTACCCAAGTGCACTACTTATAGTGTTGAATGTTGTGATTTCCCATTTTCCTTTGCTTTGGACATGTTAGACATCGGTGTGTGCGATATAGTGGTAACTGAGACGTCGCTCTATGTTGTCTACTGTAGTGAATATCTTAAATCCATGGGTAGACCGTCTGAAAAATATGTTCTATATATGGCAGGCAATGCGGCTTTTCATTGGTGATCCAGTTTGGACTCCATTCAATCGTCCTCATGACCATCTTCCAGCAAGGTATGCTTTTGTGTCCCAACTAATGTGCAAGAGTGCAACCAGTCAATGATTTTGATACCGTTTGAGTCTCTTACATTGGGACCTTTCTTGCAGGAAGGAATACGTTAAAGCTTTCGTGGATAAAGAAGCTGGTGAACACGCAGTTGATGCTGCAGCCTGAAATCCGGCTTTTGCTCTATAAATAATGTATTGTTTTTGGCTTTGATAAACATGTCTGTATCATGTGAGATGTGCCTGGTTGCACCAGAGTGTTGCCTATAATGTTTGTATTGTAGTAGTAATAAATTCCATGTATCACCACTGGATTCTTAAATATCAAAGAGAATTATTCAAAGAGTATCCTAATTTTGATACATCTATCTTCATTCAAAATGCAGTCAATCTGTTCCAGCTTTTTAGTACGCTTGCTGTGTGCTATACTAGATTGAGATATCAGTCACCTTTACATATACAGATCCTTGAAATAATTGAGGTAAAGCAGATGATCATATTCCAGTTGTTTAGTACGCTTGCTGTGTGCTATAGTGATGAGAATTGATAGATCAGTGCTACGAACATCCCATGAAAAACAAGAGGATTCAGATGCAGATAAATAGAAACACAGAATGAGCAAAGAGAACATGGAGAATTTGAACACAACCTATCTGGGATAACAACAGCTTTCTCATTCATTTTCAATATACCAATCCGATACAAATACATTAGTCTTTTTATTATCAACATAATCCACATGCTAGCTAGAGCTCGTCTCCATCAAAGGCATGATAAGACTTCAGCTTATAGCCGTTGTACAGATGGAGGCAGACTATAAATGGATACACCAGCTAACTGGAATGACTCGGTTTCTTTGATTTAGTCAGACCAACTGACCGTAACTTGTGTTTAATTAAGGTCTTCCCATAATTGTACAACATTATCTGCAAAGAAATGAATGGAACCTCCAAAAGAGAAGACAACCAATTCAGCCTAATCAACATGGATCGACATCAATTAAGCAACACAGGCACAATGTTTTCTAATTTTAAAAAAGCACACTTCTGAACCATGTGTACTAAAATGATAGATGAGTAGAAGGGCAAATCAAATTGGAACAATGCCAGTGTTTAAATGCTTTATCTAAATTACCATCATGTGTGCTCAGCTACTTGTGAAATTGACCAAGTTGGAACAAAACACTTTTCGATCTCAGTAATTATGCTTATGCCTGTATACATCCTACTCAATTAAAAGCGAAAGAGCAAAGCAGAGGAGGAGCTCATTTACCAACTTTGCAGATAGTTAGCAAGCAGATGAAAGCAGTGTACGAAAAAGGAAGGGATTGGGAGTGATGGCTGGAAAATGAGAGGCATGGGCGGAATCGGGAAAGGAAAGACACTCCAATACCTTCCCTTTCCCAAAGACCACCCAACCCCACAACTTCCCACCTCCTCTCTCCCATTCCCTCTTCCTCCTTTGAAGTTAAAGGATCACCATTTTCACAAGTAGAAGAAGAAAGAAGGGAAAGAGAGGAACTTGAGAACCCACTGGCATGGGAGGAATTGGAAAGAAGTTGCTGTGTCATAAACAAAAACAACAGACTTGTTTCTTTCCAAACTTCCCATGACAGAAACTTCCTCAAGGACTCTTATCTCATTCCCTCTCTCTCTCTCTCACTCTCTCCATCTGGAATATAAGCCCCTATTTATCAAATTGGAAAGGGGATTTGGAAGAAACTTCTTGGAAGCTGCAGGAGATGGTTCGCTTTATTTCCCACCCACCACAGCAGGCACGGCTCAATAAGACTTCGTAAAGTCTTTGTGCCACTTCCAAACTCTCCCATGAACTGACCGGCCAGTCAACAGTTATTTTGTTTTACTGCAAACCCTATTATTTCTTACTTTTAACTGTAACTTACTTAACTTGTCATCCGTGCTTATCCTCATGTCAAAGTTTGCCATTTTCCCTCGTTACAGAGCCGTCCAGCGTATTAGGGGTGTCACCGTGTTCTTTTGGTCGCTGATGTAAATGTCTCGTCATAATTTATCTTATATATTTAAGTGTAGTTTTTAGTTACTAATCTTGTCTTGTATCTATCTACCGAACCATCAAGATTATCTTTCATTGTGTATATCCACCTACAACCAACTATTTTATTTTCCAGTGACAATGACACTAACTCCTACGTACAATTCTTCTCAAAAGCATCCACCTCAACTGTCATTGCTTTCATCCACTTCTCATTCAACATGGCATCATACAATTTACTAAGAAGCAGTGTTCTAAAAAAAGACGCCCAGAGCTGCCTAGACGCAGGACGGCAGGGCACAGTTCTGGTTTTCCCCGAATCGGCCAAGCTGGGTGCTGACACGAAAATCGATCGCTTAGGCGGGCTGGGCTACGCCTGGGCGAGCTGGGCAGCCCGATTAGTTTTTTTAATTATGAAATACATAAAAGCCTATCTAAAAATTAGCAAAATCAAACACAAAATCACAATATTTTACTCTAAAGTCTAAACAAAGGATACCCTATTGTATTTTTATTATTTCTAAGAACTTTGTTGTTTTATTATGTATATTTCTGAAGTATTTTTGCTATTTTGAAACATAAAAGTGTTTTTTTTATAATTTTTAATTATATAATTATTTTTATTAAATAAATAATAATAGGTAAAATATAAAACCGTCTAGGCGCTAGGCGCTGGCTGTCCGCCCTAGTAGCGCCTAGCGTTTTTTAGAACCTTGCTAGGAAGAGACACAAAAGATGATTGATTCACAAATGCTACATATAGTTTAGATAACCTATGGGTCGACACATAATTAGGAACATGGTATCTAGCTTTAACAGTTAAACTTGGTTCATATTTCTTTAGGGGTTGACCACACGGGTCAATCGATCAGGTAAAATTCTACTTTGACCTTGTGTAGAACCACATAAAGGAGCAACAACACTAGACATAGAAGGATTATCAACACTACTAGATGAATGAGGAAAAGAATCAGTACATACTTCAAGCGATTCTTGAACAGGAGAGACCACTATATATATATATGGAGTACTAGTAGTAGTAGTAAGCTGCCCACCATGTAAAATATTTTTCTCTAATGATGTACTTTCGATGGGTTGCCTCCTTTTCGACTGATCAAAGTCCTTTTCAATCGGTCGAACAGACCCAATCGACTGGTTATGGGATTTAGGAACCGTTTGTTGCAGTGGTTCAACAGGATGTCTCTTGGATGATCCTCAAAGTTGTTTTGGTCACAACGTTTTACTGATCCTCAAAGTAAACACTCTCTCCTTGACTAAGAGTAGCAGATGGCGAAAAATAACATATACTCTCATTGAAAGTAACATCTATGGTGACATATAACCATCAGTCTGCTCTTCGATTTCCAATGTCATTTGTTCTACATCAGATTGGTGGATTTCAACCCTGCTCAAAGCATCTGCCACCTTGTTAAGAGCACCAGACTTGTGTTTGATTACAATAGGAAATTTCTGTAAGAATGTTACCCATTGTATATGCATCTTGTTCACATTCTTCTGGCTGTGCAGAAACTTCAAAGCTTGATGGTCAGTAAACAAAATGAACTCCTTTTAAATTAAGTAATATTCCCATTGCTGTAACGCCCTCATTATAGCTTAGAACTCTTGGTCATAGGTACTCCACTTTTGGCCTGCTTCACTCAATTTTTCACTGAAGAAAGCCACAACCCTCTATTCTTAGGATAACACAACTCTATTACCCATGCCACTAGCATCACACTAGACCTCAAATAGTTCCTGGAGGGCCTCAACCTAAACCTTCAAAAATCGTGCAAAGCCACAACACTTTGTTGTGGAGAAGGATGAGACAGATTCTGAAGAGATGTCGGTTGGCAGTGACAAACAAGTTGCCCAAAGTGATTACTGGGTGAAGGCTGAAATATTGACCTTTTCAGGGCATCTGAAGATGGAAGATTTCCTTGATGGAAGTCGACAAGTTCTTCTACATGATGGAAGTACAAGAGTTGAAGAGAGTGAAAGTGGTTTCTTTCAAGCTGAAGAGTAGTGTCGCTGTGTGGTGGGATAAGTTGAAATAAACCCGAAGAAAGCGAGGTAAGAAACGGTCCAAACATGGAGAAGAATGCAGGAGCTATTGAGAGAAAGGTTTCTCCCCGCTGATTATGAACAACTGCTCGATCAGATGTACAGAGCTTGTGTACAAGGTAATAAGACCGTGAATGAGTATACATATAAGTTTCTGAGGCTGGCTAAACGTAATCAGATAAGAGAAACTGAGGCATAGAAGGTAGCCGGGTATTTGAGTGGATTAAAATCTTTAATCTAGGAGAAGATCGGGTTGCAAACCGTGTGGACCATATCTGAAGCTTAGAATTTAGCTTTGAAGGCTGAGCTAATGGAGAAAACAAAAAGAGCCTACTCCTTTGAAAGACAAAACCCTTTGTTTGAGAGGGATGTTGTCCCAATCAAAGGAGGAGAGGACCGCAGTAAGGTTGTTGACATGCCAGGAAACCCCAGACCTAACCCTAACCCTAAACTAAACCCCCTTCCTAATCACTATGCAAAACCAACTGGAGATATTTGTTATCAATGTAAAGAATCGGGACATCGTTCCAATATTTGTCCTAGGAAGGGTGTCAACTTGGTGGAGAATGAGGGGCAAGTGGGGAACGAGGCGGAAGCAAGTGGAGAATGAGGGGCAAGTGGAGAACGTCACCCTAATCCGTACAAGCTGGGATGGGTAAGGAAAGACCCTCAAGCCGACGTTGTAATGACAAGTAGGTTTCCTATTTCCATTGGGAAACATTATCGTGGTGAGGTTAGTTGTGATGTTATTGATATGGATGCTTGTCACATATTATTGGGTAGGCCTTGACAGTATGATCTTGATGTTACACATAAAGGTAGAGATAACATGATGTTGTTTACCTGGAATGGACACAAAATTGCAATGACACCGTTAAATAGTGTTGCAATACCCAAGAAGGAGAGCTCAAGTTTTTTAATTAGCAGCAGTGAGCATGAGCTGAATCCAGCTTTTAGAGAGTCAGAAACCATCTGTCCTATAGTGGTTAAGGAGCTGATTAGATTAGAGAAATAAGAGCAAGAAGTACCAAATAAGATTAGAGATTTGTTGCAGGAATTTCAGGAACTAGTTGTAGATGATATGCCCAATGAATTTCCACCTATGAGGGACATTCAACATCATATTAACCTTATCCAAGAGCTAGCCTACCTAACCTACCACATTACAGGATGAGTCCTAAAGAGGCCGAGCCCCTGTGCTGTTCCTGTGTTGCTAGTGCCGAAGAAAGAAGGGACATGGTGGATGTGTGTAGACAGCCGAGCAATCAATAAGATCACAGTCAAATACAGGTTACTCATTCCACACCTAGAGGAGATGTTGGATGAGGTGAATGGTTCCAAGTGATTTTCGAAGATAGATCTGAGGAGTGGATACCACCAGATTAGTATCAGACCTGGGGATGAGTGGAAGACTACATTCAAGACCAATGATGAGATGTATGAGTGGATGGTGATGTCTTTTTGATCATCCAATGCTCCTAGCACTTTCATGAGGCTTATGAACCAGGTTCTTCGTCCTCTTTTTAGAGCAAGTGTTGTTGTATATTTTGATGATATCTTTATCTACAGTAGAGAGATGAGCGAGCATCTAAAGCATGTGAGACATGTTCTTGAAATTCTGCAGTCTAACAAACTGTACATCAACCTTAAAAAGTTCACATTTTTCACCAATAAGCTGCTGTTTTTAGGTTTTGTGGTTGGAGAAGAAGGAATACAAGTAGATAGAGAAAAAGTGCGTGAAATTAGAGAGTGGCCTACTCCTAAGACAGTTTCGGAGGTGAGGAGTTTACATGGCCTCGCTACTTTCTATAGACGTTTTTAAGGGATTTTAGCACCATTATTGCACCTATTACTGAATGCATGAAAAAAATAAAAGTTTCATTAGGGTGAGGAGCAAGAGTAGAGTTTTGCAGCAATCAAAGATAAGCTTTGTACCACACCAGTTTTGGCCCTTCCAGACTTTGATTAATTGTTTGAGGTCGAGTGTGATGCTAGTGGCATGTGTATTGGAGCTGGGTTGTCTCAAGAAAAGAGGGATGTGGCTTTCTTTAGTGAAAAAATGTCACATCCCGATCCTAGAATTATTTTACAGTTGGTTACTTTGGTCTTTAACCATTTAAAGTAATTGTTTGATAGTATAATGACCGTAAAGTTGACTTTTTGTAAAGTCGAGAATTTGGGAAAACTTTCTTCATGAAAGTTGTAGAGGACGTCGATATGAGTTCGTGGACATGTAGCACACTCAAATCAGAGCTCGTATGAAGAAGTTATAAGGGTCTGATATCAGTGGCATATGAGTAATTTTGCAAAAAAGATTATAAATAGTCTAAAAACCAGAAAATCGGGTAGATTTTCTGCCGGACCTTCTCGACGTCGTCGTCGCCGATCCAGGCCACCTCAGGCCACCGCACCGGTCCTAAAAGGAGCGCCTTTGAGTCTACTTCAATTCTAGGTAAGCTTTTCGACTTATCTCTTCATGGTTTAGGAGAAATTTCAAGTTGATTACCTAGTGTGCAGTAGGAGTTCTAGATCGGATTTCTCCCTCCTCATGCCACCAATTTGTGAGTTCTATATATGGTTAGAATGAGTTTTAGGAGTACTACTCACCCTTAAATTTTGGTGAATTGATTTGGAGTGTAGAGGGAGAATCGAAAATTTGAAGTTTTGAAATTTAAAAACAAATTTTGGGGTTTTACATTTTTGTTTGATTGGCATTGTTAGAGGCTGAATTGGCATTCGAGTTGAACTACAAAGTTGTTCAAAATGATGAGGCGAAGCTACTGTTAAAATTTGGTGGCAATCGGAGGTTGTCGGAATTTTGGCCATAATTTCTGCTGGCGGCGGTGCTGTCACTTTTTAGGCAGTTTTTCATGCCCATAAAATAGTATAAAATGAGAGGAATCTATGGTTTAAATTTGGTAATTTTTAGAGGAGTTTTGGAATTTTTCAAGTTTAATATTATCGGCAGATAATAAAATATTATTCCGGTCATCGGTTATTACCGGTTAAGGTTTAAGAAATACTTAAGGACTACTAAGCTATTGTTGAAGGTCGGAGATTTTTGTTGATTAAATTTGAGAGTTTTGGCCGCGGTAACGTTATTGCCAAATTTAAATAATTATTCGTTTGACAATTGAGATTTATTATGAATTATGCGATATATTAACATTCTCTCCAAGAATGAAGCATATATACAAGATTACATCAATCCTAATAGGAAACTAATTATAAAAAAATATTCCCAACAATACGCAACTCTAATAGTACATAAATTTACTCACGCCAACATATAATGCGTTATCCTTAGGTCACTTTGGCCGTCCATTGCCTAAAACTAAGCTCGGATTTCATGTCCTATTGTTGACACTTCGATAGAGAATGCATTTCAATGCTTTGATCAAACCTATCCTCGATTTCGTATGGTTGTCCTTAACACAACCATTCAACATTATCTTTCCCGAATATCAATCTCCAAGTGCTTCTGGAGAGTCGTGGCGAGTCTAAGAGGTACTTCTCATCTTCCATGTTCAGAAACCAAAGAAAAAGGGAAAATTACACAAACAGTATATCAACTTTGCTCCACTTATAATTAAGGTGTCTGAACTTTGTTAAATAACACATTAGTACATGAATTAACGAATTAGGCCTAATTTTCGCACATGCTGTTATAACACCGTTAAAAGTTAATATTTTTTTAGATCTCTTTTTTTGAGATTTTTTTTCTTTCTTTTAAAGAGGATTTTTTTATTCTAGGTATCAAATCCACATATTTATTTTCTTTCTTTAAAAGAGGATATTTTTTTCTAATTAAGGTGTTAACGATCAAATAGATTAACCGATTTGACACGTAGAAGAAAAATTATTTTATTTACAATTTAACCTCCGTTTTGTGGATTGTTATTTGCTGGTATATGAGAGAAAAAATTCTGGATAGTTGCTTGTTGGTAAGAGAGCAAGAGAGGTTAATTAGAGAATTGGTAAGAGAGAAAGATCTCAAGTGCATCCATTACCTATTGACGAAGTCATGGGTTCTAGTCACCATGGGGGTATGAGTGAAATCCTTTGATCCTCTTTAAAAGAAAAAAGATCTAAAAAAACAGTAACTTTTAACGGTGTTACAACGGCGTGTACGAAAATTAGGTTTAACGTGTTAGTTCATATACTAATGTGTTATTTAATAAAGTTCAGACACCTTAATTATGAGTGGAGCAAAGTTAGTATGAGTGGAGCAAAGTTAGTGTACTGTTTGTATAATTTTTTCAAAAAAAAAACTAATACCAGTCTAACATGTACAAAGGGAAGAGCCGTTCGGTTTGTTGATTGCATGGCCATATATTTATCGATTCACAAGGATGATATGATGTCCATTATCCAAAACTAAGCTTGGATTTCATGTCCTATTGTTGACACTTCGACAGAGAATTCATGGCAATGCTACGATCAAAGCTATGCTAGCACACAAGTGACACAACCATTCAGCATTACCTTTCCCCATATCACCTACTGCTTCTGGAGAGTCGAGGCGAGTCTAAGTAATACTTCTCATCTTCCTAGTTCAGAAACCAAATGAAAAAGTAAAACCAGTCTAACATGTACAGAGACAGGAAACCATTCGGTTTTTTGATTGCCTGGTCATATGTCTCTCAGTAATCAGTTCTACTAGTTAGCACAATGCCGATCGAAGCTCTAAAGCTCGAGTGGAAAACATATTGTTCTTTCTCTAGTGCCAGTAGTCCATGCATGCCTTACTGCCTTACAGCAAGTCCATCCTATCATAAAAACTTGGGTCTCTTTCACAGATTCCTCCCCAAGTGACTCGAGGAAGAAAAAAAAAGAATTGCTTCCCACTACCAAAATGGCTACACCCCAAAAATTCTCTTCCTTTTTCCTCGTTTGTTTGTGGAGGGTTAAGTAGTTGAGCCTTGAGACAGCCTCGGTGCTTTTAGATACCCTTTTTCATGTCTTAGATACGTAGAGCTTGATCGGGAGCCTGGCAGTTAATAGGTGCGTTGCTTCATGGAGTTTCATTCAGCATAAGATATATAAAAGGAACAAAGAAAAGAAAGATATTCTAATGACCCAAACCTCAACTTTCTTTCTTCCACTTTCTCAAATGGGTCACTGGGAATCCTTCAACATCTTAGACAGTGATTTATGTTTACAGCCTACATATATGTCTTCCCTTCAGCTGCCCTACACTCCACTGCTGAAACAAAGTAACCCGAATAACCCACCGTACGCCAAAACAGTAAGGCTCTTGATCAAACTAGATGAAATCTTAAAGGGCATTCAGAGACATGTAAAAGTTAAAGTGGCAGCAGCATCTCAAGCCGCAGCTAGTAAAGTGAAGAGGAAGACACAGAAATTAGTGGTACCAAAATCCTCACAAGATTTTAAGAATCCACTTACAGTGACCCAAATATCTATAGCTAGTTTTTGTGATCGTGAAGCATAACCAAGATCTTTTACTGTCAGCCGTTCATTAACAAACGAAAGCAGCAGATCAATCATATGCATATATGCCATTACGCTAGCCAGCCCATTCTGCATTGGAAGCAATACTAACAATCAAGTGCCATTTCCTTCGTTGGAGAGTTAGCAGACAATTGCACAGTTAAAATTCAAAGAATTGATGCTTATTCGTGCATTAGGGGAAAAAATGGGGCATGAACGACAGACAAGCTGCATCTGGAGAAATATATGTATATGACAATACGAGGTGACATCAACTACTGCAAAATGCTTAAATATCTGCAAAATGTGAATCATATATAAGAATTCTACTTTTTCGAAGAAAGGGTTTTGATATTCACCTCAAACTGTTCTAATAGAAATTAGGTACTGAACTTGCAAGAATTGAGCTCTCCTAATGGGTTGACAAATAAGATTCACAATACAGACAGAATGCTGTTCTTCCAAGACTAGAGTAAAGTGAAATCCCTGATGAGAGAAGTCAGAAAACATATCAAAAATCATTGGTATACTAAGATGTTGTCAATCTGCTGTCAAATTCTAATGAAAACAAATGTCAAAGTAATGAGGCAATGGGTTCTCTAAAAAGTGAAAAAGTTCATGCCTGCATGGAGATGTCATTGTTGAAGATGTATTGTTAATGATGCAGAGAATCTCCTATGCAAACAAGGGGAGGCCATCCATCAAAGACAGAATATAACTCTTCTAAATTATTCTACCTGATACCATACTTGCATCGTGAATTTAGAGCGCTTTTTTCCTTCACAAAAGACCAGAAAATCAAGTGCTTTGCTGCATCTGATGCCTTTCTTATTTCTATCTTTGTCTTTCCTCTCTTAGTGTGTTTTGCATGTTCTCCATAATATTGAGCCCCTTGACATATCTCAAACTAAAGTAGCTGCCCCAAACTTCTGGTACCCTATAAATAACAGCACCAATGAACCATTTCTCATTGTGTCCAATTCCTATGATTCTTCATTGATTCTAGGGTATACTCTCTAGCTCGAACTATTCCTTGTCATAAATAACCATGGCACAACCAGCTCGTCCTTGGTTTCGACTAAGCTCCATGGCGCGTCCAGCAGGGCCTGGTCCAACCCCCGCTCCTGCACCATCCCCAGCACCAATCGTTGCCCCTCCCCCTGCACCACTTGTTCGACCTACAGTGAGGCCAGTAGCTCCTCCTCCTGCTGAACCCAATCCACCACCACCAGTGGCCCGAGCGCCAACTTCGCCACCAGCAGCAGCCCCAACTCCAAATCCTCCATCACCTGCTGCTGCAGTGGCACCCCCACCAGTTGCAGCTGCTCCAACACCACCACCACCGCCTGCTGTGACTAGTACTACTGCATCTGTTCCATCATCACCAGCTCGTGGAATTAATTCTGCTCCCTCAGCAGCATCCCCTCCGGCTACTGCAATTGCCGTCACATCTTCGGCTTCATCTTCAGTACCACCATCTCCTGGAAACAAGGTAACCCCATCATCAACATCAGAAGTGCCGTATCCTAGAAACAGGGTCACTACTTCACAGCCCAACTCCCCAGCCTCCAGAGCAGTACCACCACCACAGAATTCTCCACCAAAACCCACAGCCACTGCAAATCTAGTGCCGCCACAAACTTATTCTCCTCCTAAACCAAGGAGTACAACCGTTCCATCAGCCAGTTCTGCTCGGGAGCCTAGTCCCAATTACAATCCATCTCCCAGAACAATTAAGCCTGTGAACAATACCCCACCTCAGTCACCTAACAGGCTCAAACCTACTGCCCCGCCACCCTCTCCTCTCAACCTTCCACCATCCATGTTAAGGTCCAGCAATGCAGATCAAAGGATTCCACTAGAGGCTGAGCAAAAGACAGTCCTGGTCCAAAAAACCATTGATCAAAAGCCCAATTCCTGGTTCGGCACTGGCGGCTCAAAACAGGATCACGACTTTAATAGTGAGTCCCAAAAGCCTAACCATCATGGCCACCATGCAAAACATGAGGAGAAAATCAACCGGAAGAAGTTATCATCTGATTCTGAGGAAGCTCTAGGCAAGAGGGTCATAACTCTTGCAGGTGAAAACAAAGGGGCTTATATGGAACTCATTCGATCCCCAAATAAACATCATGAGCAACATGAACAGCACTCACATTTCCTTCACAAGAAAGGCAACAATGGTAAGTCGGCGCAGACAGTTGGGAGTCATCAATCTGATAAAAGCTCCAGCAGCAGCAGCAGTGGTGATGATGATGAAGGCAAGTCGAAAATGAAGGATAGAAGTCACCGTAAAGGACTCAAGGAAGGGAACTCATCGCAGCCGCCACTGAGTTCATTCACAAATAGCAATGTTCAAGGTATCAACAACTCCATTATGTACAACAGTTCCTGCACTCACCACGACCCGGGAGTGCACGTTGCTCTTACTAGAAAGCCCAATGGGGATGGATTCGACGTAAAGAACCATGTCAATGGCCGCCACAGTTAAACCAGCACAGAAAGCGCAACAACTGAAAGAAGCAACGGGTGTAATCAATTCCTTTCATGTTTTGGATTGATGAGGCTGTATATCAATATATAATTTGTGATAAGAATAAAATGTAAGTGATGTATGCAAGTGTTGGAGAAAAAAGGCACATATGGGATTCTGATCCTTCAGCTTTCACAGCTAGTTGGATGTGACTGAAGATTGTTGATTGCCTTGTTTCCTAATAAAAAGGGTCTATGGCTCTGTTTATTCTGCAGTGCTGGATCAAATACCCACAAGGGAAAATCGTATCTTTTTCTATCAGTTGTATTTCTACAAATGCAACCTAACTTTCATTTGATCCAACACCATCTTTCTTTTATCAATCGATCATCAGTTCATCATCATCATAGATTCATAATCACTATAATGCAATGTTTCTGAGCATAGCAAATCTAAAGTCAGAAACTTGAACATTGAAAAACAGGGTTTCAGAAGTAACTCAGTTTGGTTCCTTGCAGAGACGGTGAGATGGGGAGAGGAATCAGGAGAGGCTTCTTTGAGAAATCTGAACTTGGTCACATGCATAAAGTTGGTTTCTTGGATTGGATTCGACATAGAAGAACTCGCTTGTTTCTTCAGAAAACAAGCAGGGATAAGAGTGGGGGACAGTGGAGGATGGAGAATATTTATCTAGTTTTTGAAGCTTGAGCGAGTAGGGGTCTGCAGTTTGTTTCGTATTGGTTTTAGGCTCAAACTGACGAGTTTGTTTGGTGTGGTTGGCCTTACTTTTACTTATTCTTGAAAATAAGTAGCTGATAATCAAAATAGTTAGGTGTTTGGTAAACTGAATATTTTTAATTGGTGTGAGTGATAAAAAGCAGTAAGTATTTAGTAAACTAAAAACTAACTTGTGTGTTTTGTTATAGAATGACCAATTTAAACATGATCTTATTTTTTGCTACTATAATTATTATTTTTTATGGTTAGTTTAATCTTCTAATTTTAATAAATCATAGTAATCATATGATTAATAATAGATAATTATAAAATAAATTGTACAACTATTTTAGATAACAGGCATGATCGGATAACAACTTTTTCATTCATTTTCGATATACGAGTCTGATACAGTTACATATAAATAACTAAAAATGTAAGTTTTATTGAGAACAATAAATCCACATGATAGCTTGAGCTCCTCAGACATGAAATGTAAATGAAACTTCTGCTTGTAGCTAAAGGATGGACAGAAACATAGTACTATAGAGTGCTTGAGTTGCAACAGCTAACTGGCAAATGCATCTAAAACTCTGTTTTTCTGTTTCAAGAAGAAAAAAATCAAGGAGAGAAAATGTATGTTCTACTGTTCCATGTACTTTAAAGCTAAATTCATATCATTTTTCTTATCTAACTATGCCTGAAAATTAATCTGCGCAGCTTAAGATACAACTCGTCATCAATGAGCTTCACCATAGAAGATCAAGTGCTGCATAACAACACTGGCCTATCCCAAGAAATTATCATATGTTGGTATGCTGATGAGGCAACAACAAATGCATATTGTTACACCAATGAGTACACATGAACCAATAAACTTTAATGCTGCTCTTTCAAAAAACAAAATGCTGCAATTAACAACTATTAGAGACTCATCATACACAAAGACAAAAAATTTGAGAGCACCGAGTATATAAAAATTTCCTTCTCCCTCTTCTTTTTTATAAGAATAAATCAGCAGTATAAAGTGTGAGGAGTTTCTAATTGTATTGAAACAGATGAAACCAACTATAACAATAGCAGTATACAGTCTTTGTATTCTTTTAGTTTTTTTTTCCAATAGAAGTTCATATATATTTTAGATACCTCAAATGAATATCATTTGTCAATTGATGGTGTATCTAATCATCATCTGTGTCAATGCTGCATATACAATTTCCTCATTTTACATAGATTAATACGAAGAATATATATACACTCCTGATTTAAGTTTTGAAAGGATTTGGACAAAAATGAGTACTTAACTAAGGAGATTTTTTTACCAAACATGGCCGTAGAAGCTCGTCTACTTTAGCAGTGACCCCTGCTTTAGTTAGCAATTCTATGCTCAAAAATCCATGCACTTTGATTAGAGTTCATATCTAAGCAAACCATCAATCTCCAATTTCTTAGTCCCATAATTTCAATTTCAGAATAACTTCTACTTAACAAAACAGTGCAAAAAGAAAATATCAAAATCAGTAGTATCTCCTCTATTCATTCCCACAACCACTGCCATTGAGCTTTAAAAACTATTTTTAAACTTAGTATTCAACTACTGTCACAGAAGACAAACGAATAATTGAAAGACAACGAAATTCTACAAGGTTGATACCCTAATTATACCAATTTGTTTTACCTAATCCTAACAAACAAGTAAAGCTTCAACCCTTACGTTTTATCCAACAACAAAATATGAACACACTGAAATCTTTAAGGGGTTTTTTCTTGATGGGTTCTTAAAAAAATTGCAAAAAGATAACCAATTCTCCTAATTTTTCATCTGGGTTTCTCTCCCTAATTCCCTTAGTAACCAAAAAAAGCTAAATATCAAACCATAATCAGCAAAATAATTAACAACAATAAAAACCCAAATGAAAGCAGCATATATATATATACATATATACAAAAAACAGAGTTGAATCTCTAAGATTTCAACGGATTAATTGTTTACCTGTGAGCGTGAGTAATGGAGATTCAAGTGGGAGCCCTTGCTTTTCAAATTTGTTGAGCAGTTCGCAGACCTCCAGTTTGAGTAACAGAGGCGTCTCTAGCTAGGTTTCACGAACGAGTTCAATTTTGTAATTTGTTGAAATTCATGAAGGTACCCAACGTTATTTTCAAATTTTTATTAATTCATGCGACCGAAGACGCACGGCTTCTGTTTCTCACAATAAGTAAAAGTAGGGTAGTGCCAACTTCTCTTTTTTGCATGAAAATGTCCCTGACTTTTATAATAAACGGCTTATTTTGAGATTTACCAAAGGTCAAAACTGATCCTGCTTCTAAGCACCCCAGTGCTTAGAAGCTTTGCCAAACACATCCTAAACTGTAATTGAACTGTTTTTTTAGTTTCAAAATATTTTAGGAAAAATTAGAATTGATTAAATTTAAAAACACAAAAAACTTATTTTTAATATTTCTTATACAAATTAGGACATGAGCTCAAGCTCAAAGCTTATAACATCAGGTCCCATCCAAATATTACCTATCAAATTGAGAGTGAGACCTAGAGAGAAGTGAATCCGCTCAAGGTATGAATAATGTGATAAATGAAACCAATTGAGAGTGAAACCAGTTCCATGCAGTGCTTCAAACCAGTAAATTGTCTAAATATACTTCATGTTAACTTGGAACAGAAACTGAATCATGTGAACTTTACTGATAAAGGATTTTTCCTAGTTCAAATTACATCAGTTACCCAAAATTTTGATGTGCTTGTGGTTGTTTGATGATTTGGGTATTGAAGATTCTGTATTACAAAAGGGGGTCGTTAATTTACACGAGATTGTAGAGTTATTTGTTCTTGAATTGACCTTACATGCATCTAGTGTGTCCTGGAAATTCTGGAAATGTGCACAAGGATCCTCCCTTTTTTCTTTGAACTATTCGTTAACTGTAATGGCTTGTGCCCCTTATGGTTGTTAGTATTTTAAGCATTGCATATTACTCCCACTAGAGGTTGATTGGCACAACTTATTGATGGTTGAATGGACTTGCAAGTCTTGTTGTCTAAATTTATCATTTCATATACTTACTGTCTGGGTTAAGATCCAGTTGACAGTATGTAATAAAATTTTGTTGACAATATAAATTTATCGCCATCTTCTTTCATTCAATTTTGCAGATCTTATAACATCGAGGATTTTGTAATTTGTAGTGTGCTTACCTTTACTAGATCAAGATATGTAAGGTGCATCTCGACATCTCATGATGACCAATGCTAGAACTTTTTTTTGTTGAAACTGGGAACTAAAAATACAAGTAGCTTTCTTAGTTTTAGGTTTTATTAAACGAAAAAAATATTAGAAAATTAGAGGAGAAAAGAAAACACAAAATCTCCTAAAGTAAAATCAATTATACAATTATTAATGAAAAAGAAACTTCGATCGACCCGAACGGTCACTGTTACATTAAATCTGAATAAAGAACAGAGACAATTCTGACCATGTCTAATGCTAGAACCTACGTATTTGTTTGTTCCATACTTACCTCTTACATGCGTTATCAACATGTGGACATTGTATTCAAGGAAAAAGTTTGAAACGGTAAAATGAGTCGCTCGAGACATAGTTGTGGCACTAAGTTAATACATGAGTAACCAAGTTGTATACGTAGACCAAACGCACCAAGTAAACAAGACTTTTTCTTCCAACAACTAAGTCTACATTTTTAAATACCTTTAATCGTATGTGTAATGTGGCCTGATATATTCTACTCCTCACACGATGGCAGCACAGATAGATACGGAAGTGGATGGTAACGAGGATCGATCATGAAAGTACAACAAGGGACACGCGCATGAAGGGTGCTCCACAACCTTCATACAAACTTCACAAAATTGAGGCCCTTGATAATTTGATAATGCATCTGTGTATTCTTCATCAGGAATACCTGTTTGTGTTTCGGGTGCTAATGTTAAATAAAAGCATGTTAGAACAGAAACATCAAACTTAGACTATATAATAACAGTTACAATTAGTTTTTGTTTTATATAAAAAATTTGTCCCCTTCTTATTGAGAGTAAGGGTTTTTCTCTCTATTACATATAGGAGAGTGACGGCTACATAACCGATCCTTTGTATTTCTACGTTCCTCTCATCGGTGTTTAAGACCTACAACATGATCTCTCAGATCTTGTGCAATATGGAGGAAGTTGTTGGAAGATTTGCGAAATGGTTGGCCATTAGTGAAACGAATGTTGAAGTGGAGATTGATCCCAATATATTGGAAGAGGGTTTTCAGAGGTGGTTTATGATGGGTGATTTTTTTCACTCATAAAAACTTCAAGATGGAAGCCCTCACAAGCACCATGAGAAGTTTATGGATTCCGAAAGGTGAACCCCCCGATCGGAATAGATTACAGTGGGCCAAAGTAGGTGAGTTTGGAAGAATGTTGTTTACCTTCAAGAATATGGCGGATCTGAGAAGGGCAC
Source organism: Comarum palustre (assembly GCA_951800085.1). Classification (NCBI taxonomy): domain Eukaryota; kingdom Viridiplantae; phylum Streptophyta; class Magnoliopsida; order Rosales; family Rosaceae; genus Comarum; species Comarum palustre. The sequence goes on along the minus strand of OX637584.1, from coordinate 23,460,554 downwards.
AACGAGGGTGCCCCTGGACATTTGACAAATCTTTGCTAGCATTGGCGGTTGTTTGAGCCCAATTTACATTAGTCTAAGATTAAATAATTTTGGACAACATTTAGGCCAATACCAGTGGTCCAATGAAAAACCTTTCAGCTTCGACCTAGGAAAGTAGGCGAGGAGAGATCCAAGGACAAGATCGCCTCTCGTGCATGTGTAGGACTTTGGAAATGAAATCTGCATGGGATTCTACAGTCCTAGTAGGTCAGCACCGGTGACCTAGGCGAAGCCGGTTGTGATTGGGATTGCGTCACCCCAATTACTTCATTGTCAAGTAAAACAAATCCTTGAGCAATTTTCGTATCAGAAACCTACTTAGATTGAACAAGGTTTGCATCCTTATCAATTATACTTCGAGTCAGTATATATAGAGGGCTCGAGGATCAGACTAGACACACAATCATTCAATTAACAAAACTTTTACAAACAAACAACTCAACTGCTACAACCTCGACCCAGTCGAACCCGACTCTAAAGCATCTCGCCTCGAATAAAAGGAGAGGGTCGATGAAACACTTAACGTTTCGACGAAACCCTCAAGCTACATCAAACTCGCCTCGACAGACAGTCTGAGGCCATGAAAAAGCAGCAAGATGTCTCTTTCTTTGACAACAAGAACAGTCTGGATCGCCTCACCGAGTTCAAAGACGAGCTCAGGGGAAAACAAGACACACGGACTTGAGGCTTCTCTAGCTTGAAGAAACAGTCTGCACCTTCACACAGAAGAATTAACTACTAGATATTTCTCCAGGAGGGATTCTGACAGAGTCAACTTCGAAATGCATACCTCCAAACGCACACCCTCGAGCGAATCCTAGGGTAGGGTCTCAAAAGCCCCCACCTTGCATTACAACGCACAACTCACCAAAAGGGTCCCTGCCTGTGCTTTCACTCGGGTCCTGCAACCCGAACACGGTGCAGAAGGGATCCACCACCCTCTTCCCTGAGGTAAAGGTGCCTGAGGAACTAGGACTAGGCTTTGCCACTTCTCCGCCGTGGAATCGAACGTTGGCCGATGGCACTCCACAATGGATCCAGGTGGATGATGCAAATTCGCCCCCAGTGACTGCAGTGGACCTCTGTCAGCTTATCTCCGGCATCATGAGGGAGCAAACAGGGAGAGGCGAGCAGAATATGTGCTACCACGCTCCTTATCCAGATAGCGTGGAACAGTCCCCGTTCCCTCAGGGGTTTAAAAATATCATCTTTACGACCTTCTCGGGTGAGACCAAGGAGAACGCGATGACCCATATGACCCGGTTCAAAGTCTAATGTGGCCAGTATAGGAACAATGACATTCTCAAGTTAAAGCTCTTCGGAACGTTCTTGTCAGGCGTAGCTTTAAACTGGTACTCAAGACTGAAGCCTAGTTCGGTCAACGACTGGCCAACCATGGAGAGACTGTTTCGGGAGATGTATGGAACCATCGAACCTGAGGTCGGTTTGAACTCCCTAACTCAGATGTACCAACAGTGCATGGAGTCGACCGTAGGATCCCTACAAAGATTCAAGATCCAACAAGCGAAGTGTGGAACCTAGGGTGTCGGAATCAACCATTAACAATCATATTTATGAATTGATCAAACTTATGAAATATTTCGTTTCTTTTTATGACAATTCCCGTATCTAAGTCCAGGTACGACAATTAGACCATAGTTTTCCTTAAGTGCATGATTCTCTCCAGGTACGGCATGTCGTACATCTTAGCATGCAGTTTATCTAGTTACGACTTAAATTTAACATATAACACTTATTACTTTCTAGAAAACAAGAGAATCATGCAATTCATTACTTCATGTACGACAATAATGTAATTCACAATTCTTAATAACAAGAAGCTAAATTGAATTATATTGTAGGTACGCCTCAAATTCATATTCTAATTACCCGATCCAAAGCCTTAAGGTGATCAATCAAAGACTTAAACATATAGCATCAATTCAAATAGTGAACAATAATTCATCATGAAGAAACTATAAATCCATCAATCAATCATATCAAAAACATAAACAATTAGGCTAAGGCGGCATCCTAACCCTATAAAAGGTTTAACTAAACATGACTAACAAAAACATAAACAAAACATAAAGGAATGAAGGTTAAGATGGATGAAAGGTCTCTACTTCTCCAGGCGTCTTAAATCTGCTCCTGAAACCTCCTCTTTATGTGCAATTCGTGCTCCTTTATATAGTGAAGTTTCCTGCTCATCTTTGACTTCATATTTCTTTGTAAGACTTGGATTCAGACTTCTTTCTTGATATGGAATGGGAAAACCTTGACATATCTCTTGTAGAACTAGGAAAACATGTTTTCTTTTCATCTTCATCTACATCATTGTCCTTGAAGAATTAGGGTTGAAGATCTTGTGCCATGAAACTTGAGTTGTCCACAAATCCTTGCAAATCCGAGCAGATTTTCTGGTGTGACATTTATTCACTCAAACAATCATAACTCAGTCTACAATTATCAAAATCAAGATTCGTAAAATCCTGCAGAAACTACACATCCGTAGGTTTCAAATGATGTAAGACTCATAGTCTGATTAAATCTGAGTAATTCCTAGTAATTCGGAAAAGTTGACTGTTCTTCACAGACAAATTCTAGTACTTGGGATTGTAGTCGCTTTTCAATCCTTATTTGCACATTTTAGCTCCTTTTGCTTCTCTCTACGACACAAAGCTACAAACACTAAAATAACATAAACCAAACCAAAAATAAGAGAACTAAACACAAATACGAAGATTAGGAGCCATATAAATATAGAATAATATGAACACATCATGGAGCAAACACTGTGGCGAATGTAAATGTCTGGCTTGTTTATAGTGCCTACAACAATCATATGACGGTGAATACTGATGATAGAAGTTGTAATGAAGAGGAACATAACTTTTCCTCTTACTCTTAAGTATGCAGCTAAGAGTGCAAGAATAATTGAATTGAAGGAAGATCCTTAGCTGTTGCTTAAAATGCTAGGACATTTAAATTTTCAAAGTCTGAAGCTACAGCATCAAAATAAAATGGTCCATGGATTGCTAAAAATGAAAGAATTAAATGAAGTGTGTGAAAGATGTGCATTAGGAAAACAACACATTATGATGTATGTGGTCCTATGATTTGGTCTGGAGAGCAAAATCACCACTTGAATTGGTCCAATATGATGTCTATGGTCCTATGAAAATTACTACTAGAGTAGATAACAAATATTTTCTTACATTCACTGATGATTGTTCAAGAATAATTTGAGTTGACAAAAGTCAGATGTATTCGGTGTGTTCAAGAAGTTTCAAGCTATGTTAGAGAGACAATCTGATCTCAAAATCAAGAAGCTGAGATCAGAGAGGTGGCAAATACACATCAAATGAGTTTGGGAAGTTTTGTGTAGATATTGTCTTGGAAAGGCATCTGACAATACACTATATACTATAGAAAAATGGGGTAGTTGAAAGGGAAAATAGAACTATCCTTGAAATGACGAAGTCTATGCTGCATGCCAAGAAAGTGCCTTTAGAATACTAGGGAGAAGCAGTAAATATTGTAATGTACTTGATGAACAAACATCCAACTACAACTATGCAGCGAATGACACCATTTGAAGTATGAAGTGGATGTAAACTAAGCGTAAATCATTTGAGGGTGTTTGGTTCAATCTGTTATGCACACACTCCAAAAGTATTGAGGAAGAAGCTTGATGAATCAAGTGAAATGTATGTGTTCATAAGATATAACTAGCACACAAAGGGCTATAGGCTCTTTAATCTGAAAAAATGATTATTTGTAAAGATGTTCTCTTAAGTGAGAATTCATCTTGGGATTGGAAGCAAGGCTCAATCCAGCAACAATGTGTGCTAGATAACACTGTTCAAGAAGAAGATGTTCCACAAGAGTTGGAACTCAATCCACCACAAAAAATTCACTTCAATGACTTGAGAAACCATCACCAGCACCTTTAAATGCTCAATCTACACCAAAATCAACACCAATAAGGATGAGAAGTTTGAATGAAGTGTATGAAATCTGCAATGCCTGCTTATTTGAGCTTGAAAGATTTGAAGAAGCTGTGAAGGAAAATGAGTGGCGAACGAAAATGAAGGAAGAAATATATGTGATTGTGAAAAACAACACATGCGAACTTGTTGATAAACCAGACAACAAGGATATCATTAGTTTGAAGTGGATCTACAAAACCAAGCTGAACGCAGATGGTTCTGTGCATAGAAACAAAGCAAGATTGGTGGCAAAATGGTATTTACAGCTACCTGAAGTCGATTTCAATGAGACTTTTACGCCAGTTGCAAGGCATGAAACAATAAGAGGTCTTATTTCTATTGCAGCACAAAAAGGCTGGTTCTTGAACCAGTTAGATGTAAAATCAGCGTTTTTGAATGGAGTGTTGAAAGAACAAGTATTTGTGGAGCAGCCATAAGGTTTCATCATCAAGGGTAAAGAGCAGGAAGTTTATAAACTGAAGAAGACTCTTTATGGTTTGAAAGCCTCAAGAGATTGGTATGGTGAGATCAATTCCTATTTCACAGATAGAGGATTCAAAGGAGTGAAAATGAACTTGCTCCCTACAACAAAACTGAAGGTAAATTAGACATACTTATTGTTTCCTTATATGTTGATGATTTGGTATTTACTAGAAGCTGTGAAAAGATTATTTCAAATTTCGAGTGTGATATGATGAAGAAATAAGTGATTTAGGAACCCAGCATTATTTTCTGGGAATATAAATTGTTCAAGGAGTGAATGAATCTTTATTACTCAGAGAAAATATACAAAGATAATTCTAGAGAAGTTCAAGATGCTTGGTTGCAATAAAGTTGTAACACCTCTAGTTGTTAATGAATTTTTTTTCAAAAGAAGATGGAAGTGGTAGTGCTGATAAGAGCTTATACAGAAGTTTAGTGGGAAGTCTGTTATACTTGATAGCAATAAGACCTGATATAATGTACCTGCTGACGGCGGGTTTTTAAGCCTGCATCAAATAAATCCTTTTTATCGTTAGTAGCGGAAGGCAAGTAGGGCATCGTATAGGGCCGGAGATTGAGGGTACTTGCAAAATAAGCGTTAGTATAAATCACAACAATTATTACAAACTAAAAGTAATTACATAAGTGACTACTGTTCCTAACGAACAGCAGTTAAAAATCTAATTAAGAACCTAACCTAAACTACTCAGAAAATTATGAAAATTTACAGAGATATATAAGACATATATATGAACAACTGTACAAAATTTGAGGGTATTCGGAGTTCATTTGGTATGGAAATAAAATACAAGAAAACAGGGGACAGAATAGTGACGAAAATCCAAAACTAAAAAGAAAACCAAATCTAAGCTACTCATATATATGTGACCAACCTCAGACAAACACACAAAACCCTAAATACATGTGACCAACCTCAGACAAACACACAAAACTCAAGTTCAATCTCATATGAACATGCAATTATGTTATCTCAATCTTAGAAACCAAAAATCATGCTAGTTTAATGTTTGAATCAACCTTTAAGTAAGAGCAGCCGACGCAGCCCAGTAATTATTTAAATTTTTCTTAACTATTCTAAGTATTAGCCGACGCAGCCCAAATACAAAGAATATTTCATGAAACATAACCAACGTAGTCCAATGTCACATGAATCATTAAGAACGAAGAAATAGAGTCGAACATATCAATACAAAAGTATAGCCGACGTAGCCCAATACCCCATATTAACATGCTACCTAAGATTGTTTCTACTCGTTACTTATGTTAACCAACGCAGTCCAAACACAAGTTATAAGCATAAAAAGAATCACACACAACCTTTAGGTATACAAACTCAAACAAACATGCTTTAAAATCACTAGAACATCATATGATAACGCAAACACATGAACACATAAAAAACTCAAAACATAATATCAATCTTCATCAAAAACCGATTCCAAAACAATGATAGATCAAAGAATCTACTACTATTAAATAGAAAAGAAACAAAATACATGAGTTTGAAGTTAAGATTACACTTTTAAAAGAGAAATGACGAAGAACTCCAAAGAATGCACAGAAGCTTGCGCACGACAAGGGCAAGAAAAACCTAAACTAAGATTGTTTTGTGACGGAATTTGGGAGGAGAAAGAGATATAAGAATGGGTCTGTATGCGCCTAAGAGGTCACCTATTTTCGTTGGAAGCTGCTCCTATTTATATGAGAGAAGAATTACACTTTCCTTCTTAAAGTAGGTCTTCTTTCCTTAGCAAACTTGGACCTGATTTTCCTAGTGAATTTTCACGAATTTATTGTTCAATAATCATCAGAAAAGGTCTTAAAACTCCAGAAAAAATCCTTCAAAGAGTCCAAGAAATCGTCCCTCACAATCGGCCCAAAACTCAAACTTATGAAAACTTGTCAAAACTTTCAGCTTTTCTGTTGATTTTCTTCCAACTTTGAGTAGCCGTAACTTCGTCAATACTCCACCTTTCTGGACATTTCCTGGCTCTAAATTGAAGCACTCTCTCTTTTCTACAACTTTGGTGAAGAAAATTTTCAGAGAAGAAGTCTTCTTGATGGTGTAAAATGGCTCGAGAGGTTGATAGTCAGTATGCTTTCCGAATTTTCAGTTTCTGGGTCCAACTTTGAGGACTTGTAACTTGAGCTTCCTGACTTCGTTTTGAATGATTCTTGGCATGATAATGAAGCACAAAACCTGTACTACATCTGTGAATTGAGCACTAGCCAAAAGGATTGCGAGAAACCCCTCGAATTCTTCATTGAAAACAGAAGAAAATAAGCTATTTTCAGACTTCAAATATATGTTTCTTCGAGGGTAGTTTTGTACACATCTTTTCTTTGACTGCATTTGAGCTTCTTGACCAATAGAATTGTCATTCTCCATGCTTTGCAACACTACTCCATAGAAGAGGCCTTAATTACCCGGTTTTAGCTCTTTTTTCCTCATAATCGCTCTCCGAAGTACCTAAGAAATAAACTATGTTAAATTGACAGTATTAAGAAATAAAAAAAATAAAAAAATGCAAGAGTTCAACCATATATTTGAACCGCATAAAATGTTCCTATCAGCTGCAAGTCTGAAGTCTAGATTTATGCACAATCCTACCAAGATTCATTATGGAGCTGCAAGGAGAATCCTGAGATACGTACAAGGTACAATGGACTTTGGAATTATGTATGAGAGGAATGTGAAACCAAAACTCTTTGGTTTCTATTATAGTGATTGGGGTGGAAGTGTTTATGATTTAAAAAGCACAACTGGATATACTTTCACACTTTGAACTTGTGTGTTCTTTGGGCTTCAAAGAAGAAAAAATCAGTAGCACTATCTGCAGCTGAAGCAGAGTATGTGTCTGTTTCAATTGCCACTTCTCAAGTAATTTAGCTCAGAAGAGTCATTAAAGACTTTGGCGAGAAGCAATGATCTGCTACAACCATTTTCAGTGATAACAAGTATGCAATTGCTATGAGAAAGAATCTTATGTATTTCAATAGGGCAAAACATATTGCTTTGAAATTCCACTATATCTGGGATGGAGTTGAAGAGAATGAGATTGATCTAGTGTACAGCAATACAGATGATTAAGTTGTAGATATCTTCACCAAAGCTCTGCCAAGAGAGAGGTTTGAATACCTCAGAGGTCTACTAGGAGTGGAGAAGCAAACCATTAGAGAGGGAGTGTTGAAGTTAATACTTTCTTGGAGAAACTAGAAAACTGCAAAAGAAGAAATGACTCACTGCAGCAAGATATTTTCTTCCACATGTCTTACTGTTCATCCTACTCAAACCATGAATGAATCATACTTTGTTCAATATACAGAGTAAAGAGAACCAAATTCTAACACATTGTAATCCAAACATGGAGAAATGGAGCTTTCTCCTGAATTGTTACAATGTGATACTCAACACATGCACATTAGCTGCTTACATCTTCTTCATGTCCAAAGTAGCCATTGATTCTCTATCAACCTTCAAAGACTTTATTGATGGAAGCTTGAATCGATCACATAAAATGATGTCCATATATGCTTGGACTTACATATATACCAAACTTCCTTATTGCTGAAGTGAGACTAGAGTAACCAGATTTATAGTGTTGGTACTAGTTATAGTGTTATACACAAATTTATTCAGTACACAACTCTATTCAGTTTGCTTGTAATTACATTGGAGTATTGACATAGTTACACACTAATTTGGAGAAAAGTTCAAACTCTCGGTCTCCCCCAACTTCACCAATGGGAACAGCATCAGAAATCTCTCTCAAATCCTCTTCGTTAAGCTTCACATTTACTGATCCAACATTGATATCAAGGTTCTTGACTTTAGTAGTCCCTGTTTGATTTACAGATTACAACAGGTATATAAACATCACAACACATAATTATTGTAACTAGAGCATTATGTGCAAGAGAAAGAATCACATGTACCAGGGATTGGGACTATGCCATCGCCTTGGTGGAGAAGCCATGCCAGAGCTAATTGAGGAGCAGTGCACATACGCTCTGCAGCAATGTTGGCAAATTTGTTGTAAAACAGTTTGTTCTTTTCCAAATTCTCACCATTGAACCTTGGATGAGTAGTCTGGGATAAACAACAGCTCTGTAAGTTTACATTTTACAAAGGTGATTGCTACCTATAACTAGCTAGATATATATTGAGCAATCAATTATATGTTTTTTCGTTTATACCAACCAACTTCCTGCAGGCAAGCTCTGTAGAACTGCCTTCCCACGGAAAAACCCACGACTGAGGGGACTATGGGTCTGTTTGGTACAGCTGTGGCTTCAAAAATAAGCTGATTGTGGCTTATTCTGAGAATAAGCAGCTGACAAACAAAGCTGCTGAGTATTTGGTAAACTGGCTTTTTATAAGTGCTGTGAATAGTAAAAGCAGAGGTAAACTGTTTGGTAAAGTATCTTTTTAAAAGTGCTTTAAATTTGTAAATTACCAGTTTAGCCTTATAATATATTTTTGTTTTATTTGATAATGTATTATAACACAATTGCTCATGAATCCTTATGTCTATAATTTTTTATGATTTATATATGGAGTTTTATAAATCATGGTTACCAAGAGAATAATATTATACACTATCATAAACATATGAATTACATGTTGTTTCATACATTAATAATAATTTATCTTTCAGTGGCTCATATGAACCACAAAAATTTCATATTACCTTCAAACATTCATATTACGTGCACTCATCAAACATTGAGCGGTCCTATCTCTTACTAATACTATTTCTTGTGCTCTATGATTATGAGATTCTTCTTGTTTATCATCATCCATCTCTATGTCACCAATGTTACCCAACCCTTCTGAATCACAAAAATCAGGATCACTGTAGTTGTCACGCTTCACCATCCAGAACGGAGTATACTCCTCCAGATTTACTGGAGTATGCGCAGAACTAACTGATCCATTCCCTACCCTTTCTGCCATTCCCTGAATGACAGCAATAAGACCATCCAAAGCAAGAATGTGAATGGAAGACAAAGGGTTGTTAACAAGGAATGCACTATTTGACAACAAATTAGCGAGTTCTTCAAATACATTACTGCAAGTTATGTCACAATCCAAGTTAGCATACAGCTCCACCATGAAATTTTTCTGCCTGCAGAAGTCAACAAGAGCCTCCATAGCAACCTCCTGCTGTTGATAAGAAGCTCCATACCTGCTTTGTGCAAGCCTCAATACACAGGAAAAGAAAGCCTCAAGCTGAAGTTTAAGTTCAGTGTTCAGATGGTGATACAAATTAAGAACGATGCTGCAAACCATTGAAAGAATAAGTGGACTAGTTGATAAGCCAAATTGCATCAGATTCCGAAACAATTCATCTTGAACATCTGAAAGGTGTGAGAAAATACATCTGACCAGTTCATGCATGGTGTGGCGAGCAATTCTTTGCAATAATTCACCTTTTGTCCCAGCTTGATGAACAATCCGGAAACATGTGTTCACTATCCTGCAAACATGTTGATTACTCAACATAACAGATGCTTTACTCCTCATGCAGGCCAGAAGAACCTGTAGTATCTTCATCAGTACCACTTCTTCTGATGCGGGATCGGTCACCTTGATTCCAGTTTGCAGCTTCAGACGCCCCATCTTTGAACAATATGCTATTAACAGAGCCCACTGTTTTTCCCAACTTCTATCTAAAGACAAGGAACTATAGGCAAGGTATCCCTTCACAATCTATAGAGGCAGTGACACTGATACCTATCAGCATACCAGCATACCAAATCAGTTTAATGAACTTTAACAAGTAAATATATTTAAAAAGCCAAAAAAGAAGAAGGAAATATGCATAATCCTCATTTTCATACTCTCCCTAATACATCATAAACAATGACAATTTCATAACAATTACCACCCAATTCCAACAACCATGGCTGTCTCAGTGCCACAATGCGACAATCATAACATCTGAATCTCAGACTATAATCAATATTATCTGGTGGCACGTCTTGCATATCTACTAACAGATGAACAATTAATCATCCAAAATCACAAAGCCTTCGTCAATTTCAGCCTAGCATTATAGCCTAAACATAAGGATTGTAATCTGAACTACAAAAATTAAAGCTAAAATAACAGCTCCAAGCTCCAGAACTCAATTAGCTCTATCTATTTCATCAATGTAGACCTAATTTCGATTCAGATGAGAAATGCGCTCGGTTATCAAATACTTCTACAACTACAAACTCAAATTCCAAAGTTCAGTTCATCTACTCACCCGGTCCTCCTCCGCTCCTGATTTTCACGTCTTCGGAGATCGTTGCCTGAAAATCCTCGGAATCCGATTGTAATTGCGAACTTGAGGTTCGACCTGTGTAGCAGATTGGGCATGGAGCCATTGGATCGATCAGGATCAGAAAGAAGAAACGAGAGCGATGAAATCGAAATGCGAGTTGAGAGAAGAAAGGTGTACCTTGTGGATTTGAGAGTGAGAAGTCAACAAAATCGAAATTCGTAATGGGTTTAGGGTCTGCAAAATCGAAATTACCCGAATATTAAAGATCTGGAGGAGGTGCCGTCGAGGACTAGCGAGAGGGAGAGGATTCTGGTGGTGGCGGAAGGCGAGAGGAACGAGAATGAGAGAACGCAGAGAGTTGAGGTAAATAAGCGACTTCTGGCTTTCAAAAGCTGGGGGTCGGAGGCTTTGGATTTTTGACGTAAAATAGAGGTGCTTTAAAGCAACGCTGGGTGTCTAAAAGATGAAAGATGAACAGAAAGTGAAAGATGAACAGAAAGTGAAGTGTCTAAAAGCTTACAGTTTCCTCAATTAGCAGTCTAACATCGACACGGTGCTGGTAGTACAGATCAATGTAGTCGACATTTAATCGCTTTAGACTAGCTTCACAACATGCTCTTACATATTCCGGGCTCCCATTTATCCCGATTTCAGAGTCACCTGACTTTTAAAGGCCGAATTTTGTAGCCAATTGAACCTTTTCTCGAGGAAGCTGTTTTAAAGCCAGAAAATACAAGTGATGATATCAATTTTCTACTCTATTCTTCTGACTACATACAAGTTACAAATAGAAAATACAAGTGATGATATCAATTAACTAGAATGCGCACTGATGCGGGGTGATACCAAGGTGAATTGTGTGGAGTGAGAATTAAGGAAAGGTAATAAGGCATATGAGCGGCCATAAATCTACATTTAATACACGTACACCGAATTTTTTTATAGTGATTACAACGTAATCATAGAGTTTGCAGTAATACACATCAAAAACGGCTTATCTTCAAAAGCCATTTTTCAATGGCGGTTACATCGCTATAGATCTAGTTATAATATACATACACTCCGAAGCAATTGTAGAGTTTGCAGTAGTACACACTACACAGATCAAAATCGGCTATGCATCAAAAGCCATTTTTCTATAGTACAATTAATGAGTATTTTAGTCATGTAATTAAACTTTTTATGTAAACTTTTATTTTCTTATAAAATTTCATCAATGCTTTATGATTAAATTATGAAAATATTATTAAAATTTGAAATATTTATTATTATAAACGAATCGGATTAACGGGTCAGGTATCCGTTAACCCGCCAAATCCAGATTTAGATCGAGCTATTAAAGATCCGGCGGTTAATGGGTAAGATTCAGATCTAAAGTTTCTATTACGGATCTGGATCTAAGTCGATCTGGTCCATATTCGGTCTATTTACAAGTGTACGCGTATACGTGGCCTAAAAAAGACAGTATGATATTTCAATCGGGATTTATTTTGAAAGATGTAGGAATGAAGACGCCTTTTCCTAAATCGTCTCATCTCCGCCTTTGCCGAAACACCGTCCGCCGCCGAATCGCCTGCTAATACCATGTACTGGGAATAATTCGGAAATGCTATCAACCGCGTGAAGAAAAAGAAAATATAAATGTGGCCATGTTAGAACCTGAGAGAAAGAAAAAAACGAGCGATTAGAATGAAGGGATGGGTTAGTAGCAAATCTGTGGCTTAAGAGGAAGATACGGGATTAAGTGGGTGCTGTGTGAAGGAAAAAGAAAGATTGAAGTTTATAAGTTTTGCTTCAATTTTCTGATTTTTCTATCTGATTAAGGCGGGTTGGAGTTTAAGATATTTTGTAATAAAAATGGGTAAAATAGACAAAAAAATATACGCATCAGGGGAGACGATGTGTTAGCTGTGTTTAATCTTTTGTCAAATGAAAAGCTGAGTGTATACATAGAATTCCCCAACCATGAGACATATAAAAATCTGAAGATAGCAAACAAATCGTTGGGCAGTATGAATGATTCTCTAGTTTTGTTTTCCATCAAAACAACTAAGGTTCGAATCTTTGTTACGAGTGATAAGGCCATGATCGGAAAATCAAAAGTCATTTCTAAGGTAGGGAGAAGTTCTATCAAGAATTTTTTTGTTGATGACTTATTGATAACTTTTTTGATTATATATTCATATCCCGATCGTTTAGTTTATAGATATATATATGAGTAGATTATTTTTATAAGATTTTATATAAATTAAAAATTATTAATGTATAGTAATTCATCAATTAATACATTTAGGTCATTCAATAATTTGATATATTTTATTACTTTAATAATTATTAATTTTACTGAGAAACTGAATTCAATATAAATTTTTAAACTGAATGATTAAAATAAAAAAAATATATAATTAAAAAAATAAGTGTAATAAACTATAAAGGAAGAAATCATTTGGTGCAGCTGGGCTTATAAGATATAAGCTGACTTTTAGCTTATAAGCAGAAGATGGATATTTGCAGCTTCTCATTTTTCCCTCAAAACACTTTATACTTTTTTAAGAAGTAGCTTATTTTTTGACTTACCAAACACTAAAACCTTTGATGCTTAAAAGCAAATAAGCTTATAAGCTCTCCCAAACCGAGGCTAAGTCTTCAACTTCAACTTACTAATCGATCCCCTTGCCTCAAACAAAATATCAGATTCACACACTCCTTCTCTAATTTCCTCGTGTTTGACTCTTATTTGATCGGCGAAAATGCTCGCCGTCTTCAACAAATCGGTGGCGAAGAGCCCCGAGGCTCTGCAAAGCCCTGAACCGGGATCAGTCTCTGCTCTCAAAGATGGGTTCTTGGCCCAACAGTTCGGTTCTGTCCACCCTTCTTCTGTCACCGTCAATCTTGGCTCTTCTGGCCTCTTTGCCTATTCAAGCGAGAAGCAAAACCCTCTGCTTCCCAGGTAAAAATGAATTCTACTCATTAAAGAATAGAGCCCACCACCCATGTTTTTTGTTTTTGATCGTGCTATCTGGGTTTTGGTTGATCTGAGTTTTGCAAGTTTTGGGTTCTTTGTTTTTATGATCGTGGAAAATGTTTTGGGTTTAGATATTCGGTGGAGTTTGTTTTGTGTTTTTGGGTAAGAAAGGTTGGAGGTTGGCGTTTGATGATTGACTTTTTTGGTAGATGATGAGTTTCTGTTGCTTTTGTATGAATATTATGGCTTGAGTTTTTGAAGGCAATAGTGGCTGATCTGTATTTATATTTGATAATGTACTCTTATTGTTTGGTTTCTTTGTTGATACTATATGGTATTGATATTGATGGGTTTAGATAGGAGACAAAGAACAGATTGACGGCTTGTTACAATATAAGGAGAAGTTTTGAAATGACAATTTATGTGTGTAGTTCTTTGTTTCTATTTGTCCTGTTGGCACTTATGGTTCGGGGGTTTGATGTATCTTTGTCTGATGTTGTTAGGCTGTTTGTGGTTGTGGACGACATTTTCTGCTTGTTCCAAGGCCATATTGAGAATGTCGCTCTTCTGAAGCAACAGTATGGATTGAACAAGACAGCCAATGAGGTGATAATTGTTATTGAGGCATACCGAACTTTGAGAGATCGTGGTCCTTATCCTGCTGATCAGGTTGTGAGAGATATCCAAGGGAAATTTGCTTTTATTCTCTATGACACTACTTCAAAGGTCTCATTTGTAGCTGCTGTAAGTAAATTCTTTCTTACCTGGCCTGTCCTCTGTATTAGTTTTCAACTTCCATGAATCTCTTTCTCACTATCATACTGATCATTAGCTTCTGTTCCTGAGCTTACTATTTTGTTGTTTATAGGATGTTGATGGCAATGTTCCTTTCTTCTGGGGAACTGATTCTGAAGGCCATCTCGTTATTTCTGATGATGAGGAAATTGTGAAGAAGGGCTGCGGGAAATCATTTGCACCATTTCCTAAAGGTATAAGTTTTCATTATAACACAATATATGGTTACGTGATAATAGGGTTTGTGCATTATATCCTTAGTCATTTCTACTGTTTTAGTAATGCACAACTTCAATGATATAAATGTACATGAGCTAATGGAAAGTAAGAAATGTTGAGATGTGGGGGCATACAGGTGCTGTGCAATTGAAAGAATTGTGCATTCAGTTACTTAACATTATCTGGCTGAATTGCATCTCACAACTAGGATTTTACTTGCTTTCTGCTTCTGTTTCTTCTATTTTGAAGTAACTTCACAATTTGGTTGCTGTAGTCACTACGCTTTTAAAGTGACTCGTCAGTATTTGCATTAGCTGCTAACATCTTTTTCTGGTGCCATCCTTTTTCAGGATGTTTCTTCACATCTTCTGGAGGCCTGAGGAGTTTTGAGCACCCCCATAATGAGTTGAAGGCAGTGCCAAGGGTGGATAGTTCAGGTGAGGTGTACGGTGCTACTTTCAAGGTTGATGCTGAGGTTAAAAAGGAGTCTAGTGGAATGCCGAGAGTTGGGAGTACTGCTAACTGGTCTTCAGATTATTGAGTTCAAAACAAATTCCTCCGGCAAGGGCCTGCTATTTAGTAGACCTCAAAGGTAGTTCTGATCGAACTTTTTCTGGTTTCTACCATGATGGCTTCCAAAGTTTATATTGTTCATGCATATGAGACATGATTATTACATGTATCTTTAAGTCTGAGCCAAAAGGCTACAACCTTCTGGCAAAGAATTACAAATAATATTGCATACAGATAGAATTGCTGATTCTGAGTTTAGCTCTAAATTTAACTGTGTTTGCGCCATTGCGGTGGAGTACAGCTTTTTAATGTGTTTGAGTGATGACCTCTAGTTTGAGATTGGAGCCAATTTATTTACGCAATGTAGTTAATTCGAATGAAAACTAATAAAATTTCTTTGTGAAAGAGAATTTTTGCTTAGGACTTAGCTATTGACTCTAGCACAGTTCCTGGCTCCGCATCTTATACTGAATTCCTTCACAATCAAACACAGTTGAGGGTGAAATGAAAGCTACTGAACAGATTTGAATTATCATATCTAGGAAAGAGCAATATAAGTTGCAGGTTCTAGTTAGATTCAGTTTACTTATTGTTTTCTTGGAATTGGTTTACTTCTTGGAAAGGGTTTTTGCTCTAGAAAATGGACGCATATTACTTGCTTTGTGCCTCTGTGCTGAAATATATTTACTTTGTTATTTCACCCCAGTACTGTTGCTCAAAAAGTGGTTATGACTGTTACCCATTGCCATTTCCATGACCTCCTTAAACCCAAATCAACGGCACATCACTAGCCACTTTACTTGCCAAACACGACCGACACTTGTAGTGCTAGATTAACCATGCACACGTGTTCGACGAAATTCCCAACTGAAATTTCTCAGCTGCAAATATTATGTAAAACGAAATTCCCAACATTGTTTCTATATATGAGACAGAGAAAGCGGGTGCCCCTTATTCTTTTGAATATAGTCTCTGTCTCTCTTTCTCTATTGATAGCTTTAAAGCGAAAAGACTATTGCATATTTGTAGATAACTAAATATAATGACGACTGACAGAAAACAATGGGCTTATAGAGTAGTCATTAGCTAAAGAAACGAGTTTGTCTTTGAAAAATATATAGTTTAACAGGGTTTTTTATGGAGAGTATCAATGTTGTGTCGATTGTCATTGTTGAGACATTATTGTTATAGTTTTAAAAATTGAGGCATCAAAATAATGAACTGACTGTAATTGAGGTAATATAAAACAAGTTTGTAAAATTTCCTCTAATTTCTCAACAATAGGTCATATAAAACAAGTTTCCAAGACAGTGTAACCTTTGACCAAAATTGAAAATTGCCAACAAAGTGAATGTTAGTTACATTACCGGATCACGCCACCATTGACTTCCACGAACAGGGTCCTGCCTTGTCTTGTACAATTCTTCTACCATGCCAGTTCCTGACTGAGCATATTCGGTCACTTCCGGCCAATCCTGGGAAGCCACTACCTACAGATGCAAAATCATCAATCCGTTACCATAATTGGTTTCAACTCTGAACACACATTCAATTTTCATGTGGTCGAGAGATGTACCGCATCAATAGAGGGACTGGTGCCTTCTCCATTATCATTCCAAACTCTAATAGACTTGCTGGTGTTTTGGACGAGATAAGGTATATATTATCTTTATCAATCTCATCTTCGACTTCATTGGATTTTCGTTGGTTTGATTTATGATTAGGTTCGGACTCTTATTTTTCAAATTATTGAAATTAACGAGTTAGTATTCCAAATTGCTTTGTGGATTCAGTTTTGGTTATATTAGTATTTTACTGAATAATTTATTTGATTGGAGGTATGAGAAGCTTCAGAGAATAATAATAGATTGCTTACCTTTTATTTTCCAAAGGTTTGAAGGTCGCGCTTATGGGATATGCGTGGTATTTCAGAAATAGCTCTGATGTGGGATTTGACCATGTGAAGCAACTTCATGAGGAGTTTAATTTCAGTAAGGTGTTTGTGCAATATATGATCGATATACTTCATTAAGTTTGTTCTGGACATAGTTCCAAATACAACATCCTACCTTTGGTTATGGGTTTTAAGTTATATTTGTGCATTGTTTCCCTGTATCATATATTTTTTTTTTGTTTTGCTTATTATGTTGGTACAACAAGGGCCACTCCCAAACCTTACCCCAAGAATAAGCAGCAACCGTTTTTTTCCCTGATCAGCCCTTTTTTAACTTATTTATTTTTCCTATTTTCAACTTTTCTGCAATAACAAATACAGCCTTCCTTTTGATTACAACTGCCATTTATCCCACACTAACAGAGCTCCATCAATGAATGCCACACTTAATCTCAAATGAGTAAGCACTAGACATTCTTCAATTGCATAATCTACTAATTATTATATCTCAATAATAAATCCTTCTTATTTCAGGACCAAACGGTGTATTTGGTCTAACAGGGACAATTTCAGCACCAATTTTCTGTTCACTTTTTATTTTCTTGGGTTTTATTTTATTGATTGCTCGTATTATCATTTTTCTTATGGTTGTTCAGCACCATTCATTGAGGTTGTGGGGAAGAGGAAAAGTGATCATATTGTGTTAGTTGAATAGTATGCTTTTGAGCTCTTAGTAAAACCTTTCAATTTCCACTATTTCCTTTCTTTGTTTTTTCCCAGTTGGTGTTCTTATTTTGTTTTTCTTTAAGAGGTAATTTCTCTTTTGCCTTGCTGTTTGATTTGTCAACTTTAGTTTCCATATTGTTAATTTAATGTATTATTTGGATTCAATATTATTAAGTGAAAAAACAATATTTCATATTTTTGTGTATGTACTCAGAAGGTTATCCTCTTTAGGGTTGCCAAAAAAACCCTGATCCTCTTTGGTGCATCAGTTAAAGCCCCCTTTGTTTTATCAATTGAAACCGGAGGTAATCATGGACAGGAAAGTACTAAGGAACTTGCTGCAAATACTAAGCCCTGATCCTCTTTGTTGTGCCAAAAGGACACTTCAATTTACATTCTACAGTGCAAGCCGAAAGTCATTTGATAGATATGTTTTTGCAAACGTAAAAGTAGCGTGTTCATTAAACTCTGTTAACTCCGTTAGCGTTTTATTTTTTAAAGTTTTGATCTTATGTATGTCAAATTGTACACAAACCACCAAGTTATCACCCTTCGCAGAGTTACTTGCTAGTAATCAAATATTGCAGTGCTATTTTTACCTCTTAGGTTCAATATTTTATCTTTTTACTAGTGGACCCCACCACGCAAGTAGCCCAGCCTATACGTTAAATTGTTTTTCCTTACATTTTTTCCTTTTTTGAGACATTGTGAGAAAGACAAGCTCTTGGAGTTGGCATGGACAGGTTGAGGCTTCAAATGAGATACGAATATGAACTAATAGACTCGACAAGATCGAACAGTCAAGTGGTTTGGTTTTGTGGTTGATAGATGCGTCATAGGGTTTAGTATATCAGCATTTTCAGTCGAAGAAGAAAGCACATACTACTGCATCATACCCCATAACATTCTGAACGCGCAATATCTTATCTGATTCTGCAGCATGCCCGAACACCAGAGAGTACGGATCTGATAAGACACATGTCGAAAACTATGACCTTATCGCTGTTTGTTCAAGCTAGCATTCGTTCCAAACTCAATTGACAAATACGGTACAACCCATTCATTGTATGTCATAAGCCTCCACATTTGAATTCAGTACAAATCTTGAAGTCATTATTCGGACTCCATCTAATGTAATACGTGTTGTGGCATAGTGCATTGTATTACCTTGTTTTAGTGATCCATCTTTCTGATTACTAAAACAAGAGTGATCTATCTTTCTGAACACTAACACACGGTTTGCCAAAAACCTTTCAAAGAGTGGCCCAAACATGTTTTACATAACTGTTTGGACCAAAATATTATCTTTCGACGAATGCTTTGCATGAGAGCCCATTGAACCAATTCTTGTGGCTTACGTTATGTTTAATATGTTTCCTTTCGACTTGGAGTCATGCGTGGCAAAGATTTGTGGTTGCTTAAGGAATCCTGTAGAAATCTGAGGAAGATTTGATATGCCTTGATCCGCAAGGAAGAACAAACATTAGTGTTCACTTTATAAAGGGGTCAGGGTACAGGATCAATACACATCTATCAATCAACATCTCAATCAAACACAACTTTTGCACACTGCAAATGTAACACCCCGCACTTTTAACTTTCCCCGAAACTACTATTTGAGTTTAATATCGAGATATTCTCGATTCTGAGGGAAAATAAAATAAATGTCCCGAGGGGTAGATTATGTTAATACGAGTCATTCGGTATATCCGGAAGATTTTCCGGAGCTACGAGATGTTTGTTATGAATTTATCCAAGTTACGGAAGTAATAAATGTTAATTACTTTACCGTAAAAAGATGACTTTGGGATAAGTCGAGAATTTAGGGAAGTTCCTTCAGGAAAGTTGTAGGGGACATTAATACGAACTCGTGGGTATGTCCTACGCTTTAATCGGAGTTCGTATGCGAAAGTTATGCGAGATAATGTGTTGTTACCGTGCGGTAAAAGTAAATAGCAAAATATCTATTTACTGTTCACGGTAACTATTTTCGACAGATCTGGACTGTTGGATTCGTGAGATCAAATCTGGGCTGTTGATTTTCGTTTAAATAGGGGGAAGTTGACCGAACAGTCTCTCTCTCCTCCCCCTCGATCCTCCACTCTCACTCTCCCTCTATTCACTATGCTCCTCTCACCGGAGCCACCGGCACGCTCGTCTCGTCTCACAGCCGCCACAGGCAGACTCATCCTGCAACCTCAGCCTGACCCTCAGCCGAGCCTCTAGATCCTCCACTCTCACTCTCCCTCTATTCACTATGCTCCCCTCACCGGAGCCACCGGCATGCGCGCCGTCTCGTCTCACCACCGCCACAGGCAGACTCACTCTGCAACCTCAGCCTGACCCTCAGCCGAGCCAGCGTCGCCGTGAGCACTTCCCAACAAAGGAGAGGGCTAGAGGTCTGCTCTCTGCCTCGATGCAGAAACAGACGAGAGGGAAACCGGGGACGTCCAAGGAGCTTCCTAGAGCTGCCAGGAGCATGGAGGAGGGAGGAGGTGACGAGTGGAGCTTCGCCGGAGGGGGTGACCGGAGTGCTGTGTTCTTCGCCATGGAGGGATAAAAACTTTCTCTTTTCCCTCGATTTCTAGCTTGTTATGCTGTTGGGTAGGTGTAGGAACTGATTAGACAGGCGTTGGAAGCTGGTTTAGCCGGAAAAGCTTCATTTTCCGGCGAACCAGCCGATTGGGAAAATCAAGGGTAAAAACCCTGGTTTTATCGCGGCAAAACTTCATTTTTACTGTTTTACAGAGGGGTAGAATGTCAAAACTGTCCCAGGTAGTTTGGGGTATTTACAGGGGTGCCACTATGGTTAAAATTACTAAAATGCCCCTGTTAGTTTGAGATAATTACCGGACTGCCACTAGGGCAGAAATTTCATAAATACCCCTGAAAGATTTGCAAACTTACGAGACTGCCATTGAGGTCAAAAAGACCGTACTACCCCTGGCTATTTTGTATATTTACAGGAGCTGCCACTAAGGCTGAAATTCTTAAAATGCCCCTGGAAAAATAGTATGATGCTTGTGTGAAAATATTTTGATCTGACAATGGAGGTGAGTTTATCAATCACTATTTCCAAGACTATTTTTAGCAACATGGAATTGTTCATCAGACTACTTGTCCTCAAACACCTGAGCAAAATGGAGTCTCTGAAAGAAAGAATCGTCAACTCTTAGACATGGGAAGAGCTCTCTTACTCAGTGTCAATATGCCCAAATATCTATGGGGGAAGCTATGTTGTGTGTCTCTCACCTCATTAACCGTTTACCATTTGCTGCTCTTCAGAATCGGGTTCCATTTGAGGTATTATCTGCACATGTTACCATCTCATCTCTCAACAAACTTCCTGGTTGTGTGGCATATTTTCATCTTCACAAGAATCAGAGATCTAAGTTGGATGCTCATGCCCTTAAGTGTATGTTTGTTGGTTATGACTCTCACCAGAAAAGATACAAGTGCTACCATCCTCCATCTCAACGGTTCTATGTCACCATGAATGTCACCTTTAGTGAAGCCTTGTGTCATTTTTCTCCTACGGTATCTCAAAACGAGGAAGAGAAGAATGTATTTTATGAAGACCAAATTGGAAACCTAGAAGTTGATGTTACAATTGGAAGTACCTCTGTCGGAAGTGATCTTGTACCCATCAAAGAGGGTCAATCCGTCGAATGAGGCACTATAGACTCTCTCGTAGAAGATTCTCGACCTGTCGAGGAAGTGGTTCAACCGGCCTAACATACCCAGGCTGTCGGGTTTGTTCCAAGTTCTAAAAGTGTTCTGCATGACGAACAAGAGTCCAACACGTCGAAATGAGGAGAATTAGACAATAATCAGCTTCCAGTAGTTGAAGATGTAGATGCAAGTCTAGTCTCTCCCTCTCCATCAAATATCTCTCCTGGCTTGTTATCATCATCTTCTAGTATAACTGAGCATAGTAGGGTCTTGCCTTCTAGGTCAACCCGTGGTCAACCTTTGAAAAAATATGAGTCTCTCTTGTCATCTAAAGCCAAGTATCTTGTAGCCAACTATATATCAACTCATAGATTGTCTAAACCCTATATAGCCTTTGTGAATCAATTATCTACTGTGTCTCTTCCAAGTAAAGTGCAAGATGCAATCAAGGAGGAGAAGTGGGTCAAGACAATAAAGGTTGAGATGAATGCTCTCAACAAGAATGGTACTTGGGACTTGACACGATTACCACCTAGAAAGAAGACCGTTGGGTGTAGATGAGTTTATACTGTGAAGCATAATACAGATGGCTCAGTTGACAGATATAAGGTAAGGTTGGTTACAAAAGGATACACTCAGAAATATGGAGTTGATTATGATGAGACGTTTGCACAAGTGGCGAAGATCAATACCATTTGTGTCCTCATGTCTTTGGCAGCTAACCTGGATTGGCCCTTGCAACAGTTTGTTGTGAAGAATGTCTTTCTCCATGGAGATTTGAATGAAGAAATTTACATGGATCTCCCTCTAGGTTATGGTACTTTTACATGTGAGAAGGTGGTATGCAAATTGAAGAAGTCTATGTGTGGATTTGAAACAGTCTCTAAGAGCTTGGTTTAGAAGGTTCACAGCTTTGTACTTTGTTTTTCCGATCATACTTTGTTTTTGAAGCACCGACAGGGTAAACGTACTGTCTTGATCATTTATATAGATGACATGGTAGTAACATGTAATGACACTATGAAATGGGGAGATTGCAAGTTCAGTTGTCTTCTGAATTCGAGTTGAAGGATCTTGGGTACGTAAAGTATTTCTTGAGAATTGAGGTAGCTTAAAACAAGGACTGTATCATGTTGAGTCAAATAAAATATGTTATGGATTTGTTAGCAAAGACCGGTATGCTTAACTCTAAACCAATTGATACACATATAGAACAGAACCAACAGATTGCAGAGTATCCTGATCAAGTTCCTACTGATAAGTCATGATATCAGAGGTTAGTTGGAAGTTTGATTTACTTGACACACACTAGACCTGATCTTGTTTATGTTGTTAGTGTGGTAAGCTAATAAATGCACAATCCTAGAGAAAATCACATGGATGTTGTGATGAGAATCTTAAGATACTTGAAATTTGCTTCTGGTAATGGCCTCGTGTTTCGTAAGCATGGAGATTTGAGGACTAGTGGCTAAACTGATGCAGACTGTGTAGGGAATGTCACTGACAGACGTTCTACTTCTGGCTACTTTACATATGTTAGTGGAAACTTAGTTACTTAGAGAAGCAAAAACCAAAATGTGGTGGCTCGTTCTAGTGCAAAAGCATAGTATAGAGATATGACTCAAAGAGTTTATAAGTTGATGTGGCTGAGAAATTTATTAAAATATTTGGGTTTCAAGCAAGAATGGTCAATGTTACATCCCGGATTATCTCCGCCGTAGCACGATATTGTCCGCTTTGGGCCCGCCGGCCCTCACGGTTTTGTTTCCAAGAGCTTTTAGAGCAACTTCCCAGGGGTCACCCATCATGGGATTGCTCTAAGCTTAGCAAGCTTAACTTCGGAGTTCTCATCCCCTCCAAAGCCACTGAGCTCCCAAAAGGCCTCGTGCTAGATGGGTGTCACCGATGTACATATATGGTACATCACCCTCTCCGTTGGTCGATGTGGGATGTTACTAAAGAGAATTATAAGATGAAGAAAAGAATTCTTGATTTCATTCATGCGTATTACACCTCTTATATATAGAGTTTGTTCTATTCTGATCCAGTATTCTAGGGATAAACATGGTAACCAATCTATTCTAGGAATCCCTAATTACTTGGGATTGCTCTCCTTAATACTTTCCTTAATACTCCCCCTCAAGTTGGAGTGTATATTGATTACATTCAACTTGTCTAACAGTACAGTGAACTGTTTCGAACTCAATGGCTTGGTGAACAAGTCTGCAAGTTGTTTTTCTGTTCGAACATGAAGAGTTTCGATCAGTCCTCTTTCTACCTTCTCACGTACAACGTGGCAGTCAATTTCTATGTGTTTCGTGCTCTCGTGGAAGACGGGATTTGACGCTATATGAATAGCAGCCTAATTGTCACAGAAGAGCTTTACTGCATGTGGTTGGCTTACGTTCAAATCCTTCAGAATATTGCGAAGCCAAGTTATTTCTCGACATGTCGTGGCCATGGACCTATACTCAGCTTCAGCACTTGAGCTAGACACTGTCCCTTGCTTCTTCGTCTTCCATGAAATAGGTGCATTCCCAAGAAAGATGCAATAACCAGTAATGCTTCTTCTTGTATCTCTGCAACGAGCCCAATCAGCGTCGCAATACGCCTTTAATTCCAACTGGCCTGTAGAAGGCAAGAGAATTCCTTGTCCAGGCGCTTGCTTAAGATATTTGAGAACCTGGTATGCTGCATCTAGATGTGGCTGTCGAGGTTTGTCCATGAATTGGCTCAAAATGTGCACTGCATAGACAAGATCAGGCCTTGTAATTGTGAGGTATATAAGTCTTCCAACTAGTCTTCGATATTGTGAAGCATCTTGCAGTTCTGCTCCATCTCCTTGTGTAAGTACCAAACTTTGTTCCACAGGAAACCGAGAAGGCTTGGCACCTAAGAAACCAGCATCTTCCAGAATTTCTAGTGCATACTTTCGTTGACACAATACAATTTCCTTGCTTGGATCTTGCCACCTCTATTCCAAGAAAGTATTTGAGCTTTCCCATGTCCTTCAACTTAAAGTGTTTCGCAAGGAAGCTTTTAGTATCTTCTATGTCTTGTAAGCTGTTACCTGCTAGTATCACATCATCAACGTAGACAAGTAATGCTGTGAATTTTCCATGTGTATTTCGGACGAATAATGAGTAATCTGACAGCTTTGTTTGAAACCGGCACTCTTGAGAGCTTGAGAAAGCTTCAAAAACCACTGCCTCGAAGCTTGCTTGAGCCCGTACAGGGACTTGTGCAACTTACATACTCTAGTCTCCCCCTTTCGTCCTAAACCCGGTGGCAATTGCATGTAGACGTCCTCAAACAAGTCACCATTGAGGAAAGCATTATTGACGTCCAATTGATGAAGATGCCAACTCTGAATGGAAGCGAGACCAAGAAGAACGCGTATAGTTGTTAGCTTGGCCACAGGTGCGAAAGTCTCTCTGTAATCAACTCCTGCAACTTGACTGTATCCTTTTGCAACTAATCGAGCTTTATATCTTT
The DNA here is from genome assembly GCA_951800085.1 of Comarum palustre. Lineage (NCBI taxonomy): Eukaryota > Viridiplantae > Streptophyta > Magnoliopsida > Rosales > Rosaceae > Comarum > Comarum palustre. The sequence goes on along the minus strand of OX637584.1, from coordinate 23,435,468 downwards.
CCACAGTTCCATCCGGATTATGCTTGATCTTGTAAACCCACTTGCAACCAATTGGCTTCTTATGCAGGGGTAACGGCACTAAGCTCCATGTATTGTTGGCCTGTAAAGCTTCAATCTCTTTGTGCATGGCTTCTCTCCACTTTGGTTCGTGTATTGCCTGAGAAAAAGACTGAGGCTCCTTGTCGAGGGTTATTTTGACAGTAAAAGCTTTATGCCTCGGAGAGAGTCTATCATACGATAATACATGAGAGATAGAATGAGGAGTGCCTGAAGGAATTACCTCGTTCGACGAAGACGACGGAACAGGCCTAGAAGGGAGGGCTGCCTCAATGTGAAAGTCCTGCAATATGGTAGGGGTCTTGGTTGGTCGGGTGGAGCGACGAGGTGGCACAGTGTCTGGTGGTGGAGGTGAAGTGGTAATGGTAGGTTGTGTTTCTGTTTGAGAGGAGGGAAGAGATGTTGTGTCAGGTATTTGGTGTAGATCAGCGGAAGTGGTGGTGGGAACAGTCTCACTCGCGCGACTGTCGATCACGGGGTTAGTTTCGCTCGCGGGGGTAGTTTCGGTCGTGGGAGAGATGTCGCTCGCGAGAGTAATTTCGCTCGCGGGAGGAAGATCCGTTGTGCGAGTGATCGGACTAACATCAGTCTGATAAGGGAATTCATTCTCAAAGAAGAAAACATCCCTTGAAACTAGGACTTTCTCTTCCTTCAAACTATAGACCTTGTAACCCTTTTGACCATGTGGATAACCAAGGAAAATACATTCGACGGATCTGGGATCAAACTTGCTAGGTCGGAGGGGATGTGTGGAAACAAAGCAACGAGAACCAAAAACCCTAAGATGGTTGTAGTTTGGTGGCCTTTGAAATAGAATTTCAAATGGTGTTTTCCCTTGTAGTAGTGGTGTTGGTGTTCGGTTGATTAAGTAAGCGGCTGTGAGAATGGCATCCCCCCAAAATTGTTTAGGCAAATGTGCTTGAAATAATAAGGCTCTAGCGATGTTGAGGAGATGTCTGTGTTTACGTTCAACAACACCATTTTGCTGTGGTGTGTTGATGCAGCTTGTCTGATGTTCAATACCTCTGGAAGAATAAAATTGTGGGTGTTTGAACTCTGGACCATTATCACTTCTAACAATTTTCACCCTCTTGCAAAATTGGTTTTCAACGAGATTGACAAAATAAACAAGTAGGGGTCGAGCCTCTGACTTGTGTTGCATAAGATAAGCCCAAGTACTCCTTGAATAATCATCAACAATGGTTAAGAAAAATTGTGCTCCAGAAATAGCTGGTACATGGTATCCTCCCCATATGTCTACATGAATCAACTCGAAACAAGAATTGCTGGAAGAAGTATTTAATGGAAATGGTTTCCTAGTGAGTTTGGCTAGAGGGCAAATTGAACAGTGGCTTGTATCTGAAGTTTTATTGTGCAGAAAAGGAAACATAGCTAAGACTTTACTAGATGGATGTCCGAGCCTTTGATGTCATAGGTTTGGTGTTTTGGTACTGACCATATTGCATGTTCCTTTCCCTGGCAGATTGAGGCAGTAGAGTCCCTCGCATTCAGTTCCCGTCCCAATCGTCTTCCCCGATCGAAGGTCCTGTATAAAGCAAACTTGTTTTAGAAAGATGGTTACATGAAATGAATCAAACACTAGTTTGCTAATGGAGATCAGGTTGAGATAAAACAACGGAACACATAGAACATTGTGAAGGATTAGACTCTCAGTGAATACTAATGTCCCAACATGTGTTACTTTGCTCATTTTCCCATCCGGCAGTTTCACCAAACAATGATGAACTTGTTTAAGCGAAGTAAGGAATTTCGGATTGCAAACAATATGGTCACTGGCACCACTATCCAAAATCCATATAGCATCAATACTACCCTTTGAAATAGCATTTGCTTTACCTGAGAAGTCTTGATAGTTGAGAACTTTACCAACAAGATTAGCAGATGGCTGAGTCGTTTGTAGCATCTCAAGCATTTGAGGTTCATCAGTTTGTTTCTTAGCAACAGACTTTATTTTGCTCATCATCCCAATCATCTGTTGACACTCCTTTTTTGTCAGAGGAAAACCATCATCGTTCTCCATTGGTAGGGTTGCAAGATTCACCTTGCTTGCTTCTTGTGCTCTCTCCAGGTCAGCTTTTCTTTTCCGGCAATAGTTGTAGGTATGGCCCTTGCCATTGCAGTAGGTGCACTTGAGATGTGCCCTGCAATTCCTTGTGATGTGGTTATTCATGCCACACGTTTCACAGTGGAGTTCCTTCTCTGTTGAAGGCCTGGCAAACTTCTTGACTGCAAATGCCGAAGCCTCCGTTGTGATAACAACCTTCTCACTCGAGGCTGCTGCTTGCTTTTCATGGCGTAGGGCTGCTGCATATACCTTGTTCAAGTTTGGTAGAGGATCCATGCTTATAATATTGCTCCGGAGAGACGCATATCCTTCATTCAATCTCATCAGAAACTTTATTGTCTTCTGCGTTTCCATGTAGGTCTTGTACGTGTTTGCAGCTTCACATGTGCAAGGAGTTAGTGCACAAGCCACGTCTCTTGCATCCCACAAACCTGTGAGATTTGTGTGATATGTGGTGACCGTACTTGTTCCTTGTTCACACTTGTGGATGTCATTCTCTATGTTGAACAATTCGACAGTGTTGGTGTGGGAAAACCTTTCCTTTAGCTCTTCCCATATGTCATGTGCAGTCTTGCAATGAGCGAGACTTCGTTTGATCTCCTTTGACATGCTGCTAAACAGTCAGGTCTTGACGAGAATGTTGCAGCGATCCCACTGCCCTTGTTCTGCAACGTTGAAGAGTGATCTGGTTATGGTTCCATCAATAAAACCATGTTTGTTCTTGACTGTGAGTGCCATGGCCATTGAATCGGACCAATCAATGTAGTTGTCTTCCGTCAATGCTTGGGGCACAAGAATCATGCCAGGTTGATCGGAATGATGCATATAGAGTGGATGATTAGGATTCTCCCATGGCGCTGCTGCAGCAGATGAGCCTTTCTTGTGCTCAATGACTTTCTGTTCATCATCGCCAGCCATGAGGTATGGTAATTCTGTAGAAAAGTTATGTTCTCAAGATCGTACGCTCTGGTACCATAAAGAGAATTATAAGTTGAAGAAAAGAATTCTTGATTTCATTTATGCGTATTACACCTCTTATATATAGAGTTTGTTCTATTCTGATCCAGTATTCTAGGGATAAACATGGTAACCAATCTATTCTAGGAATCCCTAATTACTTGGGATTACTCTCCTTAATACTTTCCTTAATAGTTACATCTACCCCCTTAGGGGCCTGACGTCCTCGTCGGCACACTCGCACCCCTCGGCAGAGTGGCTCTGATACCAATCTGTCACATCCCGGACCATCTCCGCCGTAGCACGATATTGTCCGCTTTGGGCCCGCCGGCCCTCACGGTTTTGTTTCCAGGAGCTCTTAGAGCAACTTCCCAGGGGTCACCCATCATGGGATTGCTCTAAGCTTAGCAAGTTTAACTTCGGAGTTCTCATCCCCTCCAAAGCCACTGAGCTCCCAAAAGGCCTCGTGCTAGATGGGTGTCACCGATGTACATATATGGTACATCACCCTCTCCGTTGGTCGATGTGGGATGTTACAGTCAATGCCTCTTTACTGTGACAATACTGCTACAATTGAAATTGCACATAATCTTGTTCAACATGATCAGACGAAACATGTAGAGATTAATAGACACTTCATCAAGGAGAAGCTAGATGCTCGTATTATCTCATTCACGTTTGTTCGTTCAGATGAGCAGTTGGCTGACATCCTTACTAAAATTGTCTCGTCCAGGACATTCAGCGACTCATTTGACAAGTTAGGCATTCAAGACTTGTATGCACCAACTTGATGAGGAGTGTAAGAGTAAGTCACAATTCTGGTATGTTTGGTATATATATATATATTCTATGATTAAGTAAGATTCTGTAAATTGATTAGGTGTAAGTAGTTTCTTTGTAGAACTATAAGTGGTCTTGTATATATATCTAGTTCGGGATTGTTCAATATATCAGAAAAATTGATTTGGACTCTGAAAACTTTTCTTCTTGATCAAGATAACCTCCATCCATAACAGAGTACAAGGGCTCATAACCAGGTATTAGAAAACACACAAAGTTCACATGATTTCAACACAAAATTCAAACATATGAGAAAAAACAAATAAAACCAAACACGCAAACACAAGCAAAGCAAACTATCCAAAATTTATCACTAATTAGATCAGGTCGTTTGTTATGTGAAATTGTCTAAAACATTATCTGTAGAAGAAAGTTTTATTCTCTATCAAATATACCGTTGTACATTATCGATCATAGTATCGTCTTATGTGATTTGTATATTGTCGTGACAATGCGCCAGGACAAATTATTGCTTAATATGTGATCATGGTTTCGTATTTTGATTGATTCATCGGCTAAACCAATTAGACATCAAAATATTACTTGCCCATATTGTACATGTATATGGTAATTACAATATAGAAATCGGTATCATATGATGGGACAAAGGTTGATTGCACATGAACAAATTGAAAGCGAAACTGAGATCATGCCGTACCAAAAGAAAAGAAAAGAAAAGTAAAGAAAAGAAAATTACCCACTCTGGAGTTGTTTCTTATGTGAGCATGCATTTAGAGTTTGCCTAGCCCTCAATCATGGAGGAGCAAAAGATCAAGAGATTGTTTGCATCATTTTCGTTCAAGTCCCTTAAAAGGGGTTATAGCTTTCGCTTTATATCTATGATTTTCTTTTATCATCTTTGAGATGACAAAAGGGTTTTGTTTTGGGACCTAGAAAGAGCTGATAGATATGCACGAGTTGGGTGGTGAGGTGATATTTTGTTTGTGACCAGACGACGTTTTCTTTTCGGTTTCTTTTGACTGGTGTACTGTATTTAGTATCCAAGTATTATAATTTTGCTCGCAAATTACTGTATTTTCTTCCATAAAAATCGAGTATTTGAAGCCCAAGATCGATCCCTAGAAGTTGGTACGTAGAAGCTTAAGGAATGATTCGATTTGGAAGTCGAAATTGAGAAGATAACATAAGAAATCACAAGGGAATGATCAAGGATGGGGAGAGAAATATTGGGTTCCAAATCCATCTCTTGAAAAGAATGCGTCAACCTGAATGGCAGTATATGGGGTGCAAAATATTAGAATGTGTTGGTATTCATAAAATCCTCTCGAGGAAAAACTGGTCACCTCGAGGTGATATCCCTTCGGAACTAGCTTCTAGTCAAGAACTAGGCCGAGAGAGAGAAAGAGGTGGCGCAACCTCGAATGGATTTTATCGAGACGAAATGAAATCCATTCGAGGGGGATCTTGACAAGGTGGAATTGGAGAGCTAGCTATACTGAATTGGTAGCAACTAAGATGGAACTTGTGCAAGTTATTCACACACCGCTACAAAGGTAGTGAAGATATCCGCCTAGACAACTACTAAGCAGGTACAGTTCTAAAATACATTTACCACACCTTATGGAGAGAAGCTTCCAGCAATGGTGTGACATTGACTGACTAACATGCGTGAACGTCTACAACAAAAGAACGGACACCGACTCTGAAAGGTTGATTGTTCTTTTCAATATGAAGTAGAAGTATGCAGACTTATAGGTGGTGTCACTCGTGTCGTGTGATACTATTATTCTGGGACCGAAAGTACTGCGTTGTTCCATCGAGTCTCCTAGGTAGCAGCTAATTTACATAGCCTACCACAATTGAGCGTGTAGAAGATCAAAGATGTGACAATCGTAGGAAATAAATAAGACTATCTTTAACTTATATACAAAGGGGCAAAGCAACTAACTTGGTGTGTGTATGGACCTATTTTGGAATTGGTTTGTTTATCAGCGAGGTAGTTAACCAGGGAAAGAAGCAAAGGGAACATACACGATGGCAAATCAATGTCTTTGTCAGCTAGAGAACAGCGACTTTAGGGGTCGCTCACTCTCTCCTTCAACGTCTCTGCATGATCCTGTTGGGAAGTTTCAGAGATAATATCTGCTGTGCCGGCCAAGAGTGTGGAAAATGTTGAGAATAATACCAATGAGGAAATGATAAGGAAATAACCACCACGTCTGTTTAGTTTTCTCAAACCGTGTTATAACCTGAAGACAAAGATTATAAATATTACTAGATTTCAAGGTCAGTTAGATACCATCAATTCCCTTCTGTCAATTTAGGTTTGTGCTTCTGAAAATCTGAAAGCAGGACTGAAATGGCCAGTACAGAATTGGGGTGTCTTGATGTCCCTCTTAGCATACACAAAAGAAGATGGCGTTCAGCGTTTGTTACCATTTACTGCTCTAGAGCCTTTTTCCCATCAGTCACCGCCAACAATGGTTTCAAACTCAACTTGAAAACCCTCACTCAGCTTGTGAAGGATAAAAGTCTTGATAAGCTCCAGGAGTTGGGAGGGGTTGAAGGAGTAGCATCAGCTCTCAAAACTGATGCAAAGCTTGGGGTTCGCGGTGATGCTGAAGATGTTGCACACCGAATTGAAGCTTTTGGTTCAAATACATACAAGACAGCAGCAGCCAAAAGGTTCTTCCATTTTATGTGGGAAGCATGCCAAGACCTCACAATTTTCATCCTTATATGCTGTGCTGCACTTTCTCTTGCGTTGGGCATTATAGAGCATGGATTAAGAGAAGGCTGGAGTGATGGTGGAAGCATATTTCTTGCAGTCATTCTGGTGATTTCAGTGTCTGCCATAAGCAATTACAGGCAGCACAGAGAGTTTGACAAGTCGTCAAAAGTCGGTAGCAATCTCCAAATTGAAGCTGTGAGAAATGGCAACAGACTACAGATTTCAATATTTGAAATTGTGGCTGGAGATGTCATTTGCTTAAAGACCGGATATCAAGTTCCAGCCGATGGGTTGCTCTTGGAGGGATATTCATTGGAGGTAGATGAGTCAAGCATGACAGGAGAGAGTAACCATGTCGAAATCAACCAAAGCCATAACCCCTTCTTGTTTTCTGGCACCAAAGTGGTTGATGGGTATGCTCAGATGCTTGTCACTTCTGTCGGCATGAACACAACTTGGGGCCAAATGATGAACCAAATCAGCAGTGATACAAGTGAACAGACACCATTACAAGCTCGCATCCGCGAGCTAGCCTCATCAATAGGTATAGTTGGTCTGCTAGTAGCTCTGTTAAATCTCATAGTCTCAAAAATATACTATTTCACTGGAAGAACCAAGGACAAACATGGGAAGAAGGAGTTCAATGGGAGCAGAACCAAAGTGCATCACATAATAATTGCCGTGGTTGGGATGGTAGGAACTGCAGTTACAATTGTTGTGGCTGCAATTCCAGAAGGTTTACCAGTTGCCATGACAATTACTTTTTGTTATGCTATGAGGAGAATGATGGCTGATAAAGCAATGGTAAGAAAACTCTCAGCTTGTGAGATTATGGGCTCTGCAACCACCATTTGTACTGACAAAACAGGAACGCTTACCATGAACCATATGAAGGTGACCAAGTTCTGGATAGGTGAAAAGCCCGTGGAAGAAGCCTACTCAACAATCTCAGCAGGTCTTCTTAGTTTGATTCAAGAAGGGGTTGCTATGAACACAACAGGTTCTGCTTCTAGGCACATCTCAGGAACCGGATTTGAATTTTCAGGCAGTCCTACTGAAAAAGCCATTCTTTCATGGGCATCTCTAAAGCTGCATATGGACATGGATACATTGAAAAATAATTGTGTCATTCAAGGTGTTGAAGCCTTCAACTCACACAAGAAAAGGAGTGGGATTGTGATCAAGAGGAAGGTAGACAACACAATGCACGTACATTGGAAAGGAGCTGCAGAGGTGATACTAGCAATGTGCACAAGTTACTACAATGCCTCAGGAGATACATCGGATATGGATGATGTTGCAAAGCAAGAATGTGAACGTATTATTCAAGGTATGGCAGCTAGTAGCCTGCGATGCATTGCAATTGCACACAGAGAAGTATCCGCAGAGGATCAAGTGGATCCAGAACAGAAGACTTTGCTAAAAGACAATGGCTTGACCCTAATAGGGCTTGTGGGTCTTAAAGATCCATGTCGGCCAGGAGTGAAGAAAGCTGTTGAGGACTGTCACTATGCAGGGGTAAACATCAAAATGATCACTGGTGACAACATTTTTACTGCACAATCAATAGCCACAGAATGTGGGATACTGAAGCCTGGGCAGGACACAATAAGTGAAGCTGTGATAGAAGGTGTGCAATTTCGTAACTACACATCAGAAGAGAGAATGGAGAAACTAGACAACATCCGTGTCATGGCAAGGTCATCCCCATTTGATAAGCTTCTTATGGTGCAATGCTTGAAGCAGAAAGGTCACGTAGTTGCAGTGACCGGTGACGGCACAAATGATGCTCCTGCATTGAAAGAAGCTGATGTAGGTCTCTCTATGGGGCTTCAAGGCACCGAAGTTGCGAAACAAAGCTCGGATATAGTGATCATGGATGACAATTTTGCCTCAGTGGCCACAGTTCTGATGTGGGGAAGATGTGTGTACAACAACATCCAAAAGTTCATTCAATTCCAACTCACTGTTAATGTTGCAGCTCTTGTAATCAACTTCGTAGCGGCAGTTTCAGCAGGTGAAGTGCCCTTAACAGCAGTCCAGTTATTGTGGGTGAACTTGATCATGGACACACTCGGTGCTCTGGCCCTTGCAACAGACAAACCCACAAAAGAACTCATGGAGAATCCACCTGTGAGCAGAACGGAGCCTATCATCACAAACATCATGTGGAGGAACCTTTTACCTCAAGCATTGTACCAGATCGTAGTAGTATTGACATTACGATTCAGGGGAAGCACGATCTTCGGGGTAGATGATAAGGTGCAAGATACCTTGATCTTTAACACATTTGTGCTCTGCCAGGTTTTCAATGAATTCAATGCGAGGAAGCTTGAAAAGAAGAATGTCTTCAAGGGGCTGCTCACTAACAAAATCTTTTTGGGGATCATTGCATTGATAATAGTTGTGCAGCTGCTGATGGTGGAACTTCTGAACAAATATGCAGATACGGAGAGGTTGAATTGGGGGCAATGGGGTGTATGTCTTGGAATCGCAGCCATGTCTTGGCCACTTGGCTGTGTTGTTAAGTGTCTACCTGTTCCACAGAAACCTATCTTCAGCTATCGCGAGGTGAAGAAATATATAAGAACTCCAGTTAATCTCAAGCAAAGTACCTGAATGCAGAAGTTGAAACCTGTATCGGACAATCAATTGAAACAGAGACACAAGTAGGGGGAGCAGTGATGGATGACTTGCTGGTGGCGGCGACAATAGGTTGGGTGGTCAGCAACGCTGCAGATTTCTGAGGAGCATGGATGCTTGGCCAAACTGGTTCTCTGCTATGGAGTCTTGTTGGACTCTTGGGTTTGTTTATAACTTTTTTAAAATTTTTTGTCTCAATTTTAGTTTAATATTTGGATATGTTTACAAAATCTTAAATAAGTCCTTACTATTTCTAATTTGTATGATAGACTATGTAAAGTGTCTGTGTCAGCGCAGTTGTTAGCAAGTGATGAGAATAATGAGCTAATAAGTTTATAGTATTGTTTTGATGTTTTAAGTTAAATGATAATGATAGCAACTACGCTCATCACAAAATAAAGACAAGGATAAGAATACATATTTGCAAACCATTGATTCATACAATAGCATAAAATTAAAGTATGCATCTTTTGTACATGATAGATTCAAACCATGATTGTATCAAATAACAGTTCCAGCCCATATTAGAGCATCTCCAACAGTTCTTGTATTAATTTTCTATTATAGAGAAGAAAATCATAAAATCTCTATAAGAAAATGAGCTAAATTCCAACGGCTCCTCTATTTTTATATACTAAATTAAATATTTTCCGTATAATTTAATAAATTTATAGAAATATATAAATTCATTCAAATTAAACCTTAATTATTTGGTTAATTGTTTTAACTTAATGACGTTTTGTTCTTTCTTTAGGGAAGAAAATGAATTCAAAAAGGTAAGCAATAAAGTTTACATGAAAATACAAATTTGTTAAAATTCTATAGATTTAGAGGATATGTTTTTATCTCTTCCCACTTTTTGTATTATAGAGGATCCTGTACATGAGCTATTTAAGCCAAAAATGATGTTTTCCTCAAAAATAAAGATTATTCTAGTTTTACATGAGCTGTTTGGAGATGCTTTTAGAATACATATCATGGATACATATGCAGGTAGTAGACCTATCTTCTACATATCATAGGTGTCAAGACTCATCCTGAGTTAAACCCCTTTAACACAAAGTAAATCCTGCGGGGACCACCTCAAATGAACTTCTTACTGAAACCCTCTTGAAATGGACAACCCTTCCTACAAACCAACTCAGCACTTCCATGAATAATTTAAATCAACCCTCAATTCCTGGAGCCATCCTGCTCCCCAAATTACAACTACGCTTCAACAACCTATTCAACTATCTAAGTCGGGGTAATCAAAGCACTCTACACGGAAGTGATACCTAAATAATCTTGCTGCGACAGCGGATTAATTTACTATGCCTCGACTTCTATAAGCGCGACATCCTTTCAAAAACCTTGCAACACTAGACATTTAAAAACGAAGTGCCTAGAGAAGAAACATTTAAAATACATTAGCGTGAGTGGTTAAAAATCGAATATGAAAAGGTAAATATTTTTTCATGCTATCCCTTTGATTTTCTAAAATTCACATGCACGCAACCCATAGAAAACGATTAAATAATATATATATATATATAACAATTTTCTTGGCGCAAATCCATAATTTAAAAAGTGAGGCATATCCCTTGACCTGCTTTATTCGGGAGGGTCCTTCTGACCAGCTACCACCGAAGACAGTCTTGACCTGCTCTGTCCTAGAGGGTCCTTTCGACCAGCTACCATCGAAGAGGGTTTGACCAGCTACAATCCGGAGAGGGTCCATGCTAGCTAGCAATACATATATACATATACATGAAAATAATTAAAATCTTCATGGTAAATAAATCAAAATCGAAGTCAAAAGACCCATTACTTTTCCCTAAATACATTGGATTTAAACCTTTCTCATGTATCTGAAGTCGGTTCCCTGACTTTACTTAAAATCATTAAAATTCAAGAGCCAAGTTTCCCATTATAAAATATAATCTCCCTCCATAACCCAAAATTGTGAAAACGATTTAAAATCATAATCCGGTAAAAGTGAAACATAATAAAAATTCGTTGCATGCAATATATTTAAAATAAAAGTTCACTGATAGGAGCATTTTATGCTACGTTCTTAATATGTTTTTACCCTCATTTATGCTTTGTTTATCCATTATTTGGTTAGTATTAGTAGTTATTTAGCATAAGGGGTTATTTGTAGAACATTGGCTAAAACATGTGTAAAATAGACAAAGTATGTGCAATATCGTTAAAAGCTGAAATTAGAAGTGTTCGTGATGTTTTTCTTAAGTTTCTGTAAACCAATACATTGTCACTACTTGATTATATCTTTTGAATGTTTAGGTGACATGTATGTGGACATAACGAAACAAGAATCATGAGGATCGGACTTATGGAAGGTAGCAAAAGAAGCATGGAAAGACAAGAGGCCAAAACCATGAATTCGGAACAAAAACCATAACTCAACTTCAAAGATTTCCCTAGGACGATCCAGGAGGAACCAGGGAACGTGCCATATATGGATGGAAAGCTGTGGATGTATAGTTTCTAAATCTTTTGGAATCGCAGCAATCCAAGTTCTGAGGAAGGAGTTATGCCGGAAACAATGGCCGGAGGTCAGTCTGCTGGAAACAGGGCAGATCATGCTGAAACTTCTGTCCGAATGTGTGAGTGTGTTTCTTCACCAAAATCCTTCCCAAGCATTCCAAATGATTGATGAAGAGCTTAATGATGATATGGGAAGTTGTTTAGAAGAAGAATAATCGAAGAAATCACCAAGGAGAAGCCGAAAATAACAACTACGAAAGTTATCCCGGTCAAAACAGGATAACTTGTTCTACCGAGATTATGGAAGCCTTTCGGCTGTCCTAGGAGTCCATGAGCATGAAGGAGAGCCCAATGCCGATCCACACACATGAAGAAGAGTCCATGAATTCAGAAAAAGAAGTTTTTAAACTATTTTCCAAGTCAACAAATTAAAGAGAAGGAAGACAAATCCAACAAGGAAAGAAGAGAAACCTACCCGGTTTGGAACACAAGGGGGCTGCCGATTTTCATTAGGTTTCTTTAGGGTTTTGTCTCTATAAATACACATGTAATACAGTAGAAAAAGTGTCTTTCAATTGCTCAAAACATAGTATAGCCAAACTCTACCCAAAAACCCTTTAACGCAGAAAACTACACAAGCTGCCGCCGCACCTACCGCCGTTACTTTCTTTCATCTGCCGCCGATTCCACCTTCTACCCTAGCCGATCTATATAGGTAGTCTAGGTATGAAGTTCATCAAGGTTTTGTGTAATAATATACTGTGTTTTATCATGCTTTATTATAAATTATTTTATGGTTTTCGGTTTTATACGTTGCATGTGTTCTTAAGTTCTTCTTTGTGATTTTCTTGAAACCATGTGTGATGTATAACGTACTATGTATATTTTAGTTTCATGATTTAGATTAAGTTGCTGTATGTTCTTGTGTGTAGTATGTGCTAATTGATTAATCATCACCTGATCACGTAATCAAACTTAAAGATAGTCTAGGCCAAGACGTTTCTAAGGGGGGAGTTTAATCTGCCGTAGTAATCTAGGATCAAGTTAGGCATATTTGATAGTTTGATTCTAGTTGCTGCAAAGGGTTGCTAGGGTGAGTGATTTGCATGTTGAATAGGATGAGTGACGCCATACCTAGGACCATGTCTTCAACCGACTCCAGTTCGTAAGTGTATCTTGTTTAGGTTAGGCATATTTGATAGTTTAAACAAGGTGACACATATGTTTTAGGTTCAGGCATATTTGAAGTTCCTAAAAACACATGAGAAGTCATAAGAGGTTGAAATCAATGAAAACATATGATAGTGCGAGCATCACTATTTAATCTTACATGAAATTGTTATATGCTTATTGCGGTGTTTGTTATGTTGTGTGCTTGATTATTGATTGACCGATGTATGTAAATATTTTACTTCTTTTCTTTATGTTTCGAACCACCTTATAAATCCCCCATTTAAAATCGTGTCAGTTTTTGGTGCCGTTGCCGGGGATGCTAAAAAGGATTTATATGTATATTTTGTGCTAACGTTTTTTCTCTTATATTTGTGTGTATTGTCAATTTGTACATCGTAGATTTGTGTATGTGCCAAATTCTTTTGTGTGAAAATTGTATATTTTGTGCCATATTTTTGACTAACAATTTCTCTCTTATATTTTAGTGTAAGTGTCGAATTTGTATGTATTTTATTTGTATATTTTTGTGTCATATGTGTTTTGTTGTAACTATTGGAACTTAGTAAATATTTAGGAGGTTTATTGTTTCATATGTGATTGACGCTTATTGTGGTTTTTAAAGTGTAACATGTAGGGAGAAGCCGCATTTGTTAATCTTAGCCTAAACCCTTCATGTTATTTGCGGATTTCATGAGGTTGAGGGCGGCTTTGATTAACACTTGTCGAGTGGTCTAGTGACCCGAGTTTGTTCCTAGCTGAGTAAGGGGCCGTTCTGTCATAGATATGGAATTCAGGTTTGTTCAATTGGATCTCAAAATCATGACTGACCACTCTTCTCGGTGAAGGGGTCGATAGGGGTCCGCCTCCTTGATCACAAACGAGTCCTGCCTGGTTCTTGTAGGGGGTTCACCCCCCGTGACATTGACACTTGCTTTCTGAAACCACGGAATCCGCTCGAACTAGCCAAATGCTTGGGCCGAAGCATCACCACACTTTAAACGCTAGAATTTACTCAGACATGTATGACGCCATGAACTTCAAATTAATTTGACTTTAATTTTTGAGGTATATCGGACGAAGCATAACACTACCTTGGGCTGTATCAGTCCATTGCACAGTGGTCTTCCCTGCTCCACGTACCTTGAAAATTAGGGGTTAATAAAATCAACTAGAAACATTATAGGTTGTCGACATCTTGTGCTTGAAAGTCTTATGTGCCTATATGATGCCGTGTGCCCTATGTGTTCTAGTTGCTTACTTTGTTAATACCATGCCATGCCGTGTATCATATGTGTTTATCTTGACAATGTCGTGTGCCATATTTAGCTAACATTCTTTTGTTTTGTAGGTTGTTATTGAAGTGTGTTATGTGTGTCATTCATGTTGCATTTATACTTATGATCGATCATTTTGCATATCATGTTTCATATTGCATTTTTTGTTTTGTTTGCATCATGCCGTATTGCATTTTGTTTCATGCATCATGTTGTGTTTGCACTACATCCATTTTGCATTCAATCATACTTGTGTTTTATTGTTTTGCATATCGTGTGCATATTGCATTTTTTTTGTGTTGTTTGATTTTCATAGTGACCTAGCAAGGGGTCGGGTATGACAAGTATGGAGAATGAGATGAGGAGACTTTAAAAGATTTGGAGCCGTCCATACTTGAAGTTGTGAAGGAGCTTGATTCACAACCAATCTACAAAAGGTATACTCCCTTGTCAATTCCAATTTCCACTAATAAGTTGTGACCATCTGTGGAACAGACCCCTAAGTTAGAGCTAAAAGCTCTTCCCCCACATTTGAAGTACGTTTTTCTTGAAGAAGATGACACTTTACCAGATATTGTGTCTTCATCGTTGAATGAGCAACAAGAGCACAAATGTTGAAAAGCACAATGTGGGAGAGCCATGGCAACAAAGGATGGCGCCATCAAAGCAAAAAAGAGAAGAGTCTAGGCTGATAGACTATAAACATTAAGCGCTACATGAGAGGCAACTCATTTCAACCGTAGCTGTGGAGGAGCCAACAACGAGAGTTTGCATTTTTCTAATCCCTTCACTTTTATGGTTGATATTTTGACTTATTTATGTGTTTATTACGTGACTTAGACACATGCTTAGGAAATTATGACATTATTTTGGGTTTACATTGAGGACAATGTAATTTTCTAAGTGTGGGGTAGAGGTTACATAGTAACATATTTTTCTTTGGTGTGTTTTTCAAATTTTCCGAAACTTTTTAATTTTTGTCAAAATTTTTCAAATTTGTTTTTAAATATTTTTGTTTTGTTTTGTGTCTTAGGATATACCCTTAAAAGTCTATGATGAACTATATCTTTAAATGCATGATTGACGGTTTAACATTTATTTTAAGAAATTGCAAGTTTCATAGATATGTGAATTAGTATGAATATTTGAGATTTGATTGATAATGAAGTATGCATGTTTGATTAGATTGTTCCAAAATAACTTATGTGAGCTTTTGAGCCTAAAAACTTTCTTTCATGAGTGAATTCTGTGCCGATTTTGTCTAAATTTTTTCGAAATTTTCACTAGTTTTTCACCATCTTTTGAAACCTCATCATTCTTTGCATATTCAATAACTATGTGCTATAGTTTTTAATGGACTCTAGAATTTACTAGAACTTGCTTATATGATTTTCGAAGCTTTATAATCATAACATGTCTTGATTTTGAATATGATTGAATTTAATCTCATTAGGATCACCACCATTGCCAAATAAAGCATATGCCTATTTTGTGCCTGTCGTGGGACTCCTTAGTTAACCCCTTTGAGCTTACATTGAGCCTTTTATTTCATCACCTTTAAACAGAATTCCTTTGCTTAGAATAGCTAAACCTTTACCTTGTTATCAAGACTTGGCAAAGTACTTCTGATGGAGCTGTACTGTGTGATGCTGTGAAGCAAGTGTGTGTGAACAATGTAATAAAGAGCAAGTGTGGGGTAAAACACCATATCGTTATAAATGTATGTGCCATGTATGAACAAAAAGAAAGAAATATGTCCGAAAAAAAAAAAAAAAAACAAGCAAAAAAATCGGATAGAATCAAAAGTTCAAGGCACAAATTCTTTCATGGTGTTTTGTAAATTATGAATTTGGAGTTAGTGATTATTTGAAGGTCTAAAAGTGTTTATATGACCTTTGTCCTATTCATAATATGTGAAAAAGTGTATGATGACGTATGGGTCCAACATGAAGAAATTCGACCCTTGAAGTGAAGACATGAGGAGGAGCGAGATTTGCTAAGTCTTGGTGACGTCTTAAAATCACCATTTATCCATAAAAATTCCTACCTTATGAAACCAAGCCCCATTACAACCATATTATTGAGATTAATTCATGATTCTTAAGATAGCTAAATTTGATTTGTGGAGATTTTCTCATGAGTTAAGCATATGGTTTTGGTCCATTATTGCACATAGTTGTTATATGAGGTTTTTCCATAAATTTCTATTCACAAAGAGCTTTTATTTGTTGAAATATGCAAGTTAATTGTTATCTTATCATCTTTTCCCTTGCATATATGATTGAGTGAATACCATGGATGAGTGAAAAGAAGAGAGTATGCCATTGTGAGGTGGAACGGTTATCATACATGTTTGTGCTATATGATCTCATATCTTACGTGTTCATGCTATGATACATGCTTATGAAGCTTTGTAATTACGGTTTTCATTCAAATGTTCAAACTTGAAAGTTATGCATGCTAAAGAATCTGAGACGAATCATTTAAGGGTATTAGTTGTTTAAGTGTTAGTTGTTTTTGTGTCGTTAGTGTTAGTAGAGTCTTATATTTAGTTTGCTAGGGACTAGCAAAGGGTAAGTGTGGGGTAGTTGATAGGAGCATTTTATGCTACGTTCTTAATATGTTTTTACCCTCATTTATGCTTTGTTTATCCATTATTTGGTTAGTATTAGTAGTTATTTAGCATAAGGGGTTATTTGTAGAACATTGGCTAAAACATGTGTAAAATAGACAAAGTATGTGCAATATCGTTAAAAGCTGAAATTGGAAGTGTTTGTGATGTTTTTCTTAAGTTTCTGTAAACCAATACATTGTCACTACTTGATTATATCTTTTGAATGTTTAGGTGACATGTATGTGGACATAACGAAACAAGAATCATGAGGATCGGACTTATGGAAGGTAGCAAAAGAAGCATGGAAAGACAAGAGGCCAAAAGCATGAATTCGGAACAAAAACCATAACTCAACTTCAAAGATTTCCCTACGACGATCCAGGAGGAACCAGGGAACGTGCCATATATGGATGGAAAGCTGTGGATGTCTAGTTTCTAAATCTTTTAGAATCGCAGCAATCCAAGTTCTGAGGAAGGAGTTATGCCGGAAACAATGGCCGGAGGTCAGTCTGCTGGAAACAGGGCAGATCATGCTGAAACTTCTGTCCGAATGTGTGAGTGTGTTTCTTCACCAAAATCCTTCCCAAGCATGCCAAATGATTGATGAAGAGCTTAATGATGATATGGGAAGTTGTTTAGAAGAAGAAGAATCGAAGAAATCACCAAGGAGAAGCCGAAAATAACAACTACGAAAGTTATCCCGGTCAAAACAGGATAACTTGTTCTACCGAGATTATGGAAGCCTTTCGGCTGTCCTAGGAGTCCATGAGCATGAAGGAGAGCCCAATGCCGATCCACACACATGAAGAAGAGTCCATGAATTCAGAAAAAGAAGTTTTTAAACTATTTTCCAAGTCAGCAAATTAAAGAGAAGGAAGACAAATCCAACAAGGAAAGAAGAGAAACCTACCCGGTTTGGAACACAAGGGGGCTGCCGATTTTCATTAGGTTTCTTTAGGGTTTTGTCTCTATAAATACACATGTAATACAGTAGAAAAAGTGTCTTTCAATTTCTCAAAACATAGTATAGCCAAACTCTACCCAAAAACCCTTTAACGCAAAAAACTGCACAAGCTGCCGCCGCACCTACCGCCGTTACTTTCTTTCATCTGCCGCCGATTCCACCTTCTACCCTAGCCGATCTATATAGGTAGTCTAGGTATGAAGTTCATCAAGGTTTTGTGTAATAATATACTGTGTTTTATCATGCTTTATTATAAATTATTTTATGGTTTTCGGTTTTATACGTTGCATGTGTTCTTAAGTTCTTCTTTGTGATTTTCTTGAAACCATGTGTGATGTATAACGTACTATGTATATTTTAGTTTCATGATTTAGATTAAGTTGCTGTATGTTCTTGTGTGTAGTATGTGCTAATTGATTAATCATCACCTGATCACGTAATCAAACCTAAAGATAGTCTAGGCCAAGACGTTTCTAAGAGGGGAGTTTAATCTGCCGTAGTAATCTAGGATCAAGTTAGGCATATTTGATAGTTTGATTCTAGTTGCTGCAAAGGGTTGCTAGGGTGAGTGATTTGCATGTTGAATAGGATGAGTGACGCCATACCTAGGACCATGTCTTCAACTGACTCCAGTTCGTAAGTGTATCTTGTTTAGGTTAGGCATATTTGATAGTTTAAACAAGGTGACACATATGTTTTAGGTTCAGGCATATTTGAAGTTCCTAAAAACACATGAGAAGTCATAAGAGGTTGAAATCAATGAAAACATATGATAGTGCGAGCATCACTATTTAATCTTACATGAAATTGTTATATGCTTATTGCGGTGTTTGTTATGTTGTGTGCTTGAGTATTGATTGACCGATGTATGTAAATATTTTACTTCTTTTCTTTATGTTTCGAACCACCTTATAAATCCCCCATTTAAAATCGTAAATATGTTTATACTTTTGCATTTGTGTATACTTGTATATTATGTGACAGATAATTGTATATGCTATGTATATGTGTATTTTGTATAAAATGTGTGAATATTACTAACGATTTGTTTTGCAGAATATAAGTCCTTCCCTAGTGTCCCCGGCTAGAACGATACCCTACTTACTAATACTACACGATAGGGTTTTAAATTGCAGGTTGTTGACCAATGGCCTCGTCATTCACTTACAAACTTAGGCCTTACCCTCCACATCACTAGCCTCTTCACGTCCTGTTGCACAATTAATATTAATTTTCTAGACGTTATAGTAAGAACTAAATAACATAGGCGTTCACATTTGTGAGCGTACAACTCGCTCGTCGTCTCCACACATCTCAAATTATCAACTAAAAATCCCCGACATTCACCAATAACTTAGGAGTCCTTAAAATATTTCATAAACTTTAATCAGCAATAATCGATTGCCGGAATAATATTTTATTATCCGCCAATATTATTAATCTTTGAAAATTCCACCACCTAACCAAAACTCCGTCGAAAAGTATAATCTTCATGCCAATAAATTTCTCTTATTTAATAATATTTTTAGTGGAAAAATCTACCCAAAAAGTGCTAGCTCTGCCATCGGCAGGAATTCAGGCCAAAATTCTGACAACCTCCAATCGACACCAAATTTTAACAGTAGCTTCTTTTCATCATTTGGAACAATTTTCTAATTCTACGCGATGACCAATTCGGCCTCTAACTAGGTCAATCAAAGGAAAATGTAAAAACCCGAAATTTTTAAACTTCAAATCTTCGATTCTCCCTCCACACTTTAAATCAATCCATCAAACTTTAGGGATGAATAGTACTCATAAAACCCATTCTCACCATATAAAGAATTCACAAATTAGTGGCCTGAGGAGGGAAAAATCCGATCTAGATCTCCTATTGTAGACTTAGTAATCAACTTGAAATTTCTCCTAAACCATGACGAGATAGGTCGTAAACCATGACGAGATAAGTAGAAAAGCTTACCTAGAATTTAAATAGACTCAGAGACGGTCATTTTGAGACCGGTGCGGCGACCTATGGCGGCTCGACGGCGGTGTGGTAGTGAAGAGACGATCCGGCAGCCTTTTTCATCAAGAGAGATGAGAGAGAGAGAGTAAGTTTTCTAATTTTTAACTTTCTACTCTGGGTAAGTTTCCCTTTTTATACTACTTACTATGAACAGTAACTTCTCATTTTAGACCATAACTCCTTCATATGATCTGCGATTTGAGCGTGCTACGTGTCCACTAACTCGAATCAACGTCCTCTATGACTTTCATGAAGAAAGTTTTTCCAAATTCTCGACTTAACGAAAAGTCAACTTTGCGACCCCTTACAGTAAAACGGTTACTACAAATGGTAAGAGAATAAAGTAACCAACCATAAAATAATTCTAGGATCGGGATGTGACAATTCTCCCTACCTTATAAAAATTTTGTCCTCGAAATTTCTATACTCGAAGTCTAACAGAGTGGGGAATACTACCACTTAAAATTATATTATTGTTCTCAAATATCAACTCCTTTCTGAAAACTATTTTGAATCGCCTCACGAATTAATAGAATTGTCATAACCCTTTACACCGGCTCTTTACGATCAACATCCTTACCAATCCTCCTTATGACCCAATTTTCAGTACTAGCCGGAATGCTATTGACCTACGATGTAAAGAAATAGATTTATTCACGTAACTTGAATATACGTGACACTAGGCATCCACTAGAATCCTAAAGATACCCAACATATTCCACAAACTCATGTAACCTAGTCACATATCACATTTATCCAACGTAACACTCCTTTCTACATGGATAACGTTTAATACTCCCTCATTTTCTAACGTCCAACCACTCTTTTCAAGTCTACACTAAGCGTCTGAAATCTTACATCTAATCGCAATGATCTTCCCTTGAATCATTGATCAAACCGAATTACCGAATTCCTACTATAATCCAACTCATTTATAAGATGGAATATGACACTGCCTACCAATGATCCACCAACTGTAATCCTCGCGAAAATCGCTACTGTTTTCCACAAAAAGATTACAAACTCTGTCATGTACTGAAAACATCCTTTGGCAACAACTCATTGTTGCCTAAGTTAGAACATTATCACCCATAGGTTTGTCCACGTCTTTCCACTCACTGAAAACAGCTAACCCGAATGAGGGCAAAGTTCCTCATGACGTCAAGCAACAACTCGTCATCAAACTACTCAATACCTCGGCGTCAAAGCCAATTGTTAACATGTTATATGTTTCCGGGTAAACTCGTGGCCCCTTTAGCGGGTTGCACGGTTCCAGAAATAGCGAACTTCCTTGTACTCCGAGTTTTCCTGTGTAAAGAACAAACACGTCAAAGGGCGTCCCCGGGTTTACCGAGGGAAGCCACTCCGATGCTTAAGTCAGACATTGTCAGATAAGCAGAAAACTCAAGAGTAGTTAAGAAATTGTCCGTCCCCTTACCGGGAGGTCCTCACCGGTATTTATAGTAGCATTAAAGGCAGCACTTTGTCTTTTTCCAATGTGGGAATGAACTCCCTTGCTTTACCTCAACTTTACAATGAACTGGGCCCTGACAAAGGACCCAGAGTGGCTTCTCAAATCTGACTGGGCTTTGACCCTGTAAACAGCACTTCAAGCATAATAAACGATGCACATTTAACAATTGACCACACTGTTATTTCTTGAATTGTAACCCGGTAAAGGAGAAATATTAGGTTCCACCTATAAACAAGTCCCCCAAGTCCTCAGTCAAGGGGTACGCTTGGGTGGGGACTTGAAATCATTTCTTTACCGGGTTACAAAGGTATCATCCAGACCCGGTGTACCCAGTCCCCCAAGTCCGTACGCAAGGGTGCCCCGCGGACACTTTGACTATGGGAATTGAAAACGACGTCTCCGGGTTGTAGTGGGGGAAACTGAAAAGGTTTCAGTTTGAAGTGGGGGAAAACGAAAAGTTTTCAGTTTTGAAGTGGGGGAAACTGAAAAGTTTTTGGGTTTTGGGACGCGGCATGCACGACACGTGTCGATTTTCTTGAAAAACCGAAACGTCCCTTCAGTGTACGTCTCTAACTGTATAAATAGGGGTTGAGGGTGACAGTTTTGTCGCACCTTCGAAACCGATAACTTTTTCGTGCTTTTGCTCTCATCCGCTGTTGTCGCTGTGCTTGTTGGATTTCCAAACTCAAATCGACCTCAAAATCCTTTCAAACCCTCACAAGTAAGGTACTGTTTCCTCTTCCGATGTTTTTGAGTGTTTTGGATCGATCTTGTGTACTGTTTCTGGGATCCAATCTGGGTTTCTGCGTTAGTGTGTGCGTTTATCCTTGTGGTCGCCGGGTTATCTGGGTTTCTGACGACGTTCCCGTGTTTCTTGTTTTGCAGATGACAAACCCCGCAATGGATGCTCACGTCCCCGAGTTTGCCTCAGTAACCTTCACTGATGGGACCGCTCTCGACCCTCCCGGGTACTCACTGACCGCGGAGGAGATTGTGGAGCTAAGGAGCAACTGGAAGATTCCCGAGTCTGTGGAAATTCGGACTTTAGAACCCGAGGATCAGTTCTTCGCTCCCGGGGATGGGTGGACGCTATGCCACGAGTACCAGCTACGCTGCGGCCTGTCACTCCCGCTAAAGGTGGAGGTGCAGTACCTCCTGGCTGCGAGCAACTTCGCCATCGGGCAAGTTGGCCCGAACATGTGGAGGCAGCTACTAGGGTTGTGCGTGATGTACAAGGTGCTGAAGCAGCAAATGCCCACCTATCACGAGTTACATGCCATGTACCGGGCCGAGTACTCCCGGAAGGCGGGTTTCAGTGGGACAATCCAACTGAAATCCAAGGCGATTTTCAAGAAGATCATCGAGGACTTGCCAACCTCCGTGAGCCGGACCTGGAGGGAAAAAAGTTTCTTGATAAGAAACTTTCAAGACCCGGGACACGCGCTTCAAGTACCGGCTGACTTCCAGCCACTGATGAGTAAGTCGTCTCCCTTAGTGTTTCTTTTCTTCGTACCGAGTTGTACTTACATACGTTATGTGTTGCAGACGTCCCCGACATTCCTTTGGAGCCGGTGATGGAGAAGAGGATCCGGAGGATGCTATGGGCCTTCCGGGGTCAAGATGACCGGAGTTCGTACCGGCTTTGCAGGCTGTATGTATACAGCAGGTGCCGGTTGATGGAGCTCCCAGGTTTGTCTCGTGCCCGTTCCCAAATTTTGTTGTCACATGCTCCTGTCTAACGGGTTATGTATTTTGTTGCAGCTCTTCTCCCGATGGAGTTCACGAAACGCAAGAACCCGGGAATATACGACGGCTTCGAGGACAAAGCTGTATAGGCCGGGATCCGGGCGCAAGGGGCGGAGGGTCTAGCGTACGACATCAACCTGACGTCAAAGACGGCTTTCCTGCGCCCAGACGCCGAGCAAGGGGACGTTCAGCAGTTCCATGTCGACACGCTGCACTACAGCGAGATCCCCGAGTACTTGGCTGAGGTTCTCGGGCCAGAGGTTTTCCAGGAGGGGGAGGAAGTCGAAGGGAATCCCTCGGAGGCGGATTACAACCCGCTATTTGAAGAACCGGGGAGGGAATCTTCCATCGCCGACGAAGAGACTGAAGAACCGGTGATGAGCGCGGTTCCATCGTCTGTGCTCCCCGGTGAGGAGTTTACTGAAGAGGATGACAACGGAGGTGAAGAGGTTTAGGGTTTAGGGTTTCTATAAGACGTTCCCTGTAAAATAACAAGTCGAGTTGATGCGTATCTCACAAGTGTAGATAAAATTTACATATAGTATGTTATGTTCATAACATAATAATAGGCCCGGTAGGGCCGTACCGGTCAATTATGGCTCTGTCGAATAACCCGGTATTTGTGATGCATAATATACAAGTGTTGACAATGTACGCATATTGCCGGTTTGGCATGTTTAATAAAAAGTGCCGCTAGGGCTGTACGTGTCCGTTAGGACTTTCAAAGACTGAAATAAGGCCGTGAAAGGCTTGCAATATTTCAAGTTAAGGAGATTACCAGATTATCGGAGATTGGCGATTTTGACAGTGAAATAAGGCCGTTAAGGCTTGCAATATTTCACGTCATGTAGACCGGAGATTATCGGAGATTATCGGAGAATGCCGAGTTTGACAGTGAAATAAGGCCGTTAAGGCTTGCAATATTTCACGTCATGTAGACCGGAGATTATCGGAGAATGCCGAGTTTGACAGTGAAATAAGGCCGTTAAGGCTTGCAATATTTCACGTCATGTAGACCGGAGATTATCAGAGATTATCGGAGAATGCCGATTAAGGCATACAAGTAGGGCCGCTAAAGGCTACATTCACTTCAACAAACTGTTTAATAAAACATAACCCGGTAGGGGGTTTCATGCATTGTGGGCCTGAAAGGCTTTATATACAACATTATAAACAATAATTTTGGACATTCATAGATAACTTGGTACCTATTTGGGGAAGAGATGTAGATGTTGGGCGTTCCATGGTCGTGGAAGCGTAACTCCATCTGTTCCCCTGATGTAAAACGTTGCAGGGCCCACGACTTCAACAATTTCATATGGACCCTCCCATGGAGCTTTGAACCCCGTTGGCTTAGGGATAACCTCCTTCATTACCCAATCCCCGAGTTTGAGTGGGCGCTCGATAACCCGGGAATTGTAGTGTTTAGCCACTTTTTGCTTCTTGTTGATATTTCGGAGATGTGCACGCTCCCGGCGTTCCTCCAGGAGGTCCAGGTTAAGGCGGATGCCTTCATTGTTGGTTTCCCTGTCAAACAGTTGTACCCGGTCACTCGGGACTTCCATCTCTACCGGGATCACTGCCTCAGAGCCAAAGGTCATAAGAAATGGGCTCTCCCCATTGGCTTCTGTTGGAGTTGTCCTAAGTGCCCACAAAACCTCTGGAAGTTTCTCAGCCCATAAACCCTTTGCGTCCTCCAGCTTCTTCTTCAGAACTTGCTTGATGAGCTTGTTGACAGCTTCAGTTTGTCCATTAGTCTGCGGGTGTGCAGGGGAGGCGTATAGCACCTTTGTTCCATTGGAATGTAAGAATTCCCGGAACTCATCATTATCAAACTGCGTCCCGTTATCTGTGATAAACGTCTCTGGGATTCCAAACCGGCAAAAGACATTGTTCCAAAGGAATTTCTTAACATTTGCGGTTATGATCCGTGCCAGGGGTTGAGCTTCTATCCACTTGGAATTATAGTCCACTGAGACAATGGCGTGTTTGAGCTGTCCCGGAGCCGTGGGTAGAGGCCCGATGAAATCAATCCCCCACATGCAAAATGGATATGGAGAGATGATTACTGATAGTGGGACTGATGGGGCACGGGGAAAGCTTGCAAATCGGTGACATTGAAGACAAGAATCTACGACGACTCTGGCATCGTGTTCCAAAGAAGGCCAGTAATATCCCATTCTTAGGGTTTTGAAAGCCAGGTTACGGGCTCCAAAGTGATTTCCACATACCCCGCTATGAAGCGACTGCAAAACCCGGTCTCCTTCCTCGGGTGTAATACACTTCAAATAAGGGAAAGTATGTCCTCGTCGATACAGTTTCCCATCACGGATACTATACTGCGCCGCTCGAACCCGTAGTCGTTTGGCCGCTACCGGGTCCTCAGGTAGGGTTCCATGTTGGATGAAGTTGATGAAGTCATCCATCCAAGATGGTGGCGGGTTTGCTTCCACTGCGAAAATCTCAGAAAAGGAGAGTGAGATGCTTGGTTTCTCCAATGTCTCGACCAGTAAGCCTTTAAACTCGGTATTGGAATCGTCCCCTGTTGCAATCCTAGCCAGAGTATCTGCTCTCACATTCTGCTGCCTCGGTATTTGAGTAACCTCAAAGGTGTCAAATTTCTCTAGCAAGAAAGCCGCTAACTTTTGATAGGACGAAAGATGTGCTTCGTTTGCCTGAAATCCGCCGTTAACCTGCTGCACTACCAGTTGTGAATCACTTAGTATGCGGAGATGCCGGGCGCCCATATCTTTAGCGAGTTAGAGCCCTTTGATCAAGGCTTCGTACTCAGCCGTGTTGTTTGATGCTTTGAAGTTAAAGCGTAGAGCATAGTCAAACATATTACCCTCCGGGTCTACCAATGTAATGCCTGCTCCACATTGCCTCTGATTGACTGACCCATCTACAAATATCTGCCAACTCTCCGGTTCAGCTTGTGTAGGAAGAGTTTCAGCAACTGATGAATCTGCTGGGATTAACTCGGCAATGAAGTCTGCTGCTGCCTGCCCTTAAAACAAACGAAAAAGAGAAAGAATAAGATAATATAAAGCAAATATGTATTGGAAGTCTCCTCCACAAATTTGATTGAATTGGGTTTCCTCCCAACAAGCCCTGAAAATTTTACGTCTTTATGTGAGACAGAGTTTTCCTTTAGATCATTTTGGAGGTGACGCAATATGGAGGTTCTCCTCCATTTTTTTTCCAACCTCATAGTATCAAGTAATGCGCATTCACTCTTTGCTTGTCACTTCACTCTAAATATGAAGTATCTCAATGAAAATCATTAGTGAAAGTGAGAACATCCAACAATATTCAAGAACGTAAGGTCCTTAATCGACTAAGTTACTTTAGCCACATGATATTCATGGAATCTAAATGTAAAAATGCATGAGATGCAAAATAAGAGGAATGTAGATGAATGCAAAAAATATGAGAATACAACCATGGTGAAGAGGCTTAACAACTTATGTCTAAAGATTTACAATTTGTAACAAAAGAAATTTTAACACAAATTAAGCAAAGGATTTTTCAATCCCTGGCAACGACCCCATTTTGACGGCGGATTTTTAAGCCTGCATCAAATAAACCCTTTTTATTGTTAGTAGCGTAAGGCAAGTAGGGTTATTGTATAAGGCCGGGGATTGAGGGTACCTGCAAAATAAGCGTTAGCATAAATCATAAAAATTATTACAAACTAAAAATAAATTACAAAAGTGACTACTGTTCCTAACGAACAACAGTCAAAAACCTAAATAAAAACCTAACCTAAATAGTCAGAAAATTATGAACATTTACAGGGATATAGTAGACATACATATGAATAACCGTACAAAATTTCAGGGAGATCGGAGATCGTTTGATACAATAATAAAATAAAACAAAACAGGGGACATAATAGTGACGAAAATCCTAAAATTAAAAGAAAAACAAAACAAACCTAACCTATTATATACAATGGTCATCTCTTGCATACACACAACTTTAAACAAATTCATGACATCAATGATAGTACGACTTCAATTCAAGTGTTTTAACGAATGCAAACAAGTGATAGACTCAAGTTCTAATGTAACATCCCGTACCTAAAAGTTACCTTTTCACAGAGGTTTATGAGTTACCGAGGACTTTTAATTGAGATCGATAATTTGTTAAATTATCACTCGAGTTAATTTTTGAGTTTTTCTAAACTCTCCAAATACCTAATTTAATGACTCGATGTTGTAGTACGTGTCGACACGAGTCTCCTGGTATTTTCGGAATATTTTTCGGAGCTTCCGGCTAATTTCTGTGAATTTCTGAAGTTTATGGTAATTTTCAATTACTATTCCGGTAAAAAGGAGTTTTACCATTTAACCTTTTTACTTTTCACCTTCTTTGAATCTGAGCCGTTGGATCGATTCCAGATTGAATCTGGACCGTTCAATTCCCTATAAATAAGGGAAGAGTTTTGACTCGGTCAAAACTCTCCTCCCCCGGTCAACTCCCTCCCTCCCGATTTCTCTCCGCCCTCCCTGCCTCAGTTTTCTCCGGCAAGTTCTCGGCCACTCCGCCGCCCCACACCGGTGCACCACCACCAATATCTTCCTCTCCTCCTCCTCTTCAAAACCCCTATCACCAGTCACTCTGAGAGGCAAGGATGAGGGAGATCGACCGAGTTGGGGTGCGGCGGTCTTCGCCGGATTTTGGCCGTTCCAGGTAGAGTTAGGGCGCGTGGAAGGTGAGGCTCTTCTCCTCTGCACTTCCTCTTCCACGTTGTTAAACGTTCGATTCGAGCCTGAACGAGTTCTCCCTTTTTCTCTGTGTTCACTGTGCTTTCTGGGTTTTCTGGGTTCCTTGTTCTTCCTCTGGTGACTGAGTTCTTCGAACTCTTGGTGGCCTTCTCAGCCTCCTGGTGAAAACCTAACTACAGCAGAGGCTTTTGGAGAGCACCCGAGATGGTGAGGTGTTGGTTTGGTGGAGGCAGTGACTGAGGTGGGAACTTGGAGTTCTCAGAGCTCCTGCAAGTCGAGTTTGAGGATGATGGAGCTGCTGGAAGGGTCTTGGGGGAAGCTACTGTGTTGCAGTCTTGGATCAATGTTGAAGGTGAGCCGATAATCTAGGGCTACTGTGTCTGTTCGATTTGTGATGTTTTGTGTTATTGAATTGATGTTGACTTGTTGTTTGGTGTGTTGTTGTCGAGAACTTGGTAAACGAGGGAAACTCCGGTGAAATTCCGGCAAGTTGACCGGAATCCGGCATAGGATTCTGGCAAGTTGCCGGAATCCGGTAACGATTCCGACGATGTAGTTAAAATGGCAGAAAGTGCCGAGGAGGTAGTCTTTTGATCACTTCAAGTATATTGTTTCCGTTTAGTAGAGTCAAAGTATCGTAATCGGATTTACGTATAAGGAAGTGTGCTAAAAAAACGGAAACTAACCGTATTTGGG
The DNA here is from genome assembly GCA_951800085.1 of Comarum palustre. Lineage (NCBI taxonomy): Eukaryota > Viridiplantae > Streptophyta > Magnoliopsida > Rosales > Rosaceae > Comarum > Comarum palustre. The sequence continues at coordinate 23,407,027 of OX637584.1, read as the reverse complement.
AACTTTCCATTTTGGGAAACTTTCCCTTTTTGGGAAGGTTTCCATTTATGGAAGATTGACCGATAAAGGAAAAAGGGAAGGGTCAATCTTAGTAACCGGTTAAGTTAAGACAACCGGATCTCTAAGTGAGATTCTAGGCAACTCAGGAATCTTAGTCAGAAACCGAGTTGGGCACTGTTAATAATTCGGATAATTTTTACCGGATATATCGACTCTTAACCCGTAAATTGGTAAAGTGGTTGATTGGGTGTCCATAGTAATTCCACAAAAATTACTATGTGATAACCTATCGATAATAAAATAGTAAGGAAAGTCGATACGCTGAGATTAAGAAGTCGGAAACCAAACTTCGAGTCGATATTCGGAATTAAGCGTTTTGTTGAAAAGGTTGTTAAAAAGAAAGGAACTTGGTCAACACGTGGTCAAATAGGATTTCCTGGTCAAACTAGGAAAAGACCAAGTCAACTATGGAATGACTAATATATTGGTTTATTTGTACAGTCTCTGTTTGAACGTGAGACGGGCTCGACTACGTGGCTAGCTCGAGGTTTCGCTCGAGGAGCTTTCCGAGCAGGAAGGGAGTCGCAATAAGTACTGTGAGTGGACTTTGTTTTTTAAATTAAATTGCATGACATAGACTTTAATTGTTTTCTCCTTTATTTATGTGATTTCCTCCATTTAATGTTTTACGGTGATTTTGGGAAAAAGGGGATTTACTATTTTAAAGATAAACGAGCCGGGAAAGAGGTTCCTACCTTTCCCGTGGTTTAAAGGATTTTCCCGGGTTATGGTTTTAATGGTTTTCACCGTTTTGGGATTATAGAGGGGGATGTTTTAAAAAGGGGAAACTTGGCTCTTGGATTTAAAGGGTTTTAAAGTAAAGGCAGAGAACCGGTTTTGGGTTCTTGGAAAGGTTTTTAAATCCAATGTATTTGGGATAAAGTCAGGGAGATTTGACTTGGTTTTCGATTTATTATTCCCAAGAGGTTTTACGAGGTTTTAAAGGTTTTTAAAGGATTTTAAAGGATAAGGATATATATTGCATGCTAGCATGGACCCTCTCCAGATGGAGCGGGTACCATCTCTGGATTGTAGCTGGTCTGACCCTCTTCGGTGGTAGCTGGTCATTATGACCCTCCCAGATAGAGCAGGTCAGGACCCTCTTCGGTGGTAGCTGGTCGTCGGACCCTCCCGAATAGAGCAGGTCATGTGACCCTCTCCGATGAGCTAGTCAATGGACCCTCTCGTGGTAGAGCAGGTCGGTTTTCTCGTGGATGAGGTTAACACCCCACATTTAAATTATTTATGTTTGAGCCAAGGGAATTATTTATGATTTAATTATTTATCGTCCATGATTTGGTTGCATGCGGATTTTCTTAGAAAACTCTGAGGGAGAGCATTAACGGAAATAGTGTTTTTATATTTTATTTTTGTCCGCTCACCCTGACAGTTTTCAATGTTTCTTCCCTGGGCCCTTCGTTTTCAAATGTCTAGTGGTGCAGGGTTCTTGAGTGGAGGTCGCGCGCGTACAAGAGTCGAGGCATAGTCGATCAATCCGTTGCTGCTTGCAAATTCATTAGGGTAATCTTCTATGTAGACTGCTCTGACTAACCCAGTTTAGCTAGTTAAGTAGGTTAGGGAGCAGGATGCCTTCATGAGTTAGGGATTGTTTTAAAATACTCATGGAATTGCTGAGTTGGAATGTAGGAAGGGTTGGCCATTTCAAGGGGGTTTCGGTAAGAAGTTCCCTTGAGGTGGTTCCCGCAGGATTTACTTCGAGTTAAAGGGATTTAACTCGGGATGGGTCCTGACTTCTAATGTTAAGCGTACGTTACTATCCCGGATTATTTCTACTCACAACTCTTCTACATATCTTACCATCCCGGAATCAACACAAAGAATCATTTAGAGCAAGAACTCAAACAAATTAGAAAGTCTTTTACCATCCCGGATTATTCTGACAATATAATATGCAACTTATGAACTCATTATCATTCTAGTTCATGTATTACCATCCCGGAATTAACACAAACAATGATACAATTTGATTAAGAACAAATCACAAGTTATCAATCACAAGAGAACACGAACTATAACACTTTAGGCATCATCAATCACATAAACACATGAAAACCAAAAATCTGAAAATTTCAATACTCATAGCAGAATCATCTATAGATCCAATTCAAGAACAAAGACAAAGAGAGTTGATGAAAACTAACTAAACTACTTGAATTAAAACTAAAAGAATGCATAAGAACTGAGTTTGAATTACACTTTGAAGAATCGATGAAGAAAACATCAAGGGATGCCCAAGATTGTACATGTCAATTAGGTGAAAAACCTAAACTAAGGCTTGTGTTTCGGCTAGGGTTTCTGGAGAGAAACCTAGAGCTTTGGTGTTGAAGTGCGGCAAAGAGCGACCCTGTTTACGTCTCTAACACCTCCTATATATAGTGCACGTATCAACAACTGCAATTAGGGTTAGAGAACCTCAATTTTCATCCATAGACTTGCCTATGTGGTCGGGGCATTGAAATTGAAGTTCCGGTCCAAATCTGAAATTCAGGCAGACTGACATTCTGTCACTAAAACGGTCATAACTTCTTCTTAAAAATAGGTATTGACGATCCACGAAACTTTATGAAAACTAGACTCATCTAGCTTTCCAATGATATGTGGCTTATCTCCTGGTTCGTTGTGAGCTATTCACAACCTTCTGTCGAAGTTGATGAATAATTTCTGGCAGCTTTTAGGATTTCATTCCTTGAACAACATGGATTCCTTTTCCTTCTAGATTTCTCTTTTTTCCTTCTTTTATGCTCCTTGGCTTTATTTGAGACCTAAAAACACAAACTATGTTAAAATCAATATTGTTAAAGGAATTACATAGCTAAATAGGGTCAGAAACACATTAAGAACGTTGCATAAAATGCACCTATCAATTCTCACAAATTCAAGATTCTTGAACTAATAGTTTCTGCCACAGAAGGAGAAACCGACATATTGGAGCAGTTCAAGTAGGAATAAAGCTTTTAGCCAGAGATGGTATAGACTGTTCTGTTCTATGTGTCTTAAAAGATGATAGAATAACAGAGTTTAAGAAAAGTTTGTTAGGAACAGTATAAGCTTCTTCGTGCAGCCAAGTTGCATATTTTAATGTTTTCCCAAACTTCACCACACATCCCAGAGATGCAGAACACTGTCTAAGATTGTGAATCAAGATTGATTAAATTTTCATAAAGAAAGGGATGATGGAGCTTGCGATAGATTATCGTATCTATTATAAGCTGATGAGCTCGAATGTAACCCTAAACACCATATTTCTCAACAGTCTCGGGATTACAACATCAATCCTCACAAATCTAGGAAATCATACTGAACAAAAGCATATCACAAAATGGCATGAAGTAACATTCCCAGAAAATGGAATCTGACACCTCCAGCTAGACAGGTAGAAAATACAAATGCTTCTATCTATGAAGATATTGGACGAAAAATAAGCTTACAATTTCATAGACATTCATTCGCTAACTATGAGGAAGCTAGTACCTCTAGAACCAAGCCAACTTTTTGTCTTGAAGAATCTTTCGAGAAAGAAGATGCTAAAAGGCCTATGATAATGCTAAAGTCAGCAGAGCTGAAAAGCTTGTATGAACAAGCAGAAATTTATGAATCTACAGAAGAACATGTAAGATCATGGAAAAAATTCTCAGGTTCAACAGAAAAAGAACAAAAGGTGTTATAGAATATATGAGAGCTGAATGTTGTGGTGTGTTATTCATCAAATGAGAGGCCCCTTATATAGGGGTTTACATCAAGCCTAGAAAGGAAAACGTACTACATGTACTATGTGTAGTACATGTACTATGTGTAGTACATGTACTATGTGTAGTACAACTTTACATATGTGGTAAGTACTACAAGTTTCCTATTACATCTAAGGCCCATGGGCTAAGCCCATCTACACGGCATAAGACCAAGTGCACACACGCACATGTCATATTTCCTACAACACTCCCCCTTGTGCCGCGCGTCGATATGCCGGATGGTGCTTACAATGTTGCCTCATTAAAACCTTACCAAGTAACAAAACCCAGTGGGAAAAATAACCTTGGTCGAAGGGAAAAGAGTACAACGCACCATGCTACTCGATCGAAAGTGTGGCTCCCCCTGATGATGCTATGATGTTGCCTCATTAAAACCTTGCCAAGTAACAAAACCCTGTGGGAAAAAATAACCTTGGTCGAAGGAAAAAGAGTGCAACGCATCATGATACTCAGTCGGAGAGGCTTGATAGTCTTCGCATTCCAATGCTCTTCACATGCTTCTCGAGAGTAGACTTAGGCAGAGCTTTAGTAAACAAATCCGCTACATTTGCCTCTGAACTCACTTGATTCACTTGAATGTTGAGGAGGGCTTGCTGTTGCTGATTATAGAAGAACTTTGGTGAGATGTGCTTCGTATTGTCACCCTTGATGTAGCCTTGCTTCATTTGCTCAATACAAGCAGCATTGTCTTCATAAATACAAGTCGGCTTGTCTGTGGTGGAGCACAATCCACTAGTTCCTCTAATGTGTCCAATGACAGATCTGAGCCATACACATTCGCGAACAGCTTCATGTAGCGCTATAATCTCTGCATGGTTAGAGGATGTCGCCACTAAAGTCTGCTTAGTGGACCTCCATGATATCGCCGTATTCCCAATGGTAAAGACATAACCAGTCTGGGAGCGCCCCTTATGTGGATCTGACAAGTATCCAGCATCCGCGAAACCCACCAATACATTGTTAGGTGTTTCGATATATGGGCAGCAGGCGGTGCCAAGAGCATTGGGAGAGTAGTGCTCGGCAGCTGTGTGTAAAGCATGGCAGCTATGTGCAACATGCCCGGCAGCTCGGCCCCTAAATCGACCGGCGCCTAGATTCTCAGGGACACTGCACTCATTTGCAGCCCATCTTGAATCTTTGTAAGGAAAGAACAAGCCCAAGTCCATTGTCCCTCTAAGGTATCGAAATATGTTCTTGATACCGGTCCAATGACGGTGCGTTGGCGCAGAGCTAAATCTAGCTAACAAGTTCACCGAGAAAGCGATGTCTGGCCGAGTGCACTGAGCCAAATATAATAGCGCACCGATGGCACTAAGGTATGGTACCTCGGCTCCAAGTACTTCCTCGCCATCCTCTTTAGGACGGAATGGATCTTTCTTAACATCCAAACTCCGGACTACCATGGGGGTGCTAACTGGATGCATTTTATCCACATTGAAGCGCCTGAGCATCTTGTGAATATATGCACTCTGGTGTATTAAGATTCCAGAGGCTCGGTGCTCTAGCTCAATGCCTAGGCAAAACCGAGTCTTCCCCATGTCTTTCATCTCAAATTCGGACTTCAGATGTGCCGCGGTCTCATTGATCTCATCAAGAGTCCCGATGATGTTCATATCATCCACATAGACGGCTACTATCGCAAATCCAGAACTCGTTTTCTTTATGAACACGCAAGGGCATAACTCATCGTTCTTATATCCCTTCCTAAGCAAGTAGTCACTAAGACGGGTATACCACATCCGCCCGGATTGTTTCAATCCATATAGTGAGCGTTGCAACTTAATGCAATACGCACTCCGTGGTTTAGAGTCACTTGACTTAGGTGCCTGGAAACCATCAGGCAGTTTCATGTATATCTCTGAATCAAGATCCCCATAGAGATATGCAGTAACCACATCCATGAGCTGCATGTCCAGTTTTTCGGACACTACCAAACTGACAAGGTAGCGGAAGGTTATTATGTCCATCACGGGAGAATATGTCTCCTCGTAGTCTATTCCAGGGCGTTGTGAGAAACCTTGCGCCACAAGGCGAGCTTTGTACCTTAGTACCTCGTTCTTCTCATTACGCTTTCTAACAAAGACCCATTTATGTCCTACAGGCTTTACACTTGGCGGGGTTAGCACTACCGGGCCAAATACCTGTCTCTTTGTTAGGGAATTCAATTCCGCCTGGATAGTATCTTTCCATTTAGGCCAATCCGCTCTACGTTCACATTCATTGACGGAGCGTGGTTCGATATCATCGTGCTCAATTATCTTAAGAGCCACGGCATAAGCAAATACATCATCGATATGCATGGATGATCGGTCCAGCAATGATACTGTGTTCTTATAACACATCGAGATTTCCATGTTCTCAATTACCGATTCGGGTCCCGGGGCGTCCCCCAAGCACACCGACATCGTTTCAAGGACATAGGTGTAATCAGAGACAATCTCGTGAGAAGGATTCTCAGTATCGATGAGTAAAGGATTGGATTGTGCCAGAGGAGCCCATTTCTTCCTGGGCTGCACATCTTTCGAACCAAGTGGCCTCCCCCTCTTCTTTTGAGGAGCCACGGCCTCCACCCGTCCACTAAGGTCGGCAGCGCCCATGCTAGGGGCAGCGGTGCTCGGACCCGGGGTGTCCATGCCCATCTTTGGGACTTCTAGCCTTGCAGGGACATTAGCAGCTGGTATGTCCGATCTCGTGACCTTAGCAATCTCAGCAAAAGAGTCGGGCATCGAATCCGCCACTTGCTGGAGCTCAAGGATTCGCCTCACTTCCTTCTCGGCATGAGAAGTGCGGGGATCATAATGAGCAAGCGTTGGAACTGACCAGGCCAATTCCTGTCGTTCACGCCGAGCATGTATGCTCTCATCTCCCCCTAACGACGGGAAGACGGCCTCATCAAAGTGACAATCAGCGAATCGGGCCTTAAAGAGATCACCTGTCAAAGGCTCTAGGTATCTTATAATAGTTGGGGAATCATAGCCAACATAGATACCCAAACGTCGTTGCGGACCCATTTTCTTACGCAGTGGTGGCGTAATAGGCACATACACTCCACAACCGAATATGCGTAAGTGCGAAATGTCAGGCTCATATCCAGTAACCAACTGGTACGCACTAAACGCTTGGTTGGAGGCGGGTCGGAAACGAACTAACACGGCTGCATGCAATATAGCATAACCCCAAGACGCAATAGGGAGCTTTGAGCCCATGACCAGTGCTCTAGCTATCAACTGAAGTCTCTTTATCATAGCTTCAGCCAAACCATTTTGCGTATGCACGTGTGGAACAGAATACTCAATCTTTATTCCAACCGACATGCAATAGTCGTCAAAAGTCTTTGACGTGAATTCACCGGCATTATCCATCCGAATCGACTTGATTGGATGATCTGGGTGGTTAGCCCTCAGCTTAATAATCTGTGCCAGGAATTTGGGGAAAGCAGCATTCCTTGTGGACAATAAGGCGACATGCGACCAGCGTGTCGATGCATCCACCAGAACCATGAAGTATCTAAACGGTCCACATTCTGGATGGATGGGTCCACAAATATCACCTTGAATACGCTGGAGAAATGGGATGTTCTCTGTGTTTGCTTTAGCATAAGAAGGTCTGGCCACCAACTTAGCTATTGCACAAGCTTTACAAAACGACTTATGAGCATCAGACATAGTCAGTGACGCATCAGGAAGGGTCCGAAACCTCATGACCGAGTGAGGATCGGTGGAGCTGTCCTCTGGCGACACAAGTGTCGGCCGGGAGCTCACTTTGGCGACCACTGCATCTCTACCCTCTTTGGGGAGCATGTGTCCCAAACCTTTTCGTTTTGTACGGAAGAAAGGATGTCCATACGAGTTTCGTAGAATCCTTATCATCATATCTCTTCCGGGGTGACCGAGGCGGTCATGCCATAGCTTGTACGAGTCATGGTCCCAATAATCATTTTTGGCGACCGCATAGGATTCAATAACCCTTATGGTGGTGAGGTACAAACCACAAGATTGACTCATTAGCTTCTCCAAGATGCGCTTAGAGCCGCACTCATTGGAGGTTACACAGAGGAACTCACGTCCATTCTCACAATGCGTCTCCAAGTGGAAACCATTGGCGCGGATGTCCTTGAAACTCAGTAGTGTTCGAAAGCCCAAAGGCGCATACAAGGCATCGGAAACAATGATCAAGGTTCCATTCGGCAGCAGGAACCTAGCAGGTCCGCGCCCTTGAATGACAGGAGATGAACCGATCAAAGTCTTCACGGAAGTTTGACACGGCGTAAGCTCAGTAAAGAGTAGCCGATTCCTCAGGATCGTGTGGGTCGTCCCACTGTCTGCAAGGCACTCGATTTCTCCACGTGACATACCTATCAAACAAGGTAGGTACGTGAGAAAAAGATATAAAAATCGAAGGCAACAACCGAAGGCAACGGTGTGCTTTGCAGAATTCCTGGCAGCCTGACCTTTGCTCACTAAAATGGTCATAACTTCTTCGTTAGGACGGATATGAACGAACCGCAAAAACCGTTGGAAACTAGACAGACGTAGCTTTCCAGTGATATGTGGTTTGCATTCTAGTTCATCCGGAGCTATTCACAAAGCTCTTCGGAAGTTACTGTACCGAAAGTGGCAGATTTACTGTTTTTGTTTTTGAATGCCCTGAATTGCAGCTTGCTCGTATGCCAATGCCATAGGCCCTTGGTAATATTCGGCAGCGCATTGCATCTACATATATGCCATTGCACTAAGCATTTGGCAACTTGGTAGTGCATGAGGAGCCATACACATGCCGGTGCATAGAACACTCGGCAACAATCGTTGGCTACACACTCTGTGGCGCCCACGGCGCACGATATGGGGCAGTAAGGAGGGGGGGGGCTCGGCAACTCATCACTAGTGCACGGTATTAGGTGCACAGAGCTTCGGCAAATGCCACCCAGAGCTCGGCCCTGGTGCCCGGTGCTCGGCAGTCGGTGTCCTATGCACGGCCTTGAGTGTTCTGTGCTATGTAGCTCACTTAATGCTTGTCCTTGATGTAAGTGCACATCAATTGGTGATCAGTGCACAGGCCCTTGTGTCCAATGCTAACATCTAGTGCTTAGTGCTCAACACTTAATACCCAGTGCATGACAGTTCATGTGTAGGACACACAAATCTTGTCAACACTTGGCACAAAAGTGATGGCATTCCTCACACAAAAATGAAGCAATTGGCATACATGGGTGGCAATTGACACACAATTGGCGCAAAAACGATCTAGGGGCAGTAGGTAGCTTACAGAGTAGCAACAGGCACGTTGGGCGGCAACAGGCGCGTGACTGTCGGCAGCCGGCAGCCAGGTGCACGTGTGCTCGGCAACAGTGCACAGCAGCTCGGCAACCATGCCGGCAGCATGTGTAGTGCACGCAGCTCCTAGGCAGCGCTCAATAGCTGCTTGCCTTAGGCTCAAAACAGTGTTGCCATGCTTCTAAACTCCATTAGAGAGTCTTAGAGCGGCATACAATGGTCAAGTGCATCGGATATTGTCAAGTATTTGTATTAAACATATCGAACACAATAGTTAAGAACATCGATTTTATTACACGCATAATGGTTAATATCCAAAAGGTCTCAAAAACAGTCGAACTGATCATGGCATAAACACGCCTTATCACATATGCTTGAAAGGAAAAGACAACAAACATGGAGGTAAAACAACAAGAGCACAACAACTTCTAAAAGTCGGGTGCATCTAAGTCGGTTTGTTCCCGAAAATCCTCAACCGTAAGGTTGGCATTCGGCACTTTGTCCACTTCCACAGTGACATGACTCTCCACAGTTTCCTTATATTTCTTGTATGCAGCAATTATATCGGCAGGTGCTCGGCATTGTTTCATCCAGTGGTCATGTGATCCACAACGATAGCATATGTTTGCCTTAGCATTTTTCTTGGCGAATTTCTGAACCGGCTTGGGAGCTCGGCCCCTAGGGACGGGTGCATCATCCTTCTTCCGGTTGTTAGGTTGGCCCTTAAAGCGTTTAAAACATCTAGTGCCTCTCCTAGTCCGGGTGCCTTTACCAGAGCCTTGCTCACGGTGGTATGGTTCATAATGATCTCGTGCTCTTTGTCTCATGACTTTCCCGCCTCTGGCACTGTTGTAATTAGTTTCTGGAACAACTAGGGTCCCAACAGGCCGAGCAGTGTTTTTAGTCAAGATCTTACAATCCTTTTCCTCAGTTAGCAACAACGTCATAAGAGAGTCAAACGTTGGAGTAAGACCACTCTTATAGTCATGCCTATACTGTTTCATCAAAGTAGATGATGACCTGGGAAAAGTGAGCAATGTTTTCTCTATGAGATCATCCTCGGACTTCTCAACACCACAAAAATGCAGACGAGCACGTAGTGCAAGCATGTCTGTCTGATACTCCTCTACAGATTTGTAATCCATTAGCCTGATGGAAGCCCATTCAGCCTGCAGCTCCGGTAGGAGCGCAACATGAACATTACCAAATCTTGTCGCGAGCTTGTTCCATAGCTCCAGCGGATCGGCTACTTGCTGGTATTGCCACCTCAATGTGGAATCCAGGTGCCGACGGATAAACATAAGCGCCTTGGACTTTGTTTTGTCGTCCGGCAGCTTAACACCCTCATCAAGGGGTTCCGTGGGAGGATCGATGGTGGAGATATAGTCCTTGCCAATAAAAGTCTGCCTCATGTCGAGGACCCAGCGGTGATACTCACGGCCTTGGGCATCAAGGGGATCAAACTGCAAGTGTTTGTCCATTGACTCTGCATACAAGAATTCAAGCATTTAGTTCGAGACCAATTGGATTCGATGCTTAATTCTTAAATCGAACAGCCATGGATACAACACCATGCTGACCTAGAGAGGATATATAGTGCATATGTGCATGTTGGAAGCCGCGTGCACGTGCCAAGGCCCAGCCTCGGCAGCAGTGCTCGGCAGGTGCACAGTAGGTGCACGTGTGGTACCCGGTGGCAGCGTGCGCGTGCACAGGGCCTATCCCTGGCAGCAGCGCTCGGCATCAGCCAAACCGGTGCACATATAGTGCCTGACATCAGTGCACGTGCACAGGGTCGATCCCTGGCACAGTGCACGTCAGTGCACAGGAGGTGCGCATATGGTGCCTGACATCAGTGCACGTGCACAGGGTCGATCCCCGGCACAGTGCACGTCAGTGCACAGAAGGTGCGCATATGGTGCCTGACATCAGTGCACGTGCACAGGGTCGATCCCCGGCACAGTGCACAGAAGGTGCGCATGTGTGTCGGCAGCAGCGTGCACCCGCGCACAGGGGCAGGCCCCGGCAGCAGCGTGCACCCGCGCACAGGGGCAGGCCCCGGCAGCGGTGTGCACCCGCGCACAGGGGCAGGCCCCGGCAGCGGTGTGCACCCACGCACGGGGGCAGGCCCCGGCAGCGGTGCCCTGCAGTGCACATCATGGCAGACATATGCAATCACTCTATCTAGGGTTTTTAAAACAATATAACAACCTGCAAATTTCAAACGTCCCAAGCATATAGTAACTTTGAACAAGTGTTAAGGTTCAAAGGACATACCTTTGTCGATAAAGCTTCAGAAACCTTTGAAGAATCAACAAGAGATGATGCTTGGTGGCAAGCAAAAGGGGGGGCACCGGGGGGTGGCCGCTTCGCTCTAAGGGGGGGGGTGGCCGCTTCGCTCTAAGGGGGGGTGGCCGCTTCGCTCAAAGGTTAGAGCGTGCTGATAACGTGTTATAGAATATATGAGAGCTGAATGTTGTGGTGTGTTATTCATCAAATGAGAGGCCCCTTATATAGGGGTTTACATCAAGCCTAGAAAGGAAAACGTACTACATGTACTATGTGTAGTACATGTACTATGTGTAGTACATGTACTATGTGTAGTACAACTTTACATATGTGGTAAGTACTACAAGTTTCCTATTACATCTAAGGCCCATGGGCTAAGCCCATCTACACGGCATAAGACCAAGTGCACACACGCACATGTCATATTTCCTACAACAAAAGGAAGATTCTTCCTTATCAAGCAGCTAAAGAAGAACCAGGCGAATCCTCAACAATGGAAACTGAAAATATTTCTCAAGGAAGCACTGTAGTTCAGAACATCATGAATTACCCCACTATGACCATTCGAGAAAATAAGATTAAGCTTCCTAAGGAAGAGGCTCCAACAGGGAAATTAGGAGAACGAAGTTCTCAGAAGTAGATCCCTACATAACCCAAATGGGGTTAATTAGTATCTGAAATAGGGGTGTATCTTGATCTCGACAGGGTAGGAGGCAAGAGAAAGACAATAGACAACTGGGTAGCCAGCTTAAGGCTAACTCAGGCTTTGGTATTGTCCAAATATGCCTACGAAGAAGCTCATGCATATTATGAGTCTACCTTAACTGACATAGTCCAGAAATGGTATCAGTCTTTCAAGCGAAGTTCTCAATAGCTTGACTGGGCAACCAAATTGGCACAAACCAATAATTCTTTAGATTTTGTATGTCCCATCTATGCACAATTTTGTGAAGACGTTACTGGGCATAGTGAGCAATCTAAAGAAAGAGCTAAGACAAATATTCAAAAGTTGAGCATTTGCAACATGAGATACTTTGAAGAGTATACTAATGAGTTCCAAAATTACTACTGTACCATTAGAGATCTAGATAATGAAGATCTGGTTAGAACCTATTACAGGAAGTTACCAGAACCATGAAACGATGCACTAGCACAATATTTGGAAGAAAATCCTTTACCGTTTTTTACGGTAGGACGAATTGCTGAAAGAGACAGGGATCTTCTGAGAAAAGCAATGTGTTGAAAACTTAAATCCAAAACTCCAAAGAAGCAACTCAGATGAGTGAAAAATATGTGTCCCAAGACATTGGAGACACCAACGCAGTAGGGATGTCACATAGAGAAAAAAATACAAGAAAAGGTTCTCCAGCAACAAGCAAAGAAAAAATTTTGCCTCTAATAAGAAGTATAAATTCAGAAAAAAAAACTCCTTCAAAAAGAGCTTTGCAGGGGAAATATCTCCTCCTAGGAAGAGATTTTTTAAAAGAAAAGATCCAACTCTTCGAATTCCTTTCGAGAAGTAAAGAAGTGTAGATGGTGGCTTTGCAAAACGGAAGGACATTATGCAAACGAATGTCCTAAACAGGACAAGAGATATGCGAAGGTTGTAATTGAAGAATATGATGAAGCAATAGAATATGTAAACATGAAAGGTTTTGAGATAGCCTATTCTGATGAAGAGAATGATTCAATATATTCTCTTGAGTTCTCATCAAAAAGTGAGATAGAAAACACTTCAGAAAAGTTCTGAAGAAGAAGAAGAAGAGGACGGATCTCATCCTATGTTTGTTCTAAAGGTCCGAAATTGGAAGGAAGAAACTACTGATATTATCAGTAACTCCACCTCAATCCAGGAAGATTTGTATGTGATTACTGCAATTGCGATGATAGTAATTCAGTTCTCATGTACTGTAAAAGTACAGGTGAAACTTATCATCGAGAATGCTTCATTGCATAATTATGAAGAAAAACCAAAGACAATGAAGCTCACATCATGGCAGAACAAGAATATAAAGAGTTCTACGAAGCTAAGAAACAACAGGGACATAACTTGGAATAAGATTTGAAAAAAATGAAGTTAGTAACTTTATTAAGCCAAAACAAATAATTAAAGGAGTCATTTGATTCCGTCAATATTTCGACAATAAGGCAGGAAGAAGACCTTATCACAGGACCTGTTATACAACAGGTTGAACCTTTTGATCCCATCAACGAGCCAGATAAAAGAGAATTCAATCATTTCATTGGACTGCCTGGAAAAACTGCAGAAGATAAAAAACAAATAAAGCGGGTCCAGACGAGCAGATTCAGCAATTACATCACAATATGATTGAAATTTCCCAAATAAATGAAGTACCATCTACATGCCTTTGTAAATAGTGGGTCAGGGTATACTTTTGTTAAAAGATATGTCATACCTGAAGAATATTAGGAAAAAGGCTCCAAGATCAGTTACTGGAATAACCATGGGAGAGAATGAAATAATTATGGATACTATGGCCCGTGACATTAGAGTTTCCTTGGGCAGAGAAACTTTTGTCATAAAAATCATCTAGCAATGTGAAAGTCAAGGAGTAGATGTGTTAATTGGAAATGACTTCCTTCTTCAACAGACGATAGTTCAGATTCCACAAATGATTGGTTTTGAAAATTATAACAAATTCTTTTGGGAATCTCATCTTACCAACGCCGTAAGCATTATAAGTCTGGGATTTACATACCAATATCAGAGATCGTCAGCGAAGAGTGATGATTATAAGCTAGTTTTAGAACCAGTTCTGCTGTTAAAGGACTCTTTGAAGGGTCACAATGAAATATTGGTAAATGTATGGATGAATTCAGAAGATTCTAAGTCAGAAGAAGAATATGAATCCCCTTTAGATGAGTCTGATTTAGATTCATTAGAACAAGAAAACTCAGACAGAGAAAAAGAATTTATCAGAGAACATAACTTAAAAGTGTATGCTAACAAGATCGAGCAGCAGAAATAGAAAACTTGCTGAAACTAGTAATCAGTGAAGATCCTCAGTTAAACTAGGAAAGAGATCCAGTATACTGGCAGCTCAAAATGCATTATGCAAATACTATTTGTCATGTTAAAGAAATCCCTCATTACAGGGAAGATGACAGAAAAGAAATGGAAAGTCAAATCAAGAATTGCTCGAAAAGAAGTTGATCAGATCTTCCAATAGTCATCATCATGCTCTAACCTTCTTGGTAAGAAATCATGCAGAGCAAGTAAGAGGAAAGACTAGAATGGTAATTGACTACAGAGATGTAAACAAAAAGGCGGTTAAAGACGGTTACCAGATAGCTCAGGTAAGAGTGCTTAGTAATCGACTTAAAGGAGCCAAGATCTTTTCTAAATTTGTTGCAAAATCAGGATTCTGGCAAGTCAAGATGCATCCAGACTCCATTTCTTTAACAACATTCTTTATGCTTTTCATGAAGAAAATGAGGAGTATCTGCTTGAAACTCTTGAAGCACTTACAGAAGAATTGCATGAAATCCATGCAAAAGCGAAGAAAAAGTCTAAGGTAGTGTTCCTAGAAAACCCAAAAAGTGCTAAGATCACTATGACAACAATGAAACGGTCAGAATGGTTCAAATTCCATGAGCATCTGGGAAAAGGAAAGATGCTACCCCAACTTTGTTTGTTGTTCCTGGCCCATATTATGGGAGATACCTAGTTAACTTCCAAGCTAAACACCTTCAGAAACAAAAACTGTGGCTAATGGAGAATGATTTTGTTCATAATTTTTTAACAAAATCTAATGAAGACTTAGAGGGATTCCCTGAATTGATAGTTCAAGATGTCAAGAACATTAGGGCAGACGGATGTATCCTGAGATTAAAATTCATATCAACTCCACCGGAATGGATAATGCTGAAAGAACAAATGAACTATATCTCTCATAATTATTATTTCAAGATAATTCAAGGTCTGATTAAAGGAGTTAGCAGAATGAGCAGAAATGACATTCCTAATCAGACTATTCCATGGATGAAAGCCATGACAATCATGTGCATCAAAAACATGGTGCGAAGAGATTATGAGTCAAGTCTTCTGGCAAGTGGAGAAAAGATAATAGTTTCCTGCAATAATCATCCTCCACCAGTAAATTGTGATTTCTTCTCTGCCATTATGAGAAATGAAATTGACTGCACCCTAGCTACTACAGAATGGCTTGAAAAAGTGGAGAAGGAAAAAGGATATAGGGTTTCTTATCCCTTTCCTAATGATTCAGATTTGGACAATGAAGAAAAAAAATGAAAAAGCATAAGAAGAGGAACAAAAGGGTCAAGATTCGTTGGCTGATTATGACTTCATTGGTGAGGAATACTACAATACAATAAATATGGTGGAGAAATGAGCGGTGACTGACGCATCATGACAAAAGAATTTTCTTTTGTTAAAGTTATTGCGCTCACATGATGGAGAAATGAGCGGTGACCGACGCATCACGACAGAAGACTTTTCTTTTGTTAAAGTTAGTGCGTTTTTCTTTTGCTACCGACGCATAAAAACAAATAACTTTACTTTTGCTAAAATAAAGTTTGATTCCTCCTGTCTCCCACTTCCTCATAGCTGTGATTAATTCGGGTTTGGAGTCCGTGTGCTATTTAAGGGGCTTCAAGCTTTCGAGAGAAGACATCGAAAAACTTGGAACATAAGTTAAAAACACTCTTCACCTTCCTCTCGAAGTTAGAAAGCCAGAGAAATAGTGTGTGTAAATAGTATTTCTAGTATAGTGTGAATATGAGTACTGTGTGAAAATTTCAGTCTGTAATCATTCGGGTGATGTGCTTTTATTACAAATAAGTATTTTATGCTTATAATTATAATCATGAGTAGCTAAACAGCTATAAGCTGTTTACCCAAGAGCGAGGCTCTGGGTTATGTATTTGTAGTTATGTTATGTTAAATAAATTCAATCGTATGCCCATAAATCTATCACAAAAATATTTTTGTTTGATTTATTCTAATTTCAGTTGCTAGTTTGAATTTTGTATTTGAGATATTTTTGCATACAAAATTTTTTGAATCTTCCAACTTAAGACATCAGTGATTCCGTCAGTATAGTAACCATTTAGGCAAAAGGTCGTTAGGTGAATTTTTGGCATGCTGATGGCTAGTTTTGAGTTGGTGAGTGATAAGGTTTTAGTTTGTAATTTATCTTAAATATAAGAGCTTGTTATAATAAAAAAAACCATATTCAGTTAGATTTAACGGAACTTTTAACGGGTTGGATAAAACTGTCAAATTTTGAAAGTTTGAGGGTATACCTGTTTAATTTGAAAGAAGGAGGACAAAACTGTTTTTGAGTTAAAGTTGGAGGGTATACAAATGTTTAACTCTATAAAAAATGTGGTTATTCCACAACAAAGTTTTCTCTTTCAATAAATCTCTTTAATTAATTAACTGTTTCTTTTATTGAGAGTGTGATAACAAGTCATCTTGGTTACATTAACAAGTTAGTAACACACCAACCCATGCAACATTCGAACCAAAATCCCCGTATCACAACAAAACCAGATTATTCTCCCACTGTAGATGCATGACCCTGAAGACCCTTCAAACCTGTTGGCCATAACTAGAGCTCAAACCTCACAATATGACAATTTCATACTAAGTAGCTCAACCAACTTTACGATATGTCCAATGGTCGTTTGAGCTAAGGCACTGATTATATATTGAATAGTTATTAAGAGCACCTTTTTTCACAGCTCTGCATACTGAAACCCTAGATTTTGTCAAGCACTGTGTGGGTGACTTAGTGTTGCCTGCCAAAAGGTGTCTTACGGCGTCGGTCTCCTCTATCGTGAGACTCCAGAGTGTGTATCGACGGGTTGTCTTCGACATTGAGCCAAGGGCAAATGATTTGGTTCTCAGACGCGATGGGTGATGGCATTTTGTTACGGCGTTGGTCTCTAGATCAGTGAGAGGTTGAGTGGTGATTGACACGTTTGAGGTTGACAAGTGATTTCGTCATTAGTCATTTGGTTTGATTGTTTTGACTTTAGTAGTTCGATACAACGTTGGAGGAATATTGTTTTGTGGCAGTAGACAAATGTGGTTTCAGAGTCAGAGGAAGAGATAGGCTGAACATGCTTGGAATTCCTTATGGCGGCATGGGGGTTCCTCCTGGCAAAGACATAATAAGTCGTCGATCTGGACAACCATCGGAGTGATCGGGCTGTCAGCTGTTAGACACTGCATGCGGGACTCAAGTTGGGGTGCTAGGGCTTAGGGAGGGGAAGGTGGGGCTTTAGGCCTTAATCAACTTTCACCTCTTTCCCTATGTGAACGTAGCTTTAGGATTTATGAAGAAATTGGGTTTTCTTATGTGAATGTAGTTTAGGGTTAGGGGGCGTGGGCAAAAAATCCGCATAATTGGCTTGCGTTTGAGCAATGATAAATTTTACAATTTCATGTTTGAACATGTTATATTTTTAAGATTAAATATAAATAGATTTTTCAATAAGTCAACCTAATTAATAGTTGGTGTATTTCAAAAGAATGTAAAGAGATGAGTTTAATCTAAAATGAGCCTAGTAAATTAAGTGTATTGTCAAATACCCATTTTTTCAGTTATAGTATTGGATTATCCGTCTTTTTAGACTTTAGTTTTCAGTAGTACTTCATGTCCACATTTTTTAACATTGCTTTGACGTTGTTTTTTTAATTCATAGTTGTAGTTTTAAATTAAGTGATACTTTGTGCCATAGACGGTAAGCCTAATGAGTTTATTTCCATTTCCCTAGAAAAAAAAAAAAACTTTACCATATGTCCATACTAAGTGATTTCTAGATTAATTATTTTCTTTTTAATTATTTCCTTTTTATGTTCTCAAATAGAAACACACAATTTCAAAGAAATAAAGAATAGTGTCTTCAAATAGAAAACACACAATTATTTCCTTGTTAAGTCAGTGACGCAGGATATTCCTATTTATGCTCAATGTTCTAAAAAGCACTAGGCGGTAGACGGGCAGCGACCCATAGCCTAGCGCCTGGATAGCCTAGGCGGGGACTAGGCGGGGATTAGGCGATTTACTTTTTTCATATTTATTAATTAAAAATATATATTATATGTACTATAATATTTGAAAACAATCAAATATGGATAAATTATTCGACATAAATCTTGTTAGACCTATTTATAAAATAGATTATAGCTAAAATTTAGCATAATTTCATGTAAAAGTGAGCAACAACAACAATAAACACATATATTTCTAATTCTAAAAACATCATTTACTCTTATACTTGCATGTTCCCCACAATGTAACAACTCCACCACTAAATGTAAATAAAATTAGCCGGAGAGCTTAGAACCTTAGGCGGCTAGGCGGCCTCTAGGCGGCGATTAAGCGGGCTAGGCGGCCGCCTAATTGCCCACAGCCTGGCACAAAGGCCTTGAAGAAAAGCGAGGCGGCTTGTTGCAGCCTAGAGCCTAGGCGGGGACTAGGCGGGGCCTTTTAGAACACTGTTTATGCTATTAGTGTCTTCAAATTACCAAAAGGAGTTTGTCGATCATTCCAATCAAAAGTTTCGAAATATTGGTGGGGGAGATGGTAAAGGAAAAAAAGGAGTGTACTGGGCAAGTTGGAGTTTGCTGTGTTGAAACAAAAAAATAGGTGGATTGGATTTCAGAGATGTGCAAGAATTTAATCAAGCTCAACTAGCCAAAACGGTTTGGCTCATTGCAATCAACTCAGATTTCTTGGTTCATGCAGTCTTGCAAGCTAAATGTTTCCCATATGCTAATTGGGTTAGTGCCAGAAGCTCCCCTGGAAGTTCAATGATCTGGAGCAGCCTGCTATAGGGTCGTAATCTGCTAGTTCAAGGACTTAGATGGAGAGTTGGAAATGGTGAAAATTTAAGGTGTTGGAAGATAGATGGCTGCCTACTCCCTGGACCTTCAAGGGTTAGTCCACGGAATGGAAATCATAATTTAAGGGTTAGTGAGCTTCTGGATCGATATGTTATGTGGAATGTTCCATTGTTAAAGTCACTCTTTCTCTCACATGAAGTCGAGAAAATTCTTTTTATTCCCCTAGTTAGACTAAGGCTGTTGGATACTATTGTGTGGCACTACACGAAAGAAGTTAATTATAGTGAATTCAGGATTTGGTTTGCTATGGAGCTAAAAAGTAAAGATTTAGGAAGTTCAGGATCGAGTAGAGTTTTCGACAATACTACAACTGTGCGGGACAAGATGTGGAAGTTGAATGTCGTACCAAAAATCAAACTTTTTCTCTGGCGTGCATTTCATAATTTTCTGCCATGTATTTTTAATCTTAAGATGAGGCGCATGAAGGTGGATGCGCAATGCTTCAGATGTGGTTTTTGGAAAGAAGACAGGCTCCATTGTTTGTGGACCGTAGATGTGCAAGGAAGGTATGAAAAAGTAGTTTTTTGACAGATTTTTGAAGCCTACAGAGAAAAGGAAGTTTTGTAGCTAGACCTACTTGATCATGTGAGCAACATCTCTATTCAGATTGAATTGGAGCTATTTGGGTCAGCGCTTGGTTAATCTGAATAAACATAAATACTAGTCGTCACGGTGAAAAAGAGTTGATTGGTGAACAAATTGTCTCACACGCTCAAGAATGGTTGCATAATTTTTAAAATGCTCACTTAACTCAGGCTCATGAAATTTCTGGTCTAAAAAAGCACATGAAGTTTCTATACAATATTCAGTTAGTAGTAGAAGACCTGGCAGTAACACTTCTGGTGTCCAATGGGCACCTCCTCCTCTAGAATTTTTGAAAGTGAATGTGGATGCTTTTGTTGATAACAAGAAAGGTAAAGTTAGTCTAGATGCAGTTGTAAGGGATGATAAGGGTCATCAGAAAAGAGCTTTGATGCACACAATTACAGGTACGCTCTCAGCTCAATCCAATGAGGTTATGGATGCTTTGTTCAGCATGAGGTTTTGTCTGCTAAATGGTTATAAAAAATACAAGTGGAATCTAATGTGTTGAATGTGATTAATGCTATCAATAGTCCTGGAAACTTAAGCATGAAAGACTCGATCTTTGATGAAGTGCACCTTCTGAAGCAAGAATTTGAAGAAATCAGTTGGAAATTAAACATGTGCCTATACAATGCAACAAAGCATCCCACTGTTTGGCAAGAGGCAATAAAATTTGATGGAATAATGTTTAGGAAAGAAATTGGGTCTATATGGCTAAATGGGGTTGTAAGGGCATTTCCAACCATTATCCTAAAATCTATAATAGGTTTAGGTGTTTCAATCTTGCATCTTCAACCCAAATGCAACTTGAGCTAAAATAGGTTTTTTCACGCCCCGGCCCGAGTTTATCTCTCTAAACCCGGGTTAGAACGTGCGTGACCCATCTCAAAAGAGATTTACTTGTAAATCCCCCTTGAGAAGGGATAACCTTTTTTCCCAAACCATTTTCAACAGTCCAAACGATACCGAAATAGACCTCACAACCGGAGGTTATACCGATTTCAGCATTTGGATCTCAAATCAACTACTTTAGAGGACCTTGGGTTCTAATATGAATTGTGACTACACCCAAATCCCGGGCAGACTGCCTACATTTCATGTACTCAGAGATCAAGCCACATGTAGCTCTTATTTAAGTAACGTCCTAACCGGGCACAATCCTGCTTTTCTAATTAACGGTCGATCTAATATTAAGGATAGCTTACGCCTATCTCAATTCGAAGTTCAACCTCTTCGCCGAGGTAACCACTAACCATCTATCTATCGGTAATAACCCAAACATTCTACCATAAGTAAATACAACATTCCCAGATATAAATATAACATAAAAGGCATCCACATAAATAACAAATCCTCTAAATGTAATATTGTCAATTCAGCCTCAATGACAATTTGGTAATTATGCTAAGCTGTCAGGTGCATTTTTAGAATTTCATCCTTTAGGGGCAGCCCTGTAATTAACTAAAACTATCAGGGGCAGTATTGTCTTTTTTAACCTTAGTGGCAGTCTTGTAAATATACAAATCTGCCAAGGGCATTTCTGAGATTTCAGCATCAATGACATCCTTGTAATTATATAAAACATTCAGGGGTATTTATGAAATTTTCAACTCAGTGATAGCCTTGTAATTACACAAAACTACCAGGGGTATTTCTAGGATTTTAGTTCCTGTGGCAGCCGTGTAATTGTCTCAAACAACCAAGGGCAGCCTTGACTTTTCACACCTGCAGTAAATAGTAAAATACCAGATCTATCACGGTAAAAACCCGAGGATCTACCCTAGAACTGCTCTGATTAGCCTTTCGGCGGATCCCAGCCATTTTTGGTTGTCTCCCATTTCTTCCTCCCATCCCCAACACAACAACCACAATAGCAACAATAAATTAAAGAAATTCAAAACAGCACAGCAACTCTAGGACTTACCACTCACCTATGCTCTTCCTAAACCCAAAAACCAGCAGCTCCCAAGCTCCCCTAGACTCCACACAAGCTTCCAGGACTCACCCAAACCTGAGGAAAGTGCCTAGGGCTCGAAGAACATCCTCACCGGAGGAGGAATCGAAACCCAGCGAAAAACAGAGAAAAGGGGATTTTCAACCTAGGGCTCGAATTGATCATACAAACACATAGAAAGAAAGAAGAAGAGAGAAGAAGACACATACCATCCACGCGCCGTCACGCCGCCTGAATCATTGAGATTTCTCTGTTGACCGCCGAGCACAGTGGTGGACGATCTCCCAGCATAGCGACTGTTTGGGTGATCTGAGGGCAGAGATAGGTAGAGGAGAAAGAGGGGAACGTTTTGGAGGTGGTGCGCCGGCGTGGGGAGGCCGGACGCGGCGGAGCGCCGCTGAGGGGCTCGTCGGAGATGAGAGCTCGGTGTTGACCCGAAGTGGGAAGTTTGACCGAGTCAAACCTCTCGCTTATATTTATAGGAAATCGACGGTCCAGATTCAATCTGAGATCGATCCAACGATTCAGATTTAAATATTAAAAGTTACCTTGAGTGGTAAATAAATATTTTACCATTTACTTTTATCGAGTGGTAACTATACAATATCCCGAATTACTTTCGCATACGAACTCCGATTAATTTATAGGACATATACACGGGTTCGTATTAACGTCTTCTACAACTTTCTCGAATGAACTTTTCCCAAATTCTTGACTTATCGCAAAATCATCATTTTTACGGTAAAGTAAATAACTTTTATTACTTACGCAAACTAAATAAATCCATGTTAAACAGCCCGTAGCTCCGAAAAATATTCCGGACATACCAGTGGACTCGTATTAACATAATCTACCACCTCGGGATATTAATTCTATCTTCCCCCAGAATCGAGAATATCTCGATATTAAACTCGAATAGTAGTTCGGGGAAGACTAACAGTGTGGTTACAACCCTCTGTAACCCGCCTGATCTCAGTAAAAAGGTAAATTTCAGGACAGGGTGTTACATGTTTAATCCTAAAAAAGTTTTATTTTGACTCAACTAGTTAGGAGGAAATCCTACATTTCACACTCATCAATTGAATTGTCCCACATGAATTAGGTTAGGTTTTTAACATTAAGGGTTGAAGATGCAAAATCTATATGATAAAATAGGTTGAGGTGAGTCAAATTTTGAATTTGGGTATAGGTTACAGGATAATGGTTGGAGATGCTCTAATAGCTGATATCTCTAGTTGATGTTTGTCTTGTAGACTAAGGAGTGTGATACTCTTTTATACTCGCTAGATCGGGCGGGGTTTTTAACAAGACCACACTATCCCTTAGGATGTAATATCCACTGGTTTTAAAAAAATATTATTTTTTCAATAATAAAAGAAATAAAGAAGGCGTGTGGAGCATGCATGATGCATGAAGAAGACTATATAATAGAGCAAGGGTCTGCGTGCATTCTTTTTAAAAACTAATAGTAACAAAATTGCATAAGTATTGCTTAGCATATTCATGCAGTTGAAGTATGAAGGGCAAACCAGCGTTACATCCCAAATAGATGGAGAGTTCTCAAGCAAAAAAACCCTATAGAATAAATCTGGAATCCTCCAGGAAATAAGAGAAAACTCTTAAATTTGATTGATAATAATATGATGAAATATGTCTACAACTATTTAAAGGTGCTTATATAATGATAAGCAAATCTTAGAGAAATTAACACCAAGCCTAAAAGCCCAAAACATAAAAGAAAACAAAATCTAAAATAAATTATAAAACCTAAATATACTAAATTCTAAATCAGATTATTAAAATTATATTATTTGGCTTAAATATGTAAGGATCACTTAAGTGGGTCTTGTGGATTTCATCGTTCCATTCCGGAAAGATGTCATGCGTCCCAAACAGACATTATGCCTAAAAGCTGCTCTAAAACTGATTCACGGTTAAAATCTAATTTTTCGCACGGATAACATGAAAAAGTCTAAAATATCAATTTCTTTAACATGTCATCTGTTAACGATCTCTTTATACTTGAATTAACTATATTCAAATAATTCTTCTTAATTCTACTATACTTCTTTATACGATCTCTTTATACTTGAATTAACTATATTCAAATAATTCTTCTTAATTCTACTATACTTATTTATTCATTAAGCTAATTTGGGTCCTCCATCTATGGTTAACACTAAACAATCAAAGCAAATAGAAAACAAATGCAAAAATTCATGCCCACATTGAAAGAAATGAGAAGGAAAAGTTTGTCTTTAACACTCACGACCAAGTTATGAATGAACGTGGTCTTGAAACGGGGGATGTGCATGATTTGGGGGAGGCTCTACACAAGACGTAAAAGACGGGGTCAAAATCGCCGATCTAAGATTGTTTGTGTTTTCTACTTTTCTTCATCTTTGAATCGAATTGAAAAATTATGCAGGCTCATGGAAAGTTGCATCAGCCGTGACACTCACAAGTGACAAAAAGGATGAAGAAGCAGGGCACTGACATCCGTAATGTCGATTTGCACATCAACATACGCAATGACTTCATTGACTACATTCTTCAGTTCCACTCAGAATTTATACCTTTCCTTTTTCTGTAACAGCTAATCAAAATGGGTGCCATATTTAGACTATAGTCACCAAACAATAACAGCAAAACAATTGTGGGAAACCATAGTTACCCCAAAACCCAAAACTGTCCAGGTTCATCCTCCAAAGCTCCCCATCTTTCTACCCAATTTAAAACCTCCTATAAATCATCTCTCCAACTCAACCATGCACCATCCCTCACTTTGATAACATTTCCCCTTTGTTCCTATCCTCTGTTAATCACACCCCATTATTATTAACAACTCCTTAAACTTAACAAATAAAACCTCCCCATTTGAAAACCCAAAACACACAAAAGCTATATCCTTCAATGGCGTCCATGGCTTCCTTCATCTCCCAAACCCCCTACAAGCATCACTCTTTCGTCAAAAAGACAACTACCCATTTCGCCCCGGCCCTCAAACTCTCGCTCCGGCCCGTTTCCGGCCCCAAAACCCGGCAAAGGCTCCGGATTTCCTGCGGGCTGATCGAACCCGACGGCGGGAAACTCGTCGAGCTTTTCGTCAAGGAGACGGAGAAGGCGGCGAAGAAGAGGGAGGCGGCGACGCTGCCGAGAATCAAGCTGTCAAGAATCGATCTTGAATGGGTTCATGTGATCAGCGAAGGCTGGTCGAGTCCTTTAACCGGGTTCATGAGAGAATCCGAGTTCCTCCAAACGCTTCATTTCAATTCGCTCCGACTCGACGACGGGTCGTTTGTGAATATGTCGGTGCCGATCGTCTTGGCTATCGACGACGCTCAGAAACTCCGCATCGGTGACTCGACCCGAGTCGCCCTCGTTGATTCGGACGATAATCTGATCGCCATTCTCAAAGAGTAAGCCTTTTTTACAGCTGGTGTATTTAGTTTTTACATCAAGTCATTATCACTAATCAACCATTTATGTTATGTTAATCCCATTTAGTTCATAGGTCTTATTGTAAAGTGGTCCATGTGGCTCCACAGTTTATAATGTGTGTTGTATTTCTTGGAACACCTGGATCATGTGCTTGTTTATAGCAAATATGGCAGCATTTTTTTGGGTAAAGTGCATTTTTCTTGGTAGTTTAGACTTTAGAGTAGTAGAAAATGACGATGGTAGAACTTATTCTAGTAATATGTAGGAGTTTCAAAATGTAAAATTTTGAGTGTTAGATTCAAGTTTACTTATGAGTCATCTTTCATGTGTTTACGGTAAACTTGCATTGTGTGGCTTCAGACATTTGCTGGTTCATGCCAATTGGAAATTGTTTTTGCTTATGTCTGTCTGTTTATTTTTTATTTATTTTTTTTCAATTGAACATGTTGATTAGTTGTACCTGGAACCGCTGTGGGAATATTCCTGTCTTTTTATATGAAAACGATTTTTCTATACCTTTATGAACAGATTTCTTAAATCCTCTATGGTCAGAATCAAACACTAATTTTAAATATTGATGTCGCGTTATATTTTGATGAGTCATGAATGGCCTAGAGATAAAATGTTGTCATTTAACTTCGTATTCCATTTTGATGTGACTGATGTCTAGTAAAATGTACTGAAAACTATGACCTCATGGGATTGATATGAAGTATTTGCTGGATTATCTGTTGCCTGTGTGGGAATTACTTGCATTTTATCCTTGCGTTGTATTATGATTGTTCTGTGTAAGTATGAAAACATGTTTTTTTGTCACGGAAGATATGCACCAGTTTAGTTTTTGAAGAGATGCCAAAGATATGCACCAGTTGACGTCATGAGTTGCCATGAATTTAATACCTTCTTTATTTTTGGTTTACAGTATTGAGATCTATAAGCACCATAAAGAAGAACGCATTGCTCGGACTTGGGGGACCACTGCCCCTGGTTTGCCTTATGTTGATGAAGACATAACCAAAGCTGGAAACTGGCTGATTGGAGGTGACCTAGAGGTCTTTGAAACCATCAAGTACAATGATGGCCTTGATCGCTTCCGATTGTCTCCTGCAGAACTCCGCGATGAATTCACAAAGCGCAATGCTGATGCAGTATTTGCATTCCAACTGCGAAATCCTGTGCACAATGGCCATGCTTTGCTAATGACTGATACACGTCGCCGGCTTCTTGAGATGGGCTACAAGAACCCCATTCTCTTGCTTCATCCACTAGGAGGCTATACAAAGGCTGATGATGTTCCGCTTACTTGGCGCATGAAGCAACATGAGAAGGTATGCACATTATGCAAGAATTTTATTTTCACCAACTTCTAACTTGTAAATCTGTTCTCCGAATACAATTTGACCAAATCCATATCATATAGAACTTGTCCTCATCTAAATATTGATTTTGCTTGTGTCATCTAACGTTTCCTCAGGTTCTTGAGGATGGTGTTCTTGATCCTGAGACGACCGTGGTTTCCATATTTCCCTCTCCAATGCACTATGCTGGTCCAACTGAGGTGCAGTGGCATGCGAAGGCTAGGATTAATGCGGGGGCTAACTTTTACATCGTTGGTCGGGACCCAGCGGGAATGGGCCATCCAATTGAGAAAAGGGATCTATATGATGCCGACCATGGGAAGAAAGTATTGAGTATGGCACCTGGATTAGAGCGCCTCAACATCCTGCCTTTCAAGGTATGTACATTTTCTGCATGTGCTACCTTTCATGCCGTGTTATTGATATTTCCCTTCATTGTTAATTTATATGTAACTTTTCCTTTATAGGTTGCTGCATATGATAAAACTCAAGGAAAAATGGCTTTTTTCGATCCCTCAAGGGCTCAGGACTTCATTTTCATATCAGGGACCAAGGTATGCATTCTTCTATTGCTGTTGCCGAACCTTGTTTTTGATTCTCGTAATCAACTGTGATATTTGCACAAGTCACGAGGTTGATTTTATTTGTACACGATCAATATAATCTAAAAGAGGCTACAATTACAGATGCGCACACTTGCAAGGAACAAAGAGAGCCCTCCTGATGGATTCATGTGCCCTGGTGGCTGGAAAGTACTGGTGGACTACTATGACAGTTTGGTTCCTGCAGACAATGGGAAAGTCCCAGAAGCAGTTCCTGCTTAGATGGAGCTGATGTAACATATTGTACTCTGCTTCTTTGTGGGAGAAACCTTGATAGCTAATTAGTCTCCATTGTGTGATATTAGGGTTCACCTTGATAGCTAATTAGTCTCCTCTATGTGATCAAGATTTTCTAAAGATCTCTGCTCAGATTTCCAATAAAACCATGTGAGGCACTGGTGCAGAGAACAGTTGGCCCCTAGCCTCGACCTGTAATTAGCGCCCCTAATTGCATCTTGCATCACTGCATTTGTGCATTGGCGCATTATACCATAGTGTGGTTCCCTTCAATAGAAGTGAGTTTGTGCAATGCATTCAGTTTACTTTAGAAAGTTTCATGTTTGAAGATGTTGGTTTAATCGGCTTACTTGATTTTAGGAAACGCAAAAGCTCCATTGACGTAGATAAAAAATAGTTTGTTTGAGCATACAAAGTTCACCATTTCACTACCTATGATGTGATTGTATTATATTTCTTTAGATAACTGAATATCGGCTTCGTACGAACTGGTATGAACTTGACAACCTAGCTGATTGGGCAAGATATATGACTGAAATTCCAATTTGAATTGCAAGATCAAGAGCACAGCTACCTGGAATAGTGCTTGTCCAAAAACATTCATCCACATGAGGTATGAGATTATTGGCTCAGATCGAAGCACTGACGGCCTCTCCATGAGCTCTTTGGACGGCTTATTTGTGGCAAGAGCCAGAGCAGCCATTGTGTCCATTACCAGATTCACCCACAGCAACTGGACTGCTGTTAGAGGCACTTCACCAGCTAAAGCTGCTGCCACTAAGTTTACTACAAGAGTGGCAACATTATTGTGAGCTGGAATTGCACAAACTTCTAAATGCTGGCATACACACCACTTCCCCACCTTAAAACAGTGATCAAAGTAGCAAAAGTTGTCATCTAGGATCACAATGTCTGAGTCAAACAACGACAAACATGGCTCGTAGATCATTCTTATACAGGTACTGTCTCAACTTAACCACCTTTAAGGTGTTGGATTTTAACCACAAAAGACATCGGTACAAAACAGGGACAAACGTTGCCCATAGATTATCCTTGT